>OW388293.1:66722221-67922221 GCA_936450465.1 Gibbula magus | reverse complement strand
CAAAACCTTTCTAAGCATGGCAAGATAAGATTCAAAGGTGAGTAATTTGGATATTGTTTTATGATAATGAAGATACATAAACCTGGGCTGAACTCTTCGCCCATCCTCGGTTACCCATGGTTTTATATATGCTCCGTTACTCTCCACTATATCTATACTCCAAAAGTAGGAAGCCCTGAGCATGTCTGCTATCTTATACAGAATTTCCATTTATTTACTGTTATTCATTTCAATTGATTAACACATGAGATAACATTTAAATTAACTAATTTAAATGAACATAGGTCATATGCTACTTCTACTGACATCCAATTTGCTTACCATCGAAAGGGTTAACTGAGAAAGAGGCTACGCAGCCCGCTGCACACCCGGAGAGGAAGGATACGTAGAACACAGCCTCATCACTTCCTTCTCGTCTCTTACCCTGTAGATTGAGAACAGAGACATGTAAACTTACTTAGTGGCAAGAGGAATGAGACAAGAGGCACTATAAAAGGCAATAGACAATAGACAAAAGAAAAGAGACAAGAGGCAAGAGACATGAGACATAAGACATAAGACATGAGACGTCAGGCAGGAGACTTGAGACATGAGACATAAGACAAGAGACTTGAGACATGAGACATGAGACATGAGACATAAGACAAGAGACTTGAGGCAAGAGGCATGAGACATAAGACAAGAGACATGAGACATGAGACATGAGGCAATAAGCAAGAGGCAAGAGGCAAGAGGCATGAGACATGAGACGTAAGGCAGGAGACATGAGGCAAGAGGCAAGAGGCAGGAGACTTGAGACGTAAGGCAGGAGACATGAGGCAAGAGGCAAAAGGCAAGAGGCAGGAGACTTGAGACGTAAGGCAGGAGACAGGAGACATAAGACGAGAGGCAAGAGGCAAGAGGCGTAAGACAGGAGACATAAGACGAGAGGCAAGAGGCAAGAGGCGTAAGGCAGGAGACATGAGACATGAGACATGAGACATAAGGCAGGAGATATGAGACAAAAGGCATGAGTCATGAGACATGAGGCAAGAGACATGAGACGTAAGGCAGGAGACTTGAGACGTAAGGCAGGAGACTTGAGACATAAGACAAGAGGCAAGAGGCCAGAGGCATGAGACATGAGACGTAAGGCAGGAGACATGAGACAAGAGGCAAGAGGCAAGAGGCAGGAGACATGAGACATAAGGCAAGAGGCAAGAGGCAAGAGACATGAGACCTAAGGCAGGAGACTTGAGACATAAGGCAGGAGACTTGAGACATAAGACGAGAGGCAAGAGGCCAGAGGCATGAGACATGAGACATAAGGCAGGAGACATGAGACATGAGGCAAGAGGCAAAAGGCAAGAGGCAAGAGACATGAGACCTAAGGCAGGAGACTTGAGACGTAAGGCAGGAGACTTCAGACATAAGACGAGAGGCAAGAGGCAACAGGTATGAGACATGAGACATGAGACGTAAGGCATGAGACATGAGGCAAGAGGCATGAGACGTAAGGCAGGAGACATGAGACACGAGACACGAGACAAGAGGCAAGAGGCAAGAGGCATGAGGCATGAGGCATGAGGCATGAGACATGAGACATGAGACATGAAACAAGAGTCATGTGACATGTGGCAAGAGGCAAGAGTCATAAGACCAGAGGCAAGACACAAGAGGCAAGGGAGATACAGTGTTGCATCTAGGATTTGCCCTCAGTGGGCCAAGTGGCCCACTGTTCTGGAAACAATGGGCCACTACCTAAATTTCAGTGGGCCACTATTTTTTCAGCCAAATTAAATGCAGGACAATAAACATCGTATTTTGCAAGCCATTCTTTTCAAAATTTATAAAAAAAAAATTGTTTTTCAGTATCTTTGTTCTGTTCGTTTTCATTTTCACTTTCATTCAATGTTTCATGTTCAATTTCAATAGAACGCTTACTTGCATCGTTTGTATGGTCTGGTTCACTTCTTACTTTTGGTAATTCTTTTTATTTTCTTCGGGGCAGACATTTTCAAATTTTCACGCCGAAACTGTCAACATGGCACTTGGAATGACATTCGCAAAATATCATCGCACAGCCTCGTTTTGAAACCATTTGGTACCTCTCGTTTTTTTCCGTGGCTAAATTCCAAGAACTACATCCGGGGCTTTACATCCGGGCTTTCGATTCTGAGAAGTGTGCTATTTATAGTACGGGAAATTCCAGTTTCGATAGCTGCTCAATGAATATGTTACGACAATTTGTTTTGGTTTATTTTGCTAGCAGCTACGCACTGACAGGCATTTAATGCGTGGAAATTAAAACCCTTGCGTACCTAGTGGCCCATATGTGATTTAGAAATGCGCCACTTTATCATTTATCTGCGTAATTACGCAAATACGCACTCTAGATGCAACACTGGAGATAAGACACTTACACACTTTTACCACTTAGGAAAATCTCTAGATAAATGTATTTCAACGAAAAAGCCATGAAAGTATTGCCTACCAGAGCGTTGAGATGAGCGAAGAGCGGGAAGTAGATGGCTGAAAATGTGACGTCCCTGAGACCTGTGGCGCCGCAGCCCTGATACAGACCCAAAATTCCTCGTTTTCTAAGTAGATCCATCGCTATCCTCGTCGCCGACAATTTTGGCACTTCTACTGGCTTACCAGCTACTGCACCGTTTGCACTGAGATCAACTTTGGCTGGAACACAAACAAACATAATTCTACTGGCATTGTGTTTGTGTTTGCATAGATATTGCATTGGCTGTTACAAGAACGCACAGATATGTGAAAGCTATGAAAACATGTGATGAGGTGAGGCCATCTTGAGTTCAACTGTTTGGTATCATTGCAGGGGGACGGTCTACAATAACATTGCTGCTATGCATTGAAGTGAAATGTTTTGGTATCGACTGGAATTAGTGTAGCATGGGTGGTACTGCACAGAAAGTCAGTTCAGACTTTGGAGAAGTAAGGTGAAAGGTTGAAAAACTGTAAGGTCCGAGTTCATTGACCAATAATCTTTACGTTTGACTTCTTTATGTACTGAACAAAAATAATTAAGGATATTTGTAAATAATGAAATTTTGAATAATGATATAATCACAAACTTATTCATAAATGAAATAATAATCATAAAAATTACAATATATATAACTTTTTTTGTCCAGTGTATCAACAAACAATTACGAAATTACTTGACTTTCAGATGGAGCTTTCTGACTTACTGCAAAAATATGTGTTAAACATCCAGGACCCATATTTTCAAAGCTCTCTTAGCGCTAGATAGTCATCACTGCCATACATTAACACTGACTTACAACTATCTTAGCGCTAAGAGAGCTTAGAAAATATTGGTCCAGGACACTTAGAATTTCTAATCTAAACAAGAGTCATCAGAAGATGACATATCCCACCGGTCCCACATAATTTGTAAAACACATCTTTGACAGATAATTTTATATCAATTACTTCAGTTAGGGGGTAATACACATGCTGAGTTTGGGGCATGATAAAGGGTTTTGGAGTTCTACTACAGAAGCAGACCTATCCCTAAACAAAGTCCAAATCCAACGTGTTTCGATGAAAACGAAAGTAAAAAAAAAAATTCAGAAATCTGAAAATATCAAAAGGTAGCACTTCAATTAGTGGGCAATACACATGCAAAGTTTCAGGAAGATATGATGAACAGTTTTGGAGCTATTCACTGGAAATGAACCAATCTCTGAACAAAGTCCAAATCCAACACGTTTCTATGAAAAGGAAAAAAAATACAATTTTCCGAAATCTCAAAATATCAAAAGGCACCACTTCAGTTGGTGGGTAATGCACATGGAAACTTTCAACAAGACATCATGAACCGTTTTCGAGTTCTGCTCCGGAAACGAAATGATTACGGACGGACAGACGGACAGGGCGACGGCTTTATCCCACTGGGTTCGAAATTAGCACTAGTCCGGTATCCCATGGCTCGTGAAAAAGAATCTGGGCTAGTAGAGTGTAAAAACTGGTAGTCTGAAGGTGAAAAGATCATTGAGATGTGTTTGGCTAGCAAGAATAAGTCTGGACTAGTACTTTTAGAAATGCACTGGTCCGAATGGCTATCGCATTGTAAAGGTCAATTTCAACCCCTGATACCGGTGGGCTAAAAATGTCAGAGAATCTTGAACTCACCACTCCTGCCTGCATCCTGAAGTTGAATCTTCAGTAGCTCCATGGGGGTGGTGACAATTATCTGACAGAGGCCGGCCCCTCCCCCCGCCAACAGCTCCCGCTCAAAGGGCAACTTTCCTCTGGGGACAGAGATGTGGCTGTTTATCAGAGAGACTCATACAAGTTTAAAACATATGAGAGGTTTTTCAAAGGTAAAATATTGTGTAAATTACCTGGAAAAATTGTACACTCACTAAAATTCTGCATCCAGCTGTAATGGCAAATTTGTTTTAAATTCTTTTATTCCTTTGCATTGATTCATAAATCATATTTGTGCATCTATTGCTAATTTCAAACCCTCCATTGATGATTATAGATAAAGATTTTCATAATTTTCAAACTAAAGGTGAAAAGTATCACAGAATTATCTTTAGACTTTAAAAATCTTATACTGGAATGTGACAAGAAAAACATGAAAAATATGACTGAAAAAGATCAATGGATTTTGCTCAAGGCAAAAGGTAAAAGAGTTGTAGTTTTGCAAGAACACTCACTTGTCTGTCCTGAGTCGATGTCTGAAGAAATCATTGCCGACCAACTTGATGGCTTTCTCTGGTGTGATTAGCAGAAGGTTCACCCCGGAACCTGGGTTAAATGATAAAGATTGTCAAAAACTGAGGAGAATGAGACATGGTTTGAGTTGAGTTGACCTTATTTGAGGTGAGGTGAGGTACAATGAAGCAATGCACTGAATGGGGAACCCTGATACGAAACTGCGTCATAGGTGGCGCTGCGGAATTTCCGTCCTTGTTGATAGCTCTGTATGTTGCTTTTTACCGTCAAAAGCCTTGACCGACAGCGACTTGTTGCGTGATGCAGCTAAATACTTTGTCAATGGAATAATTTAAGCTGAAAATTCCAGTTGTATCAGCTCAAAAAGATAATTAAAAAATGGGTTTCCATGGAATAAAAGTATGTTTTCAATGAAAACGTTTGTCAATAATTATTTTCAATCGCGGGCACGATTGTTCCGAACCCGGAAGTAAATACCTTTTCACGTTTGCATTGACCATCATTTTCGACGCGGCGAAATATTGTTAGTCTATAATTTAACTTTTTTTAATTTATGATTTTGGAATATTAGAATTGCCACTCTATGCTAATGAAATTTAAGCAGATTTTGGAAAATGATATACATGATGTTTACTAGTAATTTATATTGATCAATACAGTCATGTTTATTTTCTATCCGTGTGTTTACTAAATTTTAATTTCTGGCGTCCATTTACTTGAAACTTAATCTAGATCGTAATTTTTATATAATAAAATTATGATACTTAAAATATTATTTACTACAAAAATATTTCGATTGTTTAAATGTAGATAGATAATAAAATAAAATATATAATAACTATTATTAATTAATTATTAATGAACTATACAGCATATGAACTTGTTCGTTTTTTATATATGTTAATTTGTACTTCTTATTCAATTACGTTCATTTAATATTTTAATATTCCTATAAATGAAACATTTTAAAATAAATGCAATATATATAGTATATGAAGTATATATTTAAAATTAAGATATATATATGTCTTAATTTTACATTCTTAGGTCAAATTTAGTTTCAGTAAAAATATGTAAATTAAGCAAATGATTTTTAAAACGTGAAACTAATTCATTGATTTTTTCCTCCATCAGATGTCCTTTGAAAAACTAATAATGCAAACAATTATAATAACAATTTATATAGCAAAAAAAACCCTAATGCTGGTGTTTCCAAAAATATGGAGCCACTGTGAATATTCTAACAATAAATGCATATTTATTAAATTATGCATTATAATAATTATTCAAATCATGAGTTATCATATTGTGATATATAAGTGAGCCATTGCAAATCCCAATCTTGTTTGTGATCAAATTAATTTAAATTAAATTAAAGTGTTGGCCATAATTGAAATGTCATAGTTTAAAAATTCTAGAATTTCTTCAGCTTTGTGTTTTATAATTTTATGAATTTTATAGTGCTCTTATGGCCCACACAAAATATTGAACCTTATTGTAGAGACTTTGTGAGTTTGAGCATACCTGAGCGTTTATTAGAGTCTTGTTAAACATGCATAACACAAGACAGTGAAATATTTTTTTGGCCTATAATTTCCATTGTGTTAAATCAAAGTCCCCATGATTTGAACTGGTGATGTAAGGCACCAACACATGTGCATAATTTTAAAGGTTAGTCAAACTAAGTTAGAGGTGTGCTCAATTTTTTTTTTCATTGATAAACTGGAAACTTTCATATAAGTGAAAGTTGCAAAACAACATTAGGCAGATCATTTGACTGGTTATTTTAAAGTATTTGACTACAGTGGAGAAGTATTAGATTCCAGGTATCACTTTAGACAGGGATTTGGGGATATTTATCCATTGATGTACCAAGATATCCCATAATAATTATACTGACAAGGGGAGAAAATCTCATTGCAAAAATGTAAAATTGTTAAAATCATTATTATTATTTAGAAATATCCCAATACTTAATCTGAAAATCCTATTGTGTAAGGCAAAGAAGAGATTATTCTCCCTTTGACACTGTGCTCCAGCGTGATCCCTGAGATTCAAATTGATTAATTTAAAATCAAGTCATATGAGTCACACTATTTATTTAGTGCAATCATTGCTGTAAGATAATAACAAATTTGAATGTATGCTTTTTATAATCACATTGGCAGTGTTGTTCCTGGATGCTCAGGAGTGGGGTTATTTTGGTCAATTCAAATTTGAAGTGACACAAAGCCAAAAGAGTAGGCAAATTTCGCCAGAACCCCCTGGAACAACACTGGAGTGGAACAAACAATCCTATAGTATGTAATGGATAATATGAATATTTTTCTTATTGAAAAAAAAAAGTGAATGACACCAACACTTATAGTTATTTGCTAATTTTACTGTGAAATAAATGTTACAGTTGATTTAGGGAAATGAATTTCCAATTTTTATCAGCCAACTTGGTATCATTTTAATCAATACAAAGGGAGATTATATACAATGAAACAAAGACATCTTGTTATTTGATTTTATTATCTGCAAGACATTTTTCACATGTGTGATCTTTGTTTCTCTACATATTCTGCTGCTACATGAAGCTGTCTGTAGATTGAAATTGGATCTGAAACGAAAGACAGTTATTTTTACTACCTGTTGTTTCTTTAGGGGAAGAATAGTACATACCATGTCTATACAATAGAACTAAAAGCTTATTTGTCATTCTAATAACACTCAGATAATTGTTGTTTTCATGTAAGTTCCCCCAAGTAAATTAATTTCATTTAAATATTCTAATTTACCAATTATATATTAGTTTTTTGTCTTGAGAGTGAAAGTTCATATAAAACCCCACTCATAAATATAACCTGCATGTGAAGACATAACTGGACAAAATTATGGAAGTCCTAATAATCTAACAAAAGTCCTACATAGAGAATACTAAACGATGTCCTGTTTAATAACATATTTATGAAACGAGTGAGTGGTTTGGTATTTAACGAGCGAAAGCGAGTTAAATACCAATACCATCTCAAGAGTTTCATAAATATGTTATTAAACAGGACAGAGTTTAGTATTTTATTTATTAATCACCCAACATTAACAAGATAATGCGCAAACGAAAGGCCGGTTGAGTGCATAATGCCAGCATAACTAGGTCAGGCGTATGAATACATTGTAATGAGGCTGCAGTCATTCCGTTTTACGTTAACACTGAACAACAATCTAAAACAATTTAAGATCAACACGATTTTACGAACCAAACATCATATTTAATGAAAAAACAACAATTTGACATAACTTTTTGAATCACAAATTTCAATTCTCGGGATTATTTTTTAAGTGCGTGGTATCATAGCTTTCAAGTTGTGCACCGCCTCAAAGAAGCGTGGCTGTTCGTGTGGCAAGAACGTTTGAAACAGTTTGAAAAGTTTTAAGAAGTATGAAAGTTAACATGGATCACTGAGTTGTTTATTGGTCCTGCAAAGATAGGACCAAGGGATTGCATTTGAGAACGGCTAACATGTTAGAGTGTTTGTGTTTGTACTTTGCTGCACTTTGAAACACTATCTCGATTTTGACCAATGTCAACAACACTGTCAACAGTGCACTCCCGTGACCCCGCATCAGCTGGACGGTTGATCAAGTCGCTGATTTGACGATGTTGATTGTCAGAGATGTGAGAATAATTGTTTATACTCTGCAAGTTCTTGTGACCACTAATTTGTATAATTATTTATTATTTAGATATCAATGCTGCGAAATGTCAGAAATAATGCTACTTCGAGATGTTGTGATTGACAGCTGACATTGTTTTGGTCACGTTACTTTGGTCATGTGACCAAGTGCAAGTAGTTCCGGCAGCACGCGATGTTATTACACTAAGTGTAATAACACGGTAGATTTATTACACTGCGATATCTTCAACGGGTGATTAATAATATATAGTATTAAACAGGCCAAAATTCAGAAAAACATACCTCCCTGACCACTTAATGACAAATAAGGATGGATTATTAACCAATTTAACAAGCAAAGTGCTTGTTGAAGTGGTTTATCACCCCTGCATTCATATATAATTACAATGCACCAGATAAACAATTACAAATTTGATGGAAAACTTTCACAGGATATTGTCAAAGTCTTAATTAAATATTCTCAGGAAATTCAAGAAAATATTCCATTGCTGTCAAAATATTCATTGCTATGGTTTATAAATTATCATCAATGGAAAATAAAAATGTGGTCTCTTTTGTATGTAAATGTAATTGTTTGTTTTGAATAATTTATCTACAGTGCACTTAATTTTTTTAATTCTGTGTACATTTACAACAGCATAAAATAGAGAGGTGGGAATTTGTTGGCATTATTTTTTTTAAGGGATACAGTACAGTTCAAAATTCCAGTAGCATTTTATACAGTTATTTAACTGTTATTTTATTTGTGAACAATGGTGTGAACTGCCACATAGACACACTTGTATTTGCCAATTATTATTTGATTAATCTGGTTTTGAAATAAATTCAATTTCGAGCTAAAAGGGAATTTCTAGTTGGCCTATAAGGCTGATATCATATATGGATTTAAATATTAACAAAATCCACAGTGGAATTCTAGTGTCTAATACTGGTTTACACAAACCCGTAAATATTTCATATGTAAAATTCACGTTTATCTTTATGTTCCATGATTTTTCTTAATGAGTTAATTTAGGAAACTATAAAAGATATGATTTCGAATGTCATACAAATGCTATCGATACGTGGTATTTTAAATCCGTAATTATTAAATGAGCGCACTAGACAACAGTCAACAGCACTTCTGACGAGTGTCCGTGCATTTCGATTATCGTTGAGTTTTCCTACGTTTCTAACATAATTACTGCTTGACAGTTTTACATGAGTAACGTAGATATTTAATTACCATTCCTGATGTCGTTGTCATGTGTTTTATTTCTCCTGCACCCTTGTTATTCTTGAATTTTCGTCGGTCAAAACTTCGCTCACAATGCCATTTTGTTTACGTTAGCGATACTTCCGGGACGAATATTCCGACGCGCCACCTGGCGGATTAGTACGTCACGGTTCCCCATTCAAACATTGTAGTTTAGTGCAATGCAACAAAGGAATTCAGTACTTTAAACATTGTAATTCACTGCAATGATACATTGTAATATGCTACAATGATACATTGTAATTCAGTATATGGGCACAATGTCATTCAGTATATGGGCACAATGTCATTCAGTATATGGGCACAATGTAATTCAGTTTATGGGCACAATGTAATTCAGTATATGGACACAATGTAATTCAGTTTATGGGCCAGGGCACAATGTAATTCAGTTTATGAGCACAATGTAATTCAGTATATGGGCACAATGTAATTCAGTTTATGGACACACTGTAATTTAGTATATGGACACACTGTAATTTAGTATATGGGCAGTATTTCAGTGGTTTTCACACTGCAATTCAGGCTAATGCTACATTGTTATTCAGTGGAAAGGCCACAATGTAATTCAGTGTAATGCCACATTGTAATTCAGCGCAATGCATCATTTTAATTCAAAACAATATGTGAGAAAGATATTAGAGTGATAAAATATTGTTTGATAGCATAATCGAATTGATAGTCATGCATTTTCCACCATGTATTAATAAGGTACAACTAACACATTTGCAGTGCAAGATGTTACAGGTAATGAATATCGTTTTTATGTAAATATTTCCAGGAATGTAATTAAGTTTAATTAAGCTTTGTGATATTCAAATGTTCATCTACAAAATACATATATGACATTTAGATAGTTAACATGGTAAACACATGTTACATTTTAACGATGGGTGTGAATTCATATCTCCGCTCAGAGAAGTTTTAAAAAATTATATTGCCGATTGTGTGATTATACTGTACATAACAAATGTCCAAAACAAACATTGCCAATAAAATGCAAGATAATTAATTTTAATCCATGAATGATAAATATGACTCAAACATAGTTACATTGTGTTACAAGCCAACTAACCAAAATAGTCCATTTTTGAAAAATTACATTGTTACACGTAATAATAACCGCGCCTTCAAAAAATGTTGTTTAGGAATCTTCTTAATGGGTCTGGATAGGAGAGTGAAATAATTTTTTGATATGGTTTAGGACATCCCACAGTAATGATGCATCAACGAATTGATGGTTCATTATGTCACCAACATATTTTATAAACTTAATTCCCATTATTCATGCATTTTACATTTAATTAATATTTACATAATTATATATAATTTTATATATATATACAAATATTGATCTCAGCTACTCCCCCCAACCCCAAATGGTGTTTGTTTAAATTAAAATATTGTAGCATGATACAGGACATTTTCAATACTTCTAAACAAAAGATAAGCTTATCAAAGACATTCTAAACTGACTATATCCGGTGGCTGTATTTTATTTTAGCCTCAGTTGAAAATCTGGCAATGTTTCTTTTGGACACTACAGAGTTTGTAATCTATTTTCGTTTGTCTATTTCTCACCTCTGTACATTCCAAAGAATCCCTCATTACGAAAAGTCTTTATTCCACAGTCAACACTGAAGATGAATTTATATATTTATTAAAACATTATAATTTGAAGAGGTCTACTTTTAACATCACATGCTTACAATTAAGGTAGAATGTAGGGCTGTAACGATTCATCGATACCTACGATACAATCGTAGCCTGGGATATCGTGATTATTGTATCGTGAGGTTCCTGTATCGTGATACACTAAAAATAGATTTCACTTACTTAAAAATGAAAAGAGAACCTAAGTGAACACTATAAAACTAGCTAGTGTTGTGCAGTAACAGTAACTACAGTAAGCATGAAGCAATCTGATTCATAAATAACTGTTTTTAGAAAAAAAAACTGTTTTAATCTTTGATTTTTGATCACCTCATAACACAAAATTTCCACCATCTTGAAAATTTCACAAAATTTGCATGAAATTTTACTTTAAACAATGTATCGTGATACATTCTGTATCGTCTGTCTGTATCGTGATACATATCGTATCGTGAGATTTCCCATGATACTCAGCCCTAGTAGAATGTATCATAAATCTATCTCGTTCTTGATCTTTCTCTCTCGATCTCTCTCTCTCTTGATCTCTCTCTCTCTCTCTCTCGATCCTTCTCTCTCGATCTCTCTCTCTCTCAATCTGTCTCTCTCAATCTGTCTCTCTCGATCTGTCTCTCTCGATCTCTCTCTCTCTCTCTTGATCTCTCTCTCTTGATCTCTCTCTCTCTCTCTCTCTCTCTCTCTCTCTCTCTCTCTCTCTCTCTCTCTCTCTCTCTCTCTCTCTCTCTCTCTCTCTCTCTCTCTCTCTCTCTCTCTCTCTCTCTCTCTCTCTCTCTCTTGATCTCTCTTGATCTCTCTATCTCTCTCTTTCTCGATCTCTCTCTCTCTCTATCTCGATCCACCACTGCACTGTATATGTGAAGCTACTTACAGATTCTCTCTCTCTCTCTCTCTCTCTCTCTCTCTCTCTCTCTCTCTCTCTCTCTCTCTCTCTCTCTCTCTCTCTCTCTCTCTCTCTCTCTCTCTCTCTCTCTCTCTCTCTCTCTCTCTCTCTCTCTCTCTCTCTCTCTCTCTCTCTCTCTCTCTCTCTCTCTCTCTCTCTCTCTCTCTCTCTCTCTTGATCTCTCTTGATCTCTCTATCTCTCTCTTTCTCGATCTCTCTCTCTCTCTATCTCGATCCACCACTGCACTGTATATGTGAAGCTACTTACAGATTCTTATATAGGACCTGTCCATTAGGTCCGGTCTGCTGGTTCTGGAGACGAGTCTTCACCAAGTCGATGGGGAATACACACGTCACGCCAACTATTCCTGCGATGCTGCCATTTATCACCTTTGGCACAAGGCTAGGAAAAAAAACATTGCAATTGTAATAAAGTAGAAGTTTTCAGGGTTTGAAAATTCTTTACAGTAAGTCATGGATTTATAGAAGTTTTCTTACGAGCTCACAAGAGTTAGATCCTAAGGTAAAATTTGTTAAGTCAGTGGCCTTGGACTTTTTAGAGATTTTTTCTTGGAGATTTTGTAACCACTGTGTTCCAGATAAAGTCATGGCTAGGGGGTATATTGGGATTTAGTCATGAGAGTGTCATAAATTCCAAATAAGAAATTTAAACAATATGCTCCCTTCTTATTGGAATAAGATAGGTCAGCAACCAGCATACAAACTATGAAAAGGATAGTTAAATAGGATCATGTGCATAAGTTGAGGGTTATACAAAATAACTCTCAGGACAACTTTAATACACTGTGCAGTTATGACACAACTATAACATCCAGTCCTGGAGAGTTGGAAAATACAAATATTTACAACATTATCTTTGAATCACTTTGAAAATATCTTATTTTCATTGTAATATCTAGAAAATAATTCTTACCTGAACTTTGAATCCATTCAAAAATTTCTTTCTTCTCTTGTAGTTATTGGGTTGAGACAAGTATCCTTCAACAGTTGTGTCTTAGTTCAGTCTGAAAACAAGGAAACATTGCGTACATTCACAATAAAGAAGTCGTTACATTTCGAAACAACACTACCTTTAATTCTTGTACTTTCTCAAATTAAGTTCCTTGTGGGATATGAACCCACACCCTCAGAGTCAGGCAACTATCGCCAGCACTGACCAAACCAACAGCTTACCACACGACCACGGGACATAAATTGAGGTCCGACAATCGATAGTATAGCAATTTTTAAATTCAGTACCCCTCTGATAGACGTAATTTGGCACAGCTCCCAAGGCTGAATACATCAGAAATAAATGCCATTTAGATTAACAAATCTAACAGTGTTACATTTGGATAACACTATCTGCAATAGCACAAGTTCTTGTACTGTTTCAGGCTGACTACCTTGCAAGATAAGCTTCCAAAATAAAGTTTGACTACTTCACACCCACATTGTGTTGTTTTCAATCAGAAATCACCACACATCTTTATCGTCACCATACTGAATGGAGTAGCATGAAAATGTAATATTGGCAAGAGACAGTACTTCCGGGAATCTCGATATAAAAATAACACCATTCTTAACGTTGGACATGTTCAACAACACACTAAATGTCCCTTTAACATGCAAAGAATAAATGCTTGTGTAATGTTTATATACCAGACGACTGCATATTTCAAAGCTCTCTGTCAACAATTCCATCACTGTCAATGGTGCAACTATGAATACTTCAAACTTAGTCATCTAGAAATATGACGTATGCAATATAAAATATCTAACATAGAATGTTTTGAACACTTTCAAGCTCTACTTAGACCATTATTTGTGCTTTCTGAAGCTTGAAAATGTCGACACAAACACAACCATGCGGAAATATGCATCATACATGTATAACTAAGGTTATCCACATGTCAATGTTGAATGGAGGGGAGGAGAGTTGGGGTTTAATGCCGCTTTCAAGAGTATTTCACTTATCACGGCTGCTAGTATTATTGCAGGGAGAAAACCAGCAACACCATGTAGCTATGCATCACACTGAATCATGCAAACATCGGCTGGAACTTAAAATCCATTGGTGGTAGTGACCGTGGTATTGCACTGAAATTCAGTACATTGCACCCAAATCTTACTGCGTGTCTCGACAGCAGACAGAGTTGCAGAGCCCCTGGTGGATTGCAATATTGTTCATTGATGCGGAATGTGTCACAAAGAGTACCCCACTTGTATGGTGTAAGTGCTATATCTCTTTCACTAAAGGGGGGAGGGGGGCACCATTGTTTTGACTGTGGTTTCAATGGTCATTTTTTTAAATTTCACATGAAAAAGGGGAGTGCGCTGCATCTGCCCCTGTGAAACAATCAACTATCAAATAGTGGCTAGACTTTCAGACAAAGTTCTGTGACTTACAAGAGAAAACTTATGTAAGTCCACAGCTTATTGATATACCGTTAATCCTTGAATAATCGCTGGTGATTATTAATTTCAAACACCGATTTGACCCGGCAATTATTCAAGGCCGGCAGGTGATTATTCGAGGCAGGCAATTATTTTTTGTGAAGCTATAATATACATGTGAAATTTGTACAAATCATAACAAAAACATCATTGCAGTATGTTTTATATTATTTAAATACCTATCTGTTGACTAGACCTACTATGCCTACCTCCTAATAGGTATGCTATTTCAACCTTAACACAGCCGACCTTGAACCAGTGGAGAAGGGGTGCGTAAAGTCCCTTATCCAAGGGCGGTAAGTCCAGGTGGTCTCGTGACGTCACTACCTGTCTAGTTCTCTCTCCTAAAAGTTGCAGAGCAAGGCAGACGTGTTCTGTGACTGGGTATTTAGCGACTTGTGTTGCTAACTTGCTATTTTTCTCTTGTTTATTCAAGTGATACCCTCAACTTTAATCTTCGGTAGTGCAGGTTGTGGTTGCAATCTGTTTCAAGTAGGTGTTAGTTTTCAAGGGGCCTTGTTGACATGTGCTAGCTAGCGACCGCCCGGAGTAGGTGGGTTGCATGCGCCGCACGCGCAGCTCGTGAATCTTTGTTTTCTCTCACCTGACTGTTGGGTGTTTGACTTGCGTAGGGTAAAGGAGCAGTGGTATCTCTCCTACGCGTGTGACTTGCTTCGCTTGCCATTCGCTCTCGCTTGTCATACGCCCTTCGGTCCGTTCTCTAGTGCTAACTGTTAGGTGTTTGACTTGCGTAGGGTAGAGGAGCAGTGGTATCTCTCCTACGCGTTTGACTTGCTTCGCTTGTCATTCGCTTTCGCTTGTCATACGCCATTCGGTCCGTACTCTAGTGCTAACTGTTGGTTGTTGACTTGCGTAGGGTAAAGGAGCAGTGGTATCTCTCCTACGCGTTTGGCTTGCTTCGCTTGTCATTCGCTTTCGCTTGTCATACGCCTTTCGGTAAGTATAAATAATTACGTTTACTCAAAAACTTACTATTTTATTGTATATTTTATGTTTTATATATATTGTAAAGGAAATGCAAGTCATGAGATTAAATTTCGCATTATATATGCTTACATGCCAGAATTATTTTTGAAAAGGAGATAACAATTAGTTTATTTACATTTACTAAATTCAACCCGGCGATTATTCAAGGCAGGCGATTATTTATTTCAAAGAGGGCTTAGGTCTGGCGATTATTCGAGACAGGCAATTGTTCAAGGCATGGGAGTATTCAAGGATTTACGGTATTCAAGATTTTTCAACCCCTGGGCTCACAACTACATAACTTGAACCATGCATCAAAGTGTATTTGGGTTTGTACTGCATACCATATTTGATGTTATGAAGTTAATAAAATTCAATTCATTAAATTTTTCCTGTTTTAAAGGGGCAGTAGCACATTTTTTCGCGGAAATAAGTCGATGGAATGTATTTGAAAAATAATGTCACCAATAGTAAAAAACCCTTCTCTCTACGGAAAATCAAGTTAAAAAAATGAGCGTATATGGTTCTGTAAAGCCATGGGAATCGTTTTTGTCATTCGAAATAATAAATTATGTTCACAATAAAATGGCCGCCATGCAATTTTTGCTTTATACGCAACACCGTTATTATCACTACAGATAATTGGTTTGTTTTATAAGATGTTTTACCCTCTAAAGTTAATATAAATGACATAAACTATCATTATAAATGGGAAATTTGCAAAAATAAAATTTGCAAAAAACGTGCTACTGCCCCTTTGAATTCATCTGACTTATAATTATTTTTAAGGAAAGATATGTCTTGTTTTTATTATAGTTTTTTGCGTTCTTGGTCCAAAAAGCCGAAAATGTACCGAACCTAGGTTCTGTACAAAGCTCAAGCATACCATTTTACTCCTAGTAACTACAATAAAACAGTAGGTATTTGTTGTTTTTACATCTAACATCCATGAATCCCTGGGAAGTTTTCAAAATAGGCTGGTTTCGCTCCTTGACTTTATGGAAACATTTTGTACGACCACAATAAGCAATTTTAATGATGAACCTAACATGGTATCAGCAGAATTAAGGAGTAAGTAAAACCTGTTATTCAACTTCCTGTATGTTGAAAACACAGGAAATTATCAAATAGGTCTCTGAGAAATAAAAATTGCCACAAGCTTAGCACTAATTTCTCTCAAAGAATCACATGGTGAAATAATACATGTCTATTGTGACATAACATGAACATTTAGCCTTGGGCAAGAGCCGCAAGACACTACAATCAACGTAATTAGCACCCCCTTCTGAATGAGCTTCTCCCATTACAAATTAAGGAGATATGGGACGATGAAATCAAATATTTTAGAATTCGTTTATTTTTTCAAAATAGCAAGTTTATTATGTCTTTCATCCAAAAATGTAAGAAAATTTGGGGGTCACCAAACGATTTAAAGAGTTATTGGCATTAATATTAATACATCCGTCGGCAAATTACGTCATTTTTGACTGGTTTGGTGTATTTAAATTAAGCGCTCGCTCTCAACGAATAAACTCCGAATCCTTTCAGATACATTTCAATCACATTCGGGGATGTATAGCAAATCTATATTTTGAAAATTAATGACGCTGGAAAGTGAAACACAATTAAATTAAGCACTTTTTAATTAAAAACTGCATTTTTGTCATCGTATTTCGCATATTCACCAGGATTTGTCACTAACACATATATTTTAGATTTTGCTAAAACTTTAATATGATGTGCGCAGTTAACTGAACAAACGAATTCAGAAATAATAACAGGGGGTCACCGAAGGTTTTTCATCACTTTAACGTAATTTTTTACATTACCTACATAAACGTAAAAACCTGACGTCACGGCAGTTTTGATGATTTCAAGTGTAACTTTCTCGGCCTACCGTGTAATCATTATTGAACATATTATCAATCTAAGAGTGCACGGTGAAAGAATAACTATCAGTTGATTATGTATACCAGGCTATTTAAATTTGTCACTAACTTGAGATACGCATGTTATTCGAAAAACACACGTAGTAACATATTTACCGCGAATATAGGTGACAGTAACGTTATGCGGCATGTCGTAAAATGACCGTTACAAAGGCGTTACGATAAATTTAAGCACTCGCAGTTAGTGTACAGATAAGCCTATGCCCAAAACAACGTAATCCATATATTTTGAGACTTATCCACAACAATAAATTGTTGTCGCAAAATGTTGCCGTAAGCGAGTTCGATTTCTGGGTCCCATCTCTCCTTAAATCATATGGAGTGACATTCCCTCCTCCCCTAAAGTTAGCAATAATTTAGGCATTACAAAAAAATAACGTTACTTTAAAAATTCTTGTTTCTCATCACATTTAGAAAAAAAAAAATTTAAAATTTAGTTTTGAATGAGAATGTGTGTGCAGTGATATTTTTACTCTTTCTTGAGTTGGAAAAATAAAAGATAAAAGTGTCAAAAGTTTTCAGAACTAAAATGAATATTCTCTCATGTGAAAACAAACTATATCAGGATTAGGTTAAATTTTAAGGTTAGATGGTATGTTTTTAACATAATCCTTAGTCATTTGACATTTATACTGAAATTGAGGCTGGCGATGATAAAATCAGTCATATCTATTATGATATACCTACAATAATAATTGACATTCATGATCCTTGTCTATTTATGCAGCTGTGCATCTAATAAAAAAAAACATATTGAAGGATTACAATAATGCATTGTTGCATAATTGCTATCGACATCTGTTGTGTTATCAAATAACGCAACACGTTGTAAAGATTAATTCCTTGTGATTAAGTAGAGATTAATTCCAGATAATCTGCAAATGTTCCCTCCCATGGAGTATAACAGGGTGACCTACTGAGCGGTATCTTTTTATTAGGAAATGGCAATTGCACAATATTTACCGGTAATGACAGTTGAACAGATGTAAATATTAATTTTTTAGAAGGTGAATTTTTAACGCATATTAGAAACATGCTCTGAAACTATGGTGATTCACATATAACTGGAATGTACGTATTTACTTTGGGCAGGTATTTGGAGGTATCTATTAAATTGTTGCATTTAGAAATACTGTCATGGAAAAAAAAATATGTAAAAGTTTAAGTATAATTTGCAAAGAAGATATGTAAAAGTTTAAGTTTAACTTGCGAAGACAATTATTGGTGAGAAATTTGTAATTTAGGCAGTGAAATAAACTCTAAAAGCTTACTTTGTGGCCAAAAGGTATTCATCTTTGAGATATTAGGGACACATTGTTCCAGAAGAGATGTTGATTGGTTCTCTGGATTTCTTTATTTCCAAAATTGAGACTTTCATCATTAATATGTGTTCTTAAAATAGTACATACATTAAAGTTAATCTTCCCAATTTATCTTTTAACAATATAATCAATTATAAAAGAATATAATATTCTATCAAGCAGATATATCAAGCTCATTAGATGATTTGACAATTAAAACTTATGAAAATGTTTTACTTGTTGGTTAGGTGTTGCGTTCATAAGGGGCATAAAAAGGAATTAACCTGTCATGGCCTGAATCACAGTTACTACTTACCTTGCTCGGCTGGATGACCCAAATTTATATTTTATTATTTATGTTTGACCTACATATTTAACATAAATCCTTGTTGTATGTGATCTGGGTTACATTCTTAAGCTTCGAATACAAATTGATTTACTTAAGATGTCTAGAATACGAAAATTGCAATACATGTAACAAACTGATTTGCAATTCAATAAAGTTGCAAGATATATCTGTAATTATAATAAAACAACTTTTTCAGCTTAATTTGGGTGCAAGAACACCCCTCCCCCCCGAATTCGCCACTGCCCCTTACAACCATTATAGCCTTTAAATCTTTACAAGACCATTTTTGCAATGTTTACATTTTTACCAGAACAAGATCTTTGGGTATCTTGACTTGTCCTATTTGAACAAGTTGCTCTTCTCTCAACCCCTCCCCTTTTATTCAGTTAAATCACAGCTTTCAAAAATATTTATAATTTTTAAGAAAGGTATTTGTAATAAAGTTATAAATATTGAAAGTATGGAGTAGTCAAGGTCTTGAATCTACTCTTGATCGACAATTTTTTTTTTTTTTGAAAATAAAAACGAAATAATTCCTAAATACAGTGACTTAGTCTGTTATGAGGGTACCGCTATGAGTACAATTCTCAAGTGATAAAATTAAAAAAATTATTCTAGTAGTATTTCTAAACATTCTCATAATTTTGTTTTAGCAACAAAAGATAAATTTCAAATATATTATGAAACGCTTAATATGTATGTCTAATCTGAAAAAAACAATATTCAACACTCCTTGAAAGATTTCAACACTTTAAATAAAAAACTTCATAACAATGTATAGGCCTACAGTAGCTAGAAAAATTTACATTGAAATGTAGAAAGTAAAAATGATTCCAATTTATGGTAAAAAAATTAAATAAAGACAGAATGTGTCAAAAACACATTTACCTTGATAGATGGGTAAATTCCAATAATATTTCTAAAGGTGAAAAAGTTGTGAAAGAGACCCTGTGTTCAGTAAACATCAGGTAACAGAATAACAAACTTGTGAACTCCCACACGTTGACATCACACACTTTTGTAGATTATTCGGGTCACACCAGAAATACCAGCCAATCAGATTGAAGGATTAAGACACACCTCTAAGCTTTTCAGTTCAGCATATACATAGGCTATATGTGTCACGTCAAGTTTGTTAAGATGGGAGTTCAGCCTCTCAACAGCTTAGCTGTGCTGTGGGATACATCAACATTCTGATGATGTAATTACTTATATTCACAAGTCCTTTCAGGTTTTAGAAAATTCAAGAATATCTGATCATCTCTGAATAAATGAAATTGAATGTAAAGTAATTTCTTCAATGTGATAGATATGATGTTCTGAAGCTGAATGTGGACCTCTTATAAATATTTATGAAATTGATAGTAATCTTCTGTAGTTATATTATCACTTAAAATTCTATTGCCTAGCTTAGCCTTAGCTCAAATAATCTACTCTTCGATGACTGTGAGTTTTGTAGGAAGACAACAATCATAATGAACTTATAATGGCTATAATTGATACTTAATTATATTGAAAATTTAAATTACAATTAATAACAATAACAGATTTTTAAAAGGAATGAAAAATGTATCCATGGAATAAAAAATATCCTGGAATTTTCCATAAATGCAAAATTCCCAGTAATAAATTAAATGGAACGATTGTCAAATAATTACGAGAAATTCAATATCTACAATGAATGATCATAGATATATATAAATCTAACAACTCATTTATATTACATGGCCAAAACAGCTTTAAAAAATGACACCTTTTCGTCAGCAGTTCAGTGTCAAATTCAATGTTTACTTTCTATGTTCTCACGATCCATGGCCATGCTAAGTGCAAAACCGCGAGCGTTCATGCATTTTATAGGGTGAAATGCGATAACTCGATAAGCAATACTAAACCGGAAATTTGTCATCATTATATATGATAAACTTACCGTGACAGTATCATCTATCGCATAGAAACTTACACGCCGAATCCAGCAGTTCCGCAAGAGTGACCTTGACCTTAAATACCGCCCTCTAACGAGCAAGAAGAGAATCAGAAACCAAGCGGGAGAGCGCACGAGTTCGAATCCGTGCAGCAAGTCGATTTTTGTTTTCGTGTTATGGTTAGTTTCTTCTATTCAGTTTTTCGTTGTTTTTTTAATAGAATTGAAAGGCTTCATTGTATTAATGTATTAATTGTTATTCAGATACTTAAAAACACGATGTCACCTTGTTTTAATATACGGTACAGCTTCATACTTAAAGGCGCTGTAGCACGTTTTTTGCAAATTTTATTTTTTCAAATTTCCCATTTATAATGATAGTTTATGTCAATTATATTTTCTTTAGAGGGTAAAACATCTTATTTCACAAACCAATTATCCGTAGTGGTAATAACGGTGTTGCGTATAAAGCAAAAATTGCATGGCGGCCATTTTATTGTGAACACATTTTATTATTTCGAATGACAAAAACGATAGCCGTGGCTTTACGGAAACATGTACACTCATTTGTAACTAGTCTTTCAGAAGAGTGAAGGGTGTTTTACTATTTGTGACATTATTTTTCAAATACATTTCATCGACTTATTTGAGCCAAAAAACGTGCTACAGCGCCTTTAAATTTAATTACTCATCCTCAAAAGGTAGTTTGGGTAAACGTTGCAATACTTGTCTACAGTACGCAGTATTATTATGTATATTATATATTATTATTATATTATTATATATTATTATACTCAAACATCCACTTGCACTATCAGAATTTTCCAAAAATAAACATCCTATCTTCACTTCTTACAAAGTATATAGAGCCAGTTGTATTTATTGTCATTGTCTATTTAGATACGTCAGAAACGATACTTGTAACTTACATGCAAACGTTACGTACATCATCAGAATTTTCTCTCACGAAGTTATTTGCAATGTCTTTCAGGTTGAAAAACACTTTGGAATAGAGAGCCAAAACAAAATTTCTCCCTACTAAAATTTATAATCGAATATATAACATCATTATAAAAATAATAAGAGTATATAAAGCGCCTCATCCACATCACCAAAGGACATGCTCTAAGCGCATTAATGCATGTGCAGAAACCGAAACTGCACGTCCCATTTACATGCACAGTAGTTTAAGACCTATTAAACATGATCAACCCGAATTTATCATTTTGTCTGTTATAAATAAGATTCCAAAATTACGTACGTTTGACTCATTGGCGCGCGTCAATTGCGAAGCATTGTCCGGTTTTCGATCAGAAATCACTACTTCTACCTTCATATCGTCAATATACTAAGTCGACTATCATCAAATTGGTAGTTTTCGGTAACAGTCGGTACTTCTCAATAAGTAACACCATTTAAACTTTTGGAATATGTTACCCCAACAACACAATGGATGTACCTTTAATTCTGTCAACTGAACTGTTAGTTTACAATCAATTGAATCACATATATGTACGTTTACGACTGTTTAGCAATTAAAAGTCAACCTGAAAAACGTATCTATCTGTCTATCTCTCAATTCCTTTGCCCTTCCCATTAATCGTTTATTTTTTTAAATTATGTAAAACTAATATTTATCACTGTTCTGCTTATACGAATTTACGAACAAAACACATACAACCCTAATATTATAAACATCAAAGAGAAAGAAACTTGATGTCAGCCTTTTAAACATCCTCGGTTACCCAGGGTATATGCTCCATTTCTCTCCACTATATCACCCCTGGGGAAACTCTATCAGAGAAATCTGTACTAAAATTACCCGCCCTTGGCCGGCGTGACGAAGTCAGTAGCCAAAGAAAATGCTCAATAGGATAAGACGGAAATGGTAAAGGGAGATAATTGGTGACGGATGGCTAACAACATGACCTCGTGTGCTTTGCAACGAAGTGATATGAATTGTCATTGGCTTGCAGGTTCAAGCTGCGTAGCAGTTTGATTGGCTCACGCCGGCCAAGGGCGGGTAATTTGAGTACAGATTTCTCTGATGAAGTTTCCCAGGGGTGATATAGTGGAGAGCAACGGAGCATATATAAAACCCTTGGTAACCGAGGATGCCTTTTAAACAAAGTGACGCATAACTGTTGAATCTGTCAATGTGGGCATGCATACATTTATTTCGCCAGGACTTTCAGAAAAGAAATTGTTTTGGAACATAATTTGAGATTATTAACTACTCATACGAACTCAGTGAACTTTAAATGTACTGCAAATATTTGGCCTTTACATTTGTGAATAAAGATGTATATGTAAGTATTATGAATGTACTTGATTATATATGTAACCGAACTGTAATTATCAAGTATGATAAATGATTATTCAAAATAAACCAAGCTTTTTCTCTTGTAGACCTAGGCACGGACGCTTCACATTTCTCAAAGATAGATGCACTCTAAAAAAAAACCTCCCCGAGAGGTGTGCGTGTCCCGTTTATTGGCTTCTTAGTGCAATACTTAAATTTATGAGAAGAAATTAAAATCGTTCAAATCGTACATTGTCCTTACGTAAGGTCAAGAGAGCTGAAAAGTTGTGTGCAGACTCCTTGGCCAATGGGGATTCTAAACTGTAGATTTGGTGACCACGTGACCCCAAATATGGTCACAAGGGTCACAACCTTAAAATCTATTTACATCTTCTCCAGTTCCAACAGGTCTAGAGAGCTGAAAAGTTGTGTGCAGACTCCTTGGCCAATGGGGGTTATAAAATGTAAATCTCGTGACCCCATGACCCCATATAGGGTCCGAGGGGTCATGATTTAAAATCCTATTTTCATCTTCTTCTCCAGTACCAAAAGGTCTAGAGAGCTGAACTGTTGTGTAGAGACTCAAATAGACAATGGGCATTCCAAATTGTAGAACCTATTTTTACTTATATTCCAGTATGAACAGCTCTAGAACTAGCTGAGAACAATTTATTTCGGTTTTGCAAACAATACAGATCCTGATGAGCTACAGAGCCCTTGGCTCTATATTTTTAAGGAAGTAGAGTCGAAGGCATCCTCGGTTACCCAGGGTGTTATATATGCTCCGTTACTCTCCACTATATCATCCTCGGTTACCCAGGGTGTTATATATGCTCCCAGTCTGATTAAAATCGACGGTTTTCCGTGGAATAAAAAATGCAAAATAGTGCATCTACCGGGATACGAACTCGTTCGTGGGTTTCCACGCCAAACCGTCTGAAAGCACCCCGTACACTAGCGTGTTCGGGCGCAATTCAGCTAGCCAATCAAAATATGCCCAACAAATGCTTTCGGTGCGAGAAACAGGGGCAGATAACTCCAAACAGCTATCCTTTTGTCTGTTCCGAATGCTTTCAAAACCGCAACCGTTTAAAGGGAGACACTTCGGGCGAATTCTGACCGCCGCTAACGAGCCCATTACGTATTTGATTTTATGGCCAACACGGTCACGTGACTCAAACTGGGCTTCTGCCGAGCGAGCTAGTCAATGTCAAGGCGGGGGATTTCCCCTTTCGACACGCGATCGCTGATTGGCTGTTTCATCTCACTGCACACCGACATGTACACCTTGTCCTGAGTTTTTCACGCTTCTGATGTCGTATTTGAAGAGTAAATGTTTATACATTCTATAAATATTATTAGTAATGACAATATTTAACATCTTGAAACGAAATTAATAGAAATATTTTCAACTCGAAATTATTTGACAGGTTGTTGATACAATCTTTCGGAATCTACTTCTACATTAAAACTTCACATACGGGATTAAATGTAAATGTAAGAACACGTATTTATTACTTTAACGGCATGTATTTCAAGATGCCGTTAAAAGATGTCAAACAGGGTTACAGGTACACACACACATTTATCATTGCTAAACTGCATGTAATGTTCGTCCAGGATTGTGATTTCAACAAGTTTGTTACAATATTTCATAGAGAAAGTCGTCGTTTACCAAGTTTCTGAATACCAATAAATAATAATATAATTTAAATGCTACTAAATGATTTCATAAAATGCATTAGAGGGGTAATATTACGACATCGATTTCCTGAAAAGATGTGTGCGTGTTTGGTGAAAATATCATGGTTACAACTCACATTTCATTCAACGTTTCTTTGTTGCTGTCACGTTTGATAACAATGACAAAGTATATCCAAAAGTGTAAGAACATAAACATAAAAGGTTATTTTAATTCAAGTTTGTCGATCAAAATATTGTTTAGACCCCTATATGATGCAATGCAATGCAAACCATTTTCACTTGCTATATGAGTTTTATGAAATTTATTTCATGTATAAATGCATGAACTGGATTGGTCAACAACTGAACAAACTCACTGAATTTTACATGCAAATTGTTGCACTGTACTTGCACACATATACATTATGATTATTGTGTTCATAAATTTATCATCATTTAAACATGATGTATAAATGTGAACCATACATGCGTTGTTGATTGGCATTTACAAAAGTCATCTAGACTTGTTTTCCAATTCATTTCTTCTCATTGAATAAAATACAATTAACAACATTGTGATTATACACATTTATAGACAACGAACAAGATCGAATGAAATCATTTTTGTTACCAAACTTACTGTACATCTTGTAAATGAAAACGACACGGATCGGTAAATATGCTGATAGAATTTACTTGCCGCTCCATATACAAATGATCAGTTTCGCGTACCATATAGACGCTTCTTCAAGATCAAAGAGGGGAGAAGTGTTGTTACAGCAAATAAGTTTACGTAATTAAGCAGAACAAAGTCAAATAAGCTTAGTATAGGTGAGAAAAAGGGAGGAGCCTCGAGTGTAATTATTATGTTTTTACAGTTAACAAGTTTACTGGACCGGTTCTATTACACAACAACTGGCATATCGGTGACCGGCATGTCAATAGACATGTTAATTGTCAAATGTTCGGTCTTGGTGACACAAGGCTGATCATGACAACAAATACACATTAATGCGACATTCAGTCTAGATATTGTCAGCCAATCAAAGTTAGGAATATTTATTCGACCAATGGAATTAAGGAATAGGATGATAGTTTTGTATTTTGTTTGTTTGACACTCATTTGAATAAAACCATGTCATTGGACGATTACTAACGGTCACTATCTCTGAACGCAGACGTAAAAACGTCAGTCCAATATCAATTAGGCAACTTAGGGGGTTATACGACGATGTGCATGGATTACCAAGCTCACAGGTTCGTTATTCTAATCACACATTTTAGATTGCTATTCGCATGCGAAATATTTGCAAAATCATCACAATTGTATTTTGGTTATATTTACAAAAATGATATAATTGGCCTGTACGTCGTGTGTATGTTTTCTCTATACTTTCATATACAGTCATTGGCCAAAAGTCTGTTCGCTGTGACGTAATTTCCATAGATTTCCATGTTAATCAGTTATTGCGAGAATAATTTTCTTAATTTAAGTAAAAGTGCATTTGCTGCCATATTTTGTAGACAGCTTTGAAATCAACTCAGCTATGCGCACGTACATAGTTACATTTCATTTACCGGTTAATTAGTTTTTGAATGACACTTGTTTAAACATCATATGTACAACTTGTGATTCCAATGTCCCATTGACGGTAATCTGTAACGACGGAATGTTGCATATATGTGTTGTTTAAGAAGATGTATTTTTTTTATAATAATAGAAAAATTTTAATGGTAATTATGTGTCTGTAGCTCAGATAATTTGCATTATTTTGGAAAGGATTTCAGAACCAGTCGCCAAACAAATAACTTATGAAAATTATTCTCGCAAAAGATAATTAACATGTAAGTCTATGGAAATTACGTCACTCCGAACAGACTTTTGGCCACTGACTGTGTATAAGACGCTCGCATCCGTTGAGTATCGCGCTTGTACGGCAAGTAGTGGCGAGTAGGCCTCTGCGCAATGAAAACACCGCTGAGTAGAGGGAGCGCTGATTGAGATTTCCGCCTCGCTGTGAGCTAATTAATTAATGCCTTCCACAGCTAAATTCGCCGAAGTGTATACCTTTAAATACTATGATGTGATTGGTCAGCTATTTGACTGGGTTTTGGCTGCGCTAAACTGGTTCTGAACACACGCCTATACGGGGTGTTCTCAGACCTTGTGGCGAGGAATCTACAGAACCTGTTCGTATCCCGGCAGATGCAAACTTTTGAAAAAAAAATTCCTCGGAACAAGTTCGATTTTAATCAGACTGTATATGCTCCGTTGCTCTCCACTATATCACCCATGGGTGATAGTGGAGAGTAGCGGAGCATATATAAAACCATGGGTAACCATGGGTGATATAGTGGAGAGTAACGGAGCATATATAAAACCATGGGTAACCGAGGATAAGTCGTAGGGGAAACATGGTAAATTTCTGTGGGGAATGTAAATGTCTGTTATGGTCGACACATCTCACAGTTTACGCCCCCGTCGTTGTTTGTATTTTAAGTACAACATTATTTTGTCAATATATTATATCAATCGTTAGAAAAATCTTTCATCTATGGCATGACCAAGGGCGGATCCAGGATTTTTGAGGGGGGGGGGGGGGGGGGGGGGGGGGGTCCCAAAATAATTTCAGAAATAGATTTCATACCACGAACAATCTATGTAATTTTGTTTCAGAGACATCTACCATCTCGGTTGAAGCGCGACGCTGAATGTGATGTTGTTAGATGGTTGTTCACCCCTCTTTTTCGTCGTGATACAGAATGAGTTTCTATGTCACACTACACGACACAGACCGTCGCACCTCAAATTTGGGCCGTTGAACACATTGCGTGTGTCATGTATTACCGTATAAAATAAAATTATTCAGAAACATTCGGAGAACCATTTTGCACTTTTTATATCATGGACTACTATAAATATACATGTATGCTGTTGCAATTGCGATAAGAAGTCGTTTTCCAAACAATCATCTACTTTCACGCAGAATTCATACAGTAAATAGTACATGCGCATGAGAAAGACGTAAACGTAGCACGAGCTGCACGTGCCATTTGTGTTATACATTCCTTAGCCCTTTAGGTTGCATGAGCTGCACGCTGTCCCATGAGCTGCACGAGCCATTAAGTTTTGTATAAAACAATCACAAACCATTGAGATTGCACGAGCTGCAGGTGTCATTTGTGTTATACATTTCCCAAATCAAGAACAGTGTGTTGTTCAATGTACAAATGGAATACTATAAGGAATTGTTATTATCCCCCGCCACGAAGTGGAAGGGGGATATAGGTATGGGCTCCGTCCGTCCGTCCGAGATAAAGGGGACAGCTTTTCTCAGTAACCATTTGAGATAGGATTACCAAATTTGGTTTGTTGCTTGAGGACATAAATACCTTGATGGAGTTCGAAAATGAGAAGCGTGCAATTATTTTTTCCGGAGTTATTGCCCTTGATCGTTCGATCTTGATTTCGACTCTATTCCAGGTAACTTCAAAGGGGACAGCTTTTTTCAGAAACTGTTAGATAGGAGAACCAAATTAGTTGTGTGGCTTGGGGGTTTGAAAATCAGAATAGTATGATTCAGGTATCTTCAAAGGGGATAACTTTTCATTGAAACTGTTTAAGATCAAATCAGTTGTGTGGCTTGAGGGTATCGATACCTTAATGAAATGAAAATGTGAAGTGCACAATTATCTCTTCTCGAATTATTGCCCTTGACAATTTCTTGGGTCTGGCGGGGGATGTTGATGACTATGTCTTCTTGTTTAATATCGAATATGGTACAAATGTATTTACACAACAAAAGGCAACTCAGATCATTCAACATTATGGGACAAAATGTTTAAATTTACAAATAATTTCAGTTTTTTTCTCTCCGATACCAGTCTCCATCACCATGCGAGTGGGAAAGTTGTGTGACAGGAAACACTATATAAATTCTATAACGAAATTCGCACGAGCATCTCGTGCAAGCATTAAGGATTGCGCAAGACGAATTTGCACGTGCAATTCATGCAATCGAAAGACTAATTCACGTCTGCGTCTCGTGAACATAATACGTCCAGAATGGGTTGTCTCCGCTATCGGGATGACATTACTTGGGAAAGTTAGGGTAAGACATTTTATGAATAATATTTTATTAGTATGTCAATGAAAAATATATATATATATATCATATTAATTTCAAAATTTACATTTACTAACTTTGTTCACACAACAAATCTTTCTTCGAATATCAGATCTAGATTTGTATACGGTTGTAAATCAATCATAAAATCATAAAATGAGTCAATATTAGTTCCAAACTTCTAAATGGTGTAATGGATTCGGACTATTCATTGATTTTTGACGTGTTAAAATGATGACATCTGCTCAACAACAATATGTTTTGCTGAAATGTTAACAATGACAGTATATATAGAAAATATTGTGTTAGTATATATGTTAATAGAATGTAGATCTACTCGACTACAGTTCGATCCTTACAGCATATACATATTTGTTTAACCCTTTTCAGAGAGACGAGTTCCATTGTCTTTATACTTTATCATTTCGAGCAATGGGCATTTTTGGAAAAATATTTATATATGTATTTTTCCTACAGCAATCACCTATTCGCCTGGTTCTATTCGTTCATTGTCTTCCCACAGAGGTTACTCCCTTCAGATTTTCTTCTCACAGAGGTTACTCCCTTCATATTTTCTATGGTAACCTCTGTTATACTTAGGCGATATTTCACTATTAACGCATAGTCTGCCTGGTAGTGAAAGTTTAGCCTAGAAAGTAGCCTAAATATATCAAGAGGTTACGATAAAGATTTAAAAGGGAGTTACCAGGGTGGGAAGAAAATGTTAGAGGTTACATTTAAATGGGATTTTACTTTGTAACCCTTTTACTCCCAGTTTATTTTTAAAGCTTACGTAATATACAAACAATAATTATATGATAAATCGATATGATCGATATGAAGTCGAACTCGCTAGTTGACCACTGCACTATCTGTACAACACTTTCAAAAGTTGTCAATTCCTTAAAGGCTACCCTGCTCCAACTTGGCAGCAATATGATTTAATAATAATAATAATAGTATATTTATAATGCGCACATATCCATGCACAATACATACACAATACAATACTCAAGGCGCTTCACAATTATTACCCTGAAGGAATCATACTTTCGGTGCCGCCTATGAAGCGCTCTGTGCGACCGTATAGGTCCATACATTCCCATGTCCAGGTACCCATTTGTACAGCTGGGTGAACTGAGTGCAATGTGGATGAAGTGCCTTGCCCAAGGACACAACACAGTATAAGACCCAGGTCACAAATGTTTGGTGTCTCCACCGAGATTCAAACCCGGGCCGTTGGCGGGAGAGGCAGACATGCTAACCACTACACCACTGTGCTCCAATGAACAAAACAAGAGAATTAGTGAGCAAAGCTCACTCATGATACCCCCGCTTTTACATTAACATTGGTCAAAGAGAAATGTTTGAAAATAGCAAAAGGGTATCAATGTTTAAACTTTTGTATGAAAAGACCATAACATATATTATTAAAGCAGAGTAAGTATTACACCTCTAAGCATGTTTTAGAAGTAAAAGTCAAAGTGGTTTCGTAACATTTGAACAACTAGAAGAGCGTTTGCGGGACACAGCAAAAGCAGAGCAGCTCCGAAACTTTGGGTCTCGCCTTTCCCTGTTCCGCCTTCTCCTCAGCATAAATAAAATGGGATTTTTTTTTGGACCAAAATTTGTTCATTATTCAAGTTATTCTAACAAGTTGAATCATCACTGGGGTCACTTTTCACAAGTTTGTTCTTAAAACCTATTTCTGATTTCAAAATTGGATCAAAGGATTAACATGGCCTGAACCAATATCTCATGACCTTGACCTTGACCTTAGACCTTCAAGGTCACACCGTCACTGATTACTTTTCATTGTGTATAACAATCATGCAATGACTCAAAGTGTTCATTGTTAACATAAGGCATATTCACAATAGCATGCTTAAGTTGTGACCTTGCTGTGACCTTGACCTTTGACAGATTTTAGCGAAAACTTTTTCAAATCTTGGTCTATCTCCATAGTTTATATATACCAAATAAGAGCCTGACAGCACAAAAACGTTTGAAGTTATCATGTTTACAAGGATTATTGTAGTAATTAAAGCACTCATGACCTCGACCTTTGACCTTGAATGTGAACATGTCAAAATCATTTACCAGATTTATAAGAAAGAAGCTATGTATATGAGGTGTTAATACCTTCTTGGAAACAAGTAGTATTTGAGTTATGAGCAGAACCAAAAGTGTGACCATAGACGCGCACACAAAGACGCTTAAAAGTGGAAAATCTGAAAAAATAATCATGGAATCTGAGGGAAACATAGAAAAGGCACATCTAGGGACCATAAAGTGTACATGTATAAAGTTTCATAACAATTGAACAAGTAGTATTTGAGTTATGAGCGGAACCAAAAGTGTAAGCATAGACGCGCACACAAAGACGCTTAAAAGTGGAAAATCTGAAAAAATAATCATAGAATCTGAGGGAAACATAGAAAAGGCACATCTAGGGACCATAAAGTGTACATGTATAAAGTTTCATAACAATTGAACAAGTAGTATTTGAGTTATGAGCGGAACCAAAAGTGTGACCATAGACGCGCACACAAAGACGCTTAAAAGTGGAAAATCTGAAAAAATAATCATGGAATTTGAGGGAAACATAGAAAAGGCACATCTAGGGACCATAAAGTGTACATGTATAAAGTTTCATAACAATTGAACAAGTAGTATTTGAGTTATGAGCGGAACCAAAAGTGTGACCATAGACCCGCACACAAAGACGCTTAAAAGTGGAAAATCTGAAAAAATAATCATGGAATCTGAGGGAAACATAGAAAAGGCACATCTAGGGACCATAAAGTGTACATGTATAAAGTTTCATAACAATTGAACAAGTAGTATTTGAGTTATGAGCGGAACCAAAAGTGTTCCGGACGGACGGACGGATGGACGCGCTGAGCGCTATATACCCCCGACTACTTTGTAGTGGGGGTATAATTATAAACAATAAACAAATAAATAAGTTTCTCCAGTTTTAATTGCATTCCCACATTTTTATATTCACATAAATAGTCATGTAGCGTAGAGATAGTTTAGCAATACACCTATATTCACAAAGCAAAACTAAAACATTTTGCATGAATCTAGACAGTTTGTTGAAATAGACAGGTAACAAGAAACATTACAGACACATATATATGTTGCAGTCACCACAGGAACATGTACTGTCAAAACAAACGAATAAAAAGCATATAGCAACATCTATATCTTTCTAGTCGTGTGTTTTTGAGAACACATGTCCCTGTGACAGAGTATTCAAACCAACCTGCAGAGGTTGCAGATTCTTTGAAGAGGATCCTCCTTGAGGTATGGGCCACCTGCCTCCCTTAATTCTGTCTGACAGGATTCAGATATAAATAGGTAGAGATAGAATCAATGCCCTTGGTTGTCAAGGTGACGGAGAGGGCTTGGGGCTCTACACAGGGTGGCCACACATTCGAAAACACATTTGTGTGTTTTTAAACTTTTTTTTGATATTTAAATTAAAATATAGTTACAATCATCAAGTAAAAATAGATGATTTTTATGTTAACGAGTGTCCCAAGGAGGACCCCTTCTGAAAAAGAATGACAAAATACTTTCAACACCAATTCATTTTATCAAACAAATTCTGCTCGCACAGAAAACTCGTCTTATTGCATCTTTTTTTGGAGAAGAACTATCTAAGTATCTAGAAATTTTTTTCTGATTGTCAGGATTGTGCTGTTTCGAGATAATTGCATGAAACTTTTTTTTATTACAAGATGACTAGGGATATTTGAAAAGCCCAGTTAGCATAAATTCGCAAACAGGTATAACCTCAACGCACTCAAATGTTTCCACCCTATGCCCCTTTTAGACATACCAGTGTAGTGAAGGCACGCTTCAGCGAATTTAAGCAACACAATTATTGATAATTGAATATTGATAAAAACCAGAGGGTTGATGTATTTGTCACATGTGACTACGATGCGGAAACCAATTAAACAAAGATAACATGTGTTATTTTTATGGATCTTACCGGTAAGTAATCTTAGGACCAAAATTTTAAAAAAATTTTCTTTAAGTCAGGATAAATCAGCCAACAATAAAATTAAACAAACTTTTTAACTTCTTACACAGACTAATAATTATTCTACTTGGCAACATCGAAAATGAAACCCAAAATTGGAATGTTTTTGTTCGTTTAGTTAGAGATTCATGAACAATGATGGTAACAGACAATATGAATATGGCAACAGGTTGTGTTTGTTTCAATACTTTTTTTTATCATTGATTGTAATTTTGCTTCACAAGCTCAAACACTTGATTCAATCAATAACAATTTTCAAACACAATAAATATAAAAATACCATTATGGACGTGTCGATAGCAAAACTGGATTTCAATAATGTAAGTATGTTATACCTATGCATGTGACCCTCTTGTTATGACCTAAATATGATATAGCAATCATATTGTATCCATGTGATGACAAATACTAATAATAATAAAATAATAAACAAAATTTGAATTATGAAAAGTCCCACAAAGGTGCTTATCTTCTACTAGAAATCTCCCTCAATGAAAACACACCATGAAAACAACAATCAGACCAAAAATAACTTAAACATATTTTTATTTTTATATTCATGTACTTAATTCCAAGTTACGACTCAACCTTGACTGTATTTCTAATACATTTCAAAGAGTTTAGAATCTGCCAGATTTTTTTTAATACCAGTTGGAACGGGAAAATGATGGACAAGCTGTTAAGAAATTTCTGAAGTCACTGACAAACCAGGTTTTATCTTCGAAATTGTAAGCAACAAGTCAGAAGAACATCTCTGTCTTAAAGGTGCATCCATTGTGTTTCATAAAATTTTATTTGGCTTTAATACGTTCCAACACACCATATGTGCTGTTTACAATACAAACAAATTCACTGAGCTTGCATATTCATCCCCAATCGCCAAACATATCATAATTACTAGTTTCCAATTATAATCGAGTAACATCATTATGCATGTGCAGAAACCGAACGTGCACGTCCTATTTACATGCACAGTAGTTATATGACCTATTGAACATTATCAACCCAAATTTGATATTTTGTCTGATGTAAATAAGATTTCAAAATTACGTTTGACTCATTGGCGCGCGCCGCACGCGGTGCATTGTCCGGTTTTCGATCAGAAATCGATACTTTTACCTTCAAATCGTCAATATACTCAGTCGAGTATCATTAAAATGGTTGTTTTCGGTAACAGTTGGTACTTCTCGATAAAATAAGACCATTTATAACGTTTGTCATATTTGACACCAAACAACACAATGGATGTACCTTGAATATCAATTCGACGTAACATTCTGACATTGCTCCACAACAACTGCGCAAAAAACTGGGAGTCTGAGTTGCGAACACTAAAAATATTTCTGTAGGACAATTTTCTTACTGAAATAAAGTTCTCTCACAAAAATATAAATAAGTGTTACAAATGTGTATTGATTTAGGAGTATTATTTAGCCCGAGTTGTACATGGTTAAGTTAAGCCATACAAGTCCATTTCGTGTTCATATTAAAATGGCCGCTTGAAGGTAGATCTGACCGACATATCGATACCTAAACACTGAAGAGTTAGATAGGGTACAATGATGGAACGGTCAACTATCTTGCTGTCTGAACTCTCAAATTTTCATGACACTGTGTTCCACTGTCGCTTTATACGTCCCACCATTTTCTTTGAATAAAAAAAGTTGTTTTCTATGAAACGGCTTATTGGGAAGTTTACCCATTAACGTATCAAAATATTGCATAAATTTGAGAAAATATAATATGCACAAAATGTACTACAGCGCCTTTAACTTCTTGGTACACAACATCAAATTAACACAAAGCACGGACGGGTGTCAACATGTTCTAATCACATTAAAATAAATTTCATTTAAGTATTCCCAGTATCTTTGGTGCCGGATCAGGGTTCAGGGATTTTGATCAACCCTCTCCCCGGAACACTCCCGCCCCCCCTACAATGTTGAACCCCCTCCCCACCCATTGAAAATTATTTGCTCCGCCTATGATTATAATCACATGGTTTTGTTGTAGTATATTATATAGAATAACGATTTTAATGTCAATCTAGACCAGCTAAGATGCAACTCCCATGTTGAGCAACCAAGGACACCATTGCATATTTGTTGTTTACTTTCTGGCTGTATCGTAGTTGGCCTCGAACCAGTTGCATGTTTCTTTGATGGCTGAAATAGATGAAAACATTTAACTTTATTTTATCAACCAAAATCACTCTAATCTAATCTGAAAAATTAAATTTATCATCAATTTAATCGGATTCAAGATTGCATGTGAAATCAAACATGAAATTGATTCATAAATCTGACAGATTAAAGATTGGCAGGAAAACAAACATAAAGATGTAGTGCATCCAACATCTATTAAATCCGATTCATAATTGCCAGGGAAATAAAACATGAAATCTTACATCAATCAAATTTGATTGCTGTAAGAATGGTAGGAAAACAAGCATAGATTGTTTCAGAAATCAAACATGAAATCTTACTTATTAATCAAATCTGACAGATTAAAGATTGGCAGAGAAACAAGCAAAGATTGCTTTTGAAATCAAACATGAAATTAAATTTATTAATCAAATCGGATTTATTCAAGAATGGTAGAGAAACAAGCATAGGTTGCTTTGGAAATCAAACATGAAATCTTCCTAATTAATTAAATCTGATTGATTGAAGATTGTTAGGGAACCTATCTATTTAATCTGATTGCTTGGGACATAATCAGGACATCAAAAATTTTATGGAATATTGATACAACTGTTTGAGAAGTGTGACGAAGAACTGTAATACTCCTCAATCAACAGATTAGTTCTAAAACCAATGTACATTTTTTGGTTAAGCCATGATAATCTATTCCCCCTTCTAGTGGCTATTTTAAGGTGTTCACACTAAAATAACCACTCAAAGCTAGTTTAAGTGAGCTGACCGATGAAATAAAACCCAAACACTCTGAGTGAGACGTAAGGTGAGGTGAGGTGAGTTGGGGTTTAACACCGCTTTCAAGAGTATTTCACTTATATCGCGGCTGCTAGTATTATAGCAGGGAGAAAGCCCTCAACGCCATGTGGCTATGCATTGCGGTGAAACCTGCGAGCATAGGCTGGAACTAGCGAACCATGGGTGGTACTACGCTGAAATTAAGTATAGCATTGCACCCAAACCTTACTGCGTGTAGACCAGTTCTCTACTGCAGACAAAGTTTCCTTGCCCCTGGCGGCATTCGAACCCTGGACCTCTTGATCCGAAGCCGAACGCGCTAACCACTGCGCTATCCCGCCCAAGTGAGACATGTAGAACTGTTCTCTACTGCAGACAAAGCTGCTGTGCCCTTGGTGGGATTTGAACCGCTGACCTCTTGATCCAAAGCCAAACGCGCTAACCACTATGCTATCCCACCCCAAGGGGAAACTTCAGCAATGATAGCTTACAATACTCTGCAAAAGTGTTAAAGTTGTACTCACCTTGGTCCATCGGTGTGAATTTGAAATCAGGAAGATATTTCCTCAGTTTAGCGTTACTTGCTGTCTTCTTAAACTGTCCGTCTGACTTTGATGTGTCATACTAACATACAGTTAAAGAAAACAATCGATTGTTGCTTGATCAAAGTTGATTGGGTATTCCAAATCTTTCATAGTACCTAAAGCACATCAATTCTTTCTTTCTATGAAACATTCAACCAACTTTTTTTTCTATATTAGACAACATAACTTAGGGATATTAGATGTTTTATGACTAATATATCATTAGTATATCAAGTAATAAATACATCAGTATTTATAATTCCAAAATTTCCCTAGTTATTTTTGTAGCATTGTGTAAAGCTTCCAAAGATAAGTAACATACCGGTAATACAAACTTCACTTTCAAGCTTAAAATTGATCTATATCCTGAACTATGTTTTGCATGTTAGATGAAGTTAGTAACTTGATAACTGGAACAAGTCATACTGGCTTGTGTTATTGTGGTATTCTTGGTCACACATAGCTTGGGATATCCCTTTTTGGTATCTATCAGATGTCCGAAAACGGCATTCGCTCGCTGTCATAATTTTGGATGTAATTGCTTATTAGACAAGGTAGCATGATTTGTATCTAGAGTGTCCGAAAATCATCACTCGATCACTATAGCAAAATACCCTAAAAAAGTTTATCTTCAAAACTTCAAACTGATTTTGGGTGATAAATAGAATCTCACCCTTGTGTCTTCTGATATCAAATACATCAACATTCGTTGATAAAAGTACAAATATCCTCAGCAAGCCTTGGATATTTGTTAATTTTATCAACTCGTGAGGTGAGGAGAGTTAGGGTTAAATGCCGCTTTCAAGAGTATTTCACTTATATCTGGCTGCTAGTATTACGGTGGGGAGAAAGCATGCAACGCCATGTGGCGATGCTTTGCGGTGAAACCTGCGAACATCGTCTGGAACTAGCGAATCATGGGTGGTACTACACCATAACGCTGAAATTCAGTGTAGCATTGCCCCCAAACCTTACTGCGTGTAGAACAGTTCTCTACTGCAGACAAAGTTGCCGTGCCCCTGGCGGGATTTGAACCTGGACCCCTTTATCCGAAGCCGAACACGCTATCCCACCCCCTATCAACTCATGTTGATATATTTTATATCAGAAGATGAGATTCTCTATATATCAAGAGTTCTGAAAGCTATTTGGTGTGAAATGAGAAAGGATACAACAACTTTTCCCTTGAATTCCATCGCCTTGACAACCATCTCTGCTGCTTCCTTGATGGACACTTCGTCTTCCTCTCCAACTGGAACAATAATATTTTTAAACATTAGCGCTAATATTTCCTCCTTGTATTTTCTAGTAAAAGGATCGGTAACCTTGACTAAATCAAGGCACATTTTAACAAGAGTCATCAGAAGATGACATATCCCACCGGTTCCACAAAATTTGTAAAACACATCTTTTACAGATACTTGTGTATCTACTACCGTACTTCAGTTAGTGGGTATTACAGAGTTTCAGGAATGTTAAGGGTTTTAGACTTCTGCTCCAGAAGCAGTCAAAATCAACAACAACCAACATCCCTCTCATGTTTCTATGGAAACAGAAAAAAATACATTTTTCAGAAAAAATCTGATAATATCAAAAGGCACCACTTCAGTCAATGGGTAATACACATGCAAAGTTTCAGGAAGATATGATGAACGGTTTTGGAGCTGTGCTCCGGAAACGAACCTGTCTCTGAACAAAGTCCAACTTCAACATGTTTCTATGAAAACGAACAAAAATAAAATTTTCAGAAATCTGAAAATATCAAAAGGCACCACTTCAGTTGGTGGGTAATACACATGCAAAGTTTCAGGAAGATATGATGAACGGTTTTGGAGCTGTGCTCCGGAAACGAACCTGTCTCTGAACAAAGTCCAACTTCAACATGTTTCTATGGAAACGAAAAAAAAAAAAAATTTCAGAAATCTGAAAATATCAAAAGGCACCACTTCAGTTAGTGGGTAATACACATGCAAAGTTTCAGGAAGATATGTAGGTATTGGAGCTGTGCTCCGGAAACGAACCTGTCTCTGAACAAAGTCCAACTTCAACATGTTTCTATGGAAACGAAAAAAAAAAAAAATTTCAGAAATCTGAAAATATCAAAAGGCACCACTTCAGTTGGTGGGTAATACACATGCAAAGTTTCAGAAAGATATCATGAATGGTTTTCGAGTTCTGCTCCGGAAACGAAATGATTACGGACGGACGGACAGACGGACGGGGCGATGACTATATCCCACGGTATTACATACCGGTGGGATAAAAATCTGCAGTAGCAATCCAGGAGGATCTGCATGGGCGGGTATGGAGAAAAACATTTTGGACCCTCCCCTTTCAAAATTCCTGGATCCGTCTCTGATCAGTATCTATAAAACAAGCTTTTTTAAATATATTTTTTCAAACCCCATCTGCAAAGACAATTGCCTGCATATTTCCATATGGACCATGTAATCCAACTTTTGTAATTTTGTGTTCTCTTTCCAAAAATACTCTCCTCAGAATATATTTCAGGAGTCAATTTGCTCCTTTGAAAAACATGTCCACTGAGGCCTGATTCAACTAAGGAAGTAAACACACCAGAGAGGATGATGGGATCGATCTCCTCATATTCCCGGAGCACCCAGAGGAAGAGGCGTGCGAGGTCGAGCGAGTAGATAAACTGCCGGCGAGGAGAGCCTGTCCCCCAAACTACAAACTCTGTGTCATCTTCTGTAAACAGGAATCAGATGAGGCTAAACATTTGTAAACATAACAAGGAACAATGGCGGACAAAAGTTTCCCTTGCGACAATTAATTTTTTTTATGGAAATGCTCTAAATATTTACAGAAATGATTTGTTTGTATGATACTGATTCTTAAAAACTATGCATTACATGTTAATAAATATTTTGAAATAAATTTTCAAATAAATATTTGTATATATGTTAATGACATGTTTATTGAAGCTAGTTTGTGGGATGCAAACATTTTTCTGCCTGTATGCTGGTTTATATGCCACTGGAATGAATCAAGCATAGCCTTTGGACATAAATTTACTCTGTCACAGTTGTGGTGAAATGATTATTTTGTCTTAGCAATTTGTCGTAGTATGTTGATTATTACTTTTAGCTCTGTGGACTTTCCTTATAAGGCCAGGAAGTACATGACCATCATCCAGATTGAAGTTGTCATGGGGACCAAAAACATTGGTTGGGATGACAGACGTGAAGTGGCAGCCATGTTGTTTGTGGTAGGCTCTGAAATAAATAACAGGATTTACTTTAAAGGCAATAAAACTTGCTAATTCTAATATGATAAGTAAAAATATGTACCTCTCTAAATGTATTAACAGAAATATTTTTGAATCCTCCGAGAATACTTTTACTTACTGATTAAACCATACAATTTGAGACTTGAAAATCATAACTTTGCAACATTCAATTAATTTGACTCTGACACTCATTTGTGCTTGTATTTGGTATTTGCTTGTACTTTCAGAAGGATTTGAATTTTTGTGAGAACTTCTGCAGATGTTATCAGGTTATCCATTTCTGATCTGGGTTCATCATCATGACAGTAGGAACTCATAAAATGTCTCTCAAATAAGTCATTCTAGAGGTGAGGTGAGTTGAGGTTTAACCCTGTTTTCAAGAGTATTTCACTTATATCACAGCTGCTAGTATTATGGCAGGGAGAAAGCGCACAATCCATGTGGCTATGCATTCATTGGGTGGAACTAGCGAAGCATGGGTGGTACTACGCTGAAATACACCCAAAACTTACTGCGTGTAGAACAGTTCTCTACTGCAGACAAACTTGCCATGCCCCTAGCTGGATTTGAACCTCGGACCTCCTGATCAAAACTGAATGCACTATATGCGACAGACAGTCATTGAAATATTAAACAATACTTACTGGTTTAGGACATCAATCTGACGTTTGGCGTGGGAATATCCAAAATTGCTGGTATGAGGCGGACCATTGTGAACCTGGAAGGAAAATATGGCTATGTGTAGTGTGTGTAGAACAGTTCTCTACGGCAGACAAAGTTGCCGTGCCCCCGGCGGGACCCCTTGATCAGAGGCCGAATGTGCTAACCACTGCGCTATCCCGCCCCCACCTTTGATTGATCTTTACAATACTACAATACTGATCAATAGTGAACATGAAAACATAGATACAACATTGAATGTAAGATACAGAATTTTAAGAGTTTAGCATGGGTTCATTACTCTTACACACGACCATTCATGTTTGCAGGGGTTTCATTAATTTGTAAAATAACAGGGTGTAAGACTTTTACAGGCAGGGAAAGCAGGTTGTTAAGCAGTGTGTTAAGATTGAAATATAATAAATTTGACTTTTCATAGCTGGGTACTTACATTCACACAGGTGAAAGCTGCCCCTGTACCCGGCTATTAATGAAACCCCTGTGCTTGTATAACACTGATAACACCTAAATGCACAAGTAAAATCTGCAGATTTTTATCATTGTGAGATTACATGTTACAGCTTTGCAGATGTTCCCATGGTTTCATCCTTACAGTAGAACACAGATATAACAAACTCCAAGAGACCAAAGAAATCAGTTCGCTATATCTGCTCTTCGCTATTCACATTTGGCATACAATGTATATTGCTTTTGATGGGTCTTGCAAATTTGTTTCTGCATTCTTATATCCATGTTCTACTGTGTTACTCTTAGCCATTCAAACATATCACCAGATTGCTAAGACAAAATCTTCAGATTTTTATCATTGTGAGATTACATGCAACAGCTTTGCAGATCTTACCATAGTTTCATCAATCGGGTATGTTGTCTTGTCAGGGAATATACATGTTGATAAACAGGACACAACTTTCTCCACCTTGTGTAAATAACTGCAGTGCAACACATTGTCATTCATTGCGTTATTGCGTCTCTGAAAAACAAATTTTCACATGTTCAACAAGCTAAAAAGTGAGCATGGCCTTCTATAACCCACAACTCTCTTTGGATCATAATATAATAATTTTGACATGATTTCATACAGCTCAATCATATTAATACATTTGTATATTGTCAGTGTCCAATCTAAAACATATATTTGTCTTCGTTATATCAAAGTAAAAAGAGGATTTCAGAAAAATTAGGCAGTAAGAGTATGAAAAGAAATAATCCCCTCAAAATCACTTGTACTCTGAAGTACACATCTCCTGTTATACATTTTTATTACAGAAGATTGTGCAAAACCCTAAAAGAATTGGCTGAACACAACATCTGTACACAACATAATGTACTCAACATCTGTACTAGGGGTGACTATTGACCCAAAGAGACTATTGCGATAGAGATAGTCTATTGCCATTTACTATTGCGATAGCGATAGACTATTGTAATTCACTATTGCAATAACAATTGCGATAGGTTTTTTGGTACAAATACGCAATAATCAGCTAGATTTCTTATAGGTTTCAGTAGAAATGTTTAATTGATGTAAGGACTATGGAACCAAAATCAGTAAAGAAATCATAATTGAAAACACGTTTTGTCATTTTGCTATTCCCTATCTCTAGTTCTTCCCTTTTGACCTTCTAAAATGGAAAATCTTGAATTAAATGCAGTGAGGCTTGTGCAAATCATTCATAATTAAGGGAAATTTAATAGTTTCGATAGTATCGATAGTTAACCGTACTATTGCGATAGCGATAGTGTTTTTGTATATACTATCGATATAGTACTATTGCCAAGCCAACTATTGCGATACATTGATAATTTGATGTATTGTTACACCCCTAATCTGTACACGACATTTCAGCTTTCTAGAGCCTTTAAAGGGAAAAGATCACCGATGGACGCCGGACGCCATAAGCCTATTGTGCCAATGTACTACATCGCATTTAAATACCAATTTTCATTTCAAGGATAAAAAATAAAGGTGTAAAGAATTAGTTTAACCATAAATACTCACCAAAAAATCGAGATTGTATTTCAGATTTCTGAAAAGACCTCCAACAAATGCAGCTAGATGTATGACATGTGTTGGTTTGTACTTGTCAAACAACTTCAAAGTCTCCTCCTGGTTTCTGATGAAAAACAATTAATTCATATCATTTTCAGTAAAACATGGTACAAATTGTTGTATTCTAAAATAACAGTGTAGGGATAAATTTACCTGCGAGTCCTGCTTCATTTACTCACAAAATTTGGAAAGGACTCATAGAAATTTAAACTGCTGGTCCCTGAGAAGCAAGGTTTTTATTTATACTAATAGGATTACTACGGAGGGACTCGCTTATATTTTCTTGGACTCATAAAAGCTTGTGACAGTGAGTCCCTGTACTCTAAAAGTCATATTTGTAGATTAATCACTACAGTGGATTCCTTTTTAGACAATGTTGGTCGTGTTGTGTGAATTTATATAAGATTAAAACGAGGTCAGTATTTTGAAATTTTTGACACAATTTTTTAACTTGGATTACAGATCCCCCTTCTGTAAATTTTGAGAAATATGAGGAAAATACAAACATGGAAATGGCAATTTTTTTCAAGTCAACAGAACAATCATTTACCTTTTTAACACAAATTAAAATTCTTAAAATGACTTTGAAAAAGCATTCAAGAAATTGAAGAGTATCAACTCCAACACAACATGTGCAGGTTCTTTTTTTCCCAAACTTGAAATTAAGACTTTTTCTTCAAATACAATCCCAGGGTTCTATTTGTTCAGCATCCTCTTACCCTCAAGGTTGTATACGAGGAAAATGACAGGCCGTAAAGCGAGTTGACGTCGAAGAGCATAAAGATTACAAGTCAAGCTACGCTTCACTGCTTCCCAACAACTGATTTAACAAGAAGACATAGTCATCACCCGCCAGAAATGAGAACAAGGGCAATAATTCAAGAAGAAATAATTGTGCGCTTCTCATTTTCTTTCCATTAAGGTGACGGTATTGATGTTAAACAATGTCTGAGAAAAGCTATATCCTTGGATACTTGAAACAGAGTCGAAAAAGTGGAACAAGGAGAATAACTCCGGAAAAAATAATCACATGCTTCTTTTTTTCGAACTCCATCAAGGTATCGATGGCCTTAAACCACACGCCAAATTTGGTTTCCCTATCTTAAATAGTTTCTGAGAAAAGCTGTCCCCTTTGGTGATACCTTGAACAGAGTCTAAATATACGGAACAAAGGCAATAACTCCGCAAAGATAAATTGTGTGCTTCTCATTTTCGAACTCCATCAAGGTACTTATGCCCTCAAGCCACACACGAAATTGGGTAATCCTATCTTAAATAGTCTCTGAGAAAAGCTGTCCCCTTTTGAGATAGCATGAACCGAGTCCAAACATACGGAACAAGGGCAATAACTCGGGAAAAAATAATCACATCGTTCTTATTTTCGAACTCCATCGAGGTATTTATGTCCACAAGCCACACACCAAATTTGGAAACCCTATCTTAAACAGTTTCTGAGAAAAACTGTCCCCTTTATTGCGGACGGACGGACGCACACATGCACGGACGGACGGACGGACGGACGGAGCCCAAACCTGTATCCCCCTTCCACTTCGTGGCGGGGGATAATAAATATGGGTCCCATCGAAAAAAACTAACAGTGACGTGCTTTAAATTCATATTCAAGACATGGGTTGTATTAACTTCAGCCCCCAATGACTCCAAGGATTGTATTCAAAGCCGGAATCACGTAACTTTTGTTTGAGACTGGCAACTTTGATTTCACGGACAAAATAACACTTCAAGGCTAGCTACTTTTCAAGGATTATTCTGGTATTGAGAGCCTTTCATAACCCAGACAGTTGGTAAGGAAGATAACTGTTACATGTTATGGGTAACACTGTTTTTCAGGGCATAATCACTTACAGAAGCCCAAGGTCTCCAATTAACTGCCTGGCTGAGGTGTTACAGCTAGAGCCACTATGACGTCACAAGTGAAGAATGACGTCATAGTCGCTTGCGTTTCACGGCTGATTCGACCAGCATTGTTGTCAGCATTGAGAGAGCCAATGTCATTTGTAGCGGCCCACTCATTTCTAATAACAGCTAGGGGACAGTTTCATGATAATTCGATCAATTTTACTCATAAAAATGGATAAAATTTTGTCACATATATTTGAATAAGGACAAGTGTATGGATGACAACTTCCAACTTCTAAAAGGCCACTCAAAGAAGTTATTCGTCGCACATATATTTGATAATTTATATTTGTACATACGTAAGATCAGCGTCTTTAGACGAGAGAAAGATCCACTCTTCGTCCGGCTTCTTGTCAGATTCAACAACCTTCTTGATAGCCTGTCCCACTAGGCCAGTTCCTCCGGTTACGATGATCACTTTTTTGGCCATCTTGGATAAATCTATCAAAATATTTTGACATTAAATTATCATAAATGACAAGTAATTTTAATATATAATACATTACAGCTGGTTAATCAATAAAATGTATAATTACCAATGTTTTTGGCACTCGTACACTCAAAAGACTTGAAACACATGTTTAGCTTAAAGTTACCTCCTTGCCCTGTACTAAAATTGTGGCTTACTTTTGAAGCGCACATAATATACAATAGAAAGTATTATTTGACACTTACACAGTACATTTAGTGGAAAAACGTTTCGTCAAAGCATGGAGAATGTAACATTTTACGATTTGAACAAACAAGGAATACAAATGTGTCATTTGAGGAGAACGATTCAATTATAAACAGATTAATCAAATAGCATCGAGAAAATGACTTAACACTATCATCATATCAAAACATGTTGGGAGATGGGACAAAATAATTTATTTTAGAATACGTTTATTTTTTTAAAGTAGCAAGTCAATCACGATGCATTAAACGTCTTTGAGTCATTAATCTCTACTTTTACCTTGATATCGTCTTAGGATTAAAATGATAATTAAAACAAAATGCAGTACTTCTTGATAAAATGACAACAGTTATTACATTTGCCGTTTGGCACTATGTGACCCTAGATGTCTTCAGGGCGTCAGCTGTGCAGTTGTCGGGTATAAACTGACGTTTAGATAATCTGAACAAATGTGACCCAAACAACAGTGCATGCGGTTTTAATAATTGTATTACATTGATTTTATTAACTTACATTTTATTACAACAACAAAATTAAGCCTTGCAGCATAATATCAATATTTCATTTGACTTCATTGATGGATTTAATTTATGTTACATGGAATTTTTTTCATAAGACCAACATGCATACGCAGCATGTATACATCGTATATCGTCTTTAGCCATATCAATGAATTATTTATTTTATGACATCCAATCGATTCTAGTGCCGTAGAGTTGGGTATCGTGGCGTGTCAGTCACACAGTGACAGTCATTTTGACTGTCATTGTCAACTAACTATGAAAATAGACCGAGGCAAATTACCACTCTCTGTCTATGTCCACCATCTGGTTGTCATTACAACAAAACTGATTATTTAACACTAACAGGTACGACATCACAAAGGTAAACAACAAAACTAATTAATTAACACTACGACATCACAAACATGACGATACGGGTATAAGATCTACATGAACTTAGTATAATAACCTAACAAGGCAAGCACGGGCCCTCTAATTCTAATGAATGAATTGCATTTCGCGGCATCATTCGCGTGGCATATCCATTTGATTTGTTCATCATAATTAACAAAGCACATGAGAAAAAAAATATCTAATGGTAGACAACAATTACATACCTGTAGTTTTCGTAATCGATGCAAAGCCTCACTGTCCTCGTTCAACTTCAGCCACGCAGCCAATGCCGGTAACTAAAATAGGTACGGGATCACGTGACCAAACACGTATTACAGATTGGTTTGTACATGTTGATGCGTTACGTACACAATCGATTCGTTAGACAGAACCCAGTCTAGACACGAATCCCAGCACCTGCTGTTACTAAGCTACCAATTAAACAAAAACAGACTAATTAAATCTACATTCAATTGATCTTAATTAGATTGAGTTCTCATGCACAGACTAAGTGGATATCGTTTAAATCTTATTAGCACGGTTATCCTTCATTTTATGGGGTGCCAAACGGGACTTTAATCGCTATTTAGTAAGCTTACTAAATGAATTAGTAAGCTTACTAATTCATTTAGTAAGCTTACTAATTCATTTAGCAATCTTACTAATGTGATCGATTAAGTAAGCTTACTAATTCGAATTAGTAAGCTTACTAAATAGCGATTAAAGTCCCATTTGGCACCCCATATCGGTTTAGTCTCATCTAGCTCAAAACTGTAATATGCATGTAAGCGTAACTGAAGTGTTAATTGGAATTTCTTTTGGGGGATTAGTTATAGTCTGTTTCAGGGCTGATCGTTACATGCGGTTGAACTGTACATTCATTGATGATCATTGATGACAGTAGTAGAATATGTACAAATACATGTTAAACTTTTACATATTGCAATGGCAGGGGCGTAGGAACGTTTTCATGAGTGGGGGGGCTCAAATTTGGAAAATTCTATAGTGCTCATGGGAATTTTTCCATAAAGCATCGATCACTAGCGTAGGAACGGTCGAGCGCAGGGGTAGGGGGGCGCAAATTTGGAAAATTCTCGAGTGCTGATGGACATTTTTCCATAAAGCATGTTTAATTGCAAATGTGACGCTTGATATGTTATACATGTTACTGAAATTTCGGCTAAATTGCAATTACATACAGGCGTGTTTTGTATTAGATCTAAATTTTATTTAAATATCTAGGTTATCAGGTGTATAAAGATGACTATTTTCGTAAAATGCCTTGTACAATCAATAAGTACGTTAACTGCATTTGAACATTAAATTTTTCAACCTCTTTTTACTCATCTGTGGTCTTTTTTCTTGACAGAAAGCAATCAAAAACATTTCCTTTCAAAACCTTTATTCATTAAGATACATGGGCCAAGTTTAATTGCAAATAGAAAGCTAAAACTGTCAGGTTTTAACTTATGATATCTGCCAAAGACACATCTGCTTCTTTCATTTGATGACACAAAGTCCTCAGCAATATCTTTCAGGCGGGTAATTTGAGTACAGATTTTTCTGATAAGGTTTCCTATGGGTGATATATTGGAGAGTAACGGAGCATATATAGAACCATGGGTAACCAAGGATGGACACAGTGGAAAGCTAACGCACGAAATGGCCAATGAGATCCTACAGCACGTGCGCGTGTGATGCTAAGCACGTGATTCTACATTGCAGAATTTACCTCGGTGTCAAGATGTCAAAACGTTCTGGATATTTAAATGAAATATTCTTAACTCAAATTATTCATAGTATACTGTTCATAGTCCATTCCCTTAACAGAATCAATGTTAATCATACAAATATATTTAAGTTACCCGTATAGCTATCAGTTTGACAGGTTGTAAATACAATTTTTTTTTTTTTAATTCCGAAAATTTTGGGGGGGCTCCGCCCCCGCACTTTTCTGAGTGGGGGGGCTCCGCCCCCCCGCGCCCCCCCTGTTCCTACGCCACTGAATGGATAAAATTTAATACAGAAAATAGATAGATAAATAGCACTATCACATGGACATAGCATAGGGGAGACCGGGGCAGGTTCGGCCCCGGGGCACGTTCGTCTTTTCTCTGTAATTTTTGTTAGGTGGTCACTTTAACCTCAGTTGGTGATTCCCAAGCAACCACGTGACCTAACTCATGTACACATAACCAAATGGTGGCGGTTCCACATGTTATTTGCGATCCGTGAAAGGAAAACCGTTTTTCATTCAGTAGAGTAATATTTCCCCCTTCAATTCAGTTTGTTTTTGACAAATATTGCCTGTACTTATGTTTGTGTTCCTCAATGGAGGTGAACCAACATGGCAAGGGGTATATGTAATGATTATGTAATGTGGATATGGTAGCTGTGTATTATCGCAGAGGTAACATAAAGGGGACATGTGGGTCTGGGGCACGTTCGGCCCCTACTGACGGGGCACGTTTGGATACATATATCATAACTGTGATTGATGTTCATTGGGAATTTTGACTCAGTTCTCCTTTGTGCGACTAACAAATATGCATATTTGTTCATGGTACTGTTTTTTAAAACATTATTTATTAATAACGAGAAGGGAGCGGTAATTAGTTCACATTTCAGTCGATTGTATAATCAGATCTGTTTCTGTCTTGGGGTACGTTCGGCCCTGCACATCAATTCTTAATTCATAAAATGAATACTGAATCTACATGATAATAAACTATATCTATACAAAGCAATGATATGTCGTCTTTTATCGGAAATATATGAGAATAATCTATATTAAATAGTCAGCTGTTGCCTCTATTGTAACTGATTAGGGCCGAACATGCCCCGTTTTGGCCAAACCTGCCCCTGGGGGTAGCCGAACCTGCCCCGAGGCGGGGTAAGTTCGGCTTTTAACCCCAGTGTCAAGAAAGCATAGTTATGGGAAAAAGTTATAATATTAGCCATTGTGAACAATTACTACAAGACAGTTAAGATGTCTCTCAAAACGTGTACAAACAAGCGCAAGGATATGTCATTTAGCCAACCCATTACATTTATTTTGGTGAAAAGGGGACGAACCTGCCCCGGTCTCCCCTACTCATGATAATCATAATTTTAATCAACATTGCATCTCATATGATCATGTAAAATTTCATTCAACATTCCTCTATACATTGTTTCTTCACTCTTTGAAGAAACGACTTAATGTCTTGAGTATGATTGTCAGATATGGATGATTATGTGGTCTTCCAAACTTGACGGGGAGGTCATTTTTCGTATTTAAGGTTGCTGGACAACCTTGAGTATGCTTCTTACATCGCCAGTGGATAGTATCTTTGTAGCCATTCTTCTTGGTGTATTCGAAACTAGCATGGATTAATATACGACCACCATTAGAGGTTGGAAGAACCGTATCTGAACTTTGAAATTTGCCATTTTGACATAGTAACTGAAGACGTCGCTCATGTTTATAGTCTGTTAAATTGGTTTTAATCAAATTCATTACTTTATTAAACACAGTTCAGTCAAATATCCAAGGCACTAATTAAACACAGTTCACTCAATTCTCTCTCTCTGTCACATTGAATCAATCAATCAAACAACTTTATTACCATAAGTTTACAAGTACATGCAAAACATTACGGGCGTAGTTTACATAAATATATCATATTTGAGACTATGGTTTGAAACAATCCAGTTGTGTTACATTGAAGACATTATGATAGAGAGAAATTTACATAAATTTCGTAATTGTAATACATTGCGAGTTTCAAATAATACTGACATTTTGTGGTAATTAGGGTTGTTTACAAAATATTTCTTTAAATAAGTACTTCTGTAGCTGTTAAATTTGGTACAATGAAATAGGTAATGGAATTCATCTCCGATTTGGGAGGGACATGATGGACAAAATCTTTCTTTTGAGTTAGTGTTATCCCAGCGGCCTGTTTCAATTGGTAACTTGTGATTGGCGGTTCTAAATTTGACTAAAATATTACAGAGCTTGGTTCCTAATTTACGTTGTAAAGAAGATATATTGTAATATGATTTCATGCATTCATAAGTAAGTCCCTTAGAGGATAATGATATACAATTATAAATACATTGAAGAGATTGGTCTGAAATTCTAAGTTTAACAGCATTTTTAAACCAAGTAAATGAGCCTATATTTTGAGATTGCCATATATTGGACATACCAATATTATCTAACGTCGTTTTGATACAAGCCAGCCATTTATTCTTATTATTATATTTAACGAAGTTTGTCAGTGATATTTGGTACAATGCTGTTAACGTAGAATTACATTTCCCTGATATTATTCTAGACCAGAAACATACCATCCGCAATTTGATTTTATCAACGAGTGGTGATCTACCAGTTTCACGATATAGCATATACGTCGGTGTGCTTCGTCTTAAATTCAAAATATATCTTATAAAATCCGTATGTATCCTTTCAAGTGCTTTCACATTTTCAAATCCCCATATTTCACTTCCATACAGCAAAATAGGGCAGATAGTACAGTCGAATAAGTAAAGTTTACATTCTATAGACATGTCAATATTTCTTAAACGCTTGTATAGCAAATGCATAGCTTTATTTGCCTGGGAAATGTTAGATTTTCTAGAATTCAGAAAAGAGCGGTTATTACTAAAAACAACACCAAGATATTTGTATTGGTCTACAAGCTCAATGCTTTCCTGGCCGATCATAAAGTTAAACTTTGTCGTGAGCTTCTTACTCCCGAAAATTATTATTTTCGTCTTCTGGACATTTATGGATAACTTGTTTTTAACACAATAGTTGTAGAAACAATTTAACGAGTTTTGCAACTCCTTTGGATCAATTAGATGTACATATTCCAGCGACAGACTATAATCCCCCTGCCCTAATCCCTTAATCCCTCCCAAAAATATTTTGAGCTCGTTGAGAACCCTCCCCCATATCATTTATTATCATCATATTAGCAAAATTATCTGAACAAGTGTGTATAATCCAAAAATATTTTATATTCGGTGATATGAAGATGAACATTATACACAGTAAGTTAAGAAATTCTTATAATTCCCTAAACACTTATCTGTATCGTGTCAATTTATCAGAAAGTAGGTGAGGTGAGGTGAGTTGGGGTTTAACGCCGCTTTCAAGAGTATTTCACTTATATCGCGGCTGCTAAAGTATTATGGCAGGGAGAAAGCCCGCAACGCTAGGTGGCTATGCGTTGCAGTGAAACCTGCGAGCAAAAATTCCTAACCTCTGACTGTAATCTGTGCATTATTTATATAGATATGACAAAATATATCACATATTCCTCGAAAACATTGACTATCTAGCTATTATTCTTTAAAACGAACGATTTAAACTTTGAGAATTAGATATATAGGAAAATACACTGTATTGAAAGTGTACATCACTGTTTCAAGTGATATTTTGCATTATCATAGTCACGAGAACGAGTTGAACATTTTACCTGTTGATGTTCCTACCGATTTTTAACATGCGACGTAATTTCAACAACGTGTTACGATTTTAATTACACGTTTTGAGCTATTTCATGATTTATCATTTGTAAATAAACATGGAATAATCTTCAAATATAATACATTAAACTTACACCATTTGCTACGTACAGCCTTATCTTGTTGCATAGATGGATAGAACTTGATTATTAGATGGATAGAACATGATTCAGGCAGGTGCCAGCACGGATTTAGACTTCATCAACGTGAGCAACGTTTAGGAAGACCAATTAAACAGCTCCCTTACAGTCATTCTCAAAGAAACTGCACAATTCAGAGACAAATAAAATCACGACAGTTCAAGAAATGCGAGAGCTATGAAATGTAATCGCTAAGATTAAAGTGTTTGTAAAAAGGGTACGACAAATCTCTTCATGTAAAATAAGTGCTTTTGGAAAAGTAGGAGTAAGAATAACTTGAATAGGTAGCCAGGGAAAACTTAATATACTAATGCCATTTCCACCGATTTCAACTTTATTTTATCAATCAATTAATCATAATGATTCATTTGAGTGACTTGCATTGAAACAACAGGTACATTGAAACACACCCCTGTAAGCACAGTGAGGAATATACAGCAGTTTATGGCTGAAACCTTTTTCCAAAATATAACCAGTAAAACTATAAAGTAGTAAAATCAACAAGAACGCTGAAGTAGCTTTTGATGAAAGTTACATGAAAAAGAAAACGATAAAGTCAACAACTTATAACACAGAACTAGAAGTAGCTTAATTCATTCTCGCTCTGAATATGACTAAGTAAAAAAATACATAAACTTTTTAAAAAATCACCAATTCAGTTTAAATTTCGCACTGTACCTCTCCTATTGGTGAAGGAGATATGTGTCAAATGTGAAAAGGATGAGATGAATAGTTTTCCTGTAATCGATCGGACAAAAAATGTCTTCGGACGGACGGAATCGTTGGTATTATTATATACCCCCAAACGTTGGTAGGGGGTATATTTACTGTTTTGTTCTTGTTTCAATGCAAACTTCTACAAAGGAAACAAATTATTCCTCCGAAAAACATAAATACTACTCACAGTAAAGCATATTTCACTTTGTTGACCTTACATTACACCTCTTCAAAATTAAAAACTGATGGAACCACCCATACCACATTACATCGTATCAAAAATTAATTCATAAATTAACTTGAAAATAAATCGTTTCCTTATAATAAAATGCGGTGGAATAACTCAATTTCAGCGTGATGTAAATTACTCAACAACCTAATCACTTATACACGCATACATAATACAATACATTTCAACCAAAGAGCGACACACATGACTTAAACAGTGTAACATCTTGTCTTTAGAAGCCATCTAAACAAAATTTGAAGCCAAACAATATCTGTTCATATTTATGTGAAACACACGTTTTAAGAAATCGTTATTTTGGAAAATTCCTTAACGGTCCATCCATTTTGTTGTTGGGGGTCATATATTCCAAACTTTATAAATTACATGTTTAACCACTGAAACTATGTTTACTTCACCTGTACATTTTAAAATTCTGTTCTGTGTTATTGTGTTAGGTATTTTAGCTTTGTCAAATATTTGTCGATTATGTGGAGAGGGCTTCCAATAAGTTTTATAATTTGTGCCCAAGCCATTTCTTAAATGAATAAAATATGTTTTCAATTCAATTCAATTAAAAATATATTCAAGAAACCATGAAAAAACCACTTGGTACATATATAACCTGTGTTCTCATGCCATTGACAGAATTTATAAGAAAGGACAGCAACGATTGTATTTTTATTGGAAGTTGAAACATTTTAAAATAAATCAAACTAAATTTTAATTTGAGGTTTATTTACCAAACGTTTATTAAAAGAGTGGTAACATTTAATTTTTTGAGTTGGTACGGAAACCTGCCTGTTCAAAACAAAAAATTAAACTCAAAGGTATCGGCAGTTTTATGAGCATGAACTTAAACAAAAGCAAATACAATTTACCTCACATACATTTTTCGGAATATTCTTCACTGCCGACGAGTAGAACAAATAGGTTTCGTCAATCATTTGTTCTGAATAGTATATATGCCTTTAATGGAAACAAATTTGTAAGATTTTTTATGATCAATTTACACAAGTGTATATAATGTTTATATTGTTTATATGGCTGGCTTATGTTTGTATACTGGAGAACTGTATTAGATGTAATGTAAATTTCCCTCGGGTTAATAAAGAATTATCTTATCTTATCTTATCTTATTGTATTAAATTTTCCCTGCACACCGCTCACTTCACGGCGTGCAGCTGTTCGCTGATACATGTTTAATATATATTGATCACATGAAGTAGGTTTATTAAATCCTATGCCCCGGCTGTTAATCTGTTCATATACGACTCATTCAAATGTACAATATAGAAACAATTTCTCTTATTTTGCATATATATATGAGTCATTCTCAAATTCGTGCATATTTCATGTTGCCAAAATGTAAAATATTGTTTTCGTGTTTTGTCAGTAAATGTTGTTTTTAAACTTTGAAGTATTCTGAATATATAAAATACAAATTATGCAAGCTTAACAAAAAATCGTTTTTTATCTTTTATCCTTTTTGTGAGCAACTTAATAATGTTGTGTCCCTACCGTTGCAGAATTTTCAAGACCATTTTACCCCCCAAAAAAGTTTGTAATTCAAGTAATTTCATGTGCAGATATACAATTAAGTTTAGTTTTACACAAAATAAATTTATTAATTCTGAATTTATATATTTATTTGCTTAAATATGATCAACAACCTGAAATTCTTATGTTCTTAAATTTGCAACATAAAAAGTTTCATGTCACAAAAATATAGAAACGACTAAATCTTATATTCTATAATTAACCAAAGCTCTACTAACAAACATACTTGCACAAGAAATTAAAGGAACAAACAGACAAATAATTTTTAATTAATAAAAAAAATCTAAAATGTAACAGCTTGGACTACCCCTGTAACTGCTGTGACCGTCACTGTTACGGTTAGGGCTACCCCTGTAACGGCTGTGACCATCACTGTAACTGCTGGGACTATCACTTTAACGGCATGGACATTGTCACTTGAGATTTTAGTGATGACAAATATATCAAATTGAAGTTGTCAACCTTGAAATCAGAGTCTGTAACGTGTACAATATTGGAGAACGTCTGATGAAAACATCAATGTACTTAACAGAAGGCAAAATATTGACAACCAGGGTATTTTTGTTGAATGCAACGATTTTTTTAATGTTCTTGATAATTCATCTTTTATTGTTGGAGGTTGCTGATATACTCTTTTGTTGGTCAGCCAACATCAACAATACAACAAAACAGTTTATTTTGGACAAAACTTTATTCCCTGGACAGAAAGTATACACCTCACATCTCATCAACAGGGACTGCTGTCAGATTAATACATGAAACGTTCAACCTAGAACAGCACAACATGATTTCTACATTTTTTGATTTTTTAAAAAAACTTCAAACGTTGAATTAAATGTAAAATGCTAAACAAATAATACAGTATTCATTGATCACCAATACACCCTTCAGTTCAAATCTAAAATATTGAACATGGAACCTTGAATGAGTTTGAAACATTGAGAGCGAAGCCTTTAACAAGTGATTTAAAAGTAACTCTTGAACAATTAAAGGTACATCCATTGTGTTGTTGGGGGTCAAATATGCCAAAGGTTATAAATGGTCTTAATTTATCGAGAAGTACCAACGGTTACCGAAAACTACCATTTTGATGATATTCGACTTAGTATATTGCCGATATGAAGGTAAAAGTGTCGATTTCTGATCGAAAACCGGACAATGCACCGCGTGTGGCGCGCGCCAATGAGTCAAACGTAATTTTGGAATCTTATTTAAACCAGACAAGATAACAAATTAGGGTTGATAATGTTCAATAGGTAATATAACTACTGTGCATATAAATAGGACGTGCACTTTCGGTTTCTGCACATGCATAATGCCGTTACTCAATTTTAATTGGAAACTAGTAATTATGATATATCTGGCGATTGGGGATGAATATGCAAGCTGAGTAAAATTTTGTTTATTGTAAACAGCACATGTGGTGTGTTGGAACGTATTAAAGCCAAATAAAATTTTATGAAACACAATGGATGCACCTTTAAGTGAAACAATGAACCAATCATGAAATATTAAACATGAACAGTGAAACCTTTAACAACATATTTTATAAGATAGAAACTTGTATGACCTGAAAATGGATATCATACTTTAAACACTTGATGTCTAAACTTGAACAAATTAAAACACTTGAACGAAAATAAATTGTGTCTGAAATACATCTCTTTGCATACTAATTCAACATTCAACGTGCTTGTTTCAACTTTCACACTTCATGTGCTCAAGTAGGACAAGAAACACATCCAATATGTGTTTGGCACAAAGAAATGGCGCGGACTATCCCCTAAGGACAGTTTGGAAACAGACCAAGTACATTATCCATAACATACCAACACCTATCTTTCATTCTTGGCCAATTGAAAATATTTTCCTCTCTCCCAACATAGTGCATACATTCAATGTATAGTTCTCTGTAATCGACATCAATAACCTTGCCAGGGTAAGCATTGCTTTCATATGCAACACACACAGATTTCCCAATGAGCTCTTCCGGTTCAATTTAAAAAATCTCTGAATATTCTATAACCTCAGGATCAATTGAATTGACAGTTTCTGTGCTTCTATCTGCAGAAGAGTCTTGTTCATTGTGATCCATCATGACTGTTCTGTGTTGTTCTTTATCTGGTCCTTTCATCGTAGATCTGGCAGGACTAAGAGGTGGAGAGATACTTTGAAAGGGTGAGATGAGACATCTGGACCGGAACATACATTGGTTTGTTCTTTGCTTGTTGGCAAACTATCAGAGGAGAACAGTGATCTTTCAGGGATACCATGATGATACTGATGGGTTTCATTCTGCATTCTGTTGCATTCGACGTAGCTGGGCATTGAGTATTGTCAGGTTCTAGTGCAGTGTTAATTTGGTCCAGCGGGACTTCAGCAGTTAAAGGTTTGTCTGAAAGAGGGATGTCAGCAGTTGAAGGATTGTTTGAAGGAGGGATGTCAGGAGTTGAAGGGTAGTCAAGTTCTATTGCAGTGTTGGTTTGGTACAGAGGGATGTCAGCATTTGAAGGGTTGTCAGAAGTTGATGGAGTGTCATGTTCTACTGCAGTGTTGGTTTGGTCCAGTGGGATGTCAGTAGTTGAAGGGTTGTCTAAAAGAGTAATGTCAGCAGTTGAAGGGTTGTCAGGTTCTACTGCAGTGTTGGTTTGGTCCAGAGGGATGTCAGCAGTTGAAGGGATGTCAGTTGATACAGAAGCCTGAATATTGAAGATCTGGATGATTCATCAACTGGAAGCAAAGGTACAACATGATTTGGTACCCAGTGTAGTCCTTTCATATATGTTCTAGTGCTGCACCATAAAATAAGTTTCACCTCCTTGCTGTTTGAGATCCGTGGATGAATCATCCTATGTAAATCATGTCTGATATTCTTGTTTCCTCTTTTGGGATAGACAGAGAAAATTAGCGCTTTTAAGACACTTGATAGACCAAATATTTGCCATATGCCATATGAACGATCCAGGCTTTCTAATTCCAAGGATTTCAGTTTAAAAATTTGTACGAACAGTTGGTGGAGTTAGCGCAATTCCTGGCATGAATTTATATGGCATATGATCACACATATCAATATCCACACACATGCCAAGGTTACAAATGTTCAAGCCCTCTTTTATGTGGATTTCATCAATGTTGTCGTCTTTAAAAGTTTGGCATAAGGATTTGAGCTCTTCATAACTCAAACATTTTTGCATTACTGCTAATCTCTGGGCAAAGTATTTCTCTCGTACAGTTTCTGCAGATGTTGTTTTATCCTTCTGTGTTTGTTCAACTGCAACTTCAACCTTTTTTCTTGTGCAGTGTCGGCCGCTTCTAACTGGTTGGATCACGTTGGTACTTGGCTCAGTGATGTCTTTCCCTTCTGTTTTAATTCACCTTGATCTTTTCAGGATTGACCTGTTTCTTAAAGGGCTAGTAGCACGTTTTTTGGTGAAATAAGTCAATGAAATGTATTTAAAAAATAATGTCACTAATAGTAGAACACCTTTCCCACTTCGGGAAATAAAATTTAAAATGAGTGTACATGGTTCCCTAAAGCCATGGGGATCGTTTTTTCATCATTCGAAATAATAAAATGTGTTCACAATAAAATAGCCGCCATGCAAATTTTGCTTTATACGCAACAACGTTTTTGCAACTACGGAACATTTCTTTGTGTAATAAGATGTTTTGCCCTCTAAAGTAAATATAAATGACATAAGCTCTCATTATAAATGGAAAATTTGAAAAATTAAAATTTTCAAAAAACGTGCTACTGCCCCTTTAATGCCATTTTGTCTACTCTTGATCAGGTTCTTATTTCTTTTTGCTTCATCAGAAGATTCTGTATTTTCTGGATGCATTCGTTCTTCTTCAACACTAACCTGTTTCCTTTTGCTGTTTCTTCCACTGGACTTGAATGTAGAGGTGTAACAAGGGCTTTCAGAAAGGTGAAAGTAATTGGCATGTGTCCTTCAAATGGTGCCGTAGACAAACAAGTGTAACTGGTATCTCTGTATTCTATCACACCAGGTTGGAATGTTAGGATTTGGAGGAGTTTCATAGTACCGGGAACCAATGGAAGTTTTTAAACATCCACTTTTTTCTCAGCTTTACTGATGACTTCCATAGGCACCTCATATATCAACACATTTGAACCTTTTTCCATGATTTCGGACACAAAGGTTTTCGCATCCATTATATCATGCCCATGAAGAACAAGTTGATCTGCTGATCGTTTCAGGGATCCTCCTACTGCATCTGGAATGCCTTTCCCATGGGCTGCTTCATGAAAGTTCCATGTTGCTGCATTGAAGCCTTCTTGAAATGGCATAGCAGGTAAAAGTTACCCTTCTGACGATACAGAATCACTGGTCCATCACTGAAAAATTGAACTGTATCAACTCTTGGGTGTTCACATCTAATCTTCTTCAGGATGGGCAACATATGGGCCCATACAGCGGATGGTCCATGGTTGAGTGAATCTGAGGCGCTACAGAAGGTATGAGAATTGTACTTCCCCCAATGAAGTACACTCCAGTGTGAAGGGTTATTTGTCTTTTGCTTGCCCCAAAGTGCATGCTATTGACTTCACTAGACATTTTTCCAAGATAATTTTCCGAGAAATCCACATGGACAAGACATTCTTTTGGAGACATGCTATTGACCCTGTATTAATAAAATGCATACTGGGTTCTAATGTTGAAATAATGTAGTTTATACCGAGTCATGCTGTCATACAGGACAGACAAGAGGTCTCCAACAGATCCGACTTCCTCTTATTTCACCGTCACATAAAAACTCTTTCCGCTGAAACTCATTCTGGATGTTGATGTTGATGTGACCATGTAGCTTCCTCGTTGATATCACGATTATGCACCTTGACAGTCACATCTTTGCAATGCATGCATTAACCATACATGCAAGCTTTTTTCTCTGGGCCACATGCAAATGTTTTCAAAAGTTCATCAGGATTTGTTGTAGATAGAATCTTTAAGCTGTGAAGCTTCTTGACGACCAGTTGTGTATTCTCGTGTATTTTGCAGAGACACGTCAATCTGTCATTTTCTTTAGGGAATGTGACCCAAAAAGGGCGGAACCTGCACAATGTAGAATAACTGATGCCATTATGTGGATTCTCTGAGGGATACTTTAGATGATGTTTTCAATGTATCATTCAAAAGATGTTCCTGCTTCTTCGCTTTGATCTTGGTGATTGTTTGCTTTTGTCCTGGGATCAATTTGCTCACATCAGGTCGCTGAAAGAACTTTTCAATGTCCCCTTTTGTTCTTTTAATTTTGCAGAAGGCTTTTCTTTTGACAGATAAAATCCTGTTTGCTGATATTCCTAGCTGTATGGCTGCTCTCGACCAGAATCTGTATTTTCTCAAAATGTTTCCAGATATGATGTTTGACAAAGATTTCTTGAATGTTCTTTTTTTTATTTATTTCATTTACAAGAGCAAGGTGAAAGTTGTGATTTTTTCTCACTGTTTTTGTTGACCCAAATATAACATTTTCAGCTTCAGGCCGAACTTGGGATTAACGGAGCATATATAAAACCATGGGTAACCGAGGATGTGGGAAGTTGTGAAATGCCTAGAACGTATCATTGCTTAGTGAAGTCGTTCATGTGATTGATCCTTTACAGTTTGCATATAGGGCAAGGCGTGGGATAGAAGATGCAACCAGAGACCCTATATTGAATTTACGGTCTCTGATGCAACAATCACACTGTTACACAATATTTATCAACATTTGCATGGAAAGATATAGTGCATGTGTATACGGATAATGTTTGTTGATTTTTTATCTCTTTATACCATTCAGTCTCTTCTACTTATTGACAAACCTTCCAAAAGTATTGTTAATTCTAATATCCTAAAGCCCTGTTCATATGGCGAGCGTTTGCTTATGAGTAAATCATTACACATTCAGTCGTCAGACAACCAGTCCGTCGTGCAATTTGTTGTGGAGCGAAATGATGCCCGGGTCACATTCAAGGTGAGGCGAAATACTGTATTTGATAAGTGCTTATAACAACAAATTAGTATGCCTGCAAGCTGTAGGCCTATTTCAAAATATAATTCAAATGTAATAAACCTCTTATGGACTAATTTTGAATTTTCATTACGTTAAGAAACAAGTGTTGTAAGCTTGTGACCTGTCGTGTGCTGTGACGATTTGGGGCGCCAATATCCAAACGGTAACCCCATAATCTACACTGGGACACCAATATTCTCAACTAATATGTACAATTACAAGACCAATATCTAAAAGCAATGAAATTACGAAATTACAGGACATCAAATAGCGTAATATTATGGCACTTAATTTAGGTTTTAAAATAGATATATGCCTTTAGTGGAACATGCTTGGAAAAAATTTGTCATGATCAATTTACACAAGTGTATATAATGTTTATATTGTTTATATGGCTGGTTTATGCTTTTATACTGGAGAACTGTATTAGATATATAGATGTATCGGAATAATAAAGAATTATCTTATAGTGTTTTTGCATTTAAATATGTTTAAATTTCGGAATCAAAACACATATTTTTATTCTTTGCTTTTCTCAACATTTTGTCCCCCATTTTTTAAAAATTCTTTACTGGAATGCAAACTACAGCACATTTACTGCATAAAATATTTAAAATGATAAAGGACATGAATGAATACGTTCCTAAGAGCATGAAGATTTTCTGGATAACAACTTCGCGAACGACGTCGTGTATTTTCACTTTAAAGATACATCCATTGTGTTTCATAACATTTTATTTGGCTGAAATACGTGCCACCATACGATATGTGCTGATTTCAGTTAAAATAATTTCACTCAACTTGCATAATCATCCCCAATAGCGAATTATTCCATATTAACCCGTTTTTAATTATAATTTAGCAACATCATTATACATGTACAGAAACCGAAACTACACGTCCCATTTACATGTACAGTAGTTATAAGACATATTTAACACTATCAACCCACAGTTATCAGTTTGTAAGGTGAAGGTAAGTTTCCAAAATTACGTTTGACCGATTGACGCGCGCCACACGCGGTGCATTGTCCGGTTTTCGATCAAAAATCGACACTTTTACCTTAATATCGTCACTATACTAAATTGACTATAATCGAAATGGCAATATTCGATAACACTCAGTACTTCTCGAAAGATTAACATCATTTATAAAGTTTGGCATATGTGACCCACAACAACACAAAGGATTTACCTTTAAAGTTGTTTTCTTTCAAGTGTACGTTTCTATTATAATCTATAGTACACAAAGGAGATATAATCTCAAAATGTTTGGGCATAGATATAATCAACGATTACGCCATTACTTGTTAAAGTGTCATAATAAAATAGGGTCTCTGTTTATTTATTTTATGAACTTTGGTTTTGCATATCTCTTATAAAGTGAGGCCTATTTTACTAGATTTATAGTACCCCAATTAATTAGAAGTTATATCTGAAAGAAAGTTGAACTTGCATCATATGCAACCTTTCCTAAGTTAGACTTTTAATTTTTTTTAAATTTAATTGATCTACTTTGGAAATATAACTTTTAATTGTTTTCCAACTGATGTAAATTGATGCAGAAGTAGGCTCGGTCAAAGATTTATCTAAATCCTTGGTTTTGTAAACTTTGAGATAGAATCTACAAACTTCATTTATACGGACCCCACAAAATGTTCAAACAGGTGCATGTGACGGTCCCCGTCTTCTCTTCAAAAGAGGTAGAAAAGTTACAAGTAAAGGGAGATAATCAATTCCAACATGGCGGTCACCGGGGCTGTGCTGCGGTCAGCTTATGTTCAATTTTCCAGAATATTATCAAAACGATGTCTACGATCAGGTAAATGTTGATTCTGTACATGATATATAATTAATTGTTATAGTAGCACTGTTAATTTATGATTGTTTTGAGTGGATTGCTGTAAGTACCATAAACACAAGGTCGTTCAACTTTGAAATTGGAAATGTCCACATGCTGATCTGTACTACAGCGGGTGGCCATATTATTACGTACATGTAACGTAATCCCATAGACTTACATGTAAAATAGCTCTTGCGGGAATAATTTTCATGGAGTTATTGTTTGTCAATAAATTCTGAAATCTGTGCCAAAATATAGGAAATCATCTTAGCTACAGATACATAATTTCCATCTTTTTTCTGATAATTATTAAGAAATTTACCTCTTATCAAACAACACATATACAACACACCGATAAGGTTAAACATGGCCGTCAATGGGACATTAGAATCACAAGTTGAATATACGATGTTTAAACAAGTGTCATTCGAAAACTAATCAACTGATAGATGACAGGTAATTATGTACATATAGCCGAGATGATTACTAATCTGTCTGCAAAATATGACAGCAAAGAGACTTTTACTTAATTTATGAAAATTATTCCCGCAAGAGCTATTTAACATATAAGTCTATGGGATTACGTCACATGTACGTAATAATATGCCCACCCGCTGTAGTTCAGATAATCTAAACGTCGCTTGACTGCGCACCCAACGTAGTAGGACGTCTAGCTTGCTGGATTAGTGTAAGTTTAAAACATGGGACCATTTGCGAATATCATGTCAATCTTTCAACCGATTTTGATAAAATGAAGTTTTTCTGAAACTAGAATGATCATTTTATTTTGTCAAAAGGTCTTGCATTTGTGAGCCTCCAAAAAAAAATAAAAAAAATATACAAAATTTTGAGTACCGGGTATTTGAAATAAACATATGAACAGCCTTGTGCTGACCAGTCTGATTAAAAATCGACCTTGTTCCGAGGAATGAAATTTGAAAATAATGCATCTACCGGGATACGAACAGGTTCTATAGATTCCTCGTCACATGGTCTGAAAACACCCCGTATAGGCGCGTGTTCCGAACCAGTTTAGCACAGTATCAATATTTACACCTGAGATCTTTAGATTTTAGCTTCCATGTTGCTATTGTGTATTGTCTACATTTCAGGAGTTGAAGAGATAAGCAGCCAACAGAGACAGTTTTCCCAACTACAGAGAAAAACAGCAGTGAATAAATGGCTCCAACCTACGACGTCAAGATGTTATACGAACAAGTGAGTTACCAAATATATGAGGGGGCGGGATAGTGCAGTGGTTAGAGTGTTCGGCTTCGGATCAAGAGGTCCGGGGTTTCGAATCCCGCCAGGGGCACAGCAACTTTGTCTGCAGTAGAGAATAGTCCTACACACAGTAAGGTTTGGGTGCAATGCTTCACTGAATTTCAGTGCTGTGCCACCCATGGTTCCCTAGTTCCAGCTGATGTTCGTATGTTTCAACGCAATGCATAGCCACATGGCGTTGCGGGCTTTCTCCTTGCCGTAATACTAGCAGCCTTGATATAAGTTAAATACTCTTGAAAACGGCGTTAAACCACAACTCACCTCACCTCACCAAATATATGAAATATGGGCTCTCATAGCTGTGTCCATGTATATTACAAAGCTGCATACAGTGTACAGATTGTTCAATACAATTATTGCAAGAAGTTTTATAATAAGTGAAATATATGCCGTTATCTAGTTCTAAGGCAAAGATTTAGGTTTTAGATGCAATAACATTGAACTGAATATCTTCGAAATATAGACATTTGAAGAGTTGCATTCCAAACTATAAGGGGGCGGGACAACCAGCCAGTGCTCCCAGGTTTCACCACAATGCATAGCCACATGTCTTCACAGGCTTTCTCCCTGCCATAATACTAGCAGCTGTGATATTAGTGAAATAATCTTGAAAGTAGTGTTAAACCCCAACTCACCTTACCTCACCCTAACTACTATCCTGTCTGGCAGAGAGATAAAGTTGCTAATATTGAAGGGAAATTACATCAATAATATCAAGGCCCTTGAAACAATCGGTCATTGTGAGAAATAGTGTCCCCAAAGAACAATAGCGCGAATGAAAATATGTTCAGTTGCCCCAGCTTCTTTCCACCCTCCTCCACAATATAGTTGGATTAGTATCGACCGCTTTCCGAGAAAAACAAATTACAAAATAGGGCATCTACTAGATACAAACTCATATCATTCGTATCAATAAAAATATTTGAAAAAAAACCCCCAAAAACTCATATCATTCGTAGGTTTCCTCTCCAAACAGTCTGATGCTGGTGAATTCTTTTACAAGAAGCGAGGAGCAAGAAACCTAAACAGCCATCCCTTTCGTCAATTCTGAAACATTCAGAATATGAGATTTTAACCAATGATTCTTCGCCTGTTAATGACTGGATTTTGTCTGCTCTAAACAAGTACAGAACATGCGTCTCTATACAGGATGTTCTGATACCATGTGGAGAGGAATCTTTTGAACCAGTTCGTATCCCAGTAGACTATTTTGTAGACTTTATTCCTCGGAAATAAGGTTTATTTTAACCAGACTGCTCGACAATACATCTCAGCTGTCTTTGTCGTGTGTAGTATCCTACATTAAACATGTTACAGGATAGTTGTCATTGTCAAGCCGTGTTAGTTTCTAGAGAGAAGCTGAAGTAGGAAATGGAAGCTGTAGGAATTTCAACAGTGTCTGTCCATCCTTGCTAATAATTATTGTCCCCCACCGCTGCGAAACACGGAGATGGGGACATAGTATTCTGCTTCATCCGTCCGTCCGTTCTGTTTCTTGTTAGGGTGATATCTCATGAACCGCTGCACCTGGAGTCTCATTTTCAAAGTCACTACCAGACTTTGACCAGTTTTTAAAATCTTGTTAGTCCAATATAATAACAATTGAATCAAACATGAAAAGATCAATATAATGTAGAAACTCTGTGACTGGCTCATTTCTTAAAAATACCTTTGTGTTTCAGTCCTGCTGCAGACATCCAATCAGAGTGGAGTCAAGTGACAGCCACAAATAATTCTCAAGGTATGTAACATCCCCGTTTCACTGAGCTACGACTTCCAAAAGTCTTCACGACTATTCCCGACTTTTTGGCTACGAATTTGTTGGCATGAGTCGGGGAAATTTGGGGTCAAATTGTCAAATTTGATATTTCTACGACTTACTTAGGACATAGTGAGAAGGAACTCCTGACCCGTTCACGACTAAATGCCAACTCTTTCCTGACACTAATCTGCCACCACGACTCTGAGAAGGACTCATTCCCGACTCACTCATGACTAATAACAACTAGTTTATGGCTTGTTCACGACCAATCCGACTCATCACTACCCAGATACAACTCACATACGAGTCACATACGAATCACATACAAGTTATTTGGACTTATTGTTGTGTTTAGTCTGGAACAGTTCGTCACTGGTTGTCTGTGAGTATTGGTAAGTCGTACGTGAGTTGGCATTAGTCGGGAGTGAGTCGGCAAATATTTTAGGGGAGGACCTATTCCCAACTCACACACGACCACCACGACTCAATATGACTCGATATGAGTAAATACGACTCACAAACAACTTAATATGACCCAGATATGAGCCACTTACGACTCGATCACAACTGAATGCGACTTGATGGAATTTCTGGAATTTTCTTTCGAAAAGTACGAACATCGCCCGACTGAAAAAGTCGGGAATAAGTTTTTGAACATGTTCAAATACCCACTCCCGACTAGATTTGACCTCCCGACTCCTAAAGACTCTTTGAGACTCACATACACTTCAAGCCAACTTAAGGGGATTCAGACACGCCTTATTACGAGTCACCAACAACTCACGAATTACTGACTATTTTCAGTCGACAACGACTCGTAGCTCAGTGAAATGGGGGTATTAGGAAGGAACAATGATTCTCACTGCTATATGAGATATAGAGATTATTACCCGAGGAAGTGAGTCATATGACTAAGACTTTTACGAAACGAGTGTGAATTTTTTTATTTCCGAGTGAAAGTTTCGTAAAAGTCAATCGAGAGTAATAAATTCTTTATTTCCCATTTTATTCCGTTTCATTTTCTTAACAATAGTCAAGAAACGGCCCACTTCTCTTCCGACGACAAGCTACAGTGACGTCATGAACAATCGTTTATGACGTCACAGACGCCAAAATAGCGAGGTCGCGGTGAGGTGAAACAATGGTTGCTAGGCAAACGTGATATGTTCACATGTGCTCATATCAATAATATTAACTTGGTTATTTTCAACCATATGGGTAATAAACTGCCATATGTTACCTCTGTTGGGAGAGAATACAATGTAAATATCTTTTTTTTTCTTCCCCAGATGTAATACATAAAATAGATTCCAAACTACAAAGCAGTGACATGGGACGACTGTTCGCAGTGGTTCATGTAGGAGGAAAGCAGCGGAAAGTCACTGTGGAGGATATCATTATAGTCGAGAACGTCTTCCCTCCCACCGTCGGGGACAAGATCAGACTTGAAAAGGTTAGTGTCTACTGCTCCACAAACTTTACCAGTGCCCCATTCCATAACAGCGAACGCTTATAATCGCTCATTGATTGCTCAAGTAGCGCTCATTCTCTCCTGAACGATACGGTGCAAAAGCTCAAAGTTCGCTCGCTCGCTCAATTGATATTCTCAAATTTGAAAAGAAATTCTTGTAAACCATTACACCTAGTTTAATGAAATTTGGATGTTGACGGTTTCGTTTATCGAGTTCGCTACCAGTTCTGAAAATAATAAGTTTTGATGAAGTTATGGAATCTTTTATTAAAATTTGTCACAATGACATTGTAATACTCCAATGGAGACAGTTTCAAGAAAACTATTACCGGTACATCTAGTTGAATAAAATTTTGAGTTCGCAAACCAGTTCCATAAATTCATTTTGGACGGAGTTGTGGCCCTTGAATCTGTTATTTATTTTAACTTTGTCACATCTATAGATGTGAATCATGGTCGCTTTTGTATTTATTCGACGTCTTTATCTGAAGAATGTTGATGCTGTTACAGGTGCTACTGGCAGGAAGTAAAGACTTCACACTCCTGGGCAGGCCTATTCTCAGGTAACCAAGATATTCTTTTGTTACTTTTCCTTAACTTTTAGAGCTTATAATGTTTCAAGTCAAATTTGTACAACAAGACAAATCTGTTTGGTCCAAAATTTGTTTGAGAGAGTAGGGGTGGGAGGTGTCAACAGGACTGAACCAGAAAGGTGGGGAGGGGGTATGCGCGAAAAATTGCGCCCCAACATCCACACATCCCTCTCATTCCCTCTCTGGTTCAGCCACTAGATATAAATAATCACATCACATCATTGTCTGTTGATAAATAATGGAGGATGTATTTAGTTTTTGTTGTATTATTTGATATGGAACTGGCGCAAGTTATGACTCTAGAGGGAAGTTTATTGCATAAAAATGATAGGGGGGATAGCGCAGTGGTTAGAGTGTTCGGCTTCGGATCAAGAGGTCCGGGGTTCAAATCCCGCCAGGGGCACGGCAACTTTGTCTGCAGTAGAGAACTGTTCTACACGCAGTAAGGTTTTGGTGCAATGCTACACTGAATATCAGCGTAGTACCACCCATGGTTCGCTATTTCCAGCCGATGCTTGCAGGTTTCACTGGAATGCATAGCCACATGGCCTTGCAGGCTTTCTCCCTGCCATAATACTAGCAATGGCGATATAAGTGAAATACTTTTGAAAGCGGCGTTAAAACCCCAACTCACATCACCTCATCCTAATCATTCATTCCCCAAGTCCAGTTTAACATGAGAAATGGATATTTCAGCCGCAGTCAAGTATATGTGGAAGCCACTGTCGTCGAGAAGACTTTGTCGCACTTCAAGACCGACTTCTATTATAGACCCAGGAAAGGATATCGGCGCTTCAATTGTGAGTATTGTGTTACTTATTTTTTTATCTTAAAGAGCCATCATGGATGTTGATGAAAATATCAAAAATTTTCCAAAAATCCATCTCCGTGAAATAAATACACTTAATTTTTCCAACTTAAAATAAGCCGAGAAATTGCATTAATTAGTAAAGGTGTTTTCCACTCTAAATATAGATCCAGTCTATTATTTTCAAGCGCAAAGCATTATGGTCTAGCTCACACACAGACACGAAAGAATAATAAATAATATGAGCAATGAAAGATATCGAAATATATATTTTTTTGGCGGTGATTTATTTAATATTTCATTTAATTATGTATTTGCTACAGATATTGGAATAATTGTTTTACCCAACTAGGTATTTTTCTTGAATTTTATAATTAATGAGAGTAAACATTTGTCATAATTTGCTGGTCTTATCTCAATTAAAAGAACATTAAACAGTAAATAATTTGTATATTCTCAGGACATTTAGAAACATTGTTTGTAAAGCAATCGTCACATTCAGTAACGTGTGACAAGGGTAACTTGCAAGAGAGACACGTGAAGCACGTGTAGGATATGGGTTGTAATGGCGACTTGCGCTAGAGACGAGCCTTCACGCTTCTGAAGCACTTGCTGTTTGTGTAGTACGTATTACGCAAAAAAGGGGATTCTGTTTATATACGTCAGATACCCTTAGCGCGCGCTAGTCGAAGTGGTACTTCTCTTTGAAACCAAATTGCAATACATTGTCGTGATATGAAAATTATTTAACATATGCCATGTTGTAGATAAAAGATTTCTCTGGCGAATGACGTTATTAGTATATTTTCCAAAAAATTGAAAAACTAACATCCGTGATGGCTCTTTAAGTAAAAGGTTTAGTTTCTGGAACAAATAATGTCATTGGCAGTGATTAACTTGTTCTTCTTTGGATCTTTGGTTCCTGGGTTCGAATCCCGCCAGTCGCTTGATATATTTTGTTGATGTAGAGAACTGTTCTACATCCAGTAAGAATTTCATTGCCAAAATGGTGTTGCAAGTTTCGTGCTACAATGATACTAGAGTTATTGGTGAAATACTCTTTAAAGGGGCAGTAGCACGTTTTTTGCTAAATTTATTTTTTCAAATTTCCCATTTATAATGATAGTTTATGTCATTTAAATTAACTTTAAAGGGCAAAACATCTTATTATACAAACCAATTATCTGTAGTGGTAAAAACTATGATGCGTATAAAGCAAAAATTGCATGGCGACCATTTTATTGTGAACACAATTTATTATTTTGTATTACAAAAACTATGCCCATGGCTTTACAGAAGCATGTACACTCATTTTAAACTTTATTTTCCGAAGAGAGAAGGATGTTTTACTATTGGTGAAATTATTTTTCAAATTCATTTCATCAACTTATTTGAGCGAAAAAACGTGCTACTGCCCCTTTAAAGCGATGTTTAACCCCAAATCACCTCATGTCAACCTTTAATTTATACCTTGAAAATACATTTTGCTTTCTATCATTTGAAATTTTTTGTTAATTGAAAAACAGTCTGATTAAAATGGACCCTGTTCCGAAGAATTAAATGTGCAAAATAGTTCATATCGGGATACAAATTTGTTCTAAAGATTCCTCCCCACAAGGTCTGAGAACACGCTGTTTTGGCGTGTGTTCCGTACCAGTTTAGCGCAGACAAAGCCCAGTCAAATAGATGACCAATCACATCATAGTTTTTAAATGGTCACTGTTTTGAAAGCATTCAGAACAGATGAAAGGATAGCTGTTTGGAGTTATCTGCCCCTATCTTCTCACTCCGAAAGCTTTTGATGGAGGTCTTGTGATTGGTTAATTGGATTGTGTCAGAACATGCAAGTGTATCAGACGGTTTTGTGAGGAAACCTCCGAATGATATGAGTTTGTATCCCGGTAAATGTACTATTTTGCAACTTTTATTTCTCGGAAAACTGTCTATTTTAATCAGACTGTTTGAAAAATATCTAATGTTAATGGCATGTGTCATGCAATCGGTATGATTTCTAGATTTAAGGCCTGATGGGTTTATGTCATGGCATGGTGTCCGGCTTCCGTCCGTCCATCCATCCGTAAAATTTTTGCTTTTTCGACTTCTTCTCCAGAACTGTTGACTCTAGAGAGCTGAAATTTTATGTGCAGACTCCAATGGGGATTATGAATTGTAGATTTTGTGACCCTGTGACCCCAAATTGGGTCACAGGGGTCACATCCTTAAAAATCTATTTTCATCTTCTTCTCCAGTTACAAAATGTCTACAGAGGTGAAAAGTTGTCTGCAGACTCCTTGGGGATTCTAAATTGTAGATTTTGTGACCCCATGACCCCAAATAGGGTCACACAGGTCATGACCTTAAAAGCCTATTTTCATCTTCTCCAGTACATAAAGCTTAAGAAAGCTGAAATGTTGTGTACAGAATTCTTGGCCAATAGGGGATTCTAAATTGTAGATTTTGTGACCCCAACTGTGGGTCACAAGGGTCACAATCTAAAACCCTATTATTTGCATGTTAACAATGTATTACTTTCAAGAGATAAACTAGATATTCAACCTTAGATAATAAATCAATGAAACCCTTATGAGCTACAGAGCCCATAACTCTATTGTTCATGTTGTGAATGAATGATTTTGGATCAATTGATATAAGATGTATATATTTTATCAATTTAATGATATTTGATACTAAGCAATGTTTTTTTACTGTGGTCTTGTTATTTTTTCAGTGAAACGCTGTGAGCAAACAATGCTGGTTATCAACAACATTCTTGTCAATCGGATAACAACTTAAAACTTTGACGACCTATCAAGATTTTATGTAATTACACTGACTTACATGTTAATTTGATTTCTTTGAGTAAGTTTCGCCAATTAAAACTTTTGCAGGAAATAAGAAAAATATTTTTCCATTAATTTTCCCTTCATGGTCGTTCAATGATCGAGTTATGTAACAGTCATTTAAAACGTCATTTCAATGTACATATAGTGAGTAAAAAGGGAAATTCTGCCCAAATAACTCATAATTCCTTGACAATAAGAAATGCAGCCTTACTATTTCATATGGCACATAAATGTTGGATTTGAATTATGTGTTGGATGAAAATCATTATCCCTTATCATGTACATGAGGTAGATCACTTTGAGTGGTATCATTAAATCTGTTGTGTCAACCTCCAAGTCAGGGAGCTCTCTCCGAGTTGCTCTACGCTAGTGGCCCTTCCATCTTTCACGGGGGCATTGTTGTCAACCAAGTTGACAACAGTTGAATATGACGTCACGGATAGCCAAGAACCAAAGGCTTAGTCAACATACCAAGCAATCGGTTCGAGAGTGTTTCTATGCTTTAGGTGTAGGAATATAAGAAATGTTGCTGTTTTTAGTTAAACATATCATGTTTAATGACCTCGGCAATTGGACGAAAAATTGTATTGTTTCAATAACGCGATAGTAACCCTAATACAATCACACAAATATTCATTTGACAGCCTCTTTTCTTGTGTCGCTGTACGGAGTTGTAAAGCGAGTCCTAAGAGTTAGAAGTTTTGTATTGGAACGTGACAGCAATCATTTGCTGCATGCGCTGTATAAGAGCTTTCTCCTTTCTGATGGCAGCGAGTATATTAGTAACGTCATGGAGTGGTTACTCGCTGTCTGGAGCTAGCTGTTGTGTAGCATGTGTTAGTGCTAATTTGACTTTGTTTGCAATTATAAACAACAGTCCATTGTATATAAATATCCTTTATAATATTTTTTCCCAACATAGGTTAGTCATGTCACTTCTTACCATCCTATTAAACCTTGTTGCAAATTGGCCATATTTCTCGATTCTAGCAAAACTCCCTTGCTGCAAAAATCGTCCCTAATTTCTGTCCAATGAAATCATGTCATACAACAATGACTGAGTTACTTAAAGGTCTTAGTGTTTGACTGGGTCTTTATGTTTTTTTGAATATGTTTGATATAAATGCTACAATTATACTATTTTAAGTTTTTGCCTAATTCTTCTGTATTTATCATGTTTGTGGTCAATAGTTTTTACAAATTCTGTTATTTTAAATTGAGGATCACGCATTAAAGGATAATTTTGTTTATCTTTTTCTCTATTTAAGAATATCATTGTAACATGTCATTGTCAAATGGTTACCTTTACACTGATTGCACAACTAACCTTGCAAGCAAACAATTAGGGTTTTCTATTTGTAGCCAAAAAAGAAAACGCTCCATTTGCATTTTGATTTGAATAACCTCTGTGGGGAAAGAATGATAAATATCATTCTCGAAAATATCATGATGTGAAAGTGTAAACTTGTTTGTAGATCTTGAAGATGTGCATGTGTGTGTTACTCACCTGCTGTTATTGGATAAATTGTTAATTTCAATTTGTGTCAAGTCATCTTTTGTTTTTGAAGTCAAATTAAATAAATATTTTCACCATTATTGTTTTATTATATTTTTTGTCTTTCTAGAAGGTGATATTGACAATTGTTAGCTCATCAAGCCTGAAAAGACAACTGGGCTTATGACATGAGCCGTTGTTCTGCCTTTGGTCTACCGTAGGGCATTCTGGTGTGAAATATTGGTGTTGCAGGCATTTTCACTAAAACCTATAAATGACTTATTATCCAAAAATGCTGTGGAAGGTGACATTTTCAGAATAAAATCTTTGTTACATACCACATGGTAACTAAAGTTTGTTCATTTGGTCTTCATTTCCCCTCAAATATGGGCGTGATAGGGGGTCCAGCTTGAAATCTTTAAATGACTTCTGACTTTTGACTTCTTTAGGGAATATGATCTTCGTTGGATGGAAACCATGATTTAACCCCAATACTTGTGCCATTACAGGGATGCAAATTAAAGAGGTTAACAGGGATGCAAATTAAAGAGGTTTACAGGGATGCAAATTAAAGTGGTTTACCATTTTAAATGTTATGATAAAAATTATCATAGAGATCTGTCAGTCAGCTTTTAAATGCACCCAATTTTATGTCTGTAGCACAAGAATTGAGGGAAATATAGTTTATTCCTTCTCCTTTAGTTAATTATCTTGGATCTTTTGGAAGCTGATCATTGACCTAGCTTAAACACATTGGTGGGGGCAGGATAGCGCAGTGGTTAGTGCGTTTGACCTTGTTCCACCACTTAGATTTTCCTAGATTGTTTATATGTTATGAAGGAATGGTTCAGGGTCTTAAAACAGTTGAAATAATTTCTGTTGCAATTTGTGGTTAGGTCAAAATTTTACCAGGATTACTGGGGGTTGGAATAGCTCAGTGGTTAGCGCATTCGGCGATGGATCAACAGGTCCGGTGTTCGAATCCCGCCAGGGGGACAGCAACTTCGTCTGCTGTAGAAAACTGTTCTACACGCAGTATGGTTTGGGTGCAATGCTACACTGAATTTCAGCGTAGTACCATCCATGGTTCGCTAGTTCCAGCCGCTGCTCGCAGGTTTCACCGCAGTGCATAGCCACATGGTATATAAGTGAAATACTCTTGAAAGCGGCGTTAAACCCCAACTTACTTAACACATTGGTAACAGCTGTTAATAGCTCAGTGAATGAGGGAGGCATGCTAGGGTAAGAGTGGGCATGATAGTCCTGTAATCCTGGTGAGGTGAGTTGGGGTTTAACGCCGCTTTCAAGAGTATTTCACTGTGACTCATTACCTCTCAATAAAATAACACCCTTTTGACTAACACTAACTTTTGACCTATGTCCCTTAAAAAGAGCCCAAGAATCCTTTGGTAAATGACCAGAGGCGTGTTCAGAACAGACAACGAGTTCGCGTGTGCTCGCGAATACACGCGTGACCATTTTGGAGCAGTCTCGCCAAGCGAGTATTGACAATCCAAAATGGAGTCGCGTGTCATGTGCAAGGCACCTATTTTTTCCAAAATGGTGATGATATTTTGAAATTATCTTGGGAAGTACTCGCGACCTCAGCTTTCCGTTCAGGAGCTGTTTGCGGGTACGCGCGTACACACCAAGCGAGTACTCGCGGTCCTGAACACGCCTCTGATTGTGGCTACATGAACACGTGCAGTTACAGGTACATCAACATGTATCACTGGGCAAAATATGTGACTCTTGTCCACCCAGCCATGAAAGGGTCCCTCGTAAGGATGAGCATGCTCTTTAACTTGTGACCTAATAGCTGCAAAATTCATACTCCAAATGGATCTTAAATTGACAAAGTGTCCTTAAGTGATATACAGTGATTGAGGGCAATCAAAGCACCGTTGAGCAGCTTAGCTGGATATTGGCGCTATACAAATGTTTATATGAATGAATGAAAAATTTACATCCGAGAAAAGTATCAGAACAGGAACTGTTGTGAGAGTCCAAGCGCTCAGTCTCTCTCAGTCTGATTAAAATCAACCTTGTTCCGACGAATAAAATTTGCAAAATAATCCATCTACCGGGAAATGAACTGATTCTGTAGATTCCTCTCCACAAGGTCTGAGGATACCCCATCGTGTTCTGAACCAGTTTAGCATAGACAAAGCCCAGTCAAATATCTGACCAATCACACCATACTCTTTAAACGGCCGCAGTTTTGAAAGCATTCGGAACAGACGAAAAGATAGCTGTTTGGATTTAACTGCCCCTAGCTTCTCGCACTGAAAGCTTTTGTTGGAGGTCTTGTGATTGGTTAACTGAATTGCGTCAGAACATGGGAGTCTACCTGCTGTTATCAGACAGTTTTGCGAGGAAACCTCCGATCGATCGATATTAGTTCGTATCCGATAGATGCACTATTTTGCAATCTATATTCCTCTAGAAACCTTCTATTTTAATCAGACTGAGTCTCTCTCACTCAGTATCCTTACTATCATAGTTCTGAGCATAACAACTTAATTATAAAACGCAGAATAGTTGAGGTTACAATAATTCTCAAATGAATCCTTGTGAACCGAAGCGATCACATCACTGACGTCGGTACGATATCCATGCATAGACCATAATCATTCTTATGTCTTTTTTCAATACATGTACCTTGTGCACCTTTTTTCCGAGACAAAGTAGTTTTGGGATTCACTATTAATTAATCGTGAACAATGAGAGTACTGCAAGTCCTTAATAACTTCACCGTTATACCTCGCTTCCCACAAACAATTTGATGACAATACCATTATGTACTAAAAATGTATGATTAAATGTAACTCGTGTAAGTTCAATCGAGTATTTTTAGCTCATCAGGCCTGAAAGGCCCCATGGGCTTAAGGCATGGGATGGCGTCCGTCCATCCATCCGTCCGTCCTTCAGTCCGTCCGTCCGTAAACTTTTCACTTTTTCGACTTCTTCTCCAGAACCAATGACTCTAGAGAGCTGAAATTTTATGTACAGACTCCTTGGCCAATGGGGATTCTAAATTGTAGATTTGGTGACCCTGTGACCCCAAATAAAAGCCACAGTGGTCATAACCTAAAAAGCTATTTCATCTTCTTATCCAGAACCAAACACTCCAGAGAGCTGAAATTTTATGTACAGACTCCTTGGCCAATGGGGATTCTAAATTGTAGATTTGGTGACCCTGTGACCCCAAATAAGGGCCACAGGGGTCATTACCTAGAAAGCTATTTTCATCTTCTTCTCCAGTCCCAAAAGCTCTAGAAAGCTGAAATGTTATTTACAGACTCTTTGGCCAATGGGGATTCTAAATTGTAGATTTGGTGATCTTGAGACCCCAAATATTGATCACAGGGGTCACCACTTAAAAAATCCGTTTTAATGAGCTGTGAAGATAATGAGATTTTATGTGCACTTCATATGTCAGCATAAGAGAAATACTACATTATGGACATGTTTGATGTAATCAATATGAAATTAGAGCTATTGAATAGCCTGTGAACTGAATATTGTGACAGGATGCACAGGAAAAAATTGAAAAAGGGTTAAGAAATGTTTTATTTTAAATTAGATATGTGAACTAAATATGACTGGTTATGAAGTAAGATAAGACTATTAAAACTAGCTACATGAGTTTGTGATACCACATCTTCTTTTCCAATAAAGAAAAATAAATAAAGATGGGGAAAACAAAATTTAAAATGTATAATTCACTGGCTGTGTATCCAGGGTCTGCATGTTGTGTAATTGCAGGTGTTGACCTGGGGAGTGACCACCAGAGATGCAAACAGCAGCTAATACAGGGAGGTTTCAAGTTATTTCTCTGCTGTGTTACTGATTTAGTCTTACACTCAGAAGCTCAATAGAATGTATTAATTAAATATTGAAAAGGAGCCTATGAAACTATGAGCCTATGAGAAACAGGATTTTTAGAAACAAATAGGGGCTCTTTTTCATTATGCAATAAATGTTGATAATTCCAGAATAAAAATCAGAAGTAAAACAATAAACTGCAAAGGTTTACATTATTTATAATGAATATGGATTAATGTGTAACCAATTTTGATAATAACTTTAAAATTTGACAGTGGTAGACCCTGTTACGACATAAGATGTAATAAGTGCGTTAAAATTGCGGTAAATTGTAATAAAAACGCGTTAAGATGTAATGATGTGGCAAATTGTAATAAAAATGCTGTAAATTGTAATAAAGATTAGTGCGGTAAATTGTAGAAAGATCAATCTCGAAGATAAGCTCGAAGCAAACACTCTCACCTAGCTGCATTCTGGATCTGAGTACTGATCCATGTCTCCTGACCTTTTACCCCAGTCAATCAGCGACGAGGCCAGATTCGATAGCGCGGATTGTGATTGGTTGAATTAATAGAAGGGAAAATGTCACACGGAGCAGTACTCAGATCAAAAACCCATTGAGGTACGAATGTTACATTTAAATGAGATTGGGAATTAACTACAGCTATGTTCATTTTGTAAGTTTGATGTCTAGATTAACACTATTAAAATAAGATGTTCAAATTCATTATCGTCATTTAAAGCAAAATTATCTGAAAAAGAATGTAAAATCCCAAAATATTTTCTATTCAGCGATAGGAAGATGAACATTATACACAGTAAGTTAAGAAATTCTTGTAGTTCCCTAAACGGTGATCTGTATCGTGTCAATTTATCTGAAAGTAAATCTTGCATTTGTGGTGCTTTAGTTGAAGATGTTTATCATTTCTACTTGAGATGTCCAAGACATGCTGATCTTCGTTTAGAATTAAAGCAAAGATTTTATAATTTAAAGGCAGAATTTGATATTAATACAATCCTGTATGGAAACCCAAATCTTCCACAAACAGTCAATGAAAACATATTTCACCATGTTCATAAATTCATTGGAAAGAGTCAACGGTTCAAATAATACATTAATACTAATGTACGTATTTACCATATTCAAAGTGCATTTTGTCATAAGAATAACATTTCCAATTGTGTGTTGCCTTAATAATGTATATTACATGTTTACCCACTTCGTCACTTGTAGATTTCTTACTTTCTTGTTATGTATTCTAGCCTTGTAAAATAGTTGTTGATTACCTGGAGAGGGCTTCCATATGCTTGGCACTCACCTCGAATTAATTGCTTAACAGTTTATCGAATTAAGGTTACAAATTCAGATAAAATTCTCACTACTGCTGGTTTACTCCAGTTCGACAACAAAGGTGTACTATTGGTCTGAGGCCTTTTAGTACCGGAATAAAGATTGACAACAAAGATATGCCAACGTTAACATAAACAAGACCCCGTAAACAAAACCATGACCACGTAAACAAAGACAAGACAACGTAAACAAAGACACGACCATGTTAACAAAACCATGACCACGTAAACAAAGACGTGACCACGTAAACAAAGACGTGACCACGTAAACAAAGACACGACCACGTAAACAAAGACACGACCACGTAAACAAAGACACGACCACGTAAACCAAGAGATGACTACGTACACAAAGACAGGACCACATAAACAAAGACAGGACCTCGCAAACAAAAAGACATGACTAGGTAAACAAAGACATGACTACGTAAACAAAGACATGACTACGTAAACAAAGACATGACCACGTAAACAAAAACAGGACCACGTAAACAAAGACACGACCACGTAAACAAAGGTAAGACCACGTTAACAAAGACATGACCACGTAAACAAAACCATGATCACGTAAACAAAGACACGACCACGTAAACAAAGACACCAAGTAAACAAAGATATATGGTCAATGTTAAACAAGTATCACGAAAGAGTCACGACACTTTCTGTTCTAAGACTACACACTCTTTTGCGTCTTTATAGTTGTGATATATCTGTAACGTTAGTTGTCCACTGAAACAATAAAAAATACTTCTACTGTCTCCCTGAGGTCAGCCTGTCGGTATACATATGCATCCAACCGACGCTTGTGATTTGTAAGCTTAGCACATGAATATTGCACTCATTATGTCCAAGGGGACAGTGCAAAACGTATCCTCAGCAAAACCAGGCTGATTGGTGAAATGGTTCATTTCCACAGATAAACCAACTTTCCCTTTAAAAGTCAATCCCAATCCAGTCACCGCCACTGTCTAAATTAAACTTGCTGCATTTCGTTATTTTGTCTGTTCCAGCGTAGCAGCGCGCTGTACCTGAAGGCTGACTTAATGCACGCTGACAAGCTAGTATAGAAAATGTAATGGAATGCAGAAAGGGTTTAATTAGCCAGTGACGGAGACTGGCTCGAGTTTACATGAAATGTACACCATTAAAACATCGAAATATTCGAAAGGTACAACATTATGAGAGCAGGTATCAAGTGTCGCTTAATTATTCCCATGTGTATATATTGCAACAGTTTTAGGGTACACTATTTCCTAAAAGACTTCTTCCGAGGTTAATTACACACTTTAAAGGCGCTGTAGCACCTTTTTTGCAAACAAATATTTTTCATTTATCATTTAAGTTTGTACAGTATGTTGTTGTGTTAGAGGGTGAAACATTTCATTACACGACCCGATAAGCCATATCCATAAAAAATGGACTGAAGAAAATAATTATTGTGCGATGTAAAAAGCGACACTGGTGTGGAACTCTTCAGTGTGAGAGGGAGATTTGTAGGTCTGATGCAAATATTAGAGTTCAAAAAGCAAGATGAATGACCATTCCATCATGTAGACAAAATAAAAATGTTACTCTGAGTGTTTAGGCATCGCTACATCAGGCAGATCCCTTGAACTACCTTCGAGCGGAGGGAAATGGCCCGCATGGTTTAACCGAACCATGTACTTTCGTTTTAGAACTCTCTTTATTGATTGAGGGGTATTATCTAGCCATTAGCAACACTTATTTACCTTTTCGTGAGATCACTTTATCTCAGTAAGCAGAACGTGCTACAGCGCCTTTAAAAAAGTGAAATAGGAAAGGGAACTCGTCGCAAACTTCACAAACCATTCTTCTATACTGAATTACCACGGCACTGCCACGGACGCCAGAAAGACGATCAATGACGATCCAAGCGTAGCAGAGAACCCCACTTATATAATCTTTAATGAGTTTTGTGCCAATACAGAGTACCTTAGGGATCTGTATATGAACGAAGAGAACAACCATGAACCGTTATTTGAGACCACTGTCTTGAACGGTAATTAGTGAATTATTGATAAATGCTTAATGACTTCATCGTTATACTTCATTTGCCACAAAACAATGACTGACAACACCTCTCTGTGCTGAAAATAAAAACAATTCACATGAAAAACGACAATACACTTGTATTTAATGTAGCATACTACACAAACACTCGTGTAATATTTATAATACCATATTTAGTGTATGAGTAATCATTGGTAATAAACCGAGCGTAAACGAATTTGATGGAAAGTCATTTACTAGTATGATACGAGTATTCTCTTTATTATTATACATTATTTAAATGGACGACACGGGGATGAAGTTAAGATTTTCGAGAAAGAGAAATACCATTGGCACTAACATTATGACGTCACAGCTGCATCATTTATTGCGTCATACGTTACCCACATTAGTTTAAAGTTGCCGTAAGTTTGTAGAATCTTCCATGGGCGAGTAATAATAATATTCATATAACAGCGTTAAAGAGCGAACGGGTATATTAGCGTTTATTTGAAAACCTACTTATGACATCAGTCGCTTGAGAAAACAAAATATGAGAATGAATAAATCCGATGAAATTTGCTTTGCTTTGATTAACGCGCGTCAATAGAATCTGACGTCACATTAACAAAATTTCCTTACAAGGTACTACACAGCAACAAGCATTTCCGATACGTCTAGGCGTGTACATTTCACTAGTCGCCATAGCAACCCATGAAAATCTCGTGCTTCTCGACAGTTTTCTTCCCTGGTTACACATTACTAAATGTTATGGTTTCTAGATGCACTGTCAATATACAAATTATGACATTTACCTGTTGAATTGTATCTTTATTGTGATTATACCAGCATACTATTACACATACAATATGTACATATTACCCTTGAATTATACAATTCAAGAAAAATTACTAGTCGGGTATTTTTTTAAATTTTAAAATCTATATGAACTACATATGTGAATGGAATGATAATTTTTTAAACGCCAACAACTTCTCTTTTGTCTCTTTGTTTACAGTGTATGTAAGACCGTAAAGCTTTGCGCTTGGAAATAATGGACTTGATCTATATTTAGACTGGAAAAAAACCATATTAATTTGTCCACTTATCTTCAATTATACAAATATGCGAAATATTAATTGTATATATTTAAATGCGATAGATTTTAAATTTTCTTTTGGTATGTCTATCAACATACTCGATAGCTCTTTAATTTCTTTATATTTGACAGAAAATTCACATGACCAGAAACCATCAGGTTGCAGGTTCGATCCCATATTTCGTCAAAAGAAAATTGTAATTTGCTTGTTTTGAGAAGTGCTATTTTACGAATTATCTTCACTTGGATTTGAAAGATAACATTATTAAACAAACATGATCGGTGTAAACGCCGCTTTAATTTCATATAAAACAGATAGAAAACACACATACATTGATTGTTTTATTTAGCTTTTGATACGTACATTAAAACAAAAGTTAAAGGTGCATCCATTGTGTTTCATAAAATTTTATTTCGCTTTAATAAGTGCCAATATAAGATATGTGCTGATTTCAGTTGAAACAATTTCTCTTCACTTGCATATTCATCCCCAATCGTCAAATATATCATATTTACTTCTTTTCAATAAAAATCGACCAACATCATTATACATGTGCAGGAACCGAAATGACACGCCCCATGTTCATACACAGTAGTTATAAGACCTATTCAACATCGTCAATCAAAATGTGTCTATTTGTTTGTTGTAAATAAGTTTCGAAAATTACGTTCGACTTATAGACGCGCGCCACACGCTCTGTATTGTCCTGTTTTCGATCAAATATCGATACTTTTACCTCTATATCGCCGGTATACAGAGTCGACTATTATCGAAACAGCAAGTTTCGGCAAAAAGTCAATATTTCTTGATAAAATAAGACAATTTATAACGTTTGGCACACGTGACCCCAAACAACACGATGGATGTACATTACTTTAAGCAACACTGGGAGATTTCCAATTTGTTGCTATTTTACGTATAAAGTCTTCGTGAGATACTGTTTCATACACGTGAACACTTCATGTTTTTGACCTTACCTTATGCCATTGCTTACGGTATGGCAATATATCCTTATTTCTATTAGGTCATATTTCCATTTTTCTCAACCGATTACGTTTTCGTTATTCCCATCATATTTCCGAATTCTACTAGGGTTTGTCATTTGGATGAATTGTGGCTGTTCAAGATTGACTATATTCTCTTATATATTTTCCTAGATGGTCATAACATAAATTTGTTATTTCATCAATGCCAGTGCTGTCTGTTGTAAGGTTATTTCAATTTGTATCAATGATACATTTATTATTCCCCGCCGCGCGTTTAGCGCGAAGCGGGGGATATAGAATTCGGCTGCGTCCGTCCGTCCGTACGTCCGTACGAAATGGAATAACTCAAATACTATTCACTGGATTCTTTTCATATTTTGCATATGGGTTCATCATAGGAAGAGTAATGTTCCTACAGAGGTTTGTGACCTTGACCTTAATTTCAAGGTCACAACGAGACTTTGTCATTGTACCCTTGTCAGCGGGATATCTCAATAACGATTCGCTGGATTCTCTTCATATTTTACACATAGCTTCTCCAAGGAAGGACGACGGGCTGATTAGATTTTGGTGACCTTGACATTATGTTCAAGGTCACAGCGCAACTTTGAATTTTTCGACATGTTAATGTACATGTAAAGCTTGTCAGCGGGATATCTCAAGAACCATTCACCGGAATTCCATCATTTCTTACACAAAGCAAAAGGACTGATTAGATTTTGGTGACCTTGACATTATTCTCAAGGTCACAATGGAATTTTAAATTTTTCGACATTTTAATGTACATGTAAAGGTTCTCAGCGGGATATCTCAAGAAACATTCACCGGAATTCCACCATATCTTACATTATGCACCTCCTAGGAAAAACAAAGGGCTGATTAGATTTTGGTGACCTTGACATTTTTCTCAAGGTCACAGTGGAGCTTTGACCTTTTCGACATGTTTGACAGTCGATTTTGCTGATCTTGGCATTATTTTTAAATTTTGAATTAATAATTTGCGGCGGGGGATCATGTCACCTTAGTGACAACTACTTGTTCAATAGGCCATACTCACCTTTACCATAACACCATGCACACATCTCTGGTATAACATAAGACAAAACTTACCTGTGTTAATTACAACGAAAATGACCTTTTGGTCACTAATATATCTATTGAAATCAATTATACAACTATCAAACACTTCAATATACTTTACTGGTTAAAATAGGATCCAATAACGTTCTGCTTGTTTTAATGAGTCGTGTGGGCACTATAATGACAACTCATAACGCCTTTAATCTTTCTCAAATTTGTAAGTTTGTCTGACAAAGATTCTCGTTCATTTCACCAACGAATACAATTTGGTAAACTGAATTTTCAATCGCAATTTCATTTTCTATCAGATTAGACGTAGTAAGAATTCGTCTGGCTACCAGGAACATTTTCTCCGAGATCAGACGTAGTCAGAATTCGTCTGGCTACCAGGGACATTTTCTTTGAGAGTAGACGTAGTCAGATTTCATCTGGCTACCAGGGACATTTTCTCTGAGAGTAGACGTAGTCAGATTTCGCCTGGCTACCAGGAACATTTTCCCGAGATCAGACGTAGTCAGAATTCGTCTGGCTACCAGGAACATTTTCCCCGAGAGTAGACGTAGTCAGAATTCGTCTGGATACCAGGGAACATTTTCTCCGAGAGCAGACGTAGTCAGAATTCGTCTGGCTACCAGGAACATCTTCTCTGAGAGTAGACGTAGTCAGAATTCATCTGGCTACCAGGGACATTTTCTTTGAGAGTAGACGTAGTCATATTTCATCTGGCTACCAGGAACATTTTCTCTGAGAGTAGACTTAGTCAGAATTCGTCTGACTACCAGGAACATTTTCTCTAAGAATAGACTTAGTGAGAATTCGTCTGGCTACCATAAACATTTTCTTTGAGCATAGACGTAGTCAGATTTTATCTGGCTACCAGGAACATTTGCTTTGAGATCAGACGTAGTCAGAATTCGTCTGGCTACCAGGAATATTTTCTCTAAGAGTAGACGTAGTCAGATTTCGTCTGGCTACCAGGGACATTTTCTCTAAGAATAGACTTAGTCAGAATTCGTCTGACTACCAGGAACATTTTCTCTGAGAGTAGACGTAGTCAGAATTCGTCTGGCTACCAGGGACATTTTCTCTAAGAATAGACTTAGTCAGAATTCGTCTGACTACCAGGAACATTTTCTCTAAGAATAGACTTAGTGAGAATTCGTCTGGCTACCAGAAACATTTTCTCTGAGAGTAGACGTAGTCACTATCTGTTCCCCAAGAATAAACGTCGGCATCGAACCAACTGTTCCCGTCTATCCAGCACGTCCCAGTACTTAATTGGAAGTCAAATGTCTCACACGTCACAGAATTTGAGACACAGAGATTCTGACAACTTGATAGAGTCTGTCCTGTGATCTCGTCCAGTGCGTTATTCCACTTCACGTGGCCGTGGAATTCTGTGAAGATGTTGGCGAAACTCGTACATTCTGTGGACAAATAGAAAGAAAAGCTTAGAGGTGAGGTGAGGTGCGGTTAGGTGCGGTGAGGTGAGGTGAGGTGAGGTGAGGTGAGGTGAGGTGAGGTGAGGTGAGGTGAGGTGAGGTGAGATACAGTGAGACGAGGTGAGGCGAGGTGAGGTGAGGTGAGGTGAGGTGAGGTGAGGTGAGGTGAGGTGAGGTAATTTCTGTTAAATGCCGCTTTCATATTTCACTTATATCACGGCTTCTAGTATTATTAATATCGCAGGGAGAAAGCCTGCAACACCATTGTAACTATGCATTGGGGGTGAAACCTGCGAGCATCGGCTAGATCCAGCGAACCAATGGTAGTACTGTACTGAATTCAGTGTAACATTGCATCCTTGATCCCTTAAGCTTACTGAGATATCCTTGAGTCCATGTTAATGTTAACAGAGGTTAGGGTGGAAGAATTGAGTGGAGTAACGTCTGTGGGAAGATAATTTCTTCATACAGGAATTAAGCATTTTAGAGCACTTGAAAAGTCGTCAAACATAAGTTTAAGGATGTCCGCTCCTTCCGATTGGACTTCAAAAATAAAATATGATTAAGTAAAGATTTTTTCTCATCTTTATTTACTTCATGATATACTACATCATCTACATCATCTACATACTTTTAAAAAACAAATGAAATAAAGAAAATGTGACTTTAGAATCTCTAAAAAGTGCTTAAACAGCATAAATGGCCTAAATTTGACTAAAAAAGGGGGTTTTCAGGTACATTTTGTGTCACAGCTTAAAAAAACCCACACTACCATATATATGTTTTCATCGATTTCGGTAGGGTAACATGAACTTTGTGACATATCAAAAAAGGAGAAAAAAGTTTAATACTAGAAATGTAGTATTTTAAAGTTTTTAGCAGTTTTTTCCTCATTTCCCCATAGACTCCCATGTTAAAATTGTACTTCACCCCACTATCTTATAGGCGTCATATCTCGAAAAAAAACCACACTACCCCCCTATTTTTTAATGCTGATTTTCCATTTATATACTTTGATCTTTTAAAAAATATAAGTTATAAAAAAAGTTTAATACTATAAATTTGAGGAGCGAACATCCTTAAGGACAGTGCTAGTCAGGCTCTTATAAATGAACGGATTGCACAAATTCTACAGTTATTATTTAGTATTGACCATGGAGTCAATAAAAGAGAATACTAAACGAGCTTCAATATTATACCGTTTAGAGTAAACGCGTTTATGGCTTGCTATCAAATGATCGACAGTCCAATAAATGAACTTTGGAACTTTGAATTACCTGTTAAAATGCGACATCTATCTCCATCCTCATCGTAGCCAATGCCGCATTTACATTGTGAACTTTGGCAGATTTCGTACGAAGAGCAGTCTTCATTAGCTGAACAATAGTTACCAAGGGTATTTGGATCTGGAAACATATATTTATTTTAAATGTGTTATTAACCAGGTCTAGACAAACTGAATAAAAATTTTGAATACCAAAGCTAACGCTGCATAAAAAGTTAAATGTTTCCAGGGCATATTTTTTCAAAACTTTGAAAAGTGACTAGGGCGGTTGGATTTTATTTTTTAAAATTTTTGTTGCAAAAATGAGTACATTTTTTTGGGCACCAAAATGAAGCTTGAAAGTGGAAACAAATATACAAAACGGAAACTCATCGATTACTACAGGCCCATATTTTTGTGGACACATGAATTGTGGGGTTTGCAAAAAAATGCGGCACATTCTTAATTTATTTTTAAAATGACAATAAAAGCTGCCCCGTGCACAAATGAGAATTATGCGTCGATGTCCGTGAACCATTTAATTATTATTTAGCCTTAAAGAAATTCAATCTCACCAGGGTATTAAATTTCATAGACCGAAGTTTAGTCTGATATTAACCAAATTGTGATGAATACATAATCAAGGCCCGTTCTCGCGGTACGATTTGTGGTTACGACTTGTAGTTAACAACTTTAGTTGTACTATGAGAACACCCAAGTCCTATCGACTTAAACTTTACATAAACCATTTGTCAATATTACATGTTGAAACCACAAATTGTAAACTTCAAATCGCAGTGTGAACGTACACAAGTGATCATGGATTGTACTTACTATCCCACTGACATTTCCTCTGCGAGTAGACAAAATCAGAACCCTTATCTCCTGCGAATACATCATGCCAGTTGTTTCCGTCCAACCAACAGCCGCCATCGCCGGGTCTGAGGTCAGTAGTTTCACAAGTCACCACACTGGCGAGACACCGTAGCTGACAACTCGCCAAAGATTCACCGTAGAACTCGCCGATTCCGTTATACCACTTCACATAGGAAGAAAACACTGTAAACGTGTTGGCAAAATTTGGACAATCTGTGGGCAGAAACAAATTAAAACGTCACTGAAATGCATCCATTGTGTTTCATTATATTTGATTTGCCCCAGTCTGATTACATCGACCGTTTTCAAGAATGAAACCGGGATACGAACTCATATCGTTCGGAGATATCATCGCCGAAACGTTTCTGTAGAGCATCCTCGGTTACCCAGGGTTTTATGTATTCTCCGTTACTCTCCACTTTATCACCCATGGGAAATTTCATCAGAGAAATCTGTACTCAAATTACCCGCCCTTGGCCGGCGTGAGCCAATCAAACCGCTACGCAGCTTGGACCTGCGAGCCAATGACAATTCATATCACTTCGTTGCAAAGCACGCGAGGTCATTTTGTTAGCCACCCGTCACCGGTTATCTCCCTTGACCATTTCCGTCTTATCGTATTGAGTAGTTTCTTTGGTTACTGAATTCGTCACGCCGGCCAAGGGTGATATAGTGGAGAGTAACGGAGCATATATAAAACACTGGGTAACCGAGGATGCTGTAGAGGGGGAATCTTCAGAACATGTTCGTATCCCGGTAAATGCATTACTTTTCAAATTATATTCCTCGTAATATTGTCGATTTTTAATACACTGTCGGCCAAAAGAAACGCCTACTAGATAGCTTATCAGATATGGTAAAAACTACAACGAACAGACTAGCATATTATAGCATAATGAAGTTGCACCATTTCTGCATAATATATTTGAATTTCAGAAGTTCATGTCATGAAGGAATGGCGATTGTTAAGATGAGAAAACAATAATTGTTCAGTTTTCGATCAGTGCTTGGTCAGAAAAACATTTTAAAACGATTTTTATACAACCACGAGCAACAAATACAGACACGCATTCGCATTAAAGTGGTGATTATGCTACCGATGTACGTTGTTACGGTGTGCAAGTGAATCAACCGAAAATAGAAAAAAGTCTTCATTGGGCGTGGTTTTCATGAATGTTATTGACTCGAATTACACTTATCCACGAATTCAATGAATTTTCATATTAGGTATTGCTTCAGCATAACGTGGACACCACAATTAATTATATTTCAGAAAGTAATGCATCTTAAATTTTAAAGAAAATGAAGTAGGCGTTTCTTTTAGCCGACAGTGTAAGACTGTGATTTGCCTTTAATACGTGCCAACATACCAAATGTTCTGATTTAGGTTCAAATGATTTCACTCAAGCATATTTATTTAAAAGTCCGAAGGGACGAGTTGATAATTTTTAACGAATCCACGGCTCCGAATGCATTCTCCATCTTAATCCATGTATGATGTCACGAAACATACATATGTGATTATCTAGCATTATAGACAATACACTTCAATTACGTAACCTAAAAGAAATATTATTTTGCAAATGTCGTTGCCCATTCATCGGATATGGTACACGTAGCTTCGACCCTTATGAAATGGATTCTTCCACGCACGTGCATGGCGCAAATCTTCCACGCAAAGCGATTTGACTGACAGCCAACTCCTGCATTTCATGTGTTTCAGCACGATCCCCATGCGTTTCACACTTTACCAGTCTTGTTTAGAATGCAGGGATCTTACTGACAAACAATCAAATGATTACCAGCAGGCCTGGTAGTCTAATAGGTTAGGGCGCTGCGTAGCATACGAAGGGTTACATGTTCGATTCCCGGGTCAGACATTACAAAAATAATCAGATATTTTAAGATTCTAATCAGATATACGAAGACAAAATACATCATTCTTGAAAAAATTACTTTGTGAGCCATTACGAAAATGTCAAAACCTGACACCCCTCCTGACTGGATTAGTCAATGACCAGTAGATTCTTAAAAATAATCCACTGTTAACACAATAGAGTGACGTCGTCACCATGGATTAATAAGGAAAATTAGAAATACCCTTTAAGCTGCGACATGTATTTCCATCGGCATCGTATCCTATGTTGCAAATACACACATTATCCCTGCAGAATGCATTGGTTACTGTAGTGCAGTCAGAATTGGCTGAACAGTATTCTCCAAGAATCTGTGGATCTGAAAACATCACAATAACAGCTATAAAAATAACAAGTCAACATTTCTATTGTTAACATTGGTAGAATCAAATTGAAGCCTTATAAAAGGAAAAGGTATCAATGAATTTCATGTTACCTCCAGTAAGTTAATAACTCATCAAGATTCAGTGTCGCTTTCCTCGGAAGAAGATAGGTGAGGTGAGTTGGGGTTTAACGCAGCTTTCAAAAGTATTTCACTTATATCGCGGCTGCTAGTATCATAGCAGGGAGAAAGCCCGCAACGCCATGTGGCTATGCATTGCGGTGAAACCTGCGAGCAACGGCTGGAACTAGCGAACCATGGGTGGTACTGCACTGAAATGCAGTGTAGCATTGCACCCAAACCTTTCTGCGTGTAAAAAAGTTAACTACTGTAGACAAAGTTGTCGTGCCCCTGGTGGGATTCGAACCCTGGATCTCTTGATCCGAAGCCGAACGCGCTAACCACTGCGCTATCCCGCCCCTCGGAAGAAGGTAACTGTAGGATATATTACCAGCAGCCAGAGGGATCATCAGACGCACAAAATGCCACTAAGGTGACATATTTGGATTTCATACAAGCCGAAATACCACCATGCGTTGATATAAGTTAAAATTATTTCACTCGACTTGCACATGTATACCTTATCGTCAAATAATATGATAATCACTTGTTTTCGATGAAACATGAGTGACACCATTATGTGCAGAAACACTGCAGTTATATGCCGTATTAAACGTTATCAACCCAAATTTGTTTTTTTGTCTTTTGTAGATACGTTTCCAAAATTACGTTTGACGAATTGACGAGTGCCTGCCGGTTTTCGAAAGAGGTCCAGGGTTCGAATCCCGCCAGGGGCACGGCAACTTTGTCTGCAGTAGAGAACTGTTCTACACGCAGTCAGGTTTGGGTGCAATGCTACACTGAATTTCAGCGTAGTACCACCCATGGTTCGGTAGTTCCAGCCGATGCTCGCAGGTTTCACCGCAGTGCAAAGCCACATGGCGTTGCGGGCTTTCTCCCTGCCATAATACTAGCAACCGCGATATAAGTGAAATACTCTTGAAAGCGGCGTTAAACCCCAACTCACTCACTCAATAGAATTCATCCAATCAGACGCCTTCTTAGATATGCCATTGAATGTGTTGTCTCGTATGTCAACTCAAGTCGGTCTGATGAAGTTTACTAACCTCGTCGCTGATTGGCTTGAGTGAAAGGTCATCTGGCATGACCTCTTTGGTACATGAAATTGCCAATAAATAAGTGATATGATAGCGATGCAATAATAAATTAGAGAAAAGGTTTGCTTACATGACAGAATGAACATTGCTTTCCCATGTATTTATCACTTTTTATATCATATTAAGGCAAGGGATTTACTGTTAGTTTACCTGTTGTAGTGGTGGTAGTGGTAGTAGTGGTGGTAGTAGTAGTAGAAGTAGTAGTTGTAGTTGTTGGGGTAGTGGTTGTAGTTGTTGTAGTAGTAGTAGTAGTTGTTGTTGGGGTAGTGGTTGTAGTTGTAGTAGTAGTGGTTGTACTTGTAGTAGTAGTTGTGGTGGTTGAAGTAGGAGTGGTTGTAGTTGTGGTAGTTGTTGTGGTAGTTGTAGTAGGAGTGGTGGTAGCTGTAGTGGTTGTTGTAGGAGTGGTTGTAGTTGTAGTAGTAGTTGTGGTAGTAGTAGTAGTAGTAGTAGTAGAAGCAGTAGTAGTAGTAGTAGTAGGAGTGGTGGTAGTTGTAGTGGTTGTAGTAGGAGTGGTTGTAGTTGTAGTAGTAGTTGTGGTCGTAGGAGTGGTTGTAGTTGTAGTTATGGTAGTTGTAGTAGGAGTCGTGGTAGTTGCAGTAGGAGTGGTGGTAGTTGTAGTGGTTGTAGTTGTAGTTGTGGTAGTTGTAGTAGGAGTCGTGGTAGTTGCAGTAGGAGTGGTGGTAGTTGCAGTGGTTGTAGTTGTAGTAGTAGTGGTGGTAGATGAAGCCGATGTGGTGGTGATTGTAGCTGTAGTAGTAATAGGAGTGGTTGTAGTTGCAGTGGTAGTAGTAGAAGTAGTGGTAGTTGTAGCCGATGTGGTGGTAGTTGTTGTGGTTGTTGTAGGAGTGGTGGTAGTTGTAGTCGTAGTAGTGCTTGTTGTAGAGGTCGGTGTCGTTAAATCTGTATCTGTTATCGCTGTAGTGGTAGTAGGAGTGCTGGTAGTTGTTGTAGTAGGAGTGGTGGTAGTTGAAGTGATTGTTGTAGAGGTCGGTGTCGTTGAAGCTGTATCTGTAATCGTTGTAGTTGTTGTACTTGTTGTTGTTGTTAGAGTGACACCTGAAGTTGTGGTTGCCGTCGAAATTGTTACAGATGCAGTTGTTGTTGAAGATACACTTAATTGAGTTGTCAAAGTGTCCGTTGTAGTTGCAGTTGTTTGGGAATTTGTAGATGTAGATGTGACAGTAGATGTTGTTAGAGCCGATGGCAGCAAGTCACAGGCCGCTCCAGCGCGTACAGACGTGGCCGCATTACAAGAACACACTGAAGTATCACAAACCGCATGTTGGATCGGCGAACAATCCAGATCTTCATCACAAGGAGAGTCAAGAGCTGAAGCGGCTGAAATGACCAAAAGAGGAACGGTCCATGTAATAGTATTTTTAAACGAATTAATGATTTGGTATAATACGAGCGATGTTTGACGTTCATATAAAATGTTTAGCAAAATTATAAAGCAAACCTTAAATGAACTTGAAATCTAAAAACATTTTAAACTGTTTGGTCTAATGACACAACCTTTATTACTAGTGTATTGTTGTATACAAATAATATCAATTTGCACCAACTCACGTTTCTGAAGTTGAAAGAGGCGGTAACCAAGGTTGACTTCTGTGGCTACGCTTATTCCTTCAAACTCCTCACGAAATCCAATACACGCAGGTCCGGCCTGTGAAACCTGCACGCTCCGACAGTGTGTATCCGTCAGACACTTTTCCACACACTGACCAATGGTCAAACTCCTTGTCCACTTTGATGACTGGGATATCAACTTGTCATCATATTCAGAAATGCTCCTAATGTTTGTGTTAATTTCTTCACACGAAAATACTAAACTTAAACATGACAAACATGTGAATATAACACAGTTTTTCATTGTATTTTGTTCCAACATCATGAACCTCCGATCGCTCACTGAAAACACTCCAAGAATAATCAAAACAAATTTTAAAATAAAAAATACGCGCACACAAAATGTTAGGTAAACGTTGAACTTAATTAAGTCGAAAACAATGGTAAATTTGTGAAAAACACAAATATAATCATAGAAAACATTCACATCTTCATCTTCACAATGTTTTAAAAATCTCTGAAAGCCATAGTTCAGAGGGAACCCTCCTGGAGATCAGATAAAGCTGTGGAAAACACAAAGTGGTGTTAGAGATAACTTTCACATCTTCATCCTTCAGAGATGGTTATATGTGATCGTTTCCTTAGACATCGATTCGGGTGTGTGCCAAGATACATTCATTCTATATACAAAAGACACAAACGAGAAGTCGAACAAAGCTTCTGTTCATAACAATTATTATATATGCTTCACCGTCTAAATCTATTTTCAATGGGAATTGAGCCAATTCTTGTATATATCTTTGCATTAGTTATTGCTTATTATAAAGATTCACTGGGCCTGAACGGATGTGGACGGATGCGTGAAGAACATACTTTAAGGCAACCAAATCATATCAATGAATATCGAATATCGATAAATATAACCGAAATCGGCCTAAGAGTAATTGAAGGGTACCAATAACGGGGTGTCTAAAATAGCCATAAAATGCAACCAAACTCTTCAAAATGAAGTTTTTCTGATAGCCGAAATAATTATCTATAGCATGATATATAACATGATGTCTTTGAATTTGGTTGCAGATTATAACTTCACGTGGAAATCGGGTCATTTCCGAATTTGGTTTCAGTCCTTATAGGCAACTGCAACCAAAGTATTTAAACCATCAACATACAGAACAGCCTTGACTTGACAAACTTTGGTTACAGAAGGCATGTCTTGGTAGGTACTTTTGACACATTTTGTCAAAACTTAATTAACTTACGTTTTTGTTTACAATCAGCTGACAACGTGGCCCGAGATGAATTCGAATTGTTGTCAAATCTTATCACAATTCTGATTGGTTGTCATAGATATCTTTGATATTTTAGAAATTTCAAATACTTTGTGCTCCTTTCCAAATGTTAAGGCACAAAATGTTACGCTTGTGTCTCACGAACTGTGTCTCGTGAACTGTGTCTCATGAAGAAACGAACAATTGCACTCAGGAGAGTACATACAGCACAAAGACATATAGATATGAAATATACAACATAAAGTTAAATATAACATAACACATACATTGGCTTTTAGATCGATACGAGGTGCGGACGAATATACAATCCTCTTGAGGAAAAAACAATAATTACAGGTTATTATATAATATAAATATTGCAATCAGTTATGCGTCGATAATGATGCTTCTGCTGATCAACTAATAATCGCAAGACTGAGTCTTCCAAAGACCCAGTAACGCCAATTGCCACGAATAAACAACTAATCTATCTCTCTCTCGTCAAGGGATTGTACTTGTAATTGGGAAGATCACTTTTTTTTAATTATGATACTTTGACAATTTTATCAAAAATTAGTGTCAAGTCAAGTGTTTTTGTTATGCACTGACTATTTCAAGACTGAGATTTGGGCTAGGGATTGTGCATTATATTGAGAACAATCTATTTCAGTCTTCACCATTAAATAATAAAATCTGATGAGCTACAGAGCCCATGGCCATATTTTTAGCCCATCAGGCCTGAAAGGCCAGGTGGGCTTACGGCATTGGCCGTCGTCCGTCGTCCGTCGTCCGTCGTCCGTAAACTTTCACTCTTTTTCTCTCGAAGCGGGGGATAATAGTATTCATTAAAAAACGTCTATTTCTACGTATGTTCAAACTGAAACAACTTAAAAACAACCCATTGCATTCTTTTCATATTTTGTATGAAATGGGTTCACCATAGTGAATGTAATGTTCTCGTTGAGTTTTATGACCTTGATCCCCATTTCAAGATCACAGCGACATTTTGACATTTAACCCATGTCAGCTGGATATCTCAAGAACTGGGCTCCGGTCCATAACAGCGAGCGCTTATAATCGCTCAATGTAGCGCTTTATGTAGCGCATTTTCTCCTGAACGACACGGTGCGATTCCTCGAGGTTTGCTACGTAGCGCTACATTGAGCAATCGCGTTCAAGAGAGGTTCAAAAGTAATCGCATACACGAAGAACGATCATAGGGACGACGTTGGGTGACCTTGACATTATTGACATTATTCTCAAGGTCAGAGCGAACTTTGAAATTTCCGGGCATGTAAACGTACATGATAAGCTTGTGAGAGGGATATATCACGTTTGCGACAATTGCTTGTTTTTATTCAACTCACTTAGCCAACAGTATACCTGACTTCATTTTGCATACTTTCACTTTATAATTTTTCATGTTCGAACAATTGATGGTTTAAAGCATCCTCGGTTACCGAGGGTTTTATATATGCTCCGTTACTCTCTACTATATCACCCCTGGGAAACTCAATCAGAGAACTGTTGTCAAATTACCTGCCCTTGGCCGGCGTTAGCCAAACAAACAGCTACGCAGCTTGGATCTGCGAGCCAATGACCATTCGTACCACTTCTTTGCAAAGCACGTGCGGTCATGTTGTTAGCCATCCGTCACCGGTTATCTCCCTTGACCATTTACGTCTTATCCTATTGAGCATTTTCTTTTGTTACTGACTTCGTAACACCGGCCAAGGGCGGGTAATTTGAGTACAGATTTCTATGATAGAGTGATATAGTGGAGAGTTACGGAGCATATATAAAACCCTGGGTAACCGAGGATGGGTTTAAAGCTGCAGCTACCTCACTACACGCGTCTATCATCTCGTTTAAAACATTTGTTTTCACATATTTTTCTAATTCGAATTCAGGGTGACTAATTAGCGTGATAGTTATCCTTGTGAAAAATGCAAGTGGTGATAGCCATGAGCTATGGAAATCTCTAATCATCGTCTGGGAAACAAGATTTTACAAATTTGATTTCGTTAACGTTCCAATTCCCATCTTCCCACGGCAAGGTGAACATGTATCGAGATCTCCCCATGTGTTACCTTGCCTTCAACCTAGGCAGAAGTGGTGAAACGAATCAGCGACACCTATTGTGATCACGAGTTACGTCCCTTACCATCTGTTAACATACAGCCAATGAAATCTCCGTTTACATTCGGTACCAATTCAAAATTCTTCTGACTGGCTTATCCGATTAGCTTGCAGTACGTTAAAATCTTAGCACTGAAAATGCGAGGGTTACGCCCGTGACGTTATGAAGATGTCCAATTCCAAGATTGTTCAAAGGATTGCCCCCTTTATAAACCATTTTCATTTCTTTATAATAACATGTGTAAATATGTACATATTGTCACTTTGGTGCAAGGGTTCCTTAGTAAAAGAGGACTATTCAATACAGATGTATATAAACTCATCGGCAAAAAAAAAATATCACCACATTTGTCGCTCATAAAAAATTAAGACAGATATAATATGTATCATTATCAATTTAAAGACACGAATCGTTTTCTAACCACTGTATAAAGTCACTATTGCTCTATCAATACTACATTTATTATAAGTTATAAGTGACATGGGGTCAAAATATAAAATTACAAAATAATATACATTATTTACAAAAAGGTCACACAAGTCTACAAATGGCCAAACATGTTCTCAATAGCGTGTGTGACCACTCTCTGCATCAATGCACGCTAGAACACGTATCCGCAAAGATGTTGTCGGTCGCCGGATGACGTCAGCAAGAATAAATTAAGACCAGTTCAAGCTTCTGTATCGGTCCTCAGCAGTCGACGTAACCCTTAGTCGACCCCATCTTGGACGGTTCTGTGTCTGGCCAATCTGCTGACAACAATTCAACAAGTTGCTGATGGTTGCTTGGCTGCAGTTGAAGGGTATTGTAATGTGATGTTGCGTTGCTCCCATTTGTGCCATACAAATGGCTCTGCAACGGTCTGATTGTGAAAGTTTCCTCATTTCTTTCGTGTTCTTTTTATGCTGTATCATTGCATTTATGCAAACAAAGGGCGGGTAATTTGAGTACAGATTTCTCTGATAGAGTTTCCCAAGGGTGATATAGTGGAGAGTAACGGAGCATATAGAAAACCCTGGGTAACCTAGGTTTGGAATTGATTGTTTTTTGGTTTTTAGATTCGGGCCAGGAGGTCTGAATTCTTGAGACAAGTGCCTAACGCTTGAAAGGTACTCAGGTTTTTTATTATTTAATATTAGATAGATGGTGTGTTGAGTGATGTCTTTGCCCTGAGAGTTTGGTTAAGCATTTGGCGGAAGGCCGCATACTGTGGGCATTCTGTGAGAATGTGTTGGATTGTTTCTGCTTGTGGGCAGTGTGGACATTTTGGAGTAGATTTTTGTTTGCCTAGCGGTTTAGATAGAATTTGTTGTGTGTGTTGCGCCTTGCTGGTTTTTGTGTAGTGTATGGCGTAGGCTGGTTACTCATTGTTAAATAAAATAGCATGTTATTTTTCAGCCAATGAAATGTCGTAATTTGAATGTCTATGACCGCTCGTCGGCTCTCTCATCTGGATGCCGCCTCTATTACTCGAATGTGAGTTCTTTCATTGGCTAGTTATCTGCATACAAGAGTTATTGGGCTCAGGGAATCGTGGTATCTTAGTAGCGTGAATATATATATATATATATATATATATATATATATATATATATATAAACATAACATACGTAATAGCTCGTTAACGTTTCATCTAAGCAAACATAAATTCTGTTCACATGACAACAAATACTCCAAAAGTATTTATACTTATGAGTAAATATACTTTTACTAGACCTCTAGGGGTCAAATAAGTTGATGAAATGCATTTGAAAAATAATTTCACCAAAAGTAAAACATCCTTCTCTCTTCGGAAAATAAAGTTTAAAATTAGTGTACATGTTTCGGTAAAACCATGGGAATCGTTTTTGTAATACAAAGTAATAAATTGTGTTCACAATAAAATGGCCGTCATGCAATTTTTGCTTTATACGCAACATAGTTTTTACCACTACAGATAATTGGTTTGTGTAATAAGATGATTTACCCTCTAAAGTTAATTTAAATGACATAAACTATCATTATAAATTGGAAAATTTGAAAAAAATTTTGTGCAAAAAACGTGCTACTGCCCTTTAAGTGGTGCAAGGGGAACTACAAAACCATTACAGTATTGCAAGTGAGTTTCCCGGCGATGTTGGCGGACAGGGGTGCAATCAAGGTTCCTGGAACAGCTACAAGAACAGCTGCAAGAACAGCTACAAGAACATTGCGAATACAAAGTCTGCCGTTCCATTCATTGTGTTGCACAAGTACAGGTGAGCTTGTCCTTTTCTGCTTTCTGCATTTCCATTCGGAGGGTTTATTTCCCGAAGATTTTCGTATGGAGGGAGTGACCTACTTTTCAGAATTAACGATTGTGTTGTCGGGAGTCACATATGCCAAACGTTATAAATGATTTTATTTTATCGAGAAGTAATGACTGCTGCCGAAAATTACCTTTTGATGGCAAATGGAAATTTTTGAAAGTAACAATACATTGCATTTTATTTTCGCTTATAAGTGTAACCATATTCAAATAAATCCATAATCATGACATATGTTTTTGCTTTATGATAGTGATGATGTGAAATGATAAGTGACTAATGTTATTATTTTGACCCCCCCCCCCCCCCCAAATATCGAGAAAACACATCTCTTCTTGCAACTACACTAACTTTATTGGATTTTGGTCCGATTGCCATCATTTGTTTGATTGAAGATCCACCAATGTGACTTTGTTGATATATGTATTTATCACCTATTCTGCATATAATTTGCCTGCCATGTCTATATACCTGCTGATTTGTGTGTGTGATGTTGATGTACCAACAAAAATTTGAATAAAAAAAATGAAAAAAATGAAACAACGTTGTAGTGACACACCATAACTCTGAAGAAAACTGATTTGAATTTCTACTAATATATATATATATATATATATATATATATATATATATATATATATATATATATATATATATAAATAACAATGAGTCGTTTCTCACGTGAAGTAAGGTTATATAAAGAAAAGAGTAAACATCATATATATATATATATATATATATAATATATATATATATATATATATATATATATATGTATATATATATATATATATATATATATATATTCGAATAGTTTGGATGCAGTTCTCTAAATAGGCCCGAGACTATTATAACAAATGAATCGGAAAATAACAAAACTAGAAAAAAATAAATTTATTTAAAAAATCAAGCATTCTGAATAGGCATAAAAATACAGTGTATACAATCTTAAAATAACAATCTAACGTCATAAGAAACATACTTTCGTTTTAATCATTTACAAATTGACTATAACTCTACATCTATTATTTAATTATGTAAAACAATATTCAGAAACTTTCATAGGAATGTCAATGAGAATATGATTACGATAAAGTATTGTTTTCTTTACATTGTAGCATAAAAAGAATTCACTTACTGTTATGCACAAAACGCATAAAGACACACTCAAGAAAACTGCTATATAAATATGAATCCAGCGACTAGTTCTATCAGTTGAAAGCAGTTGAGACCAAATTCAATATTGCAAAATATGTAGGTAAAACACAAAATTAAAATAAACAAAAGTAAAGGGTATTTAAGTATTGAAGCGAGTGCATTTAATACGGTTTACTCAAAATAAATATTAAAATTGAAGGATGTAAAAATAACATAAATTTAACAAAAAACAAAAATTAACTTAATTATCACTTTGCTGTATTTATAAGTTTATTTATGGACTTGCACAGAAAGAAGACACTAAAAGCACCAAATTAAAAAAATAACATTGTTCGAATGCATTTGAACGTAAAAAACTACACATCTAAACAGTTTGGAATTATTTATCCTTCATCAGGCATTCATTTAAAAAAATAAAATGCCTTGAAAATCTCTCCTGTATACGTATCAATTCGTTTGTGTGATCTGTATACTAAATATACTTGTTTCGGGTATATATTAACCATTGATATTAAATCCAAAAAATAGATTATGATATGGTATAAAAAGTGCTGAAAATAAATTTACATAATATATTGGGAACAAATAGAACATTGCAAATTTGAAACAAAAGCAATTGTATTAAAATTATAGAAAAAACAACTAAACATCAACAAATTCACACACATCAAGGTATGATCGTTTGATCAAAACGCATTGACCGTATCTTCCGAATATAACCTCGGACCTCTATTTCTGTATGTAACCATACCGACAATACTTTTCGAGGCTGGGTTGCCGGGGTATATTTATCTGGTCATCCTTTTATTATAATACACTGTACTTGGATGCATCCGATCAACTTTAACATCATTACATCAATCTCATTTAAATCAGATCGAACGTACATCGCTCGTCGATCTGAGTACTACCCACCAGACGTGACGTCAAGTGACCTTCACTGCGACCTTTCGCCTTCAATACATTCATCCAATAAGAGATCTTTTCAGATATGTGTTTCTAGCCAGTTGGTTCGAAGGCTTTTTAGCGATTGGCTTGAGTGAAAGGTCACTTGATATGACCTTTATAGTGTATTATCAGCAGCGAGGTATGAGATTGATTACATATTCCTGTTCAACCTTCATCCATCCTCGATTGTCCCAGAGTATCAATACAATATTATTAAAATCGCCAGCCATGGTCGTAAATGAATCCAGGGAATGAACAGAGATTAACGGAACGATCTTGTGGTGATCGAGGTCGCATTCCATTTCGACAAAGGCATGTCAAATTTAAATTAAAAGCCTGTCACGTTTAGAAATGATAACTCTCAACTTCTATCATTTCAATGTACCCATTCTATCAACGTTGTTTGATAATGGTATCTATTCTACCTAGGATTAAACGAGTTGATCCTAATTCGAAGTAATAGTAGAGGATCTATCACAGATTCTGGAAACAGCTATGATAATTTGTCCTCGGGGTGGTCAGCTGACGATGACCAGAGGTCATCACTTCCTCATAGCGCTGTTGTTGGTTTGTTTGTCGCTGTGTCCACATTCATATATATGTCGGATGGATCAGTTTCTGTGAAAGACAAAAAAATCCCATTTAAATGATATAAGATGAGATCCGCTCTCGTTGATTTTACCTTTAACAATGCATTGCAACTTGTTTTAGTTTCACTAAAATACTCGTGCAATGACTATTCATACAACTTAAATGTATATTTTGTAACGTGTCATAAACTCACAGATCTCACATAAGCAGTTTAAATGTCTCATAGGAATCGTTGTCAATTACAGTTTGAATGCAATAAAGGACCAATCTCGTGAACAATTTGGTTGTCAAAACAGACGTTCTACATCATTGTTTATTTTACGTTCACCCACATAACCAATTTTTCTTCTTAAAGGGGCAGTAGCACGTTTTTTGCGCTCAAATAAGTCGATGAAAAATAATGTCGGCAATGATAAAACATCCTTATTACTTCGGAAAATCAAGTTAAAAAAATAAGTGTACATGGTTCCGTTCAGTCATGGGAATAATTTTTGTCATTAAAAATAATAAAATGTGTTCACAATAAAATGGCCACCATGCATTTTTTTGCTTTTTACGCAACATCGTTATAACCACTACGGATAATTGGATTGTGTAATAAGATGTTTTACCCTCTAAAGCAAATTTAAATGACATAAACTACCGTACCATTATAAATTAGAAATTTGAAAAAATAAAATTTGCAAAAAACGTGCTACTGCCCCTTTAAAGGATCCGTCTCTCTAAAAGGTGAGGTAAGGTGATTTTGGGTTTAACTCCGCACTTCACTTATATTTCACTTGTGTTTCACTTATATCACTGCTGGTATTATTGCAAGGGAAAAGTCCACAGCTCCATTGTGGCACTGCAGTGAAAGATGCCATCACAGTGTTAGCCTACTTGCAAAACAAGGGTTTTCAATAAGTTGTTAGGTAAATGCAACTGCTCAAGAACTGCGACGGGTCTCTAATGAGGCACTGGGGTGCCCATTCGTGGCTTTATCATGATTCAAATACACAATAATCATTTATACAGGTCGATCATCTAAACAACCACAAAGTATTAAGTCACAAAACATCGAGGACCCATCGGGGAACAGCAAAAGAGGCCAAAAGCCAAATGCAAAATGCCAGAGCTAATTAGCTTATTAGCTGATGCAAGATATTACTCAACAAAGCTGGAGCAAATTCTGTGCCCCGTTCCATAACAGCGAGCGCTTATAATCACTCATTGATTGCTCAATGTAGCGCTCATGTAGCGCTCAAGTAGCGCGCATTCTCTCCTGAACGATACGGTGCAAAACCTCAAAATAGCGCTACATTGAGCAATCGTGTTCAATAGACGTTAAAAAGTAATTGCTAATTGAGCGATTACTTTGAAACCTCTCTTGAACACGGCCATGGATACATAATAAACTGACCACTGAATTACAACGATCTGAACCAAAGTTACAGCAAAATTACTGACACGTTATTGAATGTTACAATACAGTTTCAAACAACTTGTACTCACCAAAGGCCTGGTTCATGTACAGATCCTCATCCGGCGATGTGTTCATATATATGTTCTTGTCCCTTTCAGCAATTTCCTTCTTTTTCCTGAGGACCATCTCCATGATGGTGTCGTGGATGAAGATGTACTGTTTCTGTATGGACATAATGTAACGAGGTTAAGAAGAGAATATTTTGAATAAGAAACACCTGCACTTCAATATATATATATATATATGTCCCTGTATCACATAAATAGTGAGTGAGTGAGTTAGGGTTTAACGACGCTTTCAAGAGTATTTCACTTATATCACGGCTGCTAGTATTATTGCAGGGAGAAATCCCGCAACGCCATATGGCTATGCATTGCGGTGAAACCTGCGAGCAGCGGCTGGAACTAGCGAACCATGGGTGGTACTACGCTGAAATTCATGTTAGCATTGCACCCAAACCTTACTGCGTGTAGAACAGTTCTCTACTGCAGACAAAGTTGCCGTGCCCCTGGCGGGATTCGAACCCTGGATCTCTTGATCCGAAGCCGAACGCGCTAACCATTGCGCTATCCAGCCCCCTTTTGCATAAGAAATAGCTGCACTTCAATATGTCCCTGTTACACAGAAAGACACGTATGACTTGCAGTTTAACCCTTTCACCTCTACAGGCCGCTACAGAGGCCAGAAAACGTTCACGGTTTTTAGTGGTGAAAGGGTTAAAGGGACATAATCATGTTGGCGAGGTCACATACATGTCCAATGTTATAATTTGTGTTATGTAATTGAGCATTATTAACTTTAACAGAAACTAACTAGTTTTGTGGTCAATCGGTTCAGTTTAAACGAAATACAAAGTCGCGGTCATGATGGAAAATCGGACAATGGATCAATACGTCAAATGTAAGTTTAGAAACTTTGATAAAGTAGATAAGAAGACAAATTTGCTTCTATAGCGTTTAATAGGTCTTATAACGAGTACATAGACCCGAGATAGAGCTATGATTGTCGGCTACTACACATGCATGAGACCGTTCCTTGGTTTTCATTGAAACGTTGTCATATATTTGATATTTGAAGCATTTGAGGGTGAATATGAAAGTCGAGTAAGAAGATATAACCTTATCCAGCACCTTTGTAATTGGTACATAAACCAAATAAAATATCATGCAAAACTGATCATGCAACTTTAAATAAATGGGGCGATGCGGTTCAGCAAACCAATACAATTGTTGTTGTTGTGGTGTTTTTTGACTTAGTATTGAAATAAAATATTTGTCACTGAAGGTTTGAGCAACGAATTTAGCATTTTGGGATGTTCATAGCTTTTAATATCCGTTTACTATGGAAATATTCCGATACACAAGTATTTCCTCACCACCTTGAGTTCACATTGCCTGGTTCCAAGTGTTCCAACAATTTCCATGATTACACGCAATACGACCATAAACATCACATATTGTTATACCTTGTCAAACATCAGCAACAACAGGTGAGGTGAGGTGAGTTTGGGTTTTAACGCCGCTTTCAAGAGTATTTCACTTATATCACGGCTGCTAGTATGACGGCAGGTAGAAAGCCCACAACGCCATGGGTTATGCATTGCGGTGAAACCTGCGAGCATCGGCTGGAACTAGCGAACCATGGGTGGTACTGCACTGAAATTCAGTGTAGCATTGTACCCAAATCTTACTGCGTGTAAAACAGTTCTCTACTGCAGACAAAGTTGCCATGCCCCTGGCGGGATTCGAACCCCGGACCTATTGATCCGAAGCCGAACGCGCTAACCACTGCGCTATCCCGCCCCCAACAACACCAGAGAGACAACGCGTCTAACAGATATCACTTCCTACCTCAGTTTGCACCATGTAGGATCTGTTCCCTCTCATCTTCATGACGAAGTCGAATATATCCAGTTCCTTGTCCATGATTTCCTCATCAATCTGCTGCTGGAATACGTCCAGAGTGATGTACGTTCCAGTGCGTCCAACTCCAGCGCTGGAAAAGAGATTAGAACTATATGATATGCTGTTGAAATGCATCCAGGGAGATGTAAGTTCTCAAACGATCAGAAGTGTAAACATGGACATGATATCTTATACATATCATCATCTTTATTGTGTTGAAATTCAAAGTAATGTAGATTCCCGTGCGACCAAGTGAGTGAGTGAGTGAGTTTGGTTTTAACGCCGCTTTCAAGAGTATTTCACGGCTGCTAGTATTCTGGCAGGCAGAAAGGCCGCAACGCCATGTGGCTATGCACTGCGGTGAAACCTGCGAGCAGCGGCTGGAACTAGCGAACCATGGGTGGTACTACGCTGAAATTCAGTGTAGCATTGCACCCATATCTTACTGCGTGTAGAACAGTTCTCTACTGCAGACAAAGTTGCCGTGCCCCTGGCGGGTGCCTTGCGGGAGACCCTAGCACGGGAATAGAAAGATGTTACATAGGCTATGCTCAATGGCAATAGAATACAAAGTCAATATTTAAATTCCAAGGGTAACGTACATCTCGGTAAATCACTAACAAACGAGTCCAGGTACAATGCTGTAAATTATGTGCTTGATTATCATGCTACCAATCTGGGCCGTTCCATTGATTGTGAGAGGTAACAAGCTAGGAGTGCGGTGGACCGTGAATTTGTTTTGACACCCTGTAGAGGTTATTACATGTAGGCGTTATGGGAGACTGCCGGCTCAAGACCAGCCGCGGATCCAGAGGGGGTTCATCCCCCTCCCCAACTGAAGAGAAAGAAATTACCACCCACCTGCAATGGATGCAAAGAGGACCATTGTTGTTGGGCTTTATTTCCATTCGAACACTCTTGATGAAGTCGATGACATTGTCCGAGGTCAAATTAGCTCCGAAATCCTGCCAGCCAGGTAAGAAATAATGTCGGACTGTTCGGACCTCTTCGCCCTAAGATAAAAATAACAAAAATGTAGTTATTTCGAGAAAGTTTAGGGAAAATATTTTGTGAATATTCTGGTATTATATTTAAAATGTGTATGTGTATGTGTATGTGTATGTGTATGTGTATGTGTAAAAGTAACGCAACCATCTGAGTGATTGATAAAGACATATAATAAGACATTATAATGTTCTTTCGAAACGTGACATTTCAGAGAGCAGGGGGAACCAAAATCTATGGATAATCAGGTACTTTATTACAATGAATGCGGCGTTTTGGTGCAGTTACCAACACACCAGAATACCACTTCCATGATATTTCGTATTTACATTTGTTGCGGCATCGACAATATCAAAATCAACGGCTTCACTTCACCCATTTAAACATTTCAACATTTCAACTCGCGTCAGTCTCACACCGCCGAATTGAAACCTTGCTGCGTTTCATCGCCTGTTCTGTGCCGGAGACGTCTGATAACACTAGTCCAGATGCAGTACGCTGCTAAGCTGGCACAGAAAAGCTGATGAAATTCAGCAAGTCGTATCATAGTTATAGAGTTTTGGCGCGAGTTTGCCTTGCGGAGCAAGGTGCCATTTCCCCATTAGTTTACCCCAAGGATAACGGAGCGGATGATCATAGAATATCAGGGGATGCTTAAATATTATAGAATGATGACAATAAATAACCAGCCCTTGTTAGATGTTACCAATTTGTGAAAAAAGAAAAACCAATACCAAGAATACCAATAGCCGATAAGATTTCCAGCTGCAGATTAAAAATTAGAACCAAGCTGAATACCAGCTTATGATTAAATATTACAAGCGATTACACGATTGTAAGCTTATAATAAAATATTTCAAACTGATAATAAATATTACAACTTTATAATACAAGTTTACAATCTAAAGAATAAAAATTACAGCTAATAAAATGACCATCTGTTGATCAGATATTTAACAATTCAAGATTACCAGTTGAATCTTGAAGATCCTGATGACGTATTTGCTGAGAGGGGAGAAGTTGGTCATCTCTACACGGATATCTCCGTAGTTGACTGGTTCCATGTTCTCTGGATAGTAGCGATCTACCTTGGGCTGCAACATAAAGTGTCACTTCAATATACTGAGCAAAATAAGTTAGGAATATTGATTTTTTATGATTGATATTCCCGCAAATTACGTTTTAAAAATCCCCGCAAAATACCCTCACAAATCAACGTTTCAGAAACCTTGACGCCATCCCCTTTGTTCGCTGTGTTGAGAAAGTGATAACTTACTCCAGTCACATTTTACTCGCGCTTCAGTATTATATCCTATTGTGTTATATATATGCTTACAGTGTATAATGGGCCTATGGCACCATTACCTAATAAAACTTCTCAACTAACTCCAATGGTGAGAACGGTTTTCTCAAGGTGAGAATTGTCAGCCTCTTGCCGTTTAGCATATAATAAAATCTGATTACCAAGCAGTGTTTCCCAAACTTGCGACATAAGAATTGATTTCGTCAGCTAACGAGTTTCTTGCTTTTGTAAATGTTGCCATTTAAACATGATCTATACTGCGCCGTGAATCATATGTTATACACGTATATCCTATTGGACATGCATTAACATATTAAACTGCAAGTAAAGAAACGAAAGATGTGTGACACTGTGTGATTAAAATCGACCCGAAATAAAATCTGCATAATCATCATAAATCATGAATGTTTAGTTTCTGCAACTAATAATAGAATTGACAGTGGTTAACTCATTCTTCTTTGAAATTACATTTTACTTTCTATCTTTTGAAATTTTAGTTAATTGAAAAACAATCTGATTAAAATGGACCCTGTTCTGAGGAATTAAATATGTAAAATAGTTCGTAATTGGATACCAACTGGTTCTATATATTTCTCGCCACAAGGTCTGAGGACACCCTTATAGGCGCGTGTTTTTGTACCAGTTTAGTGCAGACAAAACCCAGTCACATAGCTGACCAATTAGCTAACAGTTTTTAAACGGACGCCGTTTTGAAAGCATTCGGAATCATTCATTAACATGTTATTCTACAGACGATAGGGTAGCCCTGTCCTTGCTTTTCACACCAAAGCTTTTGTTGGATGTCTTGTGATTGGATAACTGAATTGCGTCAGAACATACTGGTCTTCAGACTGATTGGCGAAACGATGTGGGTTCGTATCATACAAGTTATCAACATAAATGTGATTTGTGTTTCCACGATTCGTTAGTTGATGACCTTCCAACGCTTAATAAAGGGTTTATTGACCATTTAAAGTGACGATGTAACTGGCTACAAACTTAAACATTTACTCTAATTCAACTTTATTTTAATTAAAATGACATGTCTAACAATGTGAAACTATTTTTATGAGACATTATGCAAAATAATATGTGAAAACGTTTGGTACCGTCGATAAGCTGCAGTGTAAAAACCTTTCCAAAATAATTTTCAAATACTTATATTTCTCATTTGTTGGGCCTAGATGAAAGAAGACAACCACCATTTTTTCTGCAATAAAGTACTATTTTTGAATGACGTCACGGAATAATGACTTACGACGTAAACAAAGTGTGCAATGACGTCACAAGAAGTGCTCTGGGTCGAAGATTTTCAAGTCACGGCAAATTTGCTTACTGTTTTTTTTCGGCATCGAACTCTACGAACTACACTCGTTCATTGCATAACACATGATGGTTGAAGCTGTTACAAAATAAAATACTCACCCGGCCTTTCTCCGAGAGATCGGACAACATGACGATGATAGGAACATTCTGTTCCCAGATCAATCTCCAGAAGTCGTTGATGGTGCCAGTCATTGGCCCCTGGGTGGCGATGTATTCCCGCAGTGAACGGTAACCCTGGGATCGAACACAGAACTCGATTGTATAAAGTGGTCATTCGTAGCAATTGCGAGAACATCTTTGAAATATTTTTTCCAAAGACATTCGATGTCAATATATTCATAATAATTACATAAGTAAATTTTGCGTGCTAAAAGAGCGATCCCAAACATGAACAGAAAGACTATGTATATAGTACCAATTATAGAAAACAATGTATATAGTACAAGACAAAAGTAAGCATGGCTCACATACCCTCGCCTCGCTATTCGTCCACTGAGCTTTATAGCTCTTATTGCCATAACGTTACATAATACAGTCATAATTTTGTTGAGAATAACTTTTCGAAACTAACTTTCGAATTTGACCAAGAGTATCATCTGGAGAGACACATTACATAATGTAATTCACCTAGATGTAATCCAGGAAAACTGGAGCTTCGGCGGTTATTCTTAAAACGTTCAATCACAGAATTAAGTGTCATCAAACTATCAAAAATAATATTTCGGAACTACACTGTCGGCCAAAAGATAAGCCTACTTGATTGAAAGATGAACTAATTTCTGAAATATAATTAATGGTGGTCTCCACGTTATGCTGAAACAAGAATAAATATAAAAGTCCATTGAACTCGTGGAACACTGTGATTAGAGTCAATAATATTCATGAAAACCACGCCCACACCGCTATTTTCGGTTGATTCACCGTAACCACGTCCATCTGTAGCGTCATCATCACCTTAATGCGAATGCGTGCCTGTATTGTTGCTCGTGGTTGTATGAAAATCAGTTTCAATTGTATTTCTGATGAAGCAATGATTGAAAACTTAACAATTCTGTTGTCTCGGTTCAACGATCGCCATTCTTTTGTGACATGACAACTTCTGAAATTTAAATATATTCTGCAGAAATGGTGTAACTTCATAATGCTATAATATTGCTAAACTGTTCATTATAGTTTTTACGAAATCTGGTAGGCGTTTCTTTTGGTCGACAGTGTAGCTTACAAAGTAGATCTACCATATCATAACATGTCGGAATTCACCAAGGGGTTCGTCATATTTACCTGCAATATTTTTCAATAGGTTGTATCCTCTTCCATGTCTAAACATGCTGATAGACATCAAAAGAATTTAAAATCTGAGCTTGATAGTGAACGCACACTTACCGGGATGTAGTTAGCATTGATGTAGTCAGTTTCCTCATCTTCATCTTCCAGGGGGCGCAGCTTCACACGGCTGTGGTCGACTGAATTTAAATTTAAAAATTTAAAATTTAAAATTTTAAAAACCTTTTTAACCTCCATATATGGATTTTTTCTTGTATCTGTATTTAGTGTCTTGCACCTGTTAGACAATACTTGACAATTTACATGTGATACTTGAACTACAGAAGAAGTTTTGAATTAAAATAGGGCTATTCTCTGTAGATCATCAAGCATTTAACAATAATATAAACTTTCTTTTCAAGAAGTTAAATATCCTTTTCATCTTCGACGGTAAATTTCATCATTGCTGTTAGAATTCCTAAGATAATAAGTATAATTAGTTTAACTAATTTTTGTCCGCAAAGCAGTGTACATTTAAATTTCAGTGTGTGCATTTTGTACCCGGCAGACACATTGCAGCGCCAGTTAAAACGTTGCTCTGTCTTTATAATGCAAGCAAGCAACCAGCAACTCCCATTTTAACGATCTCGTGAAACAAACTCATTTTACTTACAGGGCAGGATGTTCACGTATCTGTTCTTCAGTTTGTTGCTTCCAGTCTCCGATGCTACACAGTTGTGTTTCGGGCTTATAGCAGTGATATCCTGTGTATAATGTAAGGTCAATCAGTAGTAGGTAGAGAGAAAAGTACCCGCCTAATGAAAAGGTGTTCGCATGTGCACATACGTGAAACGCCCTTTATGAACGACGTCCCAACCATGATACGATTGATATTTATAAATCTTTACACACCTTTACAAATATTTACAAGTATTAACAAATATTATTCTAAGATCAAAATCAATATGCGTTGAAAGATAAGAAAAAACAACTAAATATTTTCTGTCACTTATTGATTTTGAGAATGGAAATTTATCGGCAGATGTGAAGATTTTTTCAACTTTGGACCAACAAGGGATTAAAACCATTTTTCAGATACAATCTAGTTAAAACTAGCTGTAGTGTTACAGATCCGCCACTAACGGAACGTAACATTACAGCTAGTTTAATCTAAATTGACTCAGATATAACCTCAATTGTTTTAATAAACGGATGTGAATAAGATTTGTATTAAAATTACAAGAGGGTGTAGACAAAGTGACCGCCTTTCACCTTATGTTTTCCTAATTTGTGCCGAAATTCCTGCGTTACAAACAATTGAAAACATAAAAGGTATTGAAATGTTTGACCTTGAATATCTCCTGACTCAATTTGCTGATGATATAACATTAATTTGTGATGGAATTGACCAGGCGGCCATAGATACCTTAAATAAATATGCATCTTTCTCTGGCCTCAAAATAAACATTGATAAAAAATTAACATTGATTAGACCAAAGCAATACTTTTCTACAAAATAGTGTGATGCTTTAGGCGTGGATTGGAAACACCGTTAATTTATGTGGCATAATAAGGCCGAAATTTTTTAACGAAACTACAAAAATAAGTATAACATGGTTATATTTGGGATAACATGTTATATATCCTCACTATCTAAATGGCAAGTATTTCTAATACAAAAATAAGCTTAAAACATTAGATAACCAAATTAGAATACCAGTTCTTTAAAGTCTTATTTTGCCAACATAAAATCACCTTTTTACATTAATTCCCAACCCTTAGATAAATATGATAAATAAATTGTAGCAAAAATGCTTCTCATTTGTTTGGAAGTAAACCTGATAAAGTGAAAAGAAACATGATTATGCACGGTTATGAAAACGAGGGTTAAAAGCGCTACTGATTCTAGAAACTATACTATCCAAGAAAATATCCTGGATCCGAAGGTTGTACACTATGGAGAAGTTCAAAACTCTTTCTTTTTCTTACCGTTAACTTTGTTATTACCTATAGAAATGGGATCAAAGTATCTGAGAAAAGCTGTCATACTAAGTATAAGCAATGTTTTCTGGAAAGTTATTTCCAATGCATGGGCCACATTGCAAAGCAAAAAGACACTTATAACGTAAGTAAGCATATTCTCTACACTGAATGTAGATAGGGAAAATGCATGTCCCTTTGGTCTTAATGCCACAATCTTTTTACATAATTACTCTAGTTATATTTTGTTGAAATTTATACCGTTTAAATCAACCATGGCAATTTGAATGTGCAATGTATTACACTTTGAAACAGTAAGCTCAATGACTCTGTATGGTACCCCAAAAGGAAATAAAATGATAAAAAAATAAAAATATATTAACAATAATGACAGGTGATTAAATTTGATATTTACAGAATTTAATATCTTTAAAATATGAAATTTAATATTTTGTAAAGATTCCTAATGTATTAAATATCTTCTATCTTCTGCGATAGCATTTAAATGAAACGAGTGATTGGTTTGGCAACTCACAAGCAAAATTGATGGAATTCACGATTTAAAAAAAATGGTAATAAACAGGCCGATTCAAATAAAACTATATTGCACAAAAATAGCCGATAAATAAGGTACCCCATTGGCTCTGTGTCCTTAACATTGTGATGTCATTTTTGAACGATAATGACGTCAAGTCATTTGCAAGTACGCAATGACAATAGACAATGTGTCATAATATCGTAAATTTATGATAAAACAACTGTATTAAAACATTGTTTAAAATCAAAACTAATACAAACGTTCTTCAATGAATTATCTGATTAATCATATGATTAGTCATATAACATTTACTATCGCTCGGGTGATATAAAATTCCCACCCGTTTCGGAATAGTCATGAGGTAATGTATGGCAGGATTTACATATAAATAAAACTTACACTTATACAGTTTTACTAGAAAGATTGCACAGGCTTTTTACTTATTTCTTTTCTAACTATTTGGACGTACATTATTGAATGGAGCAATCTTCACACATAAATCTAAGCAGAATTGTAGTGTTAGAAATACAAGCCATTTAGATAGTGACCCACACCCTCAGAGTCAGGCCCCTTCGTCGTGTGTCATTACGGGGATAGCTGCCTGATTCTGAGAATGTGGGTTCGAACCCCGTTAAAGTACAAGAATTTGTACTATTGAAGGTAGTTTTATCTCAAAGGTACCAATGTTAACAATTAAAGTGAGGATATTTGATGTTACTCGTACTTAAAGGGGCTGTAGCACGTTTTTTGCAAATTTTATTTCTTCAAATTTCCCATTTATAATAACAGCTTATGTCATTTATATTTACTTTAGACGGTAAAATATCTTATTACACAAACCAATTATCTGTAGTGGTAATATCGGTGTTGAATACAAAGCAAAAATGGCATGGCGGCCATTTAATGTGAACACATTTTATTAATTATGGCTTTACGGAACCATGGAAATTCATTTTTTAACATGATTTTCCGAAGAAATAATTAAGGGTGTTAACATTATTTTTCAAATACTTATTTCAGCGAAAAAACGTGCTACTGCCCCTTTAAAATTTGAATGAATGTACACACCTCGAACTCCTCTGAAAACAGCAGATTAGAGTCTCGGTGCATCTCTTCAACCTTCTCCGGAAAATCACAAAGTGGGATTGGTCTGGAAAATAATTAAGAAAAGGTTTATTCGAATAAAAAATAAGCCCTGAACATTGTAAATGTTTCCACTTATTTTCCGCCATAATTTAACTACATACTGTGAGGAAAATGTGCATATAGTTAAGGAATTATCAATTACGTAATCACAATCATCGAGCTTTCAATCATCAACTTTCAATTAAAATGTTAAATAAATGTAGTTTTATGTAGTAATTCACAAATTTGTTCATGAAATAAAAGTTATGTCAATTATTCTAGGGGAAAATATGGCTCTAAATTCTGATACTATATTCACAAATATCATAATACAAACGATAACAAAGGTTTACATTTTAGTAGGACGATAAATTCATAAACGTATATTAACCTTGTCGATTGTGTAATTAAAATAAGAATGAATGACTTTATTTCTATATTGAGAATTAAGTTTACATATTGACACAATTTTATAATGGTCTCACAACAGTAAAGCATAGCGGGGATCCTGACATTGACAAAATAGATATCTTTACTTATGTTATTATACGCAATATAATATGAATGCAGATGAACGTAGTTAATAAAATACAAATTAATGGTAGAGACCATAAATAAGTATAATTATCATTTGGTCACGTGTATCGCCATTCTCTTCCCACAAAGGTAACTCCTCTCGATTCTTCATTCCTAACCTCTGTTGCATATAGGCCATAGTTCACGATTCTCGCAAAAAAAAACATGGCGGTGAATGTTTTCAACACTGGTAACGTCCATATTTTGTCCAATCAAAAATAGGTTTTACATCTGCACCCGAAATCTGTCTTTTAAACAAAAAGTTCGCTTCGCACAGATAAAGATGATTTTATTATTAATTATTATTTTAAAAAATCAGGATTCTATATTTCTAGTCGAGGAAGCCATATCCAACAGAGGTAAGGATGGAGGACAGTAACCTCTTTAAAAAGAGAATGGCAATTCGTAAAATAAAATTATAAATCCGTTTTTGGATTTGATCGCAGTATACATGCGCGTGGCATCAAGGCAAATATATTGTGATACACAACCCACCAAGACCATGCAATTATAACTGCCATGCAGTTTAATGACACTATGAACATTATAAGCTTGTGTCCCACAATCCATGCTCATACATTAATTTGCAATTGCATTTTCTAATAACAACCGACATATTGCTCTTTAGAAATTGAGTAAGATATGTTGTTAGGATAACACTATTTGCAAGACGACTGACAGTATTTTGAACAGGAACAGCGGAGGTTGGGGCATCCTCGATAATCAAGCGCTTTCGTTCCGATAAATCTTCACACCAGCCCTGGAAAACTTTAAGGGTATTTATCTTGAACCTAGTTACCTCCCTTCGCAATGCTTTCTAACAACCAATGAGATCACTTGATGTCGCGAACGGAAGTTGTGTAAGGGGCGTAACTCTCGTGTCAGGATCTTGGCTTTCGCAGATGATTGGAAACGCCTGGTAGCATAGGGATTTACCTCCACCAGTTTTGATGGACATGAATACACCCTTCTTCTTGTACAGACTTCTTAAAACGTTCTTTTGAGTTTCTGTCAGGTTTTTCTACGCTGAATTTGTTACAAACCTGATCGTAATCGAGTGAGTCGGCCGCCGCCATATTTGTTTCTCTAAACAACGGTAGTGATAAAAGATGCGTTTTGATTTGTCGAGTTGTTTACGCAGAAAGTGTTTGCGTTTCGTTTCTGATTGGATAACATGGACCCAAGAGGAGGTAATTAGGTTCAAGATAAATACGCTTAAAATTGTCCAGGGCTTGTTTGTAGATTTATCGGAACGAAAGCGCTGTATTATCGAGGATAAGGTTTGGGTACATGGTGTATAAACTTTTAACAATGATTGTTAATTTTGATGTCTGAGTCTGACTCTGGTCGATGCTCTTTTCTCGAATTTTCGTCTTTTGAGGTAACTTTCTCTTCCCACAGCGGTTACTCCATTCAGTTCTTCCATCCTAACATCTGTTGCATATGAAGCATATTTCTCGATACTGACAAAATTCCCTGTCGTTCAAGGGTCACCGCGTCGAGGATAAATATGAGATCACATTATTCTACCTGTGCTGATTAACGCGCCAAAGACTCCCAATTTCATACAATTGAGGTTATTGGCAATAAAAACAACCCTGTAAACAATTAAGTGAAGCGTAATTCGTTAGCAAAACGCTTATCAGCAATGGTAGATAAATCTGATCTCATTTCTATCCTCGACGCGGTGTCCCTTTAAAGTTTGCAACACTTGTAAAGTCCTTATTTTGTCGAATCAATCGTCTTTAACGACCGACTTGTAAGATATATGTGCGCATCGCAAAGATGAACCAGCTCTGGTCATTTCGACAGTTTCGGGAAGAGACCGTTTGAAAAAACGTCGCTGATTGGACAATTTTCTTGTTATGAACCAATCAGGACTCAGTAAATGCTCCATATGCAGGAACCATCATAGCTTCACATCTCGGGGAACTCCCTTAATCATAACATCAATCATAGCATACCTTTCAGTACTGCGCTATGATTGAGCAGCAGGTCAATCCCATTGATATGTCGTATAAATGTAAAGCAATGACTAAAGGGCGTAATTTGTAGACAACATAAAATGACCAGGGCCCATATTTTCGAAGCTGTCTTAGTGCTATGATAGTCGTAAATCAATGTTAATATATGGCACAAAATATAGGTCCTGGTTTTTGGGAGAGTTCGTTGTGTTGGTGAATAAACAATGTTTCATTTAAGGTTTAGGATTTTGGATTTGGAAGCAGTGGGGTATTCTAAGCGGTAACACGGCATTCAACGTGGAAAGTGTCCGAAGTGCAGTGAGGTCATTCGTGTAGCTTATATACCTTTCTTGTCTACATACCATTTTTTTTATAGAGTAGCTATTTTCTAAAAGGCACAGGTTGTTATATAATATGCACACAAAGTAAAAAGCAGTTTATCAATTTGAAGAATCTACCTTTTTTTTGCCACGTTATGCATCCTGAATAAGTATAATTTTGAAAAAAATATTAATACAATTAAGTAATTTTATGAAATAAAGTAGAAAAATACATCTATGGATAACAAGGACATTGGTACTGATAGAATTTTCTGATAAATTGAGTCAGTCAGGACATATTCCCACAGCAAAGAGACTGACAATCTGTTTTAATAAAAGACTTGCTGCCAAATATATACTGATGTCATATACATAATGAGGACATGAATAAGGAAATGTATTTCAAAAATTATAAAATTTCTTTAAATGTTCATTATACTTTGTTGTATAGATTGAATTTAAAATCTTAAAACATAAAATAGCAGCAACTATGACAATAAATTTGTTTTAACATTGAGAAAGATTTCATTACACATGAGTTATGCATTATATAAGGTAATTCTTTGATGAAGCTATCCCTTGTAGACGGTAGACGGTATAATAAATAACGACAGCCAACTTACCATATAATTGAGAAACACATTTTAGCTGATCACCAAAGAAAAACAAACGAGACGCTAGGGGTCACCGTTACCCTTAAAAGAATCTGGACATAACCGCTTTAATGTGGCTGGAAATTGTCAAGGATTAAATACATTTTTATCCAAGATTAATGGGATGAAGGTAGGATATTACCCATTTAATTCTGACTGGAAATTGTCACAGATTAAAGAAATATTTATCCATGATTAATGGGATGAAGGTAGGATATTACCCATTTATTCTGACTGGACCTTGTCACGGATTAAAGACACCTTTATCCAATATCGATTGAAAGAGTCAGGACAGATATTCCGCTTTAAATTTGAGTAAATTTCACAAGACATTTTTACCGTAGATGAATGGGATGATTTTAGGATATACCGTCTTTAATTCTGTCTGGAAATTGGCACAGATTAATTAATCTTTATCCAAGATTAATGGGATGAAGACAGGATATTACATATTTAATTCTGACAGGAAAATGTCACAGATTAATTAATCTTTATCCAAGATTAATGGGATGAAGACAGGATGTTACATATTTAATTCTGACAGGGAAATGTCACAGATTAAATAATCTTTATCCAAGATTAATGGGATGAAGACAGGATATTACCTATTTAATTCTGACTGGAAAATGCCACAGATTAAATTTTTGTTTATCCAAGATCGATGGAAAGAGTTAAGATATATATTCTGCTTTAAATCTGACAGGAATTTATTTTACCAAGTTGGGATGATTTGAGGATATATCGTCTTTAAATCTGTCTGGAAATTAGCACATATTAAAGACATCTTTTTTCCAAGATTAATGGGGATTAATCTTCGGTGTCAAGGATTAATGACATCTTTATCAAAGATAAAGGTAGAGAAATACCTCTTTTATTCTGACTGGAAAATGTCACAGATTAAATAATCTTTATCCAAGATTAATGGGATGAAGACGGTCAACTTATGATCTGTTGATAAGTATTAGTTTTCTCAAACTAGTTCAGAAGCAGCCATGTAAAAATCGCGTACCTTTTCTTCTGTACAAGTTCGCTTTCATCGGGCTCATTTTCAACGTATTCTGCCTTGTGATCCTTCGACCGTTTCCTGTAAACATGATCATAGTATTATAAAATGAATTTATTAAAAGATGAAAAAATATTAAACTGTTTATCATATCTATCATATTCATCAGCGTTATTAGTGATTAAGTGATTCCAATGACATGGAAACACAGACATTAATCAGATTAATAAGGTATTTTTCAATGACTGAATATTTGCCTGTCAGATTTTCTAGAGAAAGGGGTATGAAAGAAAGTAAAGAGCTCGTTTCTAATGTTTGTAAATTTATATACTTTCTTAACAAGTTAATCTTTTCCCTAGTAGGCAAGGACAAAATACTTAATGCCTTTGCACAATAATGACTTGTCCGCACATGTACGTACGCTAAACGCGCGGCCGGGGATAAACATTACTTTCTATGCTTTGGTGATATGTTATATCCTATGTTTTAAAATTTATATTTTACTTGTAACATATCATGAGACACTTAACTTAACTATTTTTGTCTGTCTGTCTGTACTCATGCTCCCAAATAAATGAAGAACTGGTGTTATCACTGCCGAATATAAACTGAATAATATACTCGTCTTCTGACCCTTTTGATTTAATTTTGTTTTTTAATATCATATACCATAAACATATTCGTCTATAGCCCTGTTTATACGGCGAGCGTTTGCATATGAGTAAAGCATTACACATATGCAAATTTGCTCATATAAGCAAACTTCGCCGTATGGACGCATTTGCACATGTGTATATTTTACTACCGTAAGCAAATTTTTCACTACCGTAAGCAAATTTGCACCTAGTCAGGGGCAGGTGCAAATTTTTACTACCGTGAGTAAATATGGTATTTTCACTTTTCTAGTAAAAGTTCGTCGTATGCAGACATAGTGACTTCACACAGGTTGAGAAAATATATTAGAGAACTTAAGAAACTTCTTCATATATAGGATAATCTCCTTCTTGCACGCGATAACCTTCGAAATCCATTTGACTATCCGATTTTCATTATATAATTAGGGCGACATAGTCAAAACAATGATGACAGATATAAATTAATGTCATTTATTTAGTTTACATCTAATAAATATTAATTGTCATGTTTCAGGAATTCTCTATTCATATATTAAAATAGTTGGAAGTCCATTTGCATAGACAGAAATTAAACACATATGAACGCATAGCAAATTTACTTTTACTCACGTGAGTATAATACTACCATAAGCAATATTGCATATGTGCAAAGTTCGCCGTATAAACAGGGCTTATGTCACCATGGCACCAACTCAGGGTGTGTATTTACTTACTTTCTCAATTTAAGGAACACAATTACGGCAATCACGATAATGATGGCAGCTACAACCCCGCCGACCGCCCCTGCTATCAATCTAATATTCGAGTCAGGCTCTGAAATAACAAATATTCAATCAAAACCATATCTGCATAATTACAATATATTCCGTTGTCTGTCTTCAGTTTATGACACGCTGTGAGCTACATTTGATTCGACATGATATTATTGGTGCGAGTCACATGGCACCTGCAATGATCTAAGTGATGACGTCATTGACATATGACTCATTCAATACATCTTATAGTGAAATATATAGTATAAAATAAATTTGAAATAAGTAAAAAAAATATCAAGTAAATACTCAATTCTCAGAAAGCCGTGCCTTTAGTCACATATAAGTACTTAAAACATTATTTAGAATATATTCTATGCTGAACCTATGGACTATATAAAACTGTAAGAAGTTATATTTAAAGGGGCTGTAGCACATTTTTTGCAAATTTTATTTTTTCAAATTTCTTATTTATAATGATAGTTTATGTCATTTATATTTACTTTAGAGAGTAAACATCGTATTACACAAACCAATTATCCTTAGTGGTAATTATGGTGTTGCGTATAAAGCATAAATTGCATGGCGGCCATTTTATTGTGAACACATTTTATTATTTTGAATGACAAAAAAAGATTCCCATGGCTTTACTGAATCATGTACACTCATTTTAAACTTGATTTTCCGAAGAGAGAAGAGTGTTTTACTATTTTTCAAATATATTTCATCGACGTATTTCAGTGAAAAAAACGTGCTACTGCCCCTTTAAAATAATGTTTATGGAAACACGTTTTTCTCTGTTTCATGTATTACAAACGCCGTCGTCTGGTATCTTTAGCCATACTGTTTTTCTTGGTATAAACAATTATATGTAATGATTATTACATAATTAACCAATCTTTAAAATTCGATCTAAATAATTCGATTTATTCAGGACTAATGTTCAATGTGTCTCAATTTTATAAAATATTAATTTACTACGAATTTGTTCATAATTGAATAGGCATTCCCAAGTAAGATGTATGAATACAATCAAAGAGAAAACACATTAAACAATACCTTTTGTTTTCACGGTTACGGGATCGCTTAAAGCACATCCGGCAGTTGTGCAAACAAACACATATACACTGAAACATGAAAAAGGACATTTGGAGTACTGGGTGTGATGGCATCTCAATGAAATTAAGACTCAGTTGCGCTCTCTGCTATCTTTCATCACTTACATCGCAAAGCTTTAATTTGTATTACAAAATAGTTTGATATGTCTATTTAAAGGTTCATAAGACTGTTGTTGGTATCACATAAAGTCCAACGTAATAAATGATATTATTTTATCGAGGTGTACTGACTGTTGTTTCTTAAAAAACACGAATTTTCCTCATTAATGGATAGGGTGAGGTTAAAATGAGGTTTAGGTTTCAAATGAAAGAAATGTTGTAATAACCGTGATTAAAGCCAAGATAATACTTTAAAACTGTCAATTTAGTTACTTTTTTACATAATTATTCTTGTTTTGAAAAAAACACCAACTTTCCTCATTAGGTTAAAATGAGGTTAGAGTTCAAATAAAAGCAACGATGTAACAAACGAGATTATACCATTGATAAACCATTTCAACTGTGTATGTATTTTTGATGTGAAGAAGTCAATAATATTCATTTATTTATTTGCTTTATTATCTAAGTTGTTTAAAAAAATGTGTCTCCCTAGTTGATAGAGTTAGGTTAAAATTAGGGTTTGGGTTTAAATGAAAAAAACCGTAGTAATAACTGTGGTTATAGCAAATATAATACTTTTAGACTGTTAGTATATATTTTGGATGTAAAGATATTAATTCAGTTACGGTATATATTTGCTTAATTATCTAAGGTTTAGAAAAACACCAAGTTTGTCTCTCTTGTGGATAGGGTTAGGTTGATATGGAATAATGTTGTTACAAACTTGATTTTACCATGGATATAACATTTAAACTAGTACTGTGTTTGTATGTATGTTTGACGTGAAGAAGTCAATTCATTACATATTTGCTTAATTATCTAAGCTTTTAAAAAAAAACAATGTTGCGTCATTAGTGAATAGGGTTCCAATAAGATAATGTTGGAACAAACGAGATTATACCATGGATGTACCATTTAAACAGTGTTTGTATGTATTTTTGACGTGAAGAAGGCAATTCAGTTGATTATTTTTTTAATTATCAAAGTTTTTGAAAAACACTAATTTTGTCTCTCTAGTGGATGGGGTTAGATTAGACTAGAAATAAGTGCATGAGATGCACTGTGATGTCCCCCGCTCCAACTTTCAATCCAACCTAGTCATATTACCCTTATTTTTCACTTATGCTAAGCACTAAGTTCAATACTGCATTAATAACGAGCAATAAAAAATCAGAATAGCCAAAGTAGCAAAAGGCACCACTCTATCACTAGGTCTAAGCAAATACAAAGTTTGGTTAAAAAAATATTGAACGGTTTTGGAGATAGAGGCCGGAAAAGGTTCCTTCTCCCAATATGCACTAAGTTCAAATTGATTCCATGGAAACCAGAAAAGAAAATGAGAATAACCAAAATAGCAAAAGGCACCACTCCACCACTAGGTCTAACTACATACCAAGTTTCGTGAAAAAATATTGAACGGTTTTGGAGATAGAGGCCGGAAAAGGTCCCTGCCCTCAATATGCACTAAGTACAAATTGTTTCCATGGAAACCAGAAAAAATAATAAATTCAGAATAACCAAAATAACAAAAGGCACCACTCTATCAATAGGTCCAAGCAAATACCAAGTTTGGTGAAAACATATTGAACGGTTTTGGAGATAGAGGCCGGAAAAAGTCCCTACCCTCAATATGCACTAAGTTCAAATTGTTTCCATGGAAACCATAAAAAAAATAAAAAAATTCAGAATAACCAAAATAGCAAAAGGCACCACTCTATCAATAGGTCCAAGCAAATACCAAGTTTGGTGAAAACATATTGAACGGTTTTGGAGATAGAGGCCGGAAAAGGTCCCTACCCTCAATATGCACTAAGTTCAAATTGTTTCCATGGAAACCAGAAAACAAAAATTCAGAATAACCAAACTGGCAAAAGGTACCACTCCACCACTAGGTCTAACCACATACCAATTTTCGTAAAGAAATATTAAATAGATTTTGAAATAGAGCCCGGAAAAGGTCCCTACCCCAAATTTGCACTAAGGTGAAATTGTTTCCAGAAATTTTTTTTTCAGAATAACCAAAATAGCAAAAGGCACCACTCCACCACTAGGTCTAACCACATACCAATGTTCGTAAAGAAATATTAAATAGATTTTGAAATAGAGCCCGGAAAAGGTCCCTACCCCTAATTTGCACTAAGTTCAAATTGTTTCCATGGAAACCAGAAAAAAAAAATTCAGAATAACCAAAATATCAAAAGGCACACTCCACCACTAGGTCTAACGACATACCAAGTTTCGTGAAAAAATATTGAACCGTTTTTGAGATATGGCCCTGAAAAGAAAGCATTTCGGAATAACGGAATAACGGAATAACGGAATAACGGAATAACGGACGGAGGCGAAAACATTATGTCTCCCGAAATTTTTTTCGGGGGACATAATGAGGATGAGGGTTCCAATGAAAGAAGAATAGTAATAACCGTGGTTATAGCAAATGTAATACTTTAACCTGTGTAATTTTATATTTTTGATGTGCTGAAGTCAATTCAGTTACATATTTGCATAATAATTCATGTTTTTAAAATACACCAATTTTGCTTCATTAGTGGATAGGGTTAGGTTAAATGAGGGTAAGAGTTCAAATGAGAGTACATGTATTTTGTAACAAACGAGATTATACCATAGATGTGACATTTAAACTATGTTAGTATGTATTTTTGACGTGAAGAAGGCAATTCATTTATATATTTTCTTAAACATCAACATTTTTGAAAAACACTAATTTTGTATCTTTAGTAAATAGGTTTAGGTTAAAATTAGGGTTAAGATTCAAATGAGAGTAATTTTTGGAAAAAAACGAGATGATGCTATGGATATAATATAAACATTATGTTTGAATGTACTTTTGACGTGAAGAAGGGAATTCAGTTATATATTAGCTTAATTATCTAAGGTTTTAAAAAACACCATTTTTTCTCATCAGTGGTAACGTTGTAATAACCGTGTTTTTAGCATAGACAATACTTCAAAACTGTGTCAGTATATATTTTTGATGTGATTGTCAATTCAGTTACATACTTATTTACGTTTTAAAGCCCCAATTAACATGGATACAATTAGGTTAAAATGACGGTTAGGATTCAAAAGAGAGTTACGTTATAACAAACGGGATTAAAGTTGCAAACTGTTGTATAAATGCCGTCCACAAGCGCCTGCACTTTTACGAAATTTGAACTTTCACTTTTCAACCCGTTTATAAGACAGTGAACAAACACATTATGAAATCTATTTCTTAAGTAAAAAGAGCAAGAGTAGGCATTTTTATCCCACCGGTAGGTTAAAACGTGGGATAAAGTCGTCGCCCTGTCCGTCTGTCTGTCCGTCCGTCCGTCTGTAATCATTTCGTTTCCGGAGCAGAACTCAAAAACCCATCCTCGATAATCCAGCGCTATTGTTCCGATAAATCTACACGCTTGTGTGTAGATTTATCGGAACAATAGCGATGGATTATCGAGGATGTCAAAAACCATATCTTTCTGAAACTTCCCATGTGTGTTACTCACCAACTATGGTGCCTTTTGATATTTTCAGATTTCTGAAAATTTTGTTTTTTTTCTGTTTCCATAGAAACGTGTTGAATTTGGACTTTGTTCAGAGACAGGTTCGTTTCCGGAGCAAAGCTCCAAAACTATTCATCATATCTTCCTGCATCCTCGGTTACCCGTGGTTTTATATATGCTCCGTTATTCTCCACTATATCATCCTTGGGAAACCTTATCAGAAAAATCTGTACTCAAATTACCCGCCCTTTGCCAGCGTGAGCCAATCAAACTGCTACGCAGCTTAGACCTGCGAGCCAATGACAATTCATATCACTTAGTTTCAAAGCAAGCCAGGTCATTGTGTTAGCCATCCGTCACCGATTATCTCCCTTGACCATTTCCGTCTTATCCCATTGAAATTTTTCTTTGGTTACTGACTTCGTCACGTCGGCCAAGGGCGGGTAATTTGAGAACATATTCTCCTGATAAGGTTTCCCATGGGTGATATAGTGGAAAGTAACGGAGCATATATAAAACCATGGGTTATGATCTTCCTGAGACTTTGCATGCGTATTACCCACTAACTGAAGTGGTGCCTTTTGATATTTTCAGATTTCTGAATTTTGTTTTTTCAATTTCCATAGAACGTGTTGGATGTGAACTTTGTTCAGAGATAGGTCTGCTTCCGGAAGTACGGTTACGGTTACGGTTACAATTATCTGTCAAAGATGTGTTTTACAAAATATGTGGGACCGGTGGAATGTGTCATTTTCTGATGACTCTTGTTACAACTTGCATTTGTGAAATCAGTTATCGTCAATGAAGCAAGTTATGAAATCTTCTTAAAGGTACATCCATTGTGTTTAATACAATTTTAGTTGTCTTTAATACGTTCCAACTCACCATATGTGCTGTTTACAGTACAAATAAATTCACTCAGCTTGCTTATCCATCCCCAATCGCCAAATGTATCATAATTACTAGTTTCCAATTAAAATCGAGCCTAACATCATAATGCATGTGTAGAAACCGAAACTGCACGCCCCATTTGCATGCGCAGTCGTTATATGAGCTGTTCAACAAGATCAACCCGAATTTATCATTTTGTCTGTTGTAAATAAGATTCTAAAATTACGTTTGACTCATTGGCGCGCGTCAATCGCGATACATTATCCGGTTTTCGATCAGAAATCACTACTTTTACCTTCATATCGTCAGTATACTAAGTCGACTATCATCAAAATGATAGTTGTCGGTAACAGTCGGTACTTCTCGATGAAGTAAAACATTTTATAACATTTGGAATATGTGACCCCAAACAACAAAATGGAAGTACATTTAAGTAACTTATATAATTATTTGTATGGTAGATGTGAGTTTCCTTCTGATATTCAAAACTCCTTTAATATTCATTCTGAACATATTAATCTTCAATATATTTATATGAACATTGTAAATATAAGAAATGAGCTCCTCTTACACAAACGTTGATCCTTCAGGCAGTGGGCCGTTACAGAAGCCACTCTCATCTGTTGCATCACAGGATGAATTGCTTCCTATTTCATAAACAGCGCTTTTTGGGTCTGAAATATATAACATTGTTTTTTTCATAAAAATAACTGATATTATGTACTCGTATATTGAGCAGTATATCAACTATGTTAAATACATAGCAAGAACATTTAAGTATCACCTCCTACGAAGCTTGCATTGTCATTGTCGGAAGTGCCAACGGACAATTGCCACCCGGACAATTCCCACCTAGGACAATTGCCAACTAGGACAATTCCCACCTAGGACAATTACCACCCAGTTATTTTTTAGGGTATTAGGTAGGACAACTGCAAATCAAATACTTATTTTAAGAGAAAATGCAATTGTTGTTGTTTCAACATGTAATGAGCTTGGATGCTACTGTCTTATATAAACATATGTTGAGATTGCTGTTTTGACATGGTATACAAATCTTGAGATTAATATGTCAATATGTCAGTTTATTTGTAAAACTGTCTAAAATTATTTTGATTTTATCGTGGCAAGTGTCCTAGTTGGCAATTGACCTGGGTGGCAATTGTCCTAGTTGGCAATTGTCCTAGGTGGCAATTGTCTGGTTGGCACTTGTCCATTGGCAATTGTCCGGGTGGCAATTGTCCTAGACCCGTATAAAACATATCGTCACCAGCAAGTTACTGGATCTACTTTCAACTTTGTAAACGCATGAGTGTTACTTTATTTGCAAAATTACATTTCATTCTTATAAATGTTCACATTATTTAAAACAAAAGATATATTTCAATGATTGAGTAAAACACGAGGTTATTTCATCTCATAACATGGTATTATCATATACATGTATACCAATGACAATCAATGAAATAAACAAAGTTCAGTTATAGCAATATAAATACATTATTTTACAAATTTTAATTTGAAACATCCATGTATACAGGTGACAGGTTTTATATCTTTTGTAACATTAAATACAACACAAAAACTCCAGAAGAGATAAACATATGTCAGGTATAATGTGTTCCTTTTAACATTCGATACAACACAACAACTCTGCAATCATCCTCGGTTACCCATGGTTTTATATATGCTCCGTTACTCTCCACTATATCACCCATGGGAAACCTTATTAGGAGAATCTGTATTCAAATGACCCGCCCTTGGCGAGAGTGACGAAGTCAGTTACCAAAGAAAAGGCTCATGGGGATAAGTCGGAAATGGTCAAGGGAGATAACCGGTGTCGGATGGCCAACAGAATGACCTCGCTTGCTTTGAAACGAAGTGATATGAATTGTCATTGGCTCCCAGGTCCAAGCTGCGTAGCAGTTTGATTGGCTCACGCCGGCCAAGGGCGGGAAATTTAAGTACATATTCTCCTGATAAGGTTTCCCATGGGTGATATAGTGGAGAGTAACGGAGCATACATAAAACCATGGGTAACCGAGGATGCTCTACAATAGGACTGTCCTCATATTTCAAACATTTACCTGTTGAAGTCAATTCGTCTAACCAGGAAGGGGGAGAGGCTCTGTACTGACTGCTGAAACCACCTTTGCTTGCTTTTTGCCAGTTATCTATTCCTTCATAATATTCCTTCATTTTCACCTCCCGTTTCAGTCCTGCAAATTGATTATAATTTACGTAACCTTATAGAAATAGAAATTAAATATATATTAGAAAATATAATATTGATTTTAACTAACAGATACCATATGAGATTATAATTTATGTAAATAAAAATGTGTAGATAATTAATTAAATCAACCTATATTTTGTTGAAACCATACACATGGAACATTTCTTAAAGGTTATCTTTGCTTTATTAAAAACAAGCTCACGTATGTTCAAATATAAAAATCAATTACTATCCACCATAAGTAAGTTCAACAAAATATATCATTTTGACTCAATTTATGAAAAATGTATTTAAGTTCTACAAACGAATTCATTGTTAGAAAAAAATAATGTTTTAGTAAAAATATGATGAAATACGCCTATTCTTAATCGTTGAATAGAATCCCCCTAAGTTTATATTATGTACACGTTTAATCACCGGAAATATTAAATAGACAAAAAAATAAAAAAAATACGATTAAGTTTCATCTACGAGTCTACCTATTTTTTCAGATCACATTCGAACCTTGCGCTTCTATATTTCCGTACATACGTGTTTTGTTTTCAAATGTGTACAATTATATATTTTAAAAACCTATTTATTAATGTATTCATAGATTATAAAACATATTACTTACTATCAGTCGGACACTTGTTTTTGCACAAAAGGACTCCGCTACTCTCGACCAAACCGTTTCGCCTGCTTTGTAAACATTCTGGACAAATAGCCAAGGGAACAGTGTTCTCCTTGTCTGAGACCGCTTTCTGTTGCTTGCTTACACCTCCGGTTCGTATCACAGCCGCTATAAATGAAACATAATTATTCACTTAACTACAATGTGATAATAAATTGTTGTAAAATATGACGGACATAAACAAGATACCAGAATTACTCTTCTTTTTTTTTTTTTTTACAGATGGATACATATTACAATGTGGAAAGAAAACATGATCTCAAATTGTCATCACTACGAATAGCTTTTACTCGATTAATTAATGTCATTTGGAGAACAATGATACCTATCTTGTATCATCATCCTCCGACAAATGCGAAGTCCGTAAAAATAGAAAATATCGTTAAAGGAGCAGTAGCACATTTTTTCGCTCAAATAAGTCGATGAATTGTATTTGAACAATAATTTCACCAATAGTAAAACAGCCTTCTAGGGAAAATCAACCTAAAAAGAGTGTACATGGCTCAGTAAGGCAAAGGGAAAAGGTTTTTGTCATTCGAAATAATAAAATGTGTTCACAATAAAATGGCCGCCATGCAATTTTTGTTTTATACACAAAACTGTTATTACTACTACGGATAATTGGTTTGTGAAATAAGATGTTTTACCCTCTTAAGTAAAATTAAATGGCACAAACTATCATTATAAAGAGGAAATTTGAAAAAATAAATTTCGCAAAAAACGTGCTACTGCCCCTTTACATAATTATAATATAAACTGATAGTCCCAAAAAGTTCTGTTACATACACTTCTGGAATATGCCTTTGCATAAAGGTTAAACATTATTGATTAAACATGCATCCATTGTGTTTCATAATTCTTTTATTCTGTTTAATACGTGACAAATTCATCTCCAATCGCCATACATATTACAATTACTAGTTTCCAATTTATATCTAGAAACATTATTATACTTGGCAGAAACCGAAACTACACGTCCGATTACATGGCCAGTAGTTATATGACCTATGGTACATTATCTACTCACAATTGTCTCTCAGTATGATGTAAATACATTTCCCTCATTACGTTTGACTTTTTGACGAGCGTCAATCGCAGTATATTGTCGGTTTTTTTTATATCAGATATCACTACTGACCATTGTATCGTCATTATACTGAGTTGACCATCATCAAAATGTCAATTTCCAGCAACCATAAGTATTTCTCGATAAAAAAACACCATTTATTATGTTTTGCATATGTGATTTCTAACAAAACGATGGATGCACCTTTCAAGACTACTATATTTATATTACTAACTTTAATCACAATGGTCAGAAAAAGCCTGTATAATAATATGGCAGTATGACTATTATAAGTATTGTAGTAAAACTAAGAAAATGGACAATGTTACAGTGAATTTCAATGCAGCATTGCCTCCAAATCTTTCTGCATGTGTAAAAGTCTGTCAAAGGGAATCAAAAAATTAATACGTTAGAAAGCAAAGTTTTTCTGGATAACAACTTCTTGGCTGACACGACGTTTTGGAGTATATGCTTACTCATTCGACCAGACGAAGGAGTTGAATCCCAGAATGTATTGTTTTTCTTAAGTTCTATCAAGTTCCAGAGCCCATCGAAGGATTCGAACCCCGACTGATATATGAGACGTGTAAAAATATACGTTTGTACTTACGTCCTGCCGGCATATATCTCTTGACCACGCTAGGGGCTCCTTCAAAACTGTTACTTATGAATACCTGGAATAATAATGACAAGCAGTATTAAAATCAAGTAAGCCAATACAGAAACCTATCGCTCATTAAGCAGTTTTTCCATTTCAAGAATTGTTTGGTGTCAATGTTGATTCATTGAATTGGAATTCAATCGAAATAAACACAATGTATTTAGCTCGCCAAGGCTCGCGAAATACAATGTTTATTCCTAATGCAGGATATTGACCATCCCAAAACACACTCTCATGATAACCTCTATTTAGTACAAAACATTGTGGAACATTTTAAGTATCTAGTTTATGCTTACCGTGAATGTATAATTAACCTCTGCTGTTATGTCCAGTTCGTAATCATTCAGGGAACACGATTTGGTAGCATCAAAGGTCTTTTCACCAGTCTCTGGAACAACTCCTTCACGTTGGTCCTTTCAAACACAAAATGTCACTGTCACACATGATTCTGAGGTGCAGAGGGTACCTGATTTCCCTTCACAAATACATTATATAAGCTCCGTTACTGTAGCGGAGAGTAAAATATATAAAAAGATATAAAACCCTTGGTAACCGAGGATGATATGCAAGTGAAATATAAACTGTTCTATCTAATGATATGAGATAAAGATGATATTTCCCAAGAGAAAATGTTTTTTGTTTAGACTGATTATTATATCAATTTGATACTAAGTGACGTCATATCTTTGTTCTAATGACGTCATACGAGCACCGCTAAACGTTATTACCATTCAATAGAGTAATAAATGATTAATTACAGTGATAGAATAGAGTATATCACTCTTAATCACATAATAAAAACCTTTGTTAACAACGTAGCATTGAGTTAAATTCATCCTTTGTCAAGGCTAGTAGGTGCAAAGTTGTGTATGCATTATTGTTTGTCGAACTGATTTACACAACAAGATATGACACATAAACTAGGGTCATAAAGAACTGTCATATTATGATTTGAATGTTTGTAACGATGGCTTTACTCCTGAGTGTATGCCAACATTTATAACTTTTTGAATCTCTGGGACGAAAGTGCATTTGAACTTCTTTTTAAATGATGATATCATGACATAACGTCACTATGCCTTCATTTTAAGATAGCGAATCATTGACATTACTTCATAATAAAATAACACATGGTGACAGATGGGATAAACATATCTAGCTGTAGCTGTCCATTCTCACGCTTTGATAATACTCTTTCAACCTTATCTGTGGAGTCGACATTTACCCAACAAATTTGCCTAAACTTATTATCAACAATTAATGTCTTACATAGAGGATATCTGTCTTTTCTTGACAAATACCATGTTTATCTCATCGAATGAGATAGAAAGATTATATAATATAGGTTATATATATAAATATATAACTTTTCTACCTCACGAGATGAGATTAACATGGTATTTGTAAAAAATTGACGGATTTTCTATTTATTATATGATATCATCCATGTAATTACGTCCGAAAAGGGTCGTTTTCACGCCGAGCGGCCGCTAGAAACGGCCCGTGACCACAGTAACACTGTGACGTCATAAGCCAATTCACCGCGTGAGACCATTGTTTTATGACGTCAAATTATATCAGTCACCGTTCGCAGTGAAAATATAAGTTATTTTCACTGTAGCTTGATAGATACTTATTTCACTGATAAATTCCGGTATTTCACTGCCCGTCATATAATAAAATCACATTTTACTTGCTTATATTAAATAATGATGAATTCAAGCAGTAGATCCATGTATATTTTACATACCACCGACTCGTATTTGACAGTTGCAGTCTGAATAACACCGTTTCTTCCATCTTTCTGTGGAGGGCATTGCCAGGACAATCTGACCTTGTCATAGACTTCTGGTATTGTCTTGGCCTCCAGGTCAACCACCTGGGTTGGAGCTTAAAGGGCAATGAAAATGATGTAATAACTCCTTTGCAAATCTGAATACATCATCATGTTCATCTTTAATCAAGCATATAGTCCCCTGGGTCGAAACACAGTGATATACATTTCATATACAATAACATCTTCACAACGTCACAGGCGTAACGAAAAGATTTCCATATATTTTCCTTCCGCCCTTGACCTCAACCCTCGCATTTTCAGGGCTTAGATGTTAACGTACTGCAGGCTAATCGGATAAGCCAATCAGAAGACAGTTGTATTGCCTCTGTGACTGTCGATCGTCGCTTATTTTGAATTGGTTCCGAATGTAAACGGCGATTTCATTGGCTGTATGTTAGCAGTTGGTAAGTGATCACAATAGGTGTCGCTGATTCGTTTCACCACTTCTGGCTTGGTTGAAGGCAAGGTAAAAAATGGAGAGATCTCGATACGTTTTCACCTTGCCGTGGGAAGATGATACAATTAAGAATGCAATAAGTTTACAAAGATAAACTGGAATTATATAAGCAATTAGATAATGGTTCATTTAGTTTTTCTTTTGTTGTAGACGTAAACAACCAGAATGACTAATTTTTTGAACAAAGATTGAACACTGGTAATATTATTATTTTTAAATACATCATGTTTCCATTTAAAAATAACATGAGTGAACAAATGCCGTGTACTATTTTTTTTATGCACATCAACGTAATAAGGATGTCAACCAATTCCTTTTTGTATCTTAAATAATAATCAGTAGGAATAACTACAAGCCTGGGCAGAATTTACTACACCTTGGTCGACAACTACGATGAATATCTATCAATTCAGATGGATTATAAATACAGTAAATTTTATTCGATCTAAGGTTATTTTATTATGTAAGGATAATTGAAAATCTTAGTATTTCACGCGAACAATTAGTACTCATGATTAAGCTATCATTCTAGTTAACAAGTTAAGTTTTAACTCATATGATAGAAAGTTACATTACACTTGATTGTAACATTCTTGATTGTAAGCTCTAGAATTAGTTGTAACATATCATAGTTTATATACAGTATATGATATATGTTACCTGATTCTTCAGTTGTGATCACGCCTGTGGAGATAAACACAGATGCTGGCGGTACCTCAGACTGAGAGTTGACTTGGAATTTGTATTTCCAGTAGCTGGACAGTCCTTGTACTGCAAGAGTGTTGATGCTATAACCTGGACAAAAAAAAATCAGTTTTACATATCGACTATTCATAAAATTATACATTGATGTTCAATTATTTAGTGATTTCTATATGTAAGACTGTATTATTATCATACTTTAAGTAACTAAGTTAATAAATATATTTTCTTATATTTAAATGTCAACAATATCCAAATAGATTCTGCGGATCCGCGATAAAGGGCTTAATTATTATCGTTTAACTTATTTAAAAATCGATTTTTCAATGAATTCTGAATTCTTGTATTCACCCCAAACGGTCAGATTCTTCATTGAGGAGAACTCATCATTGTCTTCATTTCGTTCAAGAACCTCCACCACATAGCTGGTGTTTCCAGGTCGGGGAGATTCAGGGACCCAGCTCACTGTCGTTGTGTTGGATGTGGCATCATGTGTAGTCACAGACCTTGGCCTTCTTGCAGCTGTATCATGAACACAACGAGGGATATATTTAAGGAACAAGGCATATAATAAAAATCCTAAAATTATCAACATGTGTACAGCAGCTGACATCAATATACAATTATAGACTTCAGTTGAGGTTAATCAAATGGTTTATCGACCTCGGAACAGTTATGTTCACCGAGGCGAAAGCAGAGGTGAACATAACTTTCCGAGGTCGATAAACCATTTGATTCACCGATAACTGAAGTCAATAACTGTTTTATTATATGATCCATGAAAGTCTCAATATTTTCCGAAAATTCATTAAAAATAATTAATTCTTTTCAAAAATTCATTTTTTCACAAAAAGTTTTTTTCTCTTCTAATTTTACTTGTAAACCTACAAAATAGATTTCGATTGAAAACAAAAACTTTATTTTTAAATAACTTAATAGAATACAAAACATAAATTAAACAGCGCTCCTCGCAGGGGTGATCTATTTTTAGCTCCAGGTCATTGGATTGTTTTGTCGACCTCGCGTGACGTTTCCCGCGGTCAACATAACGTTTGATCATTGTTGATGACCATCCGTCTCGGCCAATCAGAAAGCAGAACACTCGTCCATCATATAATAAATGAAAGTACATGTACCAATTTCACTCCTCGTGTATACCGTATTTAATACAACTGACTTGTTGAACATACCTTACTCGCTAGTTACTCATTGGAATGAGAACAGTATCCTTGGGGAACTCGTTTGGTATTTTCCATTTTCATCACATACAGAAGCGACGTTGCCGAAAAGATAATGGATGTAATACATGCAGCATGATTTGATAGGAAGTTTCCCACATTGGAATTGATCAACAACGATTATAACGTCATATATTATTTTGAAAATAGAAGAAAACGCTTACGTTCACTGTTGGTATGGATATGTAGTGGATTCTGTCCTTTACCCCTCCCTTCTTCATTGTAAGCTACTGCCTGTATTGTATAGCTCGTGTCTGGATCCAGTGATGTGACGTTGTGCTCAACAACATGAGTTTCATCATTGATTTCAGTTTCGTTGATAATCTTTGTTACCGTGGTTTGGCAAGACGTATCTGAAATGTTGTACTGAAATGGAAATTTAGTAAAAAGCGTTTGAAATACATACATACATGTATGTACGCTGCGGATACTATATCTTACCATACTATAGAACTTAAAGTCACTGTAATATATAGATAAAACATTTCAAAACTAAGCCTACGCTTTGCATGTAAACATTGTATTTCTAACTTTTACAGCAGTGACGTTGCCAAAGACACAGGATGGCGGATCAAGAAGAGAGAACCCCCGCCGCCTCTGTTTCTATCAAATCAGTGCTTGATAAAAGATCTAAAGACATAGTTACTTGAATCGAAGTTCTGAAACACTGTGTACAGTTGAAAACGACTCTTGTCTTGCAGACATTATCCCGTGAAACTTCCAGACTGTATTCCAATAGGAGACCGTTAGGATTATCCGGCCGCATCCAGTTGATGATGACCGACCTTGAGGTCGTGGTTGTATTCTTCAAATCCACAACTTCACTTGCCTCTGAAGGAATATGTATAGACGCTAAATTAGTTTATATTAACATATAATGAAGCGTTACTAACGTGACGTCATAAGAAGTTCATAACTTTAGTTATATACCAATTTAACAGTCTTTGAATTTAGTTGTTTTTCCGAACTAAGGCCTTACAATTCCTATTGAGTAAGCCTTATACTGGATAATACCTCTCTGTGAGAGCCTTGTACAGAATAATAACCTTCAAAGAAGATATTATCTATTATAAGGCCCTCCAAGTACAATTCTTTGCACCCAAGAAATTCTAAGTCCCATTTAGTAAGGTTATCAATCCAGAAAATTGCCAAGTTTAAATTTGCATAGCGATATTGCGGGATTCGAACCCGCAACCCTTCGCTTCGTAACTCAATGCTCTACCACTAGACAAAGGATTGGCGACTGAGAAGGGTTGATTGTTGGTGTAGGTGCGCTTTATTTTACTTGGAATACCTGCAGTAAAACATTTAGATAACTGCACTCACGGTAGTTTTTTTTCGGCCTTTAGGCCTTTGCCTACTGGAAGACCCTCGGGCGCTAACGCTAACGCGCCCTCCTGTCTTCCTTAGGGCAAGGTCTCTCTTTGCTAGAACGCCCTCGCATTCAGGTGTTATCCATTACATAAGCGTTTAAAGGTACATGTATGATTTTCAAAGATTAATCACTAGCATTAGTATCACGTGAGCCGCTTTTAAAGCATGGGTCCTGGCTATAAAAAAAACTATTTTCTGTTTTTAAATAGTTTTATTGGTTCGATTGGGCTTTGTTATGCGACAATTCCTGTTCTGGTGATTGTTGGATAAACTTTTAAAAAATTAAGTTGTTTTAGTTTGAGTATATGTGATGATACAATGTATGCGTTTCCATAATAAATATTGTGTTTAAATTGACACTTGCATTGTGGTCATTGCGTTATCTTGAATTCACCGTGTTACACGTGCAGCATTTTTCGTTCAGGCCCTTGTAAAGTACTTTGTAAAGAACCCTAGATATTTACAATAAACTGTTTTGTCATATTCTGTGTTAATTTTATCCAGTGTGGGTACACATATATATTTGTAACCATATAATTTACATAATCTTTAGTTTGGAAGATTTGAAAAATCAAACTTACGGGCTGCCATAACACGTTGCCTCTGTGTGAAGGGTTCGCTCTGTGAGTTCTCTACACTGTTTGTCACAACTGTTACTGTGTAGTAGTTGCCTGAAGTAACACCTCTGAACACTACAAAATAGTAACCGTCTGTGGAACCAGCTACAGTAACTTGTTGGTAATAGCCATCAGTCTCTCCTCTCAGTGTGACAGTGTAACTGAGAAACTTTTGTTGTGCAGGTTGGAAGGCGATCTTCATGTCAGGAGCAGTAACGTTTGAGTTGCCTTCATCCAAGCTTGATATAGCAGCCGGTTCTGAAAAGTTAAGATATATATAAGGTTAGGTACTTTTCCCGTGAGTTAAAGAGTTAAAAAAACATAAGAAATATAGAGAAAACTGCACTTTTACTGATTTTGGCAAAACATCGGTGTTACAGTAGTGTCACTTAGTTTAAAAGACCACTGCCACCGCGGTTATCATATCATGACCTCTTGTATAACCAGTATGACGTCACGCCATTTGACGAAAAGGTAATGTTCTTCACACTGTGTGATAACACTGTCGTTTTCAAACAGCGATATCAAAGGGTGATAAATAAACATCATTTCATCTTTTATGGTAATATAAAGTAATTGTTAGATGAAATCTAAAATTATCTAAAACCCCTCTGAATGCAAACTGAATAAATAAGGATATATCCGCGATATAATTCAGTGAATTGATACATATTTCTAATACTGATGAAACACTTTAAAGGCGTTGGTTACAACCAACTGCTGCACTAATTAATGATCTAGAGTTGATATCAAGACTAGAAAAAGAATACTACAATGTGGCTCTTGTGTTTTTCAAAAGCAATTAACAAGTAATACATAAAGAGAGGTTCCTATATGTGTTATTTACCAAATGCATTATAGTTCATGTAAGCTATTTATAGATATGAATCTAAAACACTTTTTTCTGATGATTGCTTGACAATTTTATAAAAATGGTAACTTACCGATCTCATTAAAATCATATATTTGTTATTCGTTCCTTAGGCTAGACTATTTGGCTTGTCACTCAACCAAGATCTGACAGAATCCCGTCGAGTTCCGTGTTAGCCTGAAATTGTTACTTTCCTGTTGACAATGCATGCTTTCAAATTTCGGAAAGCGGACACGGGGCTCTACGGGATTACATCAGATCTTGGAGGAGTGACAACCTAAATATTTAAAGCTTAACCTCGGGAACGATTTAAATATATTATTTTAATGCGATTGGGTACATTACGTGACGTCATTGTGAGCATGTAGGTCCAGTGATAGGAGGGTAATGAAAACATGTAAATTATCAGATGAAGTTTATATACATTAACAAAACAGTTCCTACTTGTGACGCTGGTTGGATTTTCGTTCCCATGCACATATTCCACTCGTCCATCATTTGTACTCTTTGAATCCACAGTGAATGTGTACTGTGTCCCGGGCTGTAGACCTGTCAGTGTCTTAGAGATATTAGCACCCCCGGTCACCTCAACAGCAGGGGGGTCATGGTCATTGTGATCTGTTGGGGTGGCATCTACCCGGTACCCACTCACATAACCACTGTTAGGGGGAGGGGTCCAGCTCACTGTTACATGGGTTGTGTCTACAGTGTTGACTTGAACAGATCGTGGGGCCAACTCGGTAGCTGAAAGTATATCACAGACATGCGCAATGTGTATATCGTGTGAATGTATCGATTATTTACTGATTAAATACTTCTTATATTGCAAAGTCGACAAGCTCCGACATTTATACCAGTTCAACTGGCACCTTTCAAACCGTTAAAAGCCAGTGAACAAACACATTATGAAATCTTTTTCTTAAACAATCATCATATTTTCAGTAAAACAATTGAAAAGAGAAATGTGTTGATTCTAACATCCCGCTAACACATCCAACGAAGTAGATATACTGTTTCAATGTTTATACCATTTCCAAATGCGTTATATTATCCCTAATCATTGACAGAACGATAGAGGTTTAAGGATATGTCTCCACTGTTAAGTAAAAGTTGATCATCCACAAATACATTTGTCTTTTCTATAACATCAAATTACAGAATACCTCCCAAAAGGCAAAGAAAATTGAGCGAATATTCAATTTTAAACGGAATAAAATTTAAATGTGTTTCTTTTTTTAGGTTCATAGTGGCACTGGTAGAACTAAGAATTGATTAATTAATGATTTGGAGTTAATAAGGAAACTAACAACATTACATTAAACAAATGTTTGATTGTGTATAGAAGAAACACAAATTTGTAAAAAGTTGATCAATGTACATACTCTATATATTATCAATATTTGTTGAAATACATTAATTTTTACTTATTTCAACACATATGAATCATATATGTGTATATATGTTCCATATGTTTTAAAATATTGCATTACATTAATTCAGTTTGTTTCATATGTAAAATATTCATTGGCCTGTTTAGAAAATAATACTCGTTAATTCCTTCAACAAAGTCTCTATTCTAACAGTTTCATACCTGCAGCTTGTAAATAACAACAACTAGATTTCAAATTTACGGAAAAATCCCTTTAAAGCAGCATTTAGAACGTGAACCAAAATATGTTTTATTTCATTCAATTCCTCCCATTTTAGTCATAGATGAAAATGACGGAAATCTTCGAGAAGTAAATGATGTTGCAAGGAGTTTCAGCTGCCAAACAGTTACAGGGAGATCCTGGGTAGCCTGTGAAAAGCGTGCATCACGTGCAGTGTCGTGTCAACTGACTGTGTGGGTGGAACAATCAGTGCGAAAATGTCAATTCATCTCTGCTTACTGTCGTAATCAACACTAAATTTTGAAAATAGGAATATTGTTAAAATTAAAACCAGTACCCGATTTATATCCCGATAATGTACTGCTACTTTTCCTCTATCTATTACACATTAACCTAGCAGGGATTTTGTCTTTTGTTTCGGACGTATCTTGTTTTCTCGTAATAACCCCCTTATTAGGTTTCTCTTCTGAGAATAACTCCGCATGAGGTTTGAAATTCGAACGTAAGACCAAGGAGGAGGTTTTACTTTTGACATTAAAACATTTATAAATTAGGAGATAAACCTACTGTGTTTTTAACTTTGTGTGAGTCTAACGTAGATTCGATACCTTTTTTTATCATTCGGAGCCGAACGCGCCTTAACTGATTTACGCATGTTTATTTCAATGACATAGTTTGGCCTAGAATCTTACGTCACCATGTATCAAAACGCGGTAAATCGGCGTTCACAAAAATCGTGTTCGAACCTCCGTTTGACCATAAAATAAACCAATCAAAAACAAGGATTTTAAAATGTCATGGTAGAATGTGAGTTAGAATTATTTGTCCGACCAACGGATCGAGTTTTATTACAAGTCTATCCTTAAATTTGTTATCGAAAATTGTAGATGGCGGCAATCAAACTCGAACCCCTATGCTTTTTAAACCGGACTGTCTACCTCGAAGCTACCGAGGAAGCTGAAAGTAAGAAAGCTTGATTTTATCTATTTCTAGTCACACCTTCTCTGGCTCAATATAACGCTAGTCTAGGCGACATACTCTTTATAATCTAGGATTTTGGAATCAAAACATTGTAAATGTAAATTTTAACATTTGACGGTTTATAAATGGAGAAAAATGCTCTGCTCTAAGAAAAGCCTCAATATATGGTAAGCACTCATATTTTTATAACTGTAACTAAGTTAGATAAAACACGGTTATACTTGGGAAGACCTTAAGCCCTTGGTTAGAAAGTTTCGGGGAAGCAAGACCTCAAGCTTCGCTTTCGGTTTTACTTCCCGCTCAACTTTCTTACCTCGTGTTTTACAATCCCAAGCATAACCTCTGTATGGCGCTTTATCCTACACACAGTAACTGTGAATCCATGATAGAGTGAGAGATGAATTCATTTGCGTTGACACGATCGACTTCTCTATTGATGGTGCCGATATCTTACCACTACATGTATTTGTAATTCTGACTTTCATCACTGTGATAGTTTTTTTAAAATTGGACGAGATTACCTTAAAATAGTATGACGTCACTATTTAAATCAACGCGTAGTACTCTTCGTTGTCAAGTGATCGTGTAACAATGGTCAACTATCGCTAGAAAGCATTCAGGTGAACCAATGTTTGACGTAAAACACCACATGTCGTTTCCATGATGTAAGAAGATATATAGACACTGTTGTGCATTCAGTGCAAATTAGCTCATACCTCATCTCGTGTTGACGTAAAACTTATATTTTCCCTCGTAGTTGCGTCACAAAAATAGGGACTTTACACCGTCTTTCGTTAGAGATATGATACGTTACACTCGGAAAATATCTCTGGTATATATCAAAACCGTCAAAACACATTATACTCACTTCGATGGCAAGTTCCATCACGCCAGTAGTGACCAAGATCACAGAGACATCTTCCTCCATAACAGTCCGTGTTGACGTCATTACACGTCCCGTTGGTGATACATGTGTTGTTATAAGACACCTCTGAATAATGAATACATACAAGAATACGTGAAGAATACATACATGTATATAAAAATGTATTGCTAATAAATGTCATTAATATTTACAGAGTAATCATGTTCAAACCTAACCGACATTTCACTGAAGAGAGTGTACAAAAACATCACAATTATCGAACTATATTTAGTACAATAGGATTCATTCTCTTAAAAATCGAATTAGAATAAAAAAGAAAATGAACTTTTGTTTAAATATTTTTGCCATGAAAATACATTTGTTTTTCCCAAGCTTACTTGTACTGTAGCTCTGAGCTGGTGAAGAGTCAGTGGTTTGTGTCCTTCCTACTGTTGCAAGTGTTAGGGTACGTGTAACTGTAACTCTGTACACTGTTCCTTCACTTAATTCAGGAATTAAGGTTGGGTTTGTTGTAAAATTATGATCGATATTTCCTGGAATCAGTCGAGCTGTGTAGGTGCTTGAGTATAAAGTGCCTGTATCTGGCTTGCTGACAAAAGTCAAGGTGATGCTTGTAAGTTGCGACCTAAGTGAGAAGGTCGGGATCAGTTCGTTTACTGAAAATAGGATAACAATATCATCTGCCATGCATGACACATTATGAATAAGTAAATCAAGGTTTTTATTGAGATATCTTATCACTTACATTACACATCTTATCACACAGACAGAGACACACATACTCACACAAAGTCAGCTATCATGGTGTATGCTATCTTTAATCCTTAGAATTTTTTTTTTAAAACCAGGTTATTTCAAGCTTTGTCTCCATCAGGTTATTCATTACAAGATTGAGCAGAACACATACCTATTCAGCATGAATTGGCATGGATTATCTGTTGTTCATAAAACACGATGTGCATTCCTATCTGTCCGATGCCTTAGTCAATACTTGTATTGAATACAATAATCACTCTTTTACAAAAAATAATATTAGAAACACTCACTGGACACACAGGGTAGACGTTCTCTGTAATATGTGCCATTAGGACACACACAGACGGATGACGTGGTGTAGCATGTTAGTCTATTGTCACAGCTGGTAGCACTGGAACATGGGTCTTTGTGTCCACTCTCTGTGTAGGAAAACATACAGTCTAATCAACCGTGTCCGATAGTTAAAACGTCTATCATCGACAGGTGTTTAGGTATTAGTTTTGGATTATATACTTGTCTAATTCAAGTCAACGTCAATGTCTCAAGAAATTATAGTTTCGGTGAACACAAACCACCAAACTCTCTGATAGCTACACCCTATGATACTGATACATTGTGAGCCTTATAGAAAACATTATGCTCAGGATATATATAAATGTTGTACTTCCTAAGATAAACCCATTGCTGTTGATTGACATATGATTGACGGATATATTATGTCAAGTTTCATTCTAAGGCAGGGCTATTTCAATGTTTCTTCATTAAATTGAGCGAAAGAAATCCAAAGAAAAACTTAGATAACATACATCAAGTGTTGAACAAATTATAGTTATCAGTACGTTCAGTGTCATTTGTAAAGCATTCAACTGATTTGCATTCATTTTCCCATTTGAATGGAAACCACTTGACAAATCTTATTTCATTGGTGAAAAGGTTGGACTTCTTTATTGTCTTTTTTACATTTTCATAGTTGATAATCTTATATAGATAAACTCCGATTCCTATCGTCGACGATCGATATCGGTACCTATTTTTTATCGGTGAGTGGTTAGCAAGATACACGAGTGTGTCTGCTAAATGGGGATCGAGTAGTCCGGTTGCCAAACCAAAGATTTTGGGACAACCTTGCAAAGAATCTGAATGGTGCCACTCTGTCATCCTTGGGCAATCGGTAAAATATGCAAATTAAGGCCGCCATTACTGAAAATCTTGTTTTCGTTAATATCTCTCGTGCCATCGAAGTAATTTTGATGTCTATACACCCATTTTAGAGATAAAGAATCATTTTAGTATTGATCACAACACTGTTATTTGCATGATATGCAAATACAACAGGGATGTATATTCAAACATGGCCGCCGAACATCGTTTTTAAAACAAACACAACAAGTGCATCCAAAATGATTATTGAAAAAACCCCATTTTGCTCTAGAAATATATTCTGGTTTGGTTTAAAATCATGTGCAGAAAAAAAAGAACTAAAAAAACTACTTTTGAAAAACATTTATTTACAAACAAACAAACCCAAGCGACACAGCAGAGAAGCGGTATCACGTGCAGTAACAAGACATAATATACATCATGTATGCATCACAAACGAATGGCATATTTAGTTGACTCAGTATAATGACGACTAAAGATAAAAGAAGAGTTTTCTGATCGAAAACCAGACAATGCACAGCGAATGACGCGCGTCAATTAGTCGAACCTAATGCTAGAAACTTATTTACAAAAGACACAAAGATTTTGATTAATAATGTTTGATAGATCATATAATTACTGTGCGTGTAAATTGGACATGTAGTTTTGGTTTCTATACATGTATAATGATGTCGCTTGATTTCACTGGAAACTAGCAATTATAATATATTTGGCGACTGGGGTGAATATGTATGTTGAGCGAAATTATGTGAACTGAAAATCAAAACATATGGTATTTTAGCACGTATAAAAATCCAAATAAAAAAGTATGAAACACAGTGGATGAAGTCTGATTTAAATGGACCATGTTCCGAGGAATTATATTGGTAATATCGGGATACGAACTGGTTCTATATATTCATGCTACAAGGTCTGAGGACACCCCGTATAGGCGCGTGTTCCAAACCAGTTTAGCGCAGACGAGGCGCAGTCAAATAGCTGACGAATCACATCATAGTTTTTAAACATTGGCCGTTTTGAAAGCGTTCGGAAAAGATGAAAGGATATCGGTTTTCGAAACGAAAGCTTTGGTTGGAGATTCTGAGATTGGTTACATGTAACTGAATTGCGTCAGAACACTGGAGACTACGGGCTGTTATCAGATGGTTTTGCGTGGAAACCTCCGATCGATATGGGTTAGGATCCCGATAAATGTACTATTTATCCAATATAATACCTATCTTTGTGAAGCCACAAGAAATAAAAAAGTTGTCCAAACATTTTATTTTAGTTTGCCTTCCAGCTCCATATACGTTACAGGCAGCAATAAGTAATAGTGGTCCAACATCCGGTCCACGGGTACAAATTGGGTGTGAATATATAGGACAATTTAAAACTATACAGATCAAGGATGGTTAGTGACGTCACAACCTGTCAAAACTTAGAGATTCAAATCACACATCAGGAGACACTTGAAAAAACTGTTCTGAAGAGACATCTGCAGTAACAAGTCGGCGTCGCTCGGGATTGACAACCTTCAACTTCTGCAGTGAGTAATGCCTTGACATTGATCCTAAGCATCCTCGTAGTTGGCGCAAGGTTGCTCTTTGTAGGATAGCGGACTGTGCTGAGGAGAGAAAGACCTTATTTCGATGTTTGCAGAACTCGTGATGACAATTGGGGAAGCAAGGTAAAGCCACGTTTGGCATGCAGTAGATAGTAGACATCACACAGACTGTTACAAGAAGTTGTGTTCACCTCATTCAATGAAGTCAGCTTCAGCAGTATGTAGTAGTGGCAAAGAGGAGGTTGATGTAGCTTTTGAAACAATAAGTCAGCGCAGTGTGAGCAGAATCCTCACGAGTCTGGAATTCCATCGACGTATATGACCTATAAAAGTTCAATGGTGGAAGAGGCATTAGTCTCCAAGATGATAGAATACTTTGGTTCAGATATTCTTTTGGCACAGGTGTTGCTAATCTTCTCGTGAACTAAAACATCAAGTTTTGAGATTAGTGCCGAGCAGTGATGAAGATGCTGTTGAAATTGGACTTGAAAAGGTTGCTCACCAGAGTGTCCGTGATGTGAAGGAATCATTTGCTGATGACAATAACTATCATGCCAGAGTCGATAGAATGCTGCTCTTGACTATGTCAGTTCCACTTTCCTGTTATCAAAGCTTTCTACAAAGTTGGACACACTTTTCCAGCCGCTCTCATCGGAAACATTGTTACTACTTCCATCAGTGCTAGATGCACAACCCTCCAGATCGGTGTTGTTTGAACAGGAAAGGGTTGATTGAACAATGTTCTTAATTCTTTAGATCTTGCAGCTATGGTGAAGTTCTTAGGCGCAAAACATCTGCGGCAGCAGCAGTAATGCATTGTTAAGAGGGCATGTTCATGCTGAAAACTTGTTTTGTTCAGCTTGTCTCTGACAATTTCGATGCAAAGATTTCATCACAGAATTAGCTCATGTCCACACGCTCTCTTTCAATGCTATAAAGATTGGTAGATAAATACGGTCAAGATGATGCTAATCAGGTTTGGTGTCTTTAACACCAACTTGTGTAGACAGCAAGAGGTAGAATGTTAAACCAGCCACCAAGGGCGTGTACCTGTCATTGATTGATATGATTGGACTCCACGCTCACAACCATGACCAAGACTGAACGTCTAACGTAAGAATATGGATAGGACATAACTGTTTTAACAAATGATTTGTAGCTGAACAGAGTTGCAGTAAATGTGAATGGGTGTAACCAGAGATATTATCAGATTTCATAACGAAACTGGGGGGCATGCATATGGTCATGAATTGTATTGGCTCTGGTGAGGTGAGCAATCAATCTCGAAAAGAGTTTTCTACTATCACGTCACATCCCTGATACACGTGTCATAATAGAATAGTTCGGGTATCTTACAGTTACAACTTTATTGCAACTTTATAGTTATTGTACTTTATAGTACTTTATAGTACGTGTATATTGTGTGTTAACATTTTGAAATGTGGACTTGTTTGGGCCGGGGGTATAATTCGCGTTGCATCCCTTATAAGGTATATATCGCATCGTAGTATTGGACCTAGGAACTGTTTGCTTTCAGCAATACAATCCCCTGTGGCCTAAACAAGTGCACATTAAAAAAAATTACCACACATTTTACACGTAATATACTCATCGCCAAAAGAAACGCGAATAGTGTAAAGTGTTCATGTACAAATGAGTGATAACAGGGTGTTACTTTCCGCAATTTATCTGTCATTACAGACAAACAAAACTCGACTTGAAGCACAGAGTGTGTTTATTCTAAACATGACCCGAAGGTTCACTGAATCATTTTGAAATCCAGATAATGCTTGGATTTAGGACTTGTCCTTTTCCAGAAAATAAACGTTAACGTCAATAACGAGTGTGGCCTCCATTTGCATAAGCAACATCTGCACTACGCCTTTCCATGCTGTTGAAGAGACGAGGAATGAACCTCCTGGGAATGTTGTTGTAAGCATCAATGACGCTCTGTTGCAGCTGTTGCAGGTTAGCTGGACGCACTGGACGTTGCTGAATTTTTCTTTCCATCTCATCCCAGAGCTGTTCCATGAGATTTAAATCCAGGCTTAAAGCTGGCCAGTCCATCGTCTGACTGTTGTGGTTCTGCAGGAATGTCTGCGTCAGTCTTGCTGTGTGTGCTCTCGCAGTATCTTGCTGAAAGACAAGATGTCCTCTTTGAGCAAATAACGGACGAATTACCGGTCTCAACACTTCGTCAAAGTAACGCTGTGCAGTGACTCCCCTGTCCCGACCCTTGCCGTTGTTTTGAAAGATGACATGTTGAACATTGCGTCTCCAACTTATGGCACCCCAAAGCATGAGGGAAGGTCCTCCCCAACTGTCTCTTTCTAAAACACATGGTTCAGCAAACCTTTCACGTTGTCGCTGTCATACCCTGACTCTGCTGTCGACTGAGAAAACAATGTTCTGCCATTGTCTGTTGCGCCAATTGCGCTGAGCTGCTGCCCAATTGAGTCGAGCACGTCTGTGCCGTGGTGTCAGACATGCTCCAACGTATGGTCGACGGCAACGTAAACCAGCCTGAGTGAGACGACGGCGTACAGTATTGTCACTGATTTGTCTGTTGTGGGTTCCTATGGTGATACGAACTGTCGTCGTTGATGAAATGAAACGATCTCGTAAATGGGAGTTCACAATGTATCGATCTTGTCTGTATGACGTTACACGTGGACGTCCGCCCCGTGCTTGGTCGGCAACGTTGTTTGTCTGTTGATACCGGTCAAGCAGTCTGTAAATGGTTGACGGACGAGTTCCATAATGTGCTGCAATGCGGTGACTACTCCATCCTGCCTCAATATTCCCGATAGCTCTCTGACGTTCGTTGGCACTTAATGGTGGCATGCTCACTGTTGCATGAACATTCAATTCCAGCAATTTGACGTTTTACGTTTCATAAGTAGCTAGTCAATAACAAGACAATCATACAACAAGTGCATTCTTAACTTCATGGACGGTCTCTGCATGTGCAAAATAAAAATCATTCCGTGTCCATTTTAGCTGTGTGTGACGTCACGAATGTTGCGTTTGTAGGAGTCAATGTTCTACTGACAGGGAAAAGGATATTAATGCTATCAATTACATATCATAATCTCTTTCAAAAGCTTTGAGTTATGTTAAAGTAGATATGAATGAAGTTTGCGTTTCTTTTGGCGATGAGTATATACTACAGAAGTAAAGCAAAGTTATTTCTCTTTCGATTAAAACCGCAACAAAATCGGTGCATTATTTTTCAAGCTATGAGACTTCAAACACGATTTTTACTCATCGAACTTGAGTGGGGCAAAATTGTGTCTCAGAAATACATATGTACATCGATAAAAATCGAGAAATACCTCGATATTTCATTCCTCCCTAAAGCAATCAATCTCGAAAAGAGTTCTACTATCACTTTACATCCCTGATACATGTGACATATCTGTATCGTTCGTGGTATCTTACAACTTTATAGTAACTACAAGCAAATCTTCGAGTCACCTCCGCCATCTTGGAGGAAGTGAGCTACATTTCCAACTACAGATACGGACTGAATTAACAGTATTCAGCTGATTGAAATGAAATATAATTTAGCCAATCACCTGAGAGCTGTTAATTCAGTGCGTTGGAAATGTAGGTCCCCATGGGTCACTTCCTCTAAGATGGTAGAACTGCACAAATTGGGCGCATTAACCGAAGACATGCATGCCATCATCGAGGAAGCGACTTCATTCATGGCTGCCAGTTAAAAGCTTGGTGACATCGACCATTTCGGAGGCCCGTGGAGCAGTCTCGTTCAGAAGTATGGGTAGAAAAGATGTAATAAAGGTTCCAGAGCTTTAGTCACTCCCACCATCTAAAGAGGCATTAGAAGAGAATGTACAGCGGGCGCACATTCAGACTGCTATTTGGAAATCAGCTCTTAACTCAGAACCTTCAGCATTAGATCATGTCGATTTCGAATGAGAACGTGGCGAAAGCCAAACGTTAGTGTTGTTCCACCGGAGGTGCTGGTAATGGTAAGGTGTGGTTGTGCTATTGATACACCCTGTTACACAGCAATGTGTCGATGTTATTCAGCTCACTTGCCAAAATTATGATGATGCCATGCATAGTTGTTGAGAATGGGATTTTGACAAAAACAAGATTTTCGGTAATGGCGGCCTTGATTTGCATTTTGTACGGATCGCCCAAGGATGACAGGCTGGCATCATTTATTATTCTTAAAGACGCATCTCAGAGATATAGAAACAGCATGCTTATCGGTCGCTTTCACCGGATTAAGGTCATTTTCGAATCAGACAAAGGTTCTTTTGAGCTAAAAACGTCACACGTGGCTGATCGCTTGACAGTTAGTCGGCAAACAACTTGAGCGATCGGCTTAAATGTACTTGAAGTGAGTCATTGTCGTTGTTGATAATGTCACGCTTCGGTATGGATCGATGAAGAATACTTGTGACGAGGTGCACTGAACCATTTTTTCAACTGGATGAGAATGAACCATTGTGACACATTCCTGACACGGGACTGTCAAAGTTAGACACCATCCACTTATGTACAGACCCTTGCAGAATTAGTTACCTGAAAACCGCAATCTGAAGGCATTCTGATCGCGGTCAACCGCGGTCCGACTGCAATCTGATCCCGGTTGATCGCGTTCTGACTGCATTCTGATCGCGGTCAACCGGGATCAGATTGCATTCTGATCGCGGTCAACCGGGGTCAGACTGCAGTCGGACCGCGGTCAATCCGACCACCGACTAAGCGTGATTGTCCTTCAGCAATTGTCTGCATGTCGGCAGTTGGCCTACAGAAGAAGTGACAAGTTATAAACATTAGTGAAACTCGAATCTGCCGTATTCGGTCCAAATTGGTTTTGATTGAGTTAGACCGTGATAATTACTTGTGACACAAAACGAGTTAAAATCAGTTGATGTGTAAATCAATTGGTGTCATCTCAAACAGTATTAACATGCAACGCTGTCAAGCAATAATCATGTCGTTTAGGCATTACATACGTGTAACGATTGTTTGCACTTGTTATATTTTGAAATAATAGCCACTTACATCAAGTAGTTTGAATGTACCTTTGTACGATTTGTACTATTTTCGGCTACTTATGTAAGTTAATGGTAGCAGTTGTATTACTCTGAGATTAGGGCGCTCGAAATACACTGGAACTAAATTCATTAATGAATGGGTATTTTGGTTGTTTAATAAATAATGATGTTGTTCACCATAGTGTCACATAGCACATAAACATGCTAACGGTTGTACGTTAAACGGCATGTAACGCATGCTGTTTGGAGATAATAAATAGCTAAAAAGCTTTATTAGTGTTAGATGTGATTATTTAACATGAACATTTATTTAAAAAAGGAAGATGCAAATTAAGTCAATATTCATAGTATTTACAAAACGACATGAGCTGAATATAATTTTGTAAATTAAATATATCTGTTTCAGCAGATGATGTATTCTTAAAAAGGATGATTAGTACGAAGTTTATTGTCATTGTTTAGCCGTCATTCATTATAAACATGCCGATGTTTATGATGAAAGCCAATACTATTAAGTTGAGGTCATCAGTGGTTGAATGTAGTCGTCGGGTGCGCGCTTGTGTATGTACACGTGTGTGAGTGTAGCGTTCGTATGCTACTATATTTGTGGATCGGTGTGTTTGAAAGTATGCATCTATTTGTATAATTTGTATTTATTCATGTATGTATGTATTATATTCATATGAGTATGTTGGACGTCAGGTCATTATACTGTATAGTAATGTGTTAATTCAATCTATATTGTTTAATTGTTTATACACATATATTTAGTATGAATTTAATTAATTGTGTTTATATGTTTCGCGATATTTTTGTTTATGAGAAATGCTTATTCATATTAAAAGCTAAATGTAATCCAGTGAACCAAAAGAACTAAATTACGCAAGTTCCCCATTTGTGTTATTTTGGTTATTACATAACGATATAAACCGTGACTTTTGTATATTATCCTCCAGTTAGTAATACATATGCCAGTTGCCACACCCCAATAAGCATAAGTACACAGAGAACTATACACACAGGAGCATACCTATTACCTATCGGTGAAGAATGGAATGGTCAAAATGCTCACTCATTCAAACCTGGTTTATAATAAAAGTTTAAAAATAAGTTATCAACAAATAATTGCATTTCAACAATAACAGTTTTGAACATGGCAGCTACAAACTAAAGTCTTAAATAGGTGTTGCGTTATTTCATTAATAAGAATAAAACGTGAACAAAAGTAGTTGTGATTATACATATGAATATTTGATTGTTGTCGGGGTTTATTATGTTCATAACAATCATTAATTTGTGTCAAGACAGTCAAATTAACTATTGAATGACTGATACATGTAGTTATTTTTAGCATGTATGTATTTATGATAGCTTCGTCAAAATGTCTGCGTCGTCGCCGCAGCACTAACACTTATACGACATTAGTTTGATCATCCTAATTCGAAAAGGGTACCTTGTGCAGAGCTCAAACCAATTACTCGCTTATTGTTATACAGTCCCTGCTTTATGGTGAATTCTGTTTGCTGGACGGGAGATAATTAACGCACCAGACCGTATGATTACGTGATTACGACATCTACCGTGAAAATACTCAAAATAAGTACTGTGTATTCATTCGAATCAATGCTAATTAACGAGCGAATACACAACTATCCGGTCACTGCGATTTCATGATATAATAACAAGTCAAGTTAATTCTCATAAGTCATACATAATGACATAGAGTGGATATAATAACCGGAAAGTTTGATTAGTCAGTGTCATTGAAATCATCATAGTGTCCTAATGGGTATACAGTCTTGTGTTATTTGTTCACTCATCCTTGTATTAAAGATTTTTGTGTGTCTATGTGTAGGGGTTCTAACAAAAACAACTGCATACTTTATATAGCATATGTTTGACACATATTTATTTTCCCCAAAACAGTGAGCTTCATATCTGAGTCATGTGTCATTTACATACATCTCATAGTGCATTCTGTAACTAGGGATGCGAGGTAGCGCCGTAAAGCATGGATACAGACCAGTGTGTATTGGGCAAGTGGCGGAAATACCAATTCACCCCGACTTCAGTGTATCTCGTGGCCAATAAAAGTGCAGTGTAAATGGACTCCCTAAAAGTTGACAAAAACAAATGGCGGTAATTAACACAATGATGCTTCTTCAGTCAGTTTACATTAAAACATTAGAATCCTTTAAATTTTACGGTAGGTAAATTACCTTCAACGGATTTCTCAACAACCGTTAAATAGGGTCATATATATATATATATATATATATATATATATATATATATATATATATATATATATCCATTCACATGGGTTGGGTGACCGATTGTTGAGTTTTGACTTTGTCTTTTGGCGAGCGGTTTTGGTTTTAGATCCGCAACAAACGTAACGAATTGATAAACACATGCTGTCATAAACATATTTTGAGTCAAAACAGTAATAAACAAACAGCAGCAATTCTAGAAACACGAAAACCGTTATATTACCTCCGCTAATCATCTATAATGTTTAAATACAGTAATAAAACGACGCGCAAGAAAGGATTAAATTGTTTTTCTACAATAGATGAACTTTGTCTCAGGGATGGACTTCTGTACACCAAATGATTGTTTTGAACGCGTAATTCAAAATCGTATAAACAGTTCACAATGAAACAAGTCTTTAACATAGATATGTATCCTTATTCAAAATAATTTCTAGGGAAAAGTTTGTGTCTTAATGATAATTATGTTTTCAGTAAACTTGTTTGTTTTATACAATAAAATGTTATATGCTTATAACATACTGTCTAATTTATAAGATGACTCTTATAAATATCTTTATTCAAAATTATTTTCAATGCATTTAAAGTTATTTTATTTTGATAGGTGTCAACATACGATATGTGCTGATTTCAGTTCAAATAATTTCCCTGAACTTGTATATACATCCCCAATCGCCAAATATATAATAATTACTAGTTTCAAATTAAAATCGAGCATCATCATTATACATTTGCAACGAAACTACAAGTCACATTTACATGCACAGTAGTTATAAATATTAAACATTATCAACCCAAAGTTGTCTATGTGTATGTTGTTAATAAGTTTCCAAAATTACGTTTGACTATTTGACGCGCGCCACACACGTTACAATCAATACAAATGACACAATTTATAACGTTTCGCATATGTGACCCCAAACAACACAATGGGTGTATATTTAAGAAGTTTTATTATTTAGGGTGTCAATACATGTGCACGTGTTATTGAATCTCAGGTTTCCATAATAACATTTTTTTCCGTATTATCCGTCACAGGAGTGACCTTGCAGCGAGAGCAACTGATGGTGCCAATCATTTAAAGCAAAGACATCTATGCAACTGAAATGGAACTCTATTCAAATGAGGCGCTGATATATGGTATTCCCTGTGCAACATGGATGCTAAGTCGTAGGGAGATTTCAATTTAATTGTCAATTGTTATTTCCGTTATGCAGTAACCTTTGAGCGAATGAGTACTTCAAAGCGCGTGTACCGGGTATGTCTGAGTAGGCGGTATTCCATGTGTGATAGTTGTATAGTAGATGCATGTATATCTTCCGAGATTCTTCTCACATTATGTTGACATATCGACGTTGAACTGTTTAAAGTAAACGTTTGATATAACATTGCTACAAAGTAAGGTACAAAATAAAGAGCGAATTCCCTGCTCCCTACAAACTTACATTCTTTATTAGATTTTGTTCATCTTCTATTCCATAACAAATTTTCAATCATTATAAACAGTTTTGGTAATGAAATGAAAAAAGTTAAATCTTTGATATTTATTTATCATTGATCATCAATCTGCGCTATGAGACCTCTACACGGCGCACCGTTGACTTCAAGACTGAGTGACCACTGCTGTCGCGGCAATAACCATAATTTAGCACCTCATTTCGAGAGAGAACTTCCATCTAGACCCTTGTATATATTGTTGAGCGTCTCTCTAATTATTGTATAACATGTACTGATCATTGAATTAATGCCTTAAACCTGGAACACTTCATACCTGTCAACGATTTCAATGTATGTTTTATAACGTCTACAGTATGCTCACAACTGCTAGAGAGTTTCAGAGCCACCTGGATCACTGATGTACAGAGGACGCACAGTAAAACAAATGTAGCTGCGACTCTACAATACTCTTAAGAGCGACATCTATGCAGAACATTACATACTGAGCTCTATCCCCAGAAGTAACCGAAGTGCCTTAGCAAAATTCAGAAGTGGAGTAGCCCCAATTCATATAGAGATTGGTCGATATACCAATACACCTATCGAGGAAAGAAGGTGTTTTCACTGCAAGAATGAAGTTGAAGACGAAGTCCATGTCTTGCTACACTGTCCCCTTTATGATGATATCCGTCTTAATCTGCTAAGCACATGTTTACATTACTGTTCTACTTTTAATGATTTTACTGATTTACAGAAAGTTAGTTTCATCTTAGCCAATGCGGATATTGCTTTTTATTCTGCCAAAACCTGCAAGCTTTTATTTTATTTTTTAAACGGACCCAAGTTTTATACTGTACTTAATAACTTTGTATTATTTAATGGTGTAAATATATAAATATATTTTTTTAACATTTACTCACTCTTAGTTATATACATATATTATATTACTTTTCACCTAATGTATTTTATTACAATGCTGTTTTATATTTATTTACGGGTAATCTATGTTTACCTAGCAATGTGTACATATTTTATCACAAAAGTCTCTCGTAACTCTAAATGGGTGGCTCACTGTTTTAAATTGTACCTGTATATAAATGTATCTATTTTAACTATGTATTGTGAGGTGAGACTTAAATAAATTATCTGCCTGTCTGTCTGTCTGCCATAAATTGCGTCATTTTCTGTGATTGCACGTGCACGTGACCTATATCTCTTCGTGGTTTTGGGGGCGGGATAGCGCGTTCGGCTTTGGATCAAGAGGTCCGGGGTTCGAATCCCGCCAGGGGCACGGCAACTTTGTCTGCAGTAGAGAACTACACGCAGTAAGGTTTGGATGCTTCACTGAATTTCAGCGTAGTACCACCCATGGTTCGCTAGTTCCAGCCGTTGCTTGCAGGTTTCACCGCAATGCATAGCCACGTGGTGTTGCGGGCTTTATCCCTGCCATAATACTACCAGCCGCGATATAAGTGAAATACTCTTGAAAGCGGCGTTAAACCCCAACTCACCTCACCACCTCTTCGTGGTTTACCCGGTTATTTATCAGTGTTATTTGAACATCATTTCACATATACTTGAATTGTTTTAATTTATCAAAGCAAACCTTCAAGGGACGGGAATATATCTTTTAACAGAAATTGCGTCGTCATCTTGTGCCTTGTTTGCCCCGTATATAGAATATATCCTAATATAGGCCCAAACATTGAATGATTGCAATTGTTCGTACATACATTCATGCATACATATACATACCCATACAATGTACATGTGCACTTATGCACACCTATGTACACACATGCACATAGGCTACATATACATGCACGCGCACGCACGCAAGTACGGACGCACGGACGCACGTACGCACGCACACGCACACATACATAGATACGTTCCATATATAAACGACATTTCCAAGACAATACAAGTATCACAAACACACTTTTGTTTTTCCATAAAATTACTGTTGCCAAAAAGAGCCTATTTTATAGAAACATGTGATATCAAATACACTCATAGATAATCATCAAACTATTTTTATTCTATTTTAACTGCACACAAATATATCAGTGAAAATGATAATTAGGTAGAACATGTTAAATACGCTCATACCGCTGATAATGCCTAGAGTTAAGAAAGTCATTGATGATATTGAAAGAGATTATCATCAACCTAATTTATCGTATTTTCTTTCATTAAAATACAAACTGTCCGCTATACATAATTATCAATAAAGTAGATTTTGGAGATATGACATACAAATAAGCAAGACAGTAATATATAATTGTATAATATGTTTGATAATGACGATGTTTCAGAATAATGTACCCGTTATGTACCATAGCGACACAGATCATGTCACGTGTTGCATAACAACATTCATATAACAGTAAATAAGGAAATTGCTACAGCCAAATTTGAATAATGTCATCTAACGAAATGTATGGCTTTTTATATTCAATCAGATTTCAATGAAATTTTCACTAAACTTCCGAGTAGATTATAGGAAAACAAGATGTGTTTGTTAAACACGGATGCCCCCGGATGTAGCAAAGTTATTGCCAAGGTTAAGTTTTCTGAATATTGTCCACTGCGGCAAAGTCAAGGTCACAAGGTCAAATATGATGACCTCATCTGAAAGGTCTCATCACAAGGTATGCACATGCCAAGTATGAAGGCCGTAGCTCTGAGCAATCTAAAGTTATGGCCAAGGTTAAAGTTTTCTGAAAGTGTTCATTGCGGCAAGGTCAAGGTCAAAAGGACAAATATGATGACCTCATCTGAAAGGTCTCATCACAAGGTATGCACATGCCAAGTATGAAAGCCGTAGCTCTGAGCAATCCAAAGTTATGGCCAACGTTAACGTTTTCTAAATATTGTCCACTTCGGCAAGGTCAAGGTCACAAGGTCAAATATGATGACCTCATCTGAAAGGTCTCATCACAAGGTATGCACATGCCAAGAATGAAGGCTGTAGCTCTCAGCAATCTTAAGTTATGGCCAAAGTTAAGTTAGGTTGAGTATTTGGCGGAAGGCCGCATATTGTGGGCATTCTGTGAGAATGTGTTGGATTGTTTCTGCTTGCGGGGAGTATGAGCATATGGGTGAAGCTTTTAGTTTGATTTTATGGAGATGGGAATTTAGTTTATTATGCCCCGTTTGGAGCTTAAATATTGCCCTATCAATATGTTTGTTTTTGGAGTAAATTTTGTGTTTGCCTAGTGGTTTAGGGAGAATTTGTTGGTGTGGTGAGCATTGGTGGAGTTTGAATATTACTTATGCCATGCCTGCTTTACATAAGATTTCGAAAGGCTTTTTGCCTCTTGTTTCGAATGGTAAAAAGGAAGTGAAATTGGAAGTTTAAGGCGCTCCTTTGCTGCTTTGTCGGCTTTTTCGTTGCCAAGTATGCCGACATGGGCTGGTACCTGTAGGAGTTTTACTGCCTTGCCCTGATTGTTAAGATATTGGATGGTATGAAGAATTTTGGAAATTAAACCAGGACGGTTTTTGGTCGATTGGTTTTTGAGTGCTTCTAAAGCAGGGGTCCTAAAGGATGAGAATTTTGTGCTGGTTTTAAAAATTTTGATGGCTTAAGGCAATTGTGATGGCCATAAGCTCAACAGTGTAGACCGATTGGTCGTTGGGAAGCCTATTGGAGTATGAGGAAGGTTGTGGATGTTGGAAATGTATGCCTACACCTGTTGTGCGTGCTTCCGGGTCCTTGGACCCGTCGTGTAAATGTGACACCAGTCGGACCAGTGTTCCTGTATATAGTGAAGTGCGGTTGTTTGCGCGAGTTGAGGGTTTTGTTTAGAAATTATTTTGCTGAGATGGAGATTTATTTTGGGAGCCGGAAGTGGGGGGATAGGGTGAAGCACCGAATATTTTGTGGGGAGTTTGATATGGCCCATCTCAGCTTGGGATATAAGAGAATTTTCGCGATGAGAGATGGGTGCGCGGAGTGGGTATTTATTGAATAAAGCTTTAAAGAATTTAGAGGGTATGCTGCTAAGCATATCCCTTATAAGAGGGTCCTCTGAAGTTCCAGCCCAGAAGTTTAAGGTGAGTGGGTCCCGTCTCGTTGCGAGGGAATTTCACCAGTTAGGGCTTGGAGTGCCTTGAGTGAGGTACCCTTTTGAGTGCGGGTGGCTCATTTTAATGCCTGGTGTTGGATAGAGTTAAGGGAGTTGATTAGAGTAGGTTTTAGGGAGTTAAGGATTAAGTAGGTATAGAGTTGGAGTAAGGTTTGCCTATTTGCTCCCCAGCCTGTGCCGGAGATTGCTCTCATGCCATTAAGGTCTTTCGAGCATCGGAGTTTAAGGTCTTTGACATGAGCTTCCCAGGTGAGATGCTCGTCAAAGATTAGCCCTAACAATATAGTTTGTTTTTGGAAGTTTATTTTGTTATTTTTTAGGTAAAGATTGGGGGAGATAGGGCGCATATTTTTATGTTTAAATATCACCCCTATGTTTTTTTCCCGCATTTAGTCCCATTTGTCGGCCCATGGGTCGACTTTATTTAGTGCGGACTGGAGTAAGGGGGTAGAAGTATAGAGATTGTTACAACGTGCCCATAGGGCACCGTCGTCTGCAAATTTGGAGGTGTTTATTTTTGGTGAGATGCCTTCGAAAAGGTCATCCACCATGATATTGAATAAAGTGGGGCTAATGATGCTGCCTTGTGGGTTGCCATTTTTCAAAAGAACTTTTTCAGATGTTTGGTTTTCGACTCCGCCAGTTATTTGCCTATTGTGTAGGAAATCCTGGATGTAATGAATTATGTTGCCTGAAAGGCCTTTTTTAGTTAATTTTTGGATGAGGCCGTTATGCCACACCATATCAAAAGCTTTGGAAAAATCCAGCAAGATTGCGAGTGTATAGTGCTTTTTGTTTTGGCCTACTTTAATATCTTGCTCTAGACGAGCAAGATTGTTTAAGGTTGAACGACCCGGAGTGAAGCTACTCTGGTCGTTGTTTAAGGGATTGGTGTTTAGGTAAGATTGGAGGCGATGTTTTACCATCGATTCCATTACTTTACAGAGGTTTGAGGTTAGGGAGATTGGCCTATAGGAATTGGGGTCCCCGGAGGGTTTACTAGTATTTGGTTTAGGAATTTGGATTACTAAAGCTTCCTTCAAGTTGGTTGGAAGCTTGCCCTGTTGCCAAATGGTATTATAGAGATTTAGGAGAATATTAAGGGTGGAGGGGGGTAGCTTCTTAATTATTTGGTAGGAAGTTAGGTCTAGCCCTGGGGCCGTTCCCTTTTTCCTATTATTTAATACAAAGTGAAGCTCCTCCATAGTGAATGCTTTGTTGATTGTTTTGTTGTCTGTTTGTTGTTTTGCGGTGCTTGCAGTGTTATGTTTGTGTTGTAAGAACTCCGGAGAGTTTTTACTAGTGCTGCTTGCTGTAGCAAAGTGTGATGCAATTGCATTAGCTTTATCTTTAGGTTTTTGGAGATTATTTATAGGTGGGATTTTGCCTCTGCGTACGATCACTGCGTATGAGTTTATTCCAAATTTCTTTGGAATTGGCCCTGCAATTAAACTCCTCGCAGAATTTTTCGCAGTGTTGTGTTTTGTTTTGTTTTATGAGAGAAGTTACTTTATTTTTTAATTGCCTAGCATAAGGTTATTTTGAAGTGTTGCGCTTTGCCTTCTTAAAGGCTGCTTTACACTGTTTGCACGCAACTCTAATTTCCTCAGTCCACCAGGGAACTGAATAAAAATAGCAAGGCCTCCAAAGGAGCGACTGGAATTGGTTTTGGGCCGGTCAAGCCTGTGCAGTTTATATCCTGGAATGTTAAATTTAGTCCTAGGGCCGAAATGGGTTTCCTGAATGGTAATTACGCGGAGGTTAAGTTGGTTGAGATTAATTTTAGCTTTAAGCTCATGGCCATTAGCATTCCATTGAAGAATTTGCATATATAAAAAAAATGAGGAAAAAGTAAAATGGGAGAGTAAGGGTGGTATTTATTTTGTGCTGCATAGTTGAGTTAGGGAAGGAGTAAAGTAGGGGGGTTTGCTTATGTATAGAAGTTTATCTAATTGCATAATAGCGATCGGTAGTTGCAAGAGGAGGAGATTAATTTTGCTTTTTGGGCCATATTGAAAATTTTGAGCGGGTTTAGGTTGGGGTTTTGGTGGGAGAATATGATGATTGCAAGGATTTGGAGGTTGGTGTGGGAGGCTTGGGAGGGCCTGGGTTTGGGGTTTTTGGAGGTGAGGAAGTATGGGGAGTTGTTACAGGGTTTTTTGTTACAGGTTTTGGGGGAGTGGATGGGGGAGATGGGTGACTTGAGTGGGGTGTTAGATAGGAATGGGGTTGCATGCAGGGTTGAGGTAGTGGAGGGTGGGGGGTTAGGGGGCTTATGTGGGGCTTGGGTTTCATGCGGGGAGGGAGGGTTTGGAAGAGGGGTGTCAGGAAGGTTCATGCAGGCTGAAGGGAGGTTGGGTTTGGGTATGTGGTTAGTGGTGGAGGGCTCCGTGTCCATAGACTCGGGCTGGTGAGTAGGGGGTTGAGGGTTGTGGTGAGTTTGGGGAGGGTTATAGGTGAAGGTGAGGCCCTTGTTATTTGGGGGAGAAAGAGCGGTGCCAGGCGGAGGAGGGAAGAGTTGGGAGGGTTTTTTGTTATAACGGCTGGTTTTGGGAGGATGAGAGTGCGAGGAGGGTTGGATGGGAGGATTGGCGGTGGTTTGGGAGGGGTGTTGGGTAGTGGGTTTGGGAGCGGGTTGGATGGGGGGTTGGTTACGGGTTTGGGTGGCGGGTTGGGCAGGGGGTTGGGTGGTGGGTTGGGTTATGGGTTGTGGGAGGGGTTTGGGTTGAGGGTTGGGAGATTTGTTTTTGTGCGGATTTGCTGCCATTTTATGTTTTCGGTACGTAGGACAGGAGGGGTGAAGAGAGGCGTGCTCATCGGACTTGCAGTGGATACAGAACTTGTTGCAGTTCAAACTTTCGTCTGAACTGCCGCAAGACCTGTCGCCGCATGTTGCACATCTCTTTGCCTTCCTGCAGTTTGTACTCGTGTGTGAGTTGTATGTTAGGCAGTTGGTGCATTATGTTATTGGTTTGTCAAGAATTTCGACTGTACTGGCGCCAAAAATGATGTTTTTTGGAAGTGTAGGGGTGTCAAAAGTTAGAATAAGTTTGGGGGTATTTACTTTGTTACTGGAAGGAAGCCTTTTTAGGATGCGCATGGCGGAAAGAATTTTGGGTTGATGCGACGAAAAGTTCGCTTCCTCCACGTAACTTAAAAGATCTTTCTCATTTTTTGAGAAGCTGATTACCCCTCTAGACTCCGTGAACAAAATTGGAGTTTTATAAGCTACATTGTGGCCTGCAATTTTTGGAAGTGTTTTGTATGCGGCTTCGGCCATTTCAGGAGTTTTAAATTTTACCAAGAAGCCTGGTCCTAGTTGTTTTAGCAAAGTGTAATAGCAGCCCCTACTGTGCAAGATACAGTCGATCCTTTCACGGCTAAGCAGCTTAGACAGATGTTGTCCTGCAGTAGTTGCCAGTATTACAAAGGTAATTAAGCTAGGTGTTGTTGCGGTGGAGTGATGAGCTGTGGGCTCAGTGTTAGGGGTTGATTGCTGAGCTGGGGGCTCTTTGTTTGCGGGTGAAAATGCGCCCTTGCGTTTGGATTGATGAATAGGAGAGAAATTTGCTGTGGGGTTCACCTCCGGTTGGTGAGTAGAAAGTTTAGCTGGAAAATGCGCGTTGTAGTTGCAGTTGAAAATGGGTGTAGATGGTGTAGAAGGTGCCAAATTTGGATTTAGATTTGGGATTTTGAGTTGCGCGGATGAATTTGGTTGGATTTGTGTTGAATCCACATTATTTGGAGCCAAAGGTGTGTTGGGTTTGGTTTTAGAGGCCTCGCCGATGAGTCCCTTGATAGAGAAGGAATTGGTAGTGGAATAAGCGTGGAATTTTCCATTCAAATGTAAATTATCCATAAGGTTGTTGATGTATTTGCGGGTGAATTAAATAATATCTGTACAAATGTACTTGTCCTCTTAAGATCAACTGATGTGCTTTTAAAACAATTTCCGCTTCTTTCTTGACTCGTTGTTCTGAATTTTGGTCGAGATTGGCCCTGATCCGGTAAGGGTTTGATCACGGTCGAACGTGATACCAACCAGTTTTTATGGATGTAAAATTTTGCCTGAATTGCATGGCAAAGATATTGATTTAATTGAATCCACTCAACGATTTTTTGCAAGATGTATTCAAGGTCTTAACAGAAGAAGTTCTTCATGTTCTGTCATAGCTAATTTGGGTCTTTGGACAATGAAAGGTTATATTGATAAATGCAGATTACTCTTTCTAGGTCGTCTGTGCAACAATCAATGCCACTCAGCAACAAAGATGTTATTTTGTGCATTCATTTCATTGAATATTAAATTATTAAATAACTCACGAAACATATGCACCTGTCTTTCAAGCACGGCAAGAAAATATGATTTACTAAATTTTATTATTGATTATGTACATTGTGGTTATTTCCCCCCCCCAAAACCAACATGGCGCAATATTGTTATTAAAGCCATCACATTCTCAGAGGAAAATCAGTGAAATCGACTCTATCTGTCAGACATGATATGGTTAGATATGCTAAAGTACACAAACAACTACGTATGCATAGTTTATATAGCTTAATGTACAACTATCCAGATTATAGAGCCTATATACAACTTTTTATACAGGTAATGTCACGAGGGAAAACCTCACGGGAATGTATAAATTGTAAAACCCAATGTTTTGATCACGACTGTCATGTCATTCTACATTGTGAAACTTATATGAAGCAACGTAACGCATTTTATAGTTTTGTAATTGATACACTTGATTTTGACTTGTATGTTCGTATTGAAATGATTGATGATGATGATAATTTAATAGCTTTTTTATGTGGAGCAAATATCATACCTGAAATAACTACATCAGACAGAAACAATGTTATATTGCATTTTGCTTTGTACATTCATTCATTGAAATCATCTCTTTTGTACAGTTTCTTATATCTATTTTTGTAAATAAATCCTGTTTCTATGCTTTGTTGATGACCATGTAAATACATCCTTGTGATCTTCGCCATATCGGAGGAAATAAAGACATTCATTCATTCATTCATTCATTCATTCATTCTGATCGCGTCAACCACTTTCTGACTGCAGTCTGATCGCGGTCAACTGCTATCAGATTGCAGTCTGATCGCGGTAGGTACCGGTAAAGATATCTGCAACCGTCTGTAAGTGAAATACTCTTGAAAGCGGCGTTAAACCCCAACTCACCTCACCTCGTAATTAAAACGTAAGTAAATTATTAAACATAAAACCATCGTATATTGAATAGAATATAGATCCTATTTTGAACTAATGTTGAATGGACCCGTAGATCGGCAATATGGCTGCCCTTGCTCCTTTACTTTATTTAATATACATGTAGGGTGCAGGTTTGTTTTTTTATTTTGATTTAAACATATTTATTCAATTGAAAGGATTTGGAACAAGTTATCCAACTTAGTGCAACCCTCTCCTATGTACAGTGCTGACATATTTAATATTGAAACGCAATATATGTACAATGATATATACAGAAAAGAGAAAGATATGTTGCATATTTACAAGAAAGAAAGAAAACATAAACATGTAAAATATTAGGAAAGAACAATGAGTAATACTAACAATGATATATTAAATCCGGGTTAATTGAAGGGGTGTGTTCAAAAAGAACACATGTGCCATGTTATATGCATAGAACATGTGCCCTTCTTGAATGTACCCCTTCAATTGTCAATAGGTTTGTTTACCTATGATTTACCTACGTTTTTATTACGATATCAAGTTCCAGTGTTTTCAATGTATTGATATAAATATTTACACAGTATTTACTTTGCAAATGTCTTACTTTAGAAAGCTATCAGCGTCGGTGTTTTAATTATCGATTAAGTATGGCGACAAATTACACTTTTATTTCATCAATAGGAATCTTAAAGGAATCTTGCAAATAACATTGAAAGTCATAAGCTATCCAAAATAATTGACATAACCACACAAATAAGTGCGACTTATTACGCACATAAGTACATGGCTGAAAAAAAATCTTTAACCCCTAAACAGCAGAATATACAATTCGTTCTCCCAAGAACTCATATTGATACAATCTGAGTTCGTTTCTGCTGGTTTCTGCAAATCTTGAATAACGTATTCCATGCTGTATTTAAAAAAATGGTTCGGTTTGAGCAACGCTGTGTACATGTACGAACAAGCTTGATGAATTTTAGTTAGTAAAATATGTTCCCGATGAATGTAATTATTGTCTGATGTGGTAGAGTAATGTGTTTTCAAGTTATAAAAGTACGTTTGAAGATGATATGACATACTGTTTCCTTTTTTTCGCAACAAACATTAAGCACAGTTGTCAAAACTGCTGACTATATGTTTAAATGCGTTCGCCTAGTCAACATCGCTGGGTCAAGTGTTTATTCTTTTAATTGTTGATCTATCATGATTGATTTATGGCTTTTAAACAATGTACATGCATAATTCATTTGATTAATTAATAGTTATTCTGATTTTCAAAGCGAGTACAAGTGTGACGTCACAATGGCGGCCTTCATGTATCAATGCTCAGAAGTTGAATTCATTTGTTTGCATTTACTGATTATTGGTTGCACGTTGCATTTTGCAATTTGATTATACAAATGATATTTCAAAGGCCTGATACTATTTTCCTCTAAGATTGTACACATTACACAACATGAAGTCCTACTTAAATAAATTCAAATATCACCAGAGTTTCATGGTAAAATGCAAGTTGAAAACCTTCCAAACGTTTGCACACGTATATTGAATCGTATTGTGACATACAATTACTTGTTTTAATCTGATATGATGCTGAAACCAAAGCCGTTTGGTCTCTTCCTCTAAAACTGAGGGTACGGGATATTGTCACAGACTGAGATTCACTGGTCTGAGATGAGCTGTTTCTATTTATAGAGATTGGAGTTGCCAGACCTGTATAGTATAGTTTGTATATGGTGTAAGGTAGGAGGTCTGCGTGTAAGGCGTGCAGTTCCAATATACTGGCAGCCGACGCAATGGCTACCAGAAACGCCATCCTAACTGAGAGACAAAGAATAGTTGTCTCGGCCGTAGCTCATAAAAGTCTGACTTGAGGTGGTTCATAACCACCGCCAAGTCCCACTCCGGAGGCCTCAATTTCTGGCATCTGTCCATCTGTCGATAGGTTTTAATGATCTTCTTAAGCACGGATATGTCTATACCCGGCTCCCGTTTGCAGAGGACGGACATGATCGCTGCCAAGTAGTTTTTAATGCAGGAGGCCTTAAGATCTCCCTGCGTGCGAATGTGAAGTAGGTACTCGGCGACCTTAGGAACCGTTGGTCCGTTACTGACAAGATGTCGAACCCCTTCTCCTTGCCGGGGCAATGAGGAGAAGCCGAAGAGACAGAGTCGTCTGAATCTTGGCCACTACTTGCGTCATTATTGCCCGAGGAGGAAAAGCATAGGCGTTCATCCCCTCCCATCCTAACGAAAGAGCGTCTAGACTCCAGGCCCCTGGGTCGGGAACTGGAGACACGTAAGTCGGCAACTGGTGATTGAGCCGTGTCGCAAAGAGGTCTATGTGCGGCCTTCCGAACTGAAGGCATAGGACTCGGACACTCTCGTGTGCAACATCCACTCCGTGGACGGAGGCTTGTCCGGGCAAGACAGAGCGTCTGCTAAAACGTTCTTGGCTCCCGGGATATGCACCGCTCGGTTGAGACCGTCTACCAGGCGAAACAACTCCATCACCAGTTGCAGAGCCTGCCCAGGCCGACCCATGCTTGTTGATCACCCATGCCGCAGTCCAGCTGTCAGGGTGAGGGTCGTAAAGAGACGACTTTCTCTTGCAGCAACGACCACAAAACCTGTAGGGCAGCCACGACTGACGGAAGCTAAGTCGAAGTCAAAGTTAACCAAGTGTACATGCACCTATCCGACAGGTGACAAGAACCTAACACTCACCACCTGACGACTGAAGATGACGTCGTTTCAAGAGGCGTCGTTTCGAAACAAGCAAGGCGGTGGCCTAACACTGAGTAGAAGCCGTCGTTTCGAAACGACGTCGCAACAACGCGAGACTGAAGCCTGACAATCAGATTGCGTCGTGTCAATCACCGTCGGAAGAGGACGGAGACAGACAGACGACAGAGCGACCTAAACTGAAGAATACAGTCTAGACGACTAGCCAAGCCAACGTTACTACCATCTGGTAGCGTCAGACGAAGTGCACATGCAGCCAGGGTTGAAATAGACACGCGACTCGGTCCCCACAGCTAAGTATGTTGACCTAGATTAGTTCACTGCAGTGAACTTCAACACTGTAGAGAGAGCAAGACAAACTCTCTCTAAACCCTCAAGAAGGTAAGAGAGAGCCCAATACAAAAGTATACTCTAATCAATCCGAAAATATATGAATACCCTGATCGAGGGTGGAATTAATTATCGCTCAAAGTAATAAACTCTGAGAGCAGCATGGAACAGGTCCATATCGCTCGGCGAAAAAAGAAGAATGACGTCACAAGGGTAAGCCATCTAGCGGTGAAAGGGATCGGGAGAGGTAATTCTCTTTATTTGTCAGTGGTATATCCGGTCCAGTGCGGCCCTCGGGCTGATATGGAGGTCTCAGGCTGATATGAGGTATGGTATGAAAAATGACATGTTATAACCTCAAAATATACTTAACCATAATCTGATTTCATATCTCACAGGTAAAGTAACATTTATAGCAGGACGGCGATCAAATTTCGAAAACTTAAGTTTTTCTTTGGTTTAAACATATTATATTCACTGAGAAAAGGATTGGGAACAAGTTATCCAACTTAAAAGACTCTCTAATAAGCATGTGCACAATTGATTTACATATATACAGGCAAAATGACAGATAGTGAACAAGAGAAGAGTAAAATAGATAAAGAGAAATAGGATTACATTATAAATCTAAACAAATCGTTTTGTTTCACTGATATAATTTTGTACTAAATTAAATAAACGTTTATTTTGACATAATGATAGGTCTGCACTTCCCTCAAGCAAAAGTTTAAGATCAATTGAAACACATGCTGGTACAGTAATAGGCTTATGTGCGGATACAAGCACTTCTCTCTGTTTGGTATATAATGTACACTGGAACATATATTGGTAAGCATTCTCAACATGGTAACCACATGAACAGTTTGCATTTAGTTTCATGCCAACCTTGTATAAATCATAATTCAACGAGTTTACAGTATATCGCTACTTAGTATGAATTATATTCAATTTTTTTCAATGAATAGTACTGTGTTGCAGAAGAGTGCTGATGAGTAATACTTGATTTACAACCTGTCACTGTTTTAGACTGACTATAGGTGGTTGGTAGAACGTTCCAAGAACATATTGTTGATGGGAAGAAGGAATTGTTTGAATGTTTCAGTCTTGAATAAGGAGAAAATACATTTTGGGAGTTACGTCAGTTATAACTGGATTTAAACCCTACATTCTGAGGAAGAAGATCAGCAAGGTATTGAGGAGCTAATCCATTTTTGATTTTATGCATCAAACTTAGCTTTCTTTTTCTCCGACGTTCTTGTAACGTTTCCCAACCAGTTTCAAAATACAGAAATTTGTGTGATGTATACTTATTACTGATGTAATCAAGTAACTATTCTTGCTGTTTGTAGTTGAATTAGTTCTATTTGTTTGTTAATTCAAGAGTACAACCGTCCCAGATTTCGCATGTGTATTCAAGATGTGGTCTAATAAACATTGCATAAATTTCATTCAGGGTTTCTTTGCATAGTAAATATTTCAAAAGTTTCATGGAACATACCATTTTTGATACACGTTTTATAATATCAATATGGTCTATCCATTTTCCATTACTCGCTAACGTTACTCCTAAATGTTTATGTGTTTCAACCATTTTTATTTCCACACCATCAAAGGATAGCTGATTGTTGATAGAAAACACCATAGCTTCAGTCTTGGTTGGGTTGTGCTTGATAAGCCATTTTTTACCACATATCTTCAATTTACACAAGTTAGAGTTAAGTTTCTCTTCTAAAATCTTCTGAATAATAACGTCAAGATGAGTCATCAACAAAAAACCGAGTTAAACAGTCTACTTCATCAGCAATATCATTGATATAAACAATGAATAATAATGAGCTAAGCACTGAGCCCTGGGGAACACCAGCGTTGAGTACTTCGATTTAGAGATGGCTCCATTTACAAACACGATTTGACTGCGATTACTTATATAACTAACTAACTAACCCAATAACTGATCATGACCTTTTACACCATATTTTTCAAGTTTCAACAGTAAGCCTTTATGCCAAACTCGATCAAATGTTTTAGATACATCACAGAAAACCAGGCAATAATGTTCTTTTTTTTGTCAAGTGATTCACAAACTTGATGATATATTTCAATTAATTGATGTACAGTTGAATTTCCAGGTTGAAACCAGACTGATATTTGTAAATAAGGTTATTTGAATGGAAATAATTGAATAAATGTTTGAAAACAACTCTTTCAACACACCGACACAGCTGATAAGTGATATGGGTCTATAATTAGATGCTAAGGTTGGATCTCATTTTTAAATAGAGGCATAACATTTGCAACAACTTTCGACTCAGATGGATATACACACGATTGCAATGACATATTTTTCAAGAGCTGATGGCTTATTCTGTCAGTCCTTTGTCACATGTAAACATTTTATAATATATTCAATTTCCCCTTTAGTTACTATAAGTGTGTCAAATACAGCACTGGTTCTTTTTTTGAAGCATTGTAGACATGTATTGTGATTATCTAATGTTGAAATTGATTGGAAATACTCATTCAATTTTTCTACTTTTTCAAAATCAGCAAAAACAAGTTGGATTTTCTTGGTCATTGGTAGATTTAAGGGGAGGTATGCAGTTACCTGAGCCAGACTGCTTTACCAAGTAGAGTAACAGTTTCCAATAAGAACTTTTACTTTCAACATATATGTATGAGTCAAGAAGATAATTATCCACATTATCATAAAAGCTCTCTTTTGCATAGTACTTCATATTCTTAACTTTCTGCCGCTGTGTTTTTAATTTCATGATATCAGATAAATTCTTTGTTCTATTCGCCTTTTGAATTGAATTTGTGTATACATGAATTTAATTTATTATAGAATGTATCACATGCTCCATTGACACCATCACAATTTGAAAATAGTTCAGTCCAGTTTGTTTCATCTATGCGCTCATATTCGATGTATAATCATCTTGATTATATAACATAATCCATCTCTGATATATATATATATATATATATAATGAATGAATGAATTATCTTTATTTCCTCCATGAAATGAAGAGTACATGATAAGATTTACTTGAACAAGAACATATTTACATTAGTGAGTTAATTTACATATATAATAGGGATTTTAGATTCCACGAGCTGATGTTGGTTGCGGCAATGTTCATGAACACAGCCCACTCCTCTAGCGTCCAGTGGTCCACGACAGGTGTAATACCTCCTAGGAGTGTGATGAGTTTTATTTCTTCATCTGAGCAATCCTCAAATTGTAGATAACTTTGTAGACTAAGGTTATCAAATATCTGTTCATTGAGGGAATTACGTTTCAGGAGCAAAACACAACAATCAATAAGTTGGTGTTTTACAATATCTTTGCACTCGATATCACATATGAGACACTGGCCGGATATCACAGGTAGTAAACCAAGTTTAACAATACAGTACATGCTCCTTGTATGCATAGGAAACAGCTCACATAACCCCCATAGTCTATGAGGGGCAAGCGCACTGTGTATCTGGTTGAACCTACTCATTCCTTCAGTTCTAATCAGTGTTTCTTTCCACATTTTCTGTTCAGCAGCACTCACTTCTTTGTTCACCATTCTGTTCCATTCATTTTTGTTTGGAAAAGAACCAGTATTGATAAAGTCAGTTACACATGACCAGAGGTTGTATTTCAACACAACATTCAACAGATCATGACTTATCCAAGAAGAACATCTATTGCCCATCATGAACTGTCCAATTCTGTGGGTAAGAACTCTTTTGTGGATACTCCCTACATCTGCATGACACAGTCTTCCAAACAACATGAGTTTTAATTTATCAAAAGCACCATGCATCGACCATAGTCCAAGCGTTTGAATTGTGGCTAATGTAGATGAACGTTTATGGAAATTTTGAACAATTCGAGCAAACAGTCTCTGTATGCGTTCAAGAGTGGTGTATTCTGTTTCACTTATATTTGTCCATAGTTCACATGCATAAAATGCACAAGGGAATATAACACTCTTCCATATTTTAACACAGCCTAAAGGGTTGATACCACCAGCTTTAAGTCCAATATCCTTCAGTGAGTGTAGGAGTTGTCTAGCTTTTGTACAGGATCGTTCAGTTCTGTCACCGTGGTTTTTGTTATTTATAAGAGATCCTGCATAAATGGTGCTATTAGAGGGTGGTAAAACGTTTGCTCCAATTTTATAGCACACATCACTGTTAAGCTTATTGCAACCCTTGAAAACAATAACACAGCTTTTCTCAGCGTTGTATGTGAGACGCCATTTACATGCGTATGTACTTAATGTCCTTAGCATGTCTTGAAGTCCGTTTGATTGGGTACTGAGCAGAGTTGTGTCATCTGCAAGGAGAATACTTGGTACATGATCTTCACCAATTATAAGACCTTTCGAAAGCTTGTTAAGTTCTACAATTAAGTCGTTAATATAAACCAGAAACATGAAGGCGGAGAGTACTCTCCCCTGTCCAACGCCCTGGTTTAAGTCAAAAGAACGACTAGTACATCCATTATGAAGAACATTTGCAGATGAATTTTCATAACTTTGTTTGAACAGATGCCAGGTCGTTCCTTCAATTCCAAGTTCATATAGTTTAACAAGGAGTCCATTGTGCCATATCCGATCAAACGCTTTCTCGTTATCCAAGAAAGCTGCAAATACGTTTGATCCTCTTTCAGTGTATTGTGCAATCATTTCCTTTACAACGAACGTTGAAACAGTAGCACCATATCCTTTTCGGAAGCCACACTGGAGTTTATGGGGGAAATCTATATGCATACATTTTAAGTACTGCTCTATTCTGTTTAATAACACTTTTTCGAATATCTTTGACAGTGCCGAAGTAAGAGTGATGCCACGATAGTTTGCTGGGTTTAATTTTGATTTATTATTTCCTTTGTAAAGGGTGATTATTGTTCCTTTTCTAAAAGTACTTGGCAAATAACACAGCTGTTTGATCATGTTAAATAGGTTGGCTATGTGTTTCAATAGGAGCATACTTCCACACGTAATATGCTCGTTCATAAGGCAGTCTTGTCCAGGAGCTTTCCGTAACTTAAGTTCTTTTGTTACTTTATATACTTCATGCTGATTAAAGTTTTTCTCGAGGATTGGGTCTATTCCTTTGATATTCATACTGTCAATATGTTTTTTCCTCTCATCAATATAGCTTTTGAATTCATTGTCAAATTCTGGTTTGTCCAGGGGAGATAATAGATCAGAATAATAGTCAGCCCAGAGATCGCATATTGTAGATGGAGTGTCTGCCGTCTTATCTCCAAATTGAAGTTTACATACTGATACCTTCTGTCTACGTTGTCGCCTCACTGTTCTGTAAAATTCATTTATATCGATTTCACTTGCATTTGTGATTTCAACATATTTGTCTCTATCCCATTGTCGTTTTGCTTGTCTATGCATTTTTCTAAAGTCACATTTACGTTGTTTATATTCTATATATGTTTGGTTACTTTCATCTCTTGGTTTACCACATTTTTTCCATTTGCGCTTTGCTTCCCGCATATGAAAGTGGTAAAAGTCTAAACTTGAACCTTTCCAGTATGGTTTGAGGTATGGACGAAACACCCCACGGGGTATATACTGTGCAGCAGCGTGGTGAAGAGAGGTGGTGATGACGTCACAGTACCCTTCTATTGTGTCACTATTGATGTTGTCGGTTTGCGGTAGATGCCACCCAAGTAACAGATCTACTTCTGTTTTATACATGTCAAGTTCCATTTGATTTGCTTGATTCCATTTTAGATTCTGTATATGCCATTCTTTCTCTCCTGATACTAGGCAGTCACTAAATACTGATAAACTGACTGGGTAATGGTCAGACACTTCATATGCAATATAGTCATGTATTTTTGTCTCACAGATAGTTGATTGAAGTATTTCTGGAACAAAGATGTAATCTATTAGTGAAGTTTGAGTATTAGATTTGTTCCTCCACGTGAAGTTTTGTCCAGTTACGGTGCTAGGGTTAAAGCATGACACCATATTTCTATCATTGAGTGAGCGTAATAGAAGAAGTGATCTTGCAGAGTTTGGTTTATTTACTAAATCTGTATTAAAGTCCCCACAAAGGAAAACATAGCTTGATGGAGACAGCTCATCAACAATGTCAAATACGACAAATAGTGCGTCTTTGTATGAGCTCAGATGATGGTTTGTGGAGGGCAGAAGCACACTAACTACAACTATATCTACACAACCAGAACGAGCTATTCTTACTGCTGTAACATAGTCGCTGTCATGTAATAAGGTCTGTATTGTAGAATATTCTTGCTTTCTTGTCAGTATGGCCACACCACCTTCCCCTTTAATACTATTCTGATTCGATTTAATCTTAACCGTTACATGAAAATCAGTACGGTATTTGCTCATATAAGATGCAGTCTCACTATTCAGCCAGTGTTCAGTAATAGTTAACACATCGCAGTGGTCACATAGTTTGTCGAGTTGTTGAGCATTGTACATAATGCCTCTAATGTTCCAGGTTCCAACTGTAAATATGATTGCTACTATATACACTAGTTTTATGGTCATTCTAGTAGGAAACATTAATATCTTTGTGAATTTGGTATCCATTCCCTACACAACACATTCTCTGGCCAGAAGTCCGGCTGAGCTACTTTGCTAGCAGTTTTACTATCTACATTAATGCGGATAGTATATGTACAGTTATACCCCTCCCATCGTTTTAGGAGGTTTGAAGAGGTGATGTGAACACCACGCTGTTTAGCATATGAGAATATAGCATCCTTCACTATATCAAATGGTCTGTCTGCACGTACACGTGAAAGAACATATCTTTTTCTTTTTACTTTTGGTGAGGTTCCCTGAAATGCTCTTTCAAGTTCCTTATCAAATTTAACTTGTCTTGAATTATTTTCAGTTACAACAGATAACTTATGCTGCATGTTCTTGGTGTGTTCACCTTGTACATTATTGTCATGTTTAGAAGCAGGACGAATACTTGTCTTCTCTATTGGCGTAGTCTGGTGTAAAGGCATTTGGTCATTGAGGATGGTGATCTCTGGAGATAAGTATTCTCTGTTAGGCGGGGATTTGGTAAGTTTGACAGGAGTTTTTACGGCATCAGCAAATGTTGGGATGCTTACTGATTCATTTGTTTCTTTTTCCTGTACATGCATTCTTGTTTTGGGTTTTTGTGAACATTTTTCAATGTCTTTGATATGCAATTTATCAAGTCTGTCATTTACCATATCTGTTTTATAGGTGACCTCTTCTATCCTAGCTTTTACTTCATCCCTCAGCAATGCAATTTGTCTATCCTTGTCGCGTAACTGTGCAACGAGTGTCTGTATGTCACATCTCAACTTCATCTCCACATTATGTACTCTTTCTATTTCTCTTTCGGCTTTAACAAGATCTTTATTTCTTTCTTCTAGAACCTTGATAACTCTCCTCATATCATCGTCGAATTTATCATGCAGACTTTCAATTTTTGTGTCAGTTTCTTTTGAGTTCTGTGTCATCCTGTTATTTATTTCCATAGTCTGTGATATTAAAAAGCCTATAGCATCTTTTATCTTCATAGACTTCATCACTTCCTCTTCTTCATCATCTTCGTCGGGTGTTTCTTCTGTGTACTTGTTCTTCATTTTGCTAAGTACTTCTTTCTGTAACACTTCGGCAGTCACTGATCCATTTATGAAACTATACAATATGTACACGTCAGAAGCATATTTTTCAATAATAGTCTTTTTTGATTGACCTCTTTGTACACGTTTCGAAATGTAACCTTTTGGCGCATTTTCACGTCTATCTTTTGCAATCTCATACAAACTGAAGCGAGCTCTATTAAGTTTTTCTTCTTCATTTTTATATAATTGTACAAGTTCTTCTTCAAATGTAACTCGATCAAGTTGACCTAATTGATCATCAAGTTCATTGTATATGTTTGTATCCGACTCATACACTCCTTGAGTAACATACCGACTTTCGTCATGGTCTCTATGGTCATCCATTGTTCTTTCAATTGTGACCCAAGCGCTGGTCAATCAAGCAGCAGGACCTCTGTCTTGTTAGTGTTGTACATATCTTATATTTCATTTTTGGATATTGCAACAAAATCAAAGTTCAAAAATTCCAAATTCATACATGATGAGATGCAGGGGTGTGTTACAAACATGTACATACCACTTGTAGCGTGTGATTCTTTCTGGTTTTCTTCTAATTTACATTATAATTGGAGCAAATTTTCGTGAGTTATATTGTTGACGCATGCGCATTTTCTCCCATTTGATTTAATTGAATCCACTCAACGATTTTTTGCAAGATGTATTCAAGGTCTTAACAGAAGAAGTTCTTCATGTTCTGTCATAGCTAATTTGGGTCTTTGGACAATGAAAGGTTATATTGATAAATGCAGATTACTCTTTCTAGGTCGTCTGTGCAACAATCAATGCCACTCAGCAACAAAGATGTTATTTTGTGCATTCATTTCATTGAATATTAAATTATTAAATAACTCACGAAACATATGCACCTGTCTTTCAAGCACGGCAAGAAAATATGATTTACTAAATTTTATTATTGATTATGTACATTGTGGTTATTTCCCCCCCCCAAAACCAACATGGCGCAATATTGTTATTAAAGCCATCACATTCTCAGAGGAAAATCAGTGAAATCGACTCTATCTGTCAGACATGATATGGTTAGATATGCTAAAGTACACAAACAACTACGTATGCATAGTTTATATAGCTTAATGTACAACTATCCAGATTATAGAGCCTATATACAACTTTTTATACAGGTAATGTCACGAGGGAAAACCTCACGGGAATGTATAAATTGTAAAACCCAATGTTTTGATCACGACTGTGATGTCATTCTACATTGTGAAACTTATATGAAGCAACGTAACGCATTTTATAGTTTTGTAATTGATACACTTGATTTTGACTTGTATGTTCGTATTGAAATGATTGATGATGATGATAATTTAATAGCTTTTTTATGTGGAGCAAATATCATACCTGAAATAACTACATCAGACAGAAACAATGTTATATTGCATTTTGCTTTGTACATTCATTCATTGAAATCATCTCTTTTGTACAGTTTCTTATATCTATTTTTGTAAATAAATCCTGTTTCTATGCTTTGTTGATGACCATGTAAATACATCCTTGTGATCTTCGCCATATCGGAGGAAATAAAGACATTCATTCATTCATTCATTCATTCATTCATTCTGATCGCGTCAACCACTTTCTGACTGCAGTCTGATCGCGGTCAACTGCTATCAGATTGCAGTCTGATCGCGGTAGGTACCGGTAAAGATATCTGCAACCGTCTGTAAGTGAAATACTCTTGAAAGCGGCGTTAAACCCCAACTCACCTCACCTCGTAATTAAAACGTAAGTAAATTATTAAACATAAAACCATCGTATATTGAATAGAATATAGATCCTATTTTGAACTAATGTTGAATGGACCCGTAGATCGGCAATATGGCTGCCCTTGCTCCTTTACTTTATTTAATATACATGTAGGGTGCAGGTTTGTTTTTTTATTTTGATTTAAACATATTTATTCAATTGAAAGGATTTGGAACAAGTTATCCAACTTAGTGCAACCCTCTCCTATGTACAGTGCTGACATATTTAATATTGAAACGCAATATATGTACAATGATATATACAGAAAAGAGAAAGATATGTTGCATATTTACAAGAAAGAAAGAAAACATAAACATGTAAAATATTAGGAAAGAACAATGAGTAATACTAACAATGATATATTAAATCCGGGTTAATTGAAGGGGTGTGTTCAAAAAGAACACATGTGCCATGTTATATGCATAGAACATGTGCCCTTCTTGAATGTACCCCTTCAATTGTCAATAGGTTTGTTTACCTATGATTTACCTACGTTTTTATTACGATATCAAGTTCCAGTGTTTTCAATGTATTGATATAAATATTTACACAGTATTTACTTTGCAAATGTCTTACTTTAGAAAGCTATCAGCGTCGGTGTTTTAATTATCGATTAAGTATGGCGACAAATTACACTTTTATTTCATCAATAGGAATCTTAAAGGAATCTTGCAAATAACATTGAAAGTCATAAGCTATCCAAAATAATTGACATAACCACACAAATAAGTGCGACTTATTACGCACATAAGTACATGGCTGAAAAAAAATCTTTAACCCCTAAACAGCAGAATATACAATTCGTTCTCCCAAGAACTCATATTGATACAATCTGAGTTCGTTTCTGCTGGTTTCTGCAAATCTTGAATAACGTATTCCATGCTGTATTTAAAAAAATGGTTCGGTTTGAGCAACGCTGTGTACATGTACGAACAAGCTTGATGAATTTTAGTTAGTAAAATATGTTCCCGATGAATGTAATTATTGTCTGATGTGGTAGAGTAATGTGTTTTCAAGTTATAAAAGTACGTTTGAAGATGATATGACATACTGTTTCCTTTTTTTCGCAACAAACATTAAGCACAGTTGTCAAAACTGCTGACTATATGTTTAAATGCGTTCGCCTAGTCAACATCGCTGGGTCAAGTGTTTATTCTTTTAATTGTTGATCTATCATGATTGATTTATGGCTTTTAAACAATGTACATGCATAATTCATTTGATTAATTAATAGTTATTCTGATTTTCAAAGCGAGTACAAGTGTGACGTCACAATGGCGGCCTTCATGTATCAATGCTCAGAAGTTGAATTCATTTGTTTGCATTTACTGATTATTGGTTGCACGTTGCATTTTGCAATTTGATTATACAAATGATATTTCAAAGGCCTGATACTATTTTCCTCTAAGATTGTACACATTACACAACATGAAGTCCTACTTAAATAAATTCAAATATCACCAGAGTTTCATGGTAAAATGCAAGTTGAAAACCTTCCAAACGTTTGCACACGTATATTGAATCGTATTGTGACATACAATTACTTGTTTTAATCTGATATGATGCTGAAACCAAAGCCGTTTGGTCTCTTCCTCTAAAACTGAGGGTACGGGATATTGTCACAGACTGAGATTCACTGGTCTGAGATGAGCTGTTTCTATTTATAGAGATTGGAGTTGCCAGACCTGTATAGTATAGTTTGTATATGGTGTAAGGTAGGAGGTCTGCGTGTAAGGCGTGCAGTTCCAATATACTGGCAGCCGACGCAATGGCTACCAGAAACGCCATCCTAACTGAGAGACAAAGAATAGTTGTCTCGGCCGTAGCTCATAAAAGTCTGACTTGAGGTGGTTCATAACCACCGCCAAGTCCCACTCCGGAGGCCTCAATTTCTGGCATCTGTCCATCTGTCGATAGGTTTTAATGATCTTCTTAAGCACGGATATGTCTATACCCGGCTCCCGTTTGCAGAGGACGGACATGATCGCTGCCAAGTAGTTTTTAATGCAGGAGGCCTTAAGATCTCCCTGCGTGCGAATGTGAAGTAGGTACTCGGCGACCTTAGGAACCGTTGGTCCGTTACTGACAAGATGTCGAACCCCTTCTCCTTGCCGGGGCAATGAGGAGAAGCCGAAGAGACAGAGTCGTCTGAATCTTGGCCACTACTTGCGTCATTATTGCCCGAGGAGGAAAAGCATAGGCGTTCATCCCCTCCCATCCTAACGAAAGAGCGTCTAGACTCCAGGCCCCTGGGTCGGGAACTGGAGACACGTAAGTCGGCAACTGGTGATTGAGCCGTGTCGCAAAGAGGTCTATGTGCGGCCTTCCGAACTGAAGGCATAGGACTCGGACACTCTCGTGTGCAACATCCACTCCGTGGACGGAGGCTTGTCCGGGCAAGACAGAGCGTCTGCTAAAACGTTCTTGGCTCCCGGGATATGCACCGCTCGGTTGAGACCGTCTACCAGGCGAAACAACTCCATCACCAGTTGCAGAGCCTGCCCAGGCCGACCCATGCTTGTTGATCACCCATGCCGCAGTCCAGCTGTCAGGGTGAGGGTCGTAAAGAGACGACTTTCTCTTGCAGCAACGACCACAAAACCTGTAGGGCAGCCACGACTGACGGAAGCTAAGTCGAAGTCAAAGTTAACCAAGTGTACATGCACCTATCCGACAGGTGACAAGAACCTAACACTCACCACCTGACGACTGAAGATGACGTCGTTTCAAGAGGCGTCGTTTCGAAACAAGCAAGGCGGTGGCCTAACACTGAGTAGAAGCCGTCGTTTCGAAACGACGTCGCAACAACGCGAGACTGAAGCCTGACAATCAGATTGCGTCGTGTCAATCACCGTCGGAAGAGGACGGAGACAGACAGACGACAGAGCGACCTAAACTGAAGAATACAGTCTAGACGACTAGCCAAGCCAACGTTACTACCATCTGGTAGCGTCAGACGAAGTGCACATGCAGCCAGGGTTGAAATAGACACGCGACTCGGTCCCCACAGCTAAGTATGTTGACCTAGATTAGTTCACTGCAGTGAACTTCAACACTGTAGAGAGAGCAAGACAAACTCTCTCTAAACCCTCAAGAAGGTAAGAGAGAGCCCAATACAAAAGTATACTCTAATCAATCCGAAAATATATGAATACCCTGATCGAGGGTGGAATTAATTATCGCTCAAAGTAATAAACTCTGAGAGCAGCATGGAACAGGTCCATATCGCTCGGCGAAAAAAGAAGAATGACGTCACAAGGGTAAGCCATCTAGCGGTGAAAGGGATCGGGAGAGGTAATTCTCTTTATTTGTCAGTGGTATATCCGGTCCAGTGCGGCCCTCGGGCTGATATGGAGGTCTCAGGCTGATATGAGGTATGGTATGAAAAATGACATGTTATAACCTCTAAATATACTTAACCATAATCTGATTTCATATCTCACAGGTAAAGTAACATTTATAGCAGGACGGCGATCAAATTTCGAAAACTTAAGTTTTTCTTTGGTTTAAACATATTATATTCACTGAGAAAAGGATTGGGAACAAGTTATCCAACTTAAAAGACTCTCTAATAAGCATGTGCACAATTGATTTACATATATACAGGCAAAATGACAGATAGTGAACAAGAGAAGAGTAAAATAGATAAAGAGAAATAGGATTACATTATAAATCTAAACAAATCGTTTTGTTTCACTGATATAATTTTGTACTAAATTAAATAAACGTTTATTTTGACATAATGATAGGTCTGCACTTCCCTCAAGCAAAAGTTTAAGATCAATTGAAACACATGCTGGTACAGTAATAGGCTTATGTGCGGATACAAGCACTTCTCTCTGTTTGGTATATAATGTACACTGGAACATATATTGGTAAGCATTCTCAACATGGTAACCACATGAACAGTTTGCATTTAGTTTCATGCCAACCTTGTATAAATCATAATTCAACGAGTTTACAGTATATCGCTACTTAGTATGAATTATATTCAATTTTTTTCAATGAATAGTACTGTGTTGCAGAAGAGTGCTGATGAGTAATACTTGATTTACAACCTGTCACTGTTTTAGACTGACTATAGGTGGTTGGTAGAACGTTCCAAGAACATATTGTTGATGGGAAGAAGGAATTGTTTGAATGTTTCAGTCTTGAATAAGGAGAAAATACATTTTGGGAGTTACGTCAGTTATAACTGGATTTAAACCCTACATTCTGAGGAAGAAGATCAGCAAGGTATTGAGGAGCTAATCCATTTTTGATTTTATGCATCAAACTTAGCTTTCTTTTTCTCCGACGTTCTTGTAACGTTTCCCAACCAGTTTCAAAATACAGAAATTTGTGTGATGTATACTTATTACTGATGTAATCAAGTAACTATTCTTGCTGTTTGTAGTTGAATTAGTTCTATTTGTTTGTTAATTCAAGAGTACAACCGTCCCAGATTTCGCATGTGTATTCAAGATGTGGTCTAATAAACATTGCATAAATTTCATTCAGGGTTTCTTTGCATAGTAAATATTTCAAAAGTTTCATGGAACATACCATTTTTGATACACGTTTTATAATATCAATATGGTCTATCCATTTTCCATTACTCGCTAACGTTACTCCTAAATGTTTATGTGTTTCAACCATTTTTATTTCCACACCATCAAAGGATAGCTGATTGTTGATAGAAAACACCATAGCTTCAGTCTTGGTTGGGTTGTGCTTGATAAGCCATTTTTTACCACATATCTTCAATTTACACAAGTTAGAGTTAAGTTTCTCTTCTAAAATCTTCTGAATAATAACGTCAAGATGAGTCATCAACAAAAAACCGAGTTAAACAGTCTACTTCATCAGCAATATCATTGATATAAACAATGAATAATAATGAGCTAAGCACTGAGCCCTGGGGAACACCAGCGTTGAGTACTTCGATTTAGAGATGGCTCCATTTACAAACACGATTTGACTGCGATTACTTATATAACTAACTAACTAACCCAATAACTGATCATGACCTTTTACACCATATTTTTCAAGTTTCAACAGTAAGCCTTTATGCCAAACTCGATCAAATGTTTTAGATACATCACAGAAAACCAGGCAATAATGTTCTTTTTTTTGTCAAGTGATTCACAAACTTGATGATATATTTCAATTAATTGATGTACAGTTGAATTTCCAGGTTGAAACCAGACTGATATTTGTAAATAAGGTTATTTGAATGGAAATAATTGAATAAATGTTTGAAAACAACTCTTTCAACACACCGACACAGCTGATAAGTGATATGGGTCTATAATTAGATGCTAAGGTTGGATCTCATTTTTAAATAGAGGCATAACATTTGCAACAACTTTCGACTCAGATGGATATACACACGATTGCAATGACATATTTTTCAAGAGCTGATGGCTTATTCTGTCAGTCCTTTGTCACATGTAAACATTTTATAATATATTCAATTTCCCCTTTAGTTACTATAAGTGTGTCAAATACAGCACTGGTTCTTTTTTTGAAGCATTGTAGACATGTATTGTGATTATCTAATGTTGAAATTGATTGGAAATACTCATTCAATTTTTCTACTTTTTCAAAATCAGCAAAAACAAGTTGGATTTTCTTGGTCATTGGTAGATTTAAGGGGAGGTATGCAGTTACCTGAGCCAGACTGCTTTACCAAGTAGAGTAACAGTTTCCAATAAGAACTTTTACTTTCAACATATATGTATGAGTCAAGAAGATAATTATCCACATTATCATAAAAGCTCTCTTTTGCATAGTACTTCATATTCTTAACTTTCTGCCGCTGTGTTTTTAATTTCATGATATCAGATAAATTCTTTGTTCTATTCGCCTTTTGAATTGAATTTGTGTATACATGAATTTAATTTATTATAGAATGTATCACATGCTCCATTGACACCATCACAATTTGAAAATAGTTCAGTCCAGTTTGTTTCATCTATGCTCTCATATTCGATGTATAATCATCTTGATTATATAACATAATCCATCTCTGATATATATATATATATATATATATATATATATATATATATATATATATATATATATATATATATATATATATATATATGCCGTTTTAGTATTAACAGAAGCGGTCATTATTAGGTAATTTTTAGTGGTCATTTTTTCTTTTCTGAAAAACTCAAATTTATGAAGAACTGAATCTAACAAAGAACATCCAATGTTGAAAACACACCCCTTCCTGTTCATTCCACCATGCTGAAGTTACACAACAAAAGTGATGATGTCATGGATGATATAAACATAGATATACGAAGATCATGTATTGCTTACTGAACTTTTATCATAGCCATAAACATGTTTTATATGAATTGAATGTAACTTTGGTCGTAGTTATACAGTGCTGTGTGAGTACAAATATATTGGGATATTGAACTTACTTACGTATTGAATACAGAAATCAATGAAAGTAAGATCGAATGATTAGGATAGACAGCGAGGTTAACTTACTTGTTCTGACGCTAATAGGTGATGATATTGGACTTTGCACTACGCCTTTGTAGTCAAGATAACGTAGAATGCTGACGCTGTAGTCAGTGTTTGATTGGAGTCCTATAACCTCATAGGACGTACTGCCTCCAGTGATGGATATTGGAGTGGCCAGACCTGTATACGTAAGTTTGTATGTGCTCACGTAGTCTTCAGGATCAGCTTGTTGAGTCCAGGTAACATTTAAACTGTTGTAGGTAGTTGTGGCAGTTGAAACAGGTACAAGTGAAGGGGAACCTGAAGCAGAGATATGTGTAAAGTAAACCCTTCTTGTCTATCTATCTATACAGCTGCAACCTGAAAGTTTGTGCACCTTCTTGTACATGTACGTGCAAAAACGGACTGCATTACTTCACCTGCATTTACGAGGGATCATCGTGTCTCAATATGTACACACATATATAATCTATTTCAAACTAACGTGATCGTCTGGATAGTGATGTAAGTAAAGGTTTCGAACATAGACAAACGAGGAATTTAAAATTGTTTGGTTTCCTTAATTTTTGAATATGTCCCATATCGATTGAATGAGAAAACTTCCGTCAAAAGTACATTGAATAAGGATAGCTGAAACTATATATGTGACTTGTAGGATTTGTGGATTACATTATACGATTTACTGGAGCGGCGTTGAAATAAGCCTATGGCTTGTTCGCCAATCCAGATTTCTTTTTGGAAATAAAAATATGTTTAAACCATATATGTGACTTATGTTTGACGCTGTTGATATACAATAAAGAGTGCAATGAAGAAAATTTGACGAACTACCAAAACTGTTTCGTTATGGGTGAGGTATGAAATTAGATTGTGTTATTGTAAATGAAATGTCACTACTGACGTGAGAACATAACATTATTGGTTTCGTTTTTGCGATGAAACGACATCTCGAAGACATCACATACTACATGATATTTGCACTAAGATACATGTACGCAGGGAAGTAAACAAACATTCGGAATGCAGATGTAGATAGTATACGTTTGTGGATTACATTATATGATTTACTTAGATGAACTAAGGATACATGAGTACATATATTTGAAAAAGATATATCCACCATCCTTTTGGATTGACGATTATATGTCAGACCTTTATCACATGCATTCTAATCACAGTAAATGCATTAATCCGTTACATGATAAACAGTGCGAAATGTTGAAAAAATAAAATTCACCAAAAATGTAATATCATGCCTGAAAGAACTCTTGTTTTTGATGACATTGCCAATGACAGGACTCTTAAATGGAGGCTAGAGAAGAACTAAACAGATCCCGCATCAAACAGAAGAAACGGAAAAATTATTCCTATGTAGTTTTTTTCAGACTTTCACACCGTCTAAAATTCCTTAGAAAATGTAAAAGGTTGCAAAATCATTGTAATTTCTCCTAACCAGTATACAGGTGTCTATGTAAACCCTCCTGTAAGTCAATTGTACAAGGTGATACGGTTTAAAAGGTCGTTCCAACCATCAACTTACATGGCTAATAGGTTGATAATACGCTTTATATACCTAAAGACCCATTTATCACTCTTTGAATTCAGTTGTTATATAATCTTCCAAGAGGGTATAATCAAGTATAACGCCCTCCAAGTACAATTCTTTAAACCCAAGAAATTCTAAGTCCAATTTTGTAAGATACAGGATTCGAACCCGCAACCTTTCGCTTTGTAGCCCAGGCTCTACCACTAGACCGTGAAGGATTGGGGACTAGGAAGGGTTGATTGTTCGTCAATATTCTGCTGTCAGAGAACTTCCATGATATTTGTATATGTACGCTTTTTTTTACTTGGATCACCTGCACTAAAACATTTAGACATCTGCACTCTGTTGTTATTGTTTGCTTACGCGCCCTTGGGTCTTCCCTAGGGCAAAGGCCTCTCTTTGCTAGAACACCATCGCATTCAGGTGTTATCCAATGCATAAGGCCATTAAAGCAAGATATTTTAATGTCCTCCAAGTAGGATTACTTGGATTCCATTTTCACTAAGAGCTATTGAGTAAAGTAATCGATTTCCAAAATGTCCCAACTTTTCATAGCAGAACCTGCGGGATTCGAAACCGCAACCCTTCAGTTTGTAGCCCGAAACTCGGCCATTAGACCAAGAAGGATTGGTGGGACTGTATGGATTGATATTGAGCTCTATTCTGCTCTCCTCGAAATTGATGATATTGTATGTGCGCTATACAAGTACACTTGGATCTCCTGTATATATGATACTTATACAATTGCACTCACAACAGAAACCTACATTACGTATTAAACCCCAAAAGATTATAATTCTCACCTTGAAAATGATCGAGATGTGTTTTTCCCAACAAATCTTGAATTTGAGTGAAAAATAATCATAGACATCATATGTCACGAGTTGTATTTCTTTTATAATTGTTTGTTTACAACATACGCATGGAAATTAATAATATTAGGTCATAACAACTGATAGATCAATCTTGTCCCAATCTACCACTGTGTTGTCGTCTGGTCATGTCGACCTGTCAGTATCAGGGGCGTCGACTTATACTTGAGATATATGTAAATAATGAACAATAAAAAAAAAAAAAATGAATCTCAGTACACTCTTTTATAGATTTAACAGGCAGATTTGATCATTAACTTGTTTAGATGATGTATTTGGTATATATTGATAGACACTATTCATGGATCCCTCTATCCGGGCTAAGCCCCGCCCCCCTTGATAACTGTTGCTAGTTCCCACACGCTTTCCCACTAAATGGCCGCCGTGATTGACAGCCTTGTCACCAAGTCTTATATCTTGCATTCCTGAAAGCTTTCATGTGTCTTTGTTACCAAACTCTGATCAATATCAACCAAGAGTTTGGACAAAAGGACTTAATTACTACCAACAAGGTTACATTAATGATGTACTATTACATTTCCCAACCGTATCTGTCCCCAAATGTTGCCCATCGGCATCGCTCCAAAAAACTATCCTCCTCATTTGTTATCACTTGAATCATCGAATCCAAGGAACCCCCGTTTATTGTTCATTCAAAGCGGGGTAAGTCACACACACACACACACACACACACACACACAAGAACCTTTTGTGAATTTTATTATATGATGTTACGGGAATTGCTTTAGGTAGAACTTTGAGGATAATTTAGGCCCAAGGCTACCAATTGGTTCGATGTTTGGGTCCTCAACCTAATTTTAAAAAAATAACCCATATGTATTTCTTTAATTTTCTGGTGTTATTGAGGTTTCCCTAATTTAAAATTAAAGATATTTTTAGGTAATTTAAGTTTAGAATTACTGCACGGTGCCAAACATGTTGCAAGAATCGTCGTTTTCCCATAAGGTCCTATGTAATTTCAGTGTAGCATAAATAATTTTCATGATCGTGACAGTGAACGAAAACTTGCAAAATTCAACATGACTGTAATCTAACATCTAAAGATTTTGTTTATAATATTCAAATTCATTAATTTTGAGCATAGTTTTGGAAAACGGCAAAATATTTACTAGGTATTTTTACAGTAACGTCACTTCCCCATTGCCACCATTTATAAGCAGACCTAAGGGGCTGAAAACAAGGACATACCTCAGTAATAAATTTACCGTTTAGTTAAATAATGTTGTATCAAAATTAAAAATTTTGTACGTGTTGCGGAGTAGATTTCCTTTTTCCATGTATATTTTCAGTGAAATATTTTGAAAATTGAGATAATTAAGATTATCCTTGCTACACTGAAATAACATGGGACCTTATGGGAAAACTCCCAGGTGTGTGTGTGAAAATCAAAATCAAATAGGCCTACATGCATTAGCAGATAAATATTGCATCAGTTTTTAAAAAATATTTTCTGGCATGAGCCGGGTGATATCTACCCTGAGCTATTTTTCAACATTGAAAGCGGCCTTGAAAAGTAAATAATTAGAACTTTAGGTTATTATGGAGAGATAATATAAGTCTTGGGAGAGGTTATCAGACACTGACACTATCAACTGCGAAAACACTAAATTGAGAAAGTCAAGGATTTCAATTTTTCTTTATAGATTTAATGTGTTTTTAGTGTTTATCTGGATAGATTGCTTTGTTCACGACGACGGCCACTTGCTTTTATCAAGCGCTTGCATTGTTCTACATTTGTCTTTGTAATACAGTTGGAAAATTTACGAGGAATGTTCCTTCCAGTCTTTCAGGATAACACTAATCACCATTACATGTTCCCCCCGCGCACCATAATACCATTTTTGTTTTTCGACAAAACCGTAACTAAAGGCAGTAGGGAATAGCCACTCGTTGTTAAGTACGGGCGAATGAAAGTTTTTTTTCTGATTCGCTGATACCATATCCGGTCACTGCGCAGGGATCCTTTATTTGGCATGTGCTGACGTTCTTAAATATTGTACCTATCATTGTAAGTATATTATAATGTAAATATCATGAATTCACGATTGACCGTATTATTGTTGGCTTTTGTAAATTCACCATGACGTATGTTTTTCTCATGTATTCTGGAGCGGCATTCATACAAGCTATTGCAGGTTGTTTACCAATTCAATTATTTAAAGAAATAAAAATGTTTAAAACATAAAGGGTTTTGACTTGGATTAAGGTGATTGAGAAAGGTGTCGACTTGCATGCGTAGTCTAATTATACATAATATTATAATAAATATTGAAACTGAATCAGTAAAATATGTTGTCGACATAATGTACCTTCTTTTGACTTTTATTCGTTGACAAGTCGTTTCTGTAGGACGTCATTAAACAAGTAAACAAGCCCTATTTCGCCTATAGTTTTGGAAATTCCAAACCGACAGCGAAGTTGGTTTTTCCCGAACAAATTCTGCTTCCAAAATCCAAAATTTAGTTAAGGTGGTTTCTTGAGACAGGTTTGTGACTTGTTTATTAATACTAGTTGCGTTGTTGTAGCTATAGTTTCTTTGCCGAATGGTCTATCTTGAATATGAAGAATGACACATCGTCGTCGTGTATTGCCATGTTTATGTTTAAGCAAATATAAGAACTAATTGATATTTTAAGATCGAATGTGAAATACAGAAATATCAGAGATGAATTTATTTTAATCTTACTTGAAGAACAAGGCAGCATGGTAACGTAGTAGTTCCCATCTTCACAGACACAGAGATTGTTCATACATCTCAGACGATCATCACAGACCTCATTGCTGCTGCCACACAACTGGCCGTGTCCACTTTCTGTAAACAGATGTTGGCTTTAAATTTTAAATAACTTTCTTTGGTTCACATTCTGCTACACCAGAAATATTTTTTTCTACCATTGAAATACTGATTTATCGGAATATGAGTATAGCAGTCAGAGCCTTGAACATTAGATTTGTGTAAGCTGAACAATAATACTTGACTATCTTCTGTACAACAGGTTTATACCGGAGCGGGTATATATAATTGCAATCTAAATACAATAAATGTCATTCAGATCTACAGCTCGTATCACGTTCTTAGACTGTAATAATAATAATAATGATATATAATTGTCGATCTGAAATTCAATTTATTCAGATTGATATAAAGGATTCGTTGTGGAGAAACATAACGAAACATTACATATCTTCAACAGTGTTTTCAACCCTTCTCGTTTCTGTTTCATGCAAAGTATGGATATCTACACGTGCGTTGTTCGTTTCATTGTGAGGTATACGCCACCAGCTTCATGAAAATAATGGCATTCGTAACAAGGTTTCAAAGTACATGTGCATCACACATTGCCCAAGCATCGTTCTAACACAATCGAGTTGTTAACTGGTGCAAAACTCGAGTACATGTATATTCCTAATCGAGAGATAAGTTATAAACTCGGTGTTTTATATCAGTGCTAGTTCATATATAGAATACTAAACGATGTCCCATTTGATAACATATTTATGAAACTAGTGAATGTTTGTTATTTTAACGAGCGAAAGCGAGTTAAATACCGATGCAATTCACGAGTTTCATAAACATGTTATCAAACGGGACCGAGTATAGTATTTAATTTATTACTCAATGATGTAAATAGCGAATGTTTAACGAGCGAAAGCGAGTAAAATACCACAGGCGCCAGACCCTAAATAAACACCTACGTATATCTACCTACCTATGTAACATATAAAGAAGGTATGACACTGTCCGCCATTTTGAACCTGGCATAGGACCGGAACTGGTTTGCTGGCTCAAATACACCTTGTAACATTCGTAGACTGATCCAAGTTTACATTTCCGGTCCTATGCCAGGATTCAAAATGGCGGACAGTGTCATACCTTCTTAATATGTTACATAGGTACGTAGATATAAATATATCTGTAGGTCTATATTGAGGGTCTGGTGCCTGTGTTAAATACCGATGCAATTCACGAGTTTCATAAACATGTTATCAAACGGGACCGAGTTTAGTATTTTATTTATTACTCAATGATGCAAATAGCGCTGAATTGCAAGAAAATCAAATAGAGTACGTAAATAATGGTTAAACGCTTCTGATTATCAATCGGTGAATACCATAATTTTGAATAAATGTTTCAATATCTTTCTATGCACACATCGCTCAAAAGTTTATGGCTATTGACAGATTGATCTTATTTCAATTACTCCAACAGGCACAGCATTCAGAGAGAGAAAAATATTCTACAATACAATATTTTTAAGTATGTTGTGATGAATATAACTGTATCCCCAAATAAATTTTTAATTCATTCGGTGTATATTATACCATCATTGTGTTATTTAGAATATATTTGATGCATCGTAGCATGGTGACCTATTGAACTTTTATATCATGTTTTCGCCTTGGAGATATTATTCAATATACTTAACCATAATCTGATTTCATATCTCACAGGTAAAGTAACATTTATAGCAGGACGGCGAACTAATTTTGAAAACTTAATTTTTTCTTTGGTTTAAACATATTTTATTCATTGAGAAAAGGATTGGGAACAAGTTATCCAACTTAAAAGACTCTCTCCTAAGCATGTGCACAATTGATTTACATATATACAGGCAAAATGACAGATAGTGAACAAGAGAAGAGTAAAATAGATAAAGAGAAATAGGATTACATTATAAATCTAAACAAATCGTTTTGTTTCACTGATATAATTTTGTACTAAATTAAATAAACGTTTATTTTGACATAATGATAGGTCTGCACTTCCCTCAAGCAAAAGTTTAAGATCAATTGAAACACATGCTGGTACAGTAATAGGCTTATGTGCGGATAAAAGCACTTCTCTCTGTTTGGTATATAATGTACATTGCAACATATAATGATAAGCATTCTCAACATGGTTACCACATGAACAGTTTGCATTTAGTTTAATGCCAACCTTGTATAAATCATAATTCATCGCTACTTAGTATGAATTATATTCAATTTTCTTTTGCCCCATGAATAGTCCTGTGTTGCAGAAGAGTGCTAATGAGTAATACTTGATTTACAATCTGTAACTGTTTTAGACTGACTATGGGTGGTTGGTAGAACGTTCCAAGAACATAGTGTTGATGGAAAAAAGGAATTGTTTGAATGTTTCAGTCTTGAATAAGGAGTAGATACATTTTTAGAGTTACGTAAGTTATAATTGGATTTAAATCTACATTCTGAGGAAGAAGATCAGCAAGGTATTGAGGAGCTAATCCATTTTTAATTTTATACATCAAACTTAGCTTTCTTTTTCTCCGACTTTCTTGTAACGTTTCCCAACCAGTTTCAAAATACAGAAATTTGTCTGATGTATACTTATTACTGGTGTAATCCAGTAACTATTCTTGCTGTTTGTAGTTGAATTAGTTCTATTTGTTTGTTAATTCAAGAGTACAGCAGTCCCAGACTTCGCATGAGTATTCAAGATGTGGTCTAATAAACATTGCATAAATTATATTCAGGGTTTCTTTGCATAGTAAATTTTTCAAAAGTTTCATGGAACATACGTACCATTTTTGATACACGCGTTGTTTTATAATATCAATATGGTCTGTGCATTTTCCATAACTCGCTAAGGTTACTCCTAAATGTTAATGTGTTTCAACCATTTTTATTTCCACACCATCAAAGGATAGCTATGGATTATTAATGTGATTTTTGATAGAGAACACGATAGCTTCAGTCTTGTCTGGGTTGTACTTGATGACCAATTTTTTACCACATATCTTCAATTTACACAAGTTAAAGTTAAGTTTCTCTTCTAAAATCTTCTGAAGAATAACCTAAAGATATGTCATCAGCAAAAAGCCGAGTTAAACAATCTAATTCATAAGCAATATCATTGATATAAACAATGAATAATAATGAGCTAAGCACTGAGCCCTGGGGAACACCAGCGTTGAGTACTTCGATTTAGAGATGGCTCCATTTACAAACACGCTTTGACTGCGATTACTTATATAACTAGCTAACCAACCCAATAACTGACCTTTTACACCATATTTTTCAAGTTTCAACAATAAGCCTTTATGCCAAACTCGATCAAATGCTTTAGATACATCACAGATAATCAGGCAATAATTTTCTTTTTGTCAAGTGATACACAAATTTGATGTTATATTTCAATTAATTGATGTACAGTTGAATGTCCAGGTTGAAACCCAGACTGATATTTGTAAATAAGGTTATTTGAATGGAAATAATTGAATAAATAAACGCTTTCAACACACCGACACAGCTGATAAGTGATATGGGTCTATAATTCGATGCTAAGGTTGGATCTCATTTTTAAATAGAGGCATAACATTTGCAACTTTCCACTCAGATGGATATACACACGATTGCAATGACATATTGAACAAGAAGACATAGTCATCAACATCCCCCGCCAGAGCCAAGAAATTGGGAAAAGGGCAATAATTCGAAATAATTGTGCATTACTCATTTTCATTCCATCAAGGTATGTGTGCCCTCAAGCAACACACCAATTTTGGTTCTCCTATCTTAAATAGTTTCTGAGAAAAACTGTCGACTTTGGAGATACGATGAAAAAACGCCAGAAATACGGAACAAGGGCAATAACTCTGGAAATAATAATTGCACACTTCTCATTTTCGAACTCCATCAAGGTATTTATGCCTTCAAGCAAGACACCAAAATTGATAACCCTATCTTAAATGGTTTCTGAGAAAAGCTGTCCTCCTTGGAGATACCAAAAACAAAGTCCAAAAATATGGAACAAGGGCAATAACTCCCAAAAAAATAATTGCACACTTCTCATTTTCGAACTCCATCAAGGTATTTATGCCTTCAAGAAAGCACCAAAATTGATAACCCTATCTTAAATGGTTTCTGAGAAAAGCTGTCCTCCTTGGAGATACCAAAAACAAAGTCCAAAAATATGGAACAAGGGCAATAACTCCAAAAAAAATAATTGCACGGTTCTCATTTTCGAACTCCATCAAGGTATTCATGCCTTCAAGCAACACATAAAATTTGGTAACCCTATCTTAAATGGTTTCTGAGAAAAGCTGTCCCCTTTGGAGATACCATGAACAAAGTCCAAAAATACGGAACAAGGGCAATAACTCAGAAAAAAATACTTGCACGGTTCTCATTTTCGAACTCCATCAAGGTATTCATGCCTTCAAGCAACACATCAAATTTGGTAACCCTATCTTAAATGGTTTCTGAGAAAGCTGTCCCCTTTGGAGATACCATGAACAAAGTCCAAAAATACGAAACAAGGGCAATAACTCCGGAAAAAAGAATTGCATGCTTCTCATTTTCGAAACTCAGTAAATTTGGTAAACCTATCTTAAACTGTTTCTGAGAAAAGCTGTCCCCTTTATCTCGGCCGGACGGACGGACGCACGGACGGACGGTGGGACGGACGGAGCCCAAACCTATATCCCCCTTCCACTTCGTGGCGGGGGATAATAATGAGCATAGTACATGACTAATTGAGGTTACAACATTTTTCAAGAGCTGATGGCTTATTCTGTCAGGCCCAGAAGCTTTTTTCACATGTAAACATTTTATAATATCTTCAATTTCCCCTTTAGTTACTACAAGAAAAAAGTGAGCATACATACCCCCGCGATCCGCTATCCGTCCATTGAGAATTATAGAGGTGAAGGGTACTATGTTTAAAAAACAGCTTCAAGTATCATAATATTGTCCAAAATAATTTTAGGAACTGGCTTTGTTATAACAAAATTTCATTCACCAAGATGTAATATTTTTCAGTAACTTATTTTTTCCCATTAGAGCATCACATCGGTAATTTGTACCAAGTTCAATTACAGATTCAAGGGCTTCATATCTCCGTAAAAATTAATATTTCGGAACTGGACTGTGAACTCGACGAAGAGTATCATCTGCACTATCTACATGTAAAATTTTATTCACCTAGATGTCAAAGTTGCCGAGAAAACTTGTCCCAATTGGAGCATCACAGCTCTTTTGGTACAAAGTTCAATTTCGGATTCAAGGGCCATAGATTCCGTCAAAAATAATATTTCGGAACTGGTTTTCGAACTCGATGAAGAGTATCATCTGCACTACCTCCATATTAATTTTCATTCACCTAGATGTAATAGTTTCCGGGAAAACTTGTCCCCATTGGAGCATCACAGTTCTTTTGGTACTAAGTTAAATTTCGGATTCAAGGGCCATAACTCCGTAAACAATAATATTTCGGAACTGGTTTTCGAACTCGATAAAGAGTATTGTCATGAGTACTCACAACCAAAATTTCATTCACCTAGGTTGAACAGTATGCGAGAAAACTTGTCCCCATTGAACACAATAAAACTAAGTCCAAAAAGTGACGTGAAAATTGTCTGTGCGCGATCGGAAGAACATGGTTAACAACTGTACAAAGTTTGGTTGATGTACCTATGACGGTTTCTGAGAAAATTGACCGGACGGAAGGACAGACGGACGGAAGGACGGACGGAAAGACGGACGGAAGGACGGACGGACGGACGGAAGGACGGACGGAATGACCGCTATATACCCCCGCTTACTTCGTAGCGGGGGTATAATAAGTGTATCAAATACAGCACTAGTTCTTTTTTTGAAGCATTGTAGACATGTATTGTGATTATCTAATGTTGAAATTGATTGGAAATACTCATTCAATCTTTCTACTTTTTCAAAATCAGCAAAAACAAGTTGGATTTTCTTGGTCATTGGTAGATTTAAGGGGAGGTATGCAGTTACCCGAGCCAGATTGCTTTACTAAGTAGAGTAACAGTTTCCAATAAGAACTTTTACTTTCAACATATATGTATGAGTCAAGAAGAGAATTATCCACATTATCATAAAAGCTCTCTTTTGCATAGTACTTCATATTATTAACTTTCTGCTGCTGTGTTTTTAATTTCATGATATCAGATAAATTCTTTGTTCTATTCGCCTTTTTATGCAATCTGTCTCTTTTCGTTCACTCTCCTATAAAGTTTGAATCAAACCAGGGTTTGTCATTTGGTCTTATCGTGACTTTCATTGTGGGAATATATGATTGTATAAATGAATTCAATTTATTATAGAATGTATGACATGCTTCATTGACACCATCACAATTTGTTTCATTTATGCGCTCATATACGATGTATAATCGTCTTGATTATAACATAATCTATCTCTGATATATGCCGTTTTAGTATTAACAGAAGCGGTCATTATTAAGTAATTTTTAGTGGTCATTTTTTCTTTTCCTCTGAAAAACTCAAATTAATGAAGAACTGAGTCCAACAAAGAACATCCAATGTTGAAAACACACCCCTTCCTGTTCATTCCACCATGCTGAAGTTACACAACAAAAGTGATGATGTCATTGATGATATAAACAAAGATATACGAAGATCATGTATTGCTTACTGAACTTTTATCATAACCATAAACATGTTTTATATGAATTGAATGTAACTTTGGTCGTAATTATACAGTGCTGTGTGAGTACAAATATATTGGGATATTGAACTTACTTACGTATTGAATACAGAAACCAATGAAAGTAAGATCGAATGATTAGGATAGACAGCGAGGTTAACTTACTGGTTCTGACGCTTATAGGTGATGATATTGGACTTTGCACTACGCCTTTGTAGTCAAGATAACGTAGAATGCTGACGCTGTAGTCAGTGTTTGATTGGAGTCCTAACACCTCATAGGACGTACTGCCTCCAGTGATGGATATTGGAGTGGCCAGACCTGTATACGTAAGTTTGTATGTGCTCACGTAGTCGTCAGGATCAGCTTGTTGAGTCCAGGTAACATTTAAACTGTTGTAGGTAGTTGTGGCAGTTGAAACAGGTACAAGTGAAGGGGAACCTGAAGCAGAGATATGTGTAACGTTCATCCTTCTTGTCTATCTATCTATACAGCTGCATCCTGAAAGTTTGTGCACCTTCTTGTACATGTACGTGCAAAAACGGACTGCATTACTTCACCTGCATTTACGAGGGATCATCATGTCTCAATATGTACACACATATATAATCTATTTCAAACTAACGTGATCGTCTGGATAGTGATGTAAGTTAAGGTTTCGAACATAGACAAAAGAGGAATTTTAAATTGTTTGGTTTCCTTAGTTTTTGAATATGTCCCATATTGATTGAATGAGAAAACTTCTGTCAAAAGTACATTGAATAAGGATAGCTGAAAATATATATGTTACTAATGTTTGACGCTGTTGATATACAATAAAGAGTGCAATGAAGAAAACTACCAAAACGGTTTCGTTATGTGTGAGGTATGAAATTAGATTGTGTTATGGTAAATTTAAAGAGCCATCAAGGATGTTGATGAACATATCGAAAATTTTCCAAAAATCTATCTCCGTGAAATAAAAACACTTAATTTTCCCGTTATTTTTCAAACTTAAATAAGCCGAGAAATTGCATTAATTAGTAAAGGTGTTTTCCAGTCTAAATATAGACCCAGTCTATTATTTTCAAGCGCAAAGCATTATGGTCTAGCTCACACACAGTAAACAAAGACACGAAAGAATAACACAAAATATGAGCTATGAAAGAAATCGAAATATCTAATTTTTTGGCGGTTATTTATTTCATTTAATTATGTATTTGCTACAGATATTGGAATAATTGTTTTACCCAACTAGGTATTTTTCTTGAATTTAATAATTAATGAAAGTAAAAATTTGTCATAATTTGCTGGTCTTATCTACAAAAAAAGTACATTAAACAGGAAATAATTTGTATATTCTCAAGACATTTAGAAACATTGTTTGTAAAGCAATCGTCACATTCAGTATTGTGTGACAAAGGTAACTTGCAAGAGAGACACGTGCAGCACATGGGTTGTTATGGCGACTTGCGCTAGAGACGAGCCTTCACGCTTCGGAAGCGCTAACTGTTTGTGTTATACGTATTACGCAAAAAAGGGGATTCTGTTTATATGACATCAGATACCCTTAGCGCGCACTAGTCGAAATGGTACTTCTCTTTGAAACCAAATTGCAATACATTGTCGTGATATGGAAATTATTTAACAAATGCCATGTTGTAGATAAAAGATTTCTCTTGCGAATGACGTTATAGGTATATTTTCCAAAAATTTGAAACACTAACATCCTTGATGGCTCTTTAATCGTCACTACTGACGTGAGAATATAACATTATTGGTTTCGTTTTCGCCATGATACGACACCTCAAAGACATCACATACTACCTGATATTTGCACTAAGATACATGTACACAGGGAAGTGAACAAACATTTGGAATGCAGATGTAGATAGTATACGTTTGTGGATTACATTATATGATTTACTAAGATGAACTAAGGATACATGTGTACATTTATTTGAAAAAGATATATCCACCATCCTTTAGGATTGACGAATGTATGTCAGACCTTTATCACATGCAAAAATGTAATTTCATGCCTGAAAGAACGCTTGTTTTTGATGACATTGCCAATGACAGGACTCTTAAATGGAGGCTAGAGAAGAACTGAACAGATCCCGCATCAAACAGGAGAAACGGAAAAATTATTCCTAGGTAGTTTTTTCCGACTTTCACACCGTCCAAATTTCTAAGAAAATGTAAAAGGTTGCAAAATCATTGTAATTTCTCCTAACCGGTATACAGGTGTCTATGTAAACCCTCCTGTAAGTCCCTTGTACAGGGTGATACGGTTTAAAAGGTCGTTCCAACCATCAACTTACATGGCTAATAGGTTGATTATACGCTTTACATACCTAAAGATTCATTTCATACTCTTTGAATTCAATTGTTACAATTCCTTATACTGGATAATACCCCACTGGGAGGGCCTTGAATAGAATACTAACCTTCCAAGAGGGTATAATCAAGTATAACGCCCTCCAAGTACAATTCTTTAAACCAAAGAAATTCTAAGTCTCATTTTGTAAGATACGGGATTCGAACCCGTAACCTTTCGCATCGTAGCCCAGGCTCTACCGCTAGACCACGAAGGATTGGGGACTAGGAAGGGTTGATTGTTTGTCAATATTCTGCTGTCAGAGAACTTCCGTGATATTTGTATATGTACGCTTTCATTTTACTTAGATCACCTGCACTAACACATTTAGACAACTGCACTTTGTTTGTTTTTGTTTGCTTACGCGCCCTTGGGTCTTCCCTAGGGCAAAGACCTCTCTTTGCTAGAACGCCATCGCATTCAGGTGTTATCCAATAGATACGGCCATCAAAGCAAGCTATTTTAATGCCCTCCAAGTAGGATTACTTGGATTCCATTTTCACTAAGAGCTATTGAGTAAGGTAATCGATTTCCAAAATGTCCCAACTTTTCATAGCAGAACCTGCGGGATTCGAAACCGCAACCCTTCAGTTTATAGCCCGAAACTCGACCAAGAAGGATTGGTGGGACTGTATGGATTGATATTGAGCTCTATTCTGCTCTCCTCGAAATTGATGATATTGTATGTGCGCTATACAAGTACACTTGGATCTCCTGTATATAGGATACTTATACAATTGCACTCACATCTGTCTTTGATTTTCGGTATATAGAATGGATAACAACAGAGACCTACATTACGTATTAAACCCCAAAAGATTATAATTCTCACCTTGAAAATGATCGAGATGTGTTTTTCCCAACAAATCTTGAATTTGAGTGAAAAATAATCATAGACATCGTATGTCACGAGTTGTATTTCTTTTATAATTGTTTGTTTACAGCATACGCATTGAAATTAATAATATTAGGTGATAACAACTGATAGATCAATCTTGTCCCAATCTACCACTGTGTTGTCGTCTGGTCATGTCGACCTGTCAGTATCAGGGGCTTCGACTAATACGTGAGATACATGTAAATAATGAACAATAATAAAAAAAAATAATGAATCTCAGTACACTATTATATTGATTTAACAGGCACATTTGATCATTAACTTGTTTAGATGATGTATTTGGTATATATTGATAGACACTATTGGCGACTTATACCCGGTAATATATGGTTCATGTAAACTACGCAATAACTACTTGACGGATAAGGTGGATTTTATTTCTTTGTGTCTTTGTAAAACATATCTGTCCAAACACACATGGGGTGCTGAAATTATGACAGTCATAATGTTTTACTTTTAAGTTGAAAATGTATTAAATATTGAAACTGAATCAGTAAAACATGTGTCGACATAATGTACCTTCTTGGACTTTTATTCGTTGACAAGTCGTTTCTGGAGGACGTCATTAAACAGGTAAACAAGTCCTATTTCGCCTATAGTTACGGAAATCCCAAACCGACAGCGAAGTGGGTTTTTCCTTAACAAATTCTGCTTCCAAAATCCAAAATTTAGATGGCGGCCGGAAGTTAGCAGCAGCTTCGTTTTTAGTTCTTCGTTCATTGAAGAACGAAAAACTAGACAGAAGAGAAATGTTGAGTTCTTCATTCTTCGAAAAACGAAGAACTATACAGAATACACAATTTTAGATCTTCGTTCTACGAAGAACGAAGATCTAGAATATATGGACAATTTTAGTTCTTCGTTCTTCGTTCTTCGTTATTTCTTTGTAATTCAATTACTTCACTTTGCCTACAACCAACTGGATGAGGGTCGGCCGATCACGGGATAGAGCTGCCAGAACCTTGTCACGAGCCCATTAACTTATCTCTTTAATAAACATACAACACTATACAATAAAAAGTATTTCAGGACACAGACTGAATCAACAGTACTGTTTCATTTTTCGATGATCAAATAACCAACAACCAAAGAGAAATATTGTTTTAGTTCTTCATTTTTCAAAGCACTAGAAAACTGGAATACCTTACAATGTACTTATAACACAATCAATTTATTTTACCTACACCAGTGTGAGATGGTCGGATAAACAGAACAAAATCAAACATCAGTCAGTAAACAAAGTCTGGCTGATTATTCCTGTTTAGATTTTCACTTTTCGAAAAAAACGAAGAACTAGAAAACTGGGATGAACTAAAATATCCCAGTATTGTAGAAGAACGAAAAATTGGACAGTATTACTTTTCTTTACCTACACCAATGTAAGATGATCGGCCGATCACGGGATATCTGAACACCAGTTAGTAAATAGACTATCGCTTTTAGAACCCTGTCTTTGGCCCACTTACTTGAATCCGTAATAAAGTTGTTCGTTCTTCGAAGAACGAAGAACTAGACAGTATGGAATATGTTACTTCTTCGTTCTTCATTCTTTGTCATAATACACTTTCATTATTTTACCTGCACTAATGTAAGGTGGTCGGACAATCAGGGGATATGTTAACTTCAGTCATTAAATAAACTTTGGCTGATAGATTCCTGCTTTGTTCTTAATTTTCGAAGAACGAAGAACTAGAAAACTGGGATGTTTTAGTTGTTCGTTCTTCGAAGAACGAAGAACTAGACAGTATGGAATATTTTAGTGCTTCGTTCTTCATTGTTCATTCTTCGTTGTAATACACTTACTCTACTTTACCTATACTAGTGTAAAGTGGTCGGACAATCAGGGGATATTACAACTTCAGTAATTAAATAAACTGATGCTGACAGGTTCCTGATTTGTTCTTCATTTTCATAGAACGAAGAACTAGAACACTTGGATGTTTTAGTTTCGAAGAACGAAGAATTAGACAGTATGAACTATTTTAGTTCTTCGTTCTTCGTTGTTTATTCTTCGTTGTAATACACTTACTCTACTTTACCTATACTAGTGTAAGGTGGTCGGACAATCAGGGGATATGTTAACTTCAGTCAATCAATAAACTTTGGCTGATAGATTCTTACTTTGTTCTTCATTTTCGAAGAACGAAGAACTAGAATACTTGGATGTTTTAGTTGATCGTTCTTCGAAGAACGAAGAACTAGACAGTATGGAATATTTTAGTTCTTCGTTCTTCGTTCTTCGTTCTTCATTCTTCGTTGTAATACAGTTACTCCACTTTACTTATACTAGTGTAAGGTGGTCGGACAATCAGGGGATATTGCAACTTCAGTAATTAATTAAACTGATGCTGATGTATTCCTGATTTGTTCTTCATTTTCGAAGAACGAAGAACTAGAAAACTGGGATGTTTTAGTTTTTCATTCTTCGAAGAACGAAGAACTAGACAGTATGGAATATTTTAGTTCTTCGTTCTTCGTTCTTCTTTCTTCGTTGTTCATTCTTCGTTGTAATACACTTACTCCACTTTACCTTTACTAGTGTAAGGGGGTCGGACAATCAGGGGATATTGCAACTTCGGTAATTAAATAAACTGTGGCTGATAGACTCCTATTTTGTTCTTTATTTTCGAAGAACAAAGAACTAGAAAACTGGGATGTTTTAGTTGTTCGTTCTTCGAAGAACTAAGAACTATAGACAGTATGGAATATTTTAGTTCTTCGTTGTTCATTGTTCGTTGTAATACACTTACATTATTTTACCTGCACTAGTGTAATGTGGTCGGACAATCAGGGGTTATTACAACTTCAGTTAGTTTATAAACTCTGGTTGTTGATGTTGTGGACATGACGGACAACCTCAAATAATGCCATTTATACACGTAAAAGTTTGTCAATTTTCCGAATTTGCGTGCTGGTCCGTAGTAGAACTGTGATAAATAGAAATAATAAAATATCGGTTTGCATGAACTTGCACAAGCTTAGACAACTCTTGGTGGTGCAGCAAAATCAATAATCAACCGGTGGCAGTTGACCACCTGTTGACCTGATGATCGGATGATTAGATGATTAGATGATTGGTATCTGCAGATATTCCTAAATGTCTCCCAAATACTTAGACAAACATAACCAAATTTATAATTCTGATCGAAAATAGTCAAGGTCGATTTATGTCATGATATCGAAAAACGACCCTAGCTAATCTTTATCCTGTTAAAACGAATGTTAAACGCGAGTAAATGATAAACGTTTCATTACTTCGTCTATGTCCATTATCGAATGGGTGGCCACGTAGTGCACGTGATTCAGTGGTTAGAGGGGATTACGATTTATAGTACATGAACATCAATATGCATACACCAAATCATCAACTATGGTTTCATAGTAACTGAGATTTTATGTGGATCGAAGAGTTCGACATTTTAAGTCTTAAACCAGTTTTCTCTGAAACGTGTATGAAAAGTAACTTTAAAATGTAACTAATAGCACCGTGTGCCATATCATGATGGCGTCATTTCAACTAGCTTCTACAAAATGGTGACTCATCTGCAATCATTTTTATAGGACATATTATCTTAAATGATTTCAAATTTTAAGCATAATATCATTACATTGATAATAAGATAATAATTTAAGATTTGCACGGACATAACTAGCATATAGACATAAGAGTAATAGTGTAATGACATTTAAAAGTATGTGTAAATTACATTAAATTAACATTCAGTGTGTTGATGGAGTCATGTATATCAAACGTTATTGTTGGGGTTTTGTTCCAGTCGTTACAATGACTCGTTGGTTGCTTATTTTGCTGCTTAGTTTAGGTTACCTCAAGCAAAATGTATTTAAGGTATATTGCATTTAAATAGTAAATAAACAATGATATTATAATCAACTTTCAATCTGATTAAGTTACGTGAAACTTTTTCTTTTTTTTTTTCAATAAATTTTTATTCGTTCCAATTGTTACATATTCAAACACACGAGTCAAACATCAAGGCATACAGTCGACTATGAATAGGTACATAGATGTTTTTATACACATAATTAGTTGCTGAAAATTGAGATGAATGAATTCCATTTTTTACGGAATTTTTCAATTTCATTGTTTTTCTTTGAGATGAATTTTTCAACAGAAAATATTTCTTTTAATATCATTTTATAACTGTTGAATTTTGGAACTGTATTTCTAATATTACACAAATGGATATGTTTTTTGGCAGAGATAATGATTTGATTAAGTAATACATCTTTATGAAGTGTACCGAACCAAACCAAGTATTTTGTAATTTTTAATTTTTGAGTTAAAAACTTATTTATCCAGAGTTCTAACTCAGTCCAGAATTGTGTAGTTTCACAACAATCCCAATAAACATGACATATGCTCTCAGGAGAAGCCTTGCAAAAACTGCACAAATCATTGTCTATCAATTTCATTCTCAATAATTCCTTTTTAGTATAAATAATTCTATGCAAAAATCTGTATTGAAAATCAAGAAGTTTAACATCTTTCAAGCCATATCTGTAAACATTAAACACACTGTGCCAGTTAAATTCAAACATAGTGAACGACATTTCCCATTTAGTACAAATTCTAAGTTTATCATTTTTGGAAATAAGCCGATCATAGAATATTCTTGAACCTTTGGAATGTCTTAAAATATTACTATGGTAAATATTTATGTATAAGTTATAAGAAGGAATGATTCTTGTCCCTTTAATAGTATTTTTTAAAGGATCCGGTAGGATGTGTAGCAGGTAATTATAGTCTAATATTGTTCCTCTTATTCTATATTTTAATTGTAATTCATTAAAAGGTATAAATCCATGTTCATCACATAAGTCTTTTACTGTCAATAAACCCTTATCAGCCCAGTGTTTGATAATAAAGCATGGATTTTTGTAATTATGGTTGAGCCATAAAGGTTCAGCAAGAATGTTATCAATACTGTCTGAATCAACATTAAACATTTTACAATAATCATTCCATGCTACAAAAGTATCTTTCCAGTAAGGGTTTTAAATGTTGAATAATTTGACGTGACACTTAGTTACTATTTAACATATTTTAATGGCATAATCGAATGTGACAAGCAGGCGTGAGCAGGTATTAAAAGGCAGCTGTAGAAGAGAATTAAAATCCGAAAGTAGAAAGTAGTCCATTTTCAGTAGGTTTGTTTATAATTTGCGCATTTGTTTATATTCATGTACGCAATAGCTGTAGATGGCATTGATTTTCTACTATCCTGATCGACCATCATCCTTTCTCTAGCACTTTATACACTGTTCCAGCACACTGCATATATTTCGCGATAGACAGGATATCAATAAAAACAATCGAAGGTAAACATGTAAATATTAATTCATGCAATTAAATTATATATGATGTATGCTCTCTGCTGAGTGGACTAAACAAGATCATATAACTGGTATATGTTATCATGAACACGAAATTGACAGTTGAAAAGGATAACCTATTGGTGTTGGCACGTGGTGACACGTGGTCCCATGTATGGTTCAGTCGACCGCTATCACTTAAGTTCAGCAACAACGGGCGTAGGTCGCTGGATGGGTGGGTTACCCGCCTCATTGCTGGATAAACTGAGAGTTTGAGGGGTGATTCCCTGCCCCACACTGAGACATGAGTTGTGTCTCTGTTCACTCAGCAGAACAATTGAGTACCTGCATGTTTGGAAGTGAAGGCAATGTGACAGATGACCTTCAAGCGCCTTAATTGGTAGCTCAGGTTGCATACTCCAAGGGGAGCCCAGACTTAAAAAGGAACGATGTTGGTCCTTATACCAGGGTAATAATGTGTGTAACCCTTTGACCACGGCCCTTTGTGATATAATATTTCTCGTTATTATGACCTTCATTCTATAAAGTTTACACAAAATAATCTTCGGAACGAACCACTGCTCAATTATGACAATGCTATCAAATGCTGTTTTCTCATGGATACTTTTTAAAAACCTTCAAACGAGAATTATATTAGTAGTTAAACGTTAGTTTAAACAGTACCTAAGAGCCATAGAATATTTCCTGTGAATTACATTTTGCGCGTGATGACACATGAGTAATGCTGTAGTGTTGTGGGCGGAGCTTAGTGCCTGATTTAAGTTAAGACTAAACATTTGTTTTAACATGCATTGGACATGTTTTGCATCTATTTTTTAACATTGTTTACTGATTAAACATTTGTTTTAAATGTAAAGTGTGAATTTAGAAGAAATAGATTTTAAATTGTGTTTTTTTCACTGGCTTATAAACAGTTTGAAAGTTCAAGTTAAACGGTTGTATGGTTGCTGTCGACAAGCTCTGGCATATTTACCAGTATAACTTGTACTTTTCAAACTGTTTATAAGTGAACAAATACATTAAGAAATCTATTTCTTAAATATACACATAAATAGAAATGTAAAAGATAAACACAGCAGTATTAATACATAATTAGAATAATAAACATCTCCCGGGCAATGAAATTATTATGAAAGGAGTGGATGTGTTTCGTTTCGCTCGTCAGATAATCAAATAAGTAATCGTGAGTATCATTAATGATTATTATTGATATAACACGGAAACGACTTCAGTCTTGTATTTATTACCCTTCCTATATAATGAGATGTTATGCTTACACAAATAATTTAATATAATAAACCATACAAAATAAGATAACCTAGATGCAAGGTACCTCTCAACAAAATTTCACGTTTGGGGTTGTAGCAGTTCTAGAGGAGAAACTGTGAAAAGTAAACGGACGACGCCCGACGGACGCCGGACGGACGCCGGACAACGGCCCATGCCAAAAGCCCAAAAATGGTTGACACCCCCCTATAGTTATAGGAATGAAATGTTTTATAAACAACATAACGAGTCAGTTTCGATTATTTTTTGGTAAAACACGTAACTACTGTATGTCTTTTTGTGAATAGTGTCCTTGAGCATTTGCTATTTCTCCGCTTGTACTTTAAAATATCAAAGAAAGTAAAAAATCAGAAAAATTAAAATTTAGTCAAAAGAGTTCATTCCTTGTGTCTTGAGATTTTGGCATTTTACATTGTTACAGTGTTTGAGTGTTCTCATTTCGGTTATAATAAAAAGGTAAAAATGCATTTGAAAAAAAAAATTCTACTGAATCCAAATATACCCCAAATCAGACAAAAACAAACATGGATTTTAGCAAGTTAAATGCATTGACAATTAATATTGTTCGATATTATGATATTTTTCAAAAGAACATGACACAAACACATGATGTAAACTATACAATACTTGCCATGTATGTATTGTGTGCGAATGAGACTCCATGAACGATTTTGAGTATATTTGAATTCAGTAGAATTTATTTTCAAATGCATCTTTCACTTATTCATTATAACCGAAATGAAAACAAATCAGGAATCTATCAGCCACAGTCTATTTAATTACTGAAGTTGCAATGTCCCCTGAATGTCCGACCACCTTACACTAGTATAGGTAAAGTAGAGTAAGTGTATTACAACGAAGAATGAACAAGGAAGAACGAAGAACGAAGAACTAAAATATTCCATACTGTCTAGTTATTCGTTCTTCGAAGAACGAACAACTAAAACATCCTAGGTTTCTAGTTTTTCGTTCTTCGAAACTAAAGAACAAAGCACGAATATATCACCCGAAATGTATTTACCGACTGAAGTTAACATAACCTCTGATTGTCCGACCACCTTACAATAGTGCAGGTAACATAATGAGACTGTAATATAACATTCATGTTTTATTCATTCATTTATTAAGCTCAATATTGGCACCAACGGTGGTACAAGAGCGATACAATTATACAAACATATATATATATATATATAAATTAATCAAGACAGCAGAGAGAGACAAACATACACATACAGATCCATGTAAATACGTATTCTTTATTATGTACATAAAATATTTACATAAAATATACATTCATCCAAAACAAAATATGAGAATTTCTTTTAGCAGTTCTTAAAGATAATGTTTATAAATTTTGCAAGTTTCTTTAGTACTCTAATATCGTTATTTGCCATTAGTTTTTTAAATTGTATCAGGTTAGGCCAAGTGTAAAAACAGCTATCAATTAGTAATGATCTTTCGTTATTCAGTTTAGGACATTTAAGTAGATAATGGTACTCGTCACCGATGAAAAAAAAAAGAATGAAGATCTAAGAACGAAGAACTAAAACATTACATACTGAAGAACGAAGAACTAACAACAAAAATGTCCCCGTTCGTAGTTCTTCGTTCTTCGAATATGAAGAACGAAGCAGGAATATATCAGCCAAAGTTTATTTACAGACTGAAGTTAACATATCCACTGATTGTCCGACGATCTTACACTAGTATAGGTAAAGTGGAGTAAGTGTATTACAACGAAAATGAACAACGAAGAACGAAGAACGAATAACAAAAATATTCCATACTGTCTAGTTCTTCGTTCTTCGAAGAAAGAACAACTTAAACATCCCAGTTTGCTAGTTCTTCGTGCTTCGAAAATGACGAACAAATCAGGAATACATCAGCATCAGTTTATTTAATTACTGAAGTTGTAATATCCCCTGATTGTCCGACCACCTTACACTAGTATAAGTAAAGTGGAGTAAGTGTATTACAACGAAGAATGAAGAACGAAGAAAGAAGAACGAAGAACGAAGAACTAAACTATTCCATACTGTCTAGTTCTTCGTTCTTCGAAGAACGATCAACTCAGACATCCCAGTTTTCTAGTTCTTTGTCTTCGAAAATGAAGAACAAATCAGGAATAGATCAACCAAAGTTTATTTACTGACTGAAGGTAAAATATCCCCTGATTGTTCGACCATCTTACAATAGTGCAGGTAAAATAATGAAAGTGTATTACAACGAAGACTGAACAACGAAGAACGAATAACTGACATCGTCCATACTGTCTTGTCGTTCGTTCTTCGAAGAACGAACAACTAAAACATCCCTGTTTTCTAGTTCTTCGTTCTTCGAAAATGATGAACAAAGCAGGAGTCTATCAGCCACAGTTTATTTAATAACTGAAGTTACAATGTCCCCTTATTATCCGACCACCTTACACTAGTATAGGTAAAGTGGAGTACGTGTATTACAACGAAGAATAAACAACGAAGAACGAAAAACGAATAACTAAAATATTCCATAATGTCTAGTTCTTCGTTCTTCGAAGAACGAACAACTAAAACATCCCAGGTTTCTAGTTCTTCGTTCTTCGAAAAAGAAGAACAAAGCAGGAGTCTATCAGCCACAGTTTATTTAATGACTGAAGTTGCAATTAAAAATTAAAGAATTAAAACAATATGGCTCATTGGTTGTTGGTTATTTTAAAAACTAAAAACGCAATGCTGATGATTCAGCAAGTGTCTCCTGGAGTTTCGATTCGAATCGAGGTTTTTGATCTGAGGCCGAAATCGCTGAGCTTTCCCGCCCTTTTACGAAAGATGAATTAAACAGTTTCACACTTCTGGTTCTTCGTTTTTCGAAGAACGAAAAACAAAAAGTGAGTTTTTCGGCAGTTGTTCGTTCTTTGAGGAACGAAGAACTAAACGTATATTGTTTGTCTAGTTCTTTGTTCTTCGAAGAACGAACAACTAAAAACGAAGCTGCTGCTAACTTCTTTACCCTTATTTAGTTAAGGTGGTTTCTGGAGACAAGTGTGGGACTTGTTTATTAATACAAGTTGCGTTGTTGTAGCTATAGTTTCTTTGCCGAATGGTCTATCTTGAATATGAAGAATGACACATCGTCGTGTATTCATATGCCATGTTTATGTTTAAGCAAATATAAGAACTAATTGATATTTTAAGATCGAATGTGAAATACGGAAATATCAGAGATCAGAATTTATTTAAATCTTACTTGGAGTACAAGGCAGCATGGTAACGTAGTAGTTCCCATCTTCACAGACACAGAGATTGTTCATACATCTCAGACGATCATCACAGACCTCATTGCTGCTGCCACACAACTGGCTGTGTCCACTTTCTGTAAACAGATGTTGGCTTTAAATTTTAAATAACTTTCTTTGGTTCACATTCTGCTACACCAGAAATATTTTTGTCTACCATTGAAATACTGATTTATCGGAATATGAGTATAGCAGTCAGAGCCTTGAACATTAGATTTGTGTAAGCTGAACAATAATACTTGACTATCTTCTGTACAACAGGTTTATACCGGAGCGGGTATATATAATTGCAATCTAAATACAATAAATGTCATTCAGATCTACAGCTCGTATCACGTTCTTAGACTGTAATAATAATAATAATGATATATAATTGTCGATCTGAAATTCAATTTATTCAGATTGATATAAAGGATTCGTTGTGGAGAAACATAACGAAACATTACATATCTTCAACAGTGTTTTCAACCCTTCTCGTTTCTGTTTCATGCAAAGTATGGATATCTACACGTGCGTTGTTCGTTTCATTGTGAGGTATACGCCACCAGCTTCATGAAAATAATGGCATTCGTAACAAGGTTTCAAAGTACATGTGCATCACACATTGCCCAAGCATCGTTCTAACACAATCGAGTTGTTAACTGGTGCAAAACTCGAGTACATGTATATTCCTAATCGAGAGATAAGTTATAAACTCGGTGTTTTATATCAGTGCTAGCTCATATATAGAATACTCAACGATGTCCCATTTGATAACATATTTATGAAACTAGTGAATGTTTTGTTATTTTAACGAGCGAAAGCGAGTTAAATACCACAGGCGCCAGACCCTAAATATACACCTACGTTTATCTACCTACCTATGTAACATATAAAGAAAGTATGACACTGTCCGCAATTTTGAACCTGGCATAGGACCGGAACTGGTTTGCTGGCTCACAAACGCCTTGTAACATTCGTTGACTGATCCAAGTTTATATTTCCGGTGGCGGACAGTGTCATACCTTCATAATATGTTACATAGGTAGGTAGATATATATATATATATATATTTATATATATTTGTTTACGTAGGTCTATATTTAGGGTCTGGCGCCTGTGTGAAATACCGATGCAATTCACGAGTTTCAAAAACATGTTATCAAACGGGACCGAGTTTAGTATTTTATTTATTACTCAATGATGTAAATAGCGCTGAATTGCAAGAAAATCAAATAGAGTACGTAAATAATGGTTAAATGCTTCTGATTATCATTCGGTGAATATCATAATTTTGAATAAATGTTTCAATAAATTAAACAACTCTTTCAACACACAGGAGATAAGTGATATGGGTCTATAATTCGATGCTAAGGTTGGATCTCTTTTTTAAATAGAGGCATAACATTTGCAACTTTCCACTCGGATGGATATACTCACGATTGCAATGACATATTGAATAATAAGCATAGTACATGACTAATTGAGGTTACAACATTTTTCAAGAGCTGATGGCTTATTCTGTCTTCTGCCTTTTTCACATGTAAACATTTTATCTTCAATTTCCCCTTTAGTTACTATAAGTGTGTCAAATACAGCACTAGTCCTTTTTGAAGCATTGTAGACATGTATTGTGATTATCAAATGTTGAAATTAATTGGAAATACTCATTCAATCTTTCTACTTTTTCAAAATCAGCAAAAACAAGTTGGATTTTCTTGGTCATTGGTAGATTTAAGGGGAGGTATGCAGTTACCCGAGCCAGATTGCTTTACTAAGTAGAGTAATAGTTTCCAATAAGAACTTTTACTTTCAACATATATGTATGAGTCAAGAAGAAAATTATCCACATTATCATAAAAGCTCTCTTTTGCATAGTACTTCATATTATTAACTTTCTGCCGCTGTGTTTTTAATTTCATGATATCAGATAAATTCTTTGTTCTATTCGCCTTTTTATGCAATCTGTCTCTTTTCCTGCACAGTCCTATGAAGTTTGAATCAAACCAGGGTTAATCATTTGGTCTTATCGTGACTTTCTTTGGGGGAATACATGATAGTATAAATGAATTTAATTCATTATAGAATGTATCACATGCTTCATTTTCACCATCACAATTTGAAAATAGTTCAGTCCAGTTTGTTTCATTTATGCGCTCATATACGATGTATAATCGCCTTGATTATAACATAATCTATCTCTGATATATGCCGTTTTAGTAATAACAGAAGTGGTCATTATTAGGTAATTTTTAGTGGTAATTTTTTCTTTTTCTCTGAAAAACTCAAATTAATGAAGAACTGAGTCCATCAAAGAACATCCAATGTTGAACACACACCCCTTCCTGTTCATTCCACCATGCTGAAGTTACACAACAAAAGTGATGATGTCATGGATGATATAAACATAGATATACGAAGATCATGTATTGTTTACTGAACTTTTATCATAACCATAAACATGTTTTGTATGAATTGAATGTAACTTTGGTTGTGGTTATAAAGTGCTGTGTGAGTACAAATATATTGGGATATTGAACTTACTTACATATTGAATACAGAAATCAATGAAAGTAAGATCGAATGATTAGGATAGACAGCGAGGTTAACTTACTTGTTCTGACGCTAATAGGTGATGATATTGGACTTTGCACTACGCCTTTGTAGTCAAGATAACGTAGAATGCTGACGCTGTAGTCAGTGTGTGATTGGAGTCCTATAACCTCATAGGACGTACTGCCTCCAGTGATGGATATTGGAGTGGCCAGACCTGTATACATAAGTTTGTATATGCTCACGTAGTCTTCAGGATCAGCTTGTTGAGTCCAGGTAACATTAAAACTGCTGTAGGTAGTTGTGGCAGTTGAAACAGGTACAAGTGAAGGGGAACCTACAACAGAAATATGTATGTATATTCATCCTTCTTCTCTATCTGTTGATCGTATACACCTGCAAGGCTGCAACCCGAACGTTTGTTCACCCTCTTGTGCATGTACGTGACATATGGACTGCATTACTTCAACTGCACTTACGAAGTGTCATCATACTATTATGACAACTATATAATCACTTTAAAACTATGTGATCGTCAGGATAGTGGTGTAAGTTCAGGATTCGAACTTGGGCTAGGTGAAATAGACATATGAGGATTTCTTGTCTCCCTAATTGTGGAATATGTCCTATATTGAGTGAATGAGAAAACTTCCGTCACAGGTACATTGAATAAGGATACCAGTCTGAGAAACTATATTGCCAATGGTTGACACTGTTGACAAATTATTGGAGATTTTACAAAGACAATAAAGAGTGCAGTGAAGAAAATTTCACCCATGGTCACTTCAACGAACTGCCAAAACTGTTACGTTAAGTGTGAGGTATAACAATAGATTGTATTATGGTACATGAAATCGTCATTTCTGAGTTGAAAACATAGAATTATCGTTTTCGTTTTTACTATGATACGACGACTCTAAGATATCACAAATTACATAACATTTGCACTAAGATACGAAGGAGGGTGGACAAACAGATGAGATGCAGCTTAGGATGCAGCTTAGGGTCACAACCTTAAAAACTTATTTTGACTTCTTTTCCAAGTATGGATCACAGGGGTCGTGACCTAAAAACCTATTTACACCTCTAGTATGAAAAGCTGAAGAATTCAGTTGTTACAATTCCTTATTCTGGATAAAATCCCACTTGAATAGAATAATAACCTTCCAAGGGGGTATAATCAAGTATAACGCCCTCCAGGTACAATTCTTTGAACCCAAGAAATTCTAAGTCCCATTTGTAAGATGATCAATCCACAAACTTGCCAAGTTTAAAATTTTCATAGCAGACAATGCGGGATCCGAACCCGCAACCTTTGCTTTGTAGCCCAGACTCTACCACTAGGCCATGAAGGATTGGGGACTAGGAAGGGTTGATTGTTCGTCAATCGTCTGCTGTCAGAGAACTTCCATGATATTTGTATATGTACGCTTTTATTTTACTTGGGTCACCTGCAATAAAACATTTAGACAACTGTACTTTGTTTTTGTTTGCTAACGCGCCCTTGGGTCTTCCCTTGGGCAAAGGCCTCTCTTTACTGGAACGCCATCGCATTCGGGTGTTATCCAATACATACGGCCCTCAAAGCAAGATATTTTAATGCCCTCCAAGTAGGATTACTTGGATTTCATTTTCACTAAGAGCTATTGAGTAAGGCAATTGATTTTCAAAATGTCCAACTTTTCATAGCAGAACCTGCGGGATTCGAAACCGTAACCCTTCAGTTTGTAGCCCGAAACTCGACCATTAGACCAAGAAGGATTGCTGGGACTGTATGGATTGATATTGAGATCTATTCTGCTCTCCTCGAAATTGATGATATTGTATGTGCGCTATACAAGTACACTTGGATTTCCTGTATATTAGATACTTTATATTACATTTTCGGTATATAGAATAGATAACAACATAGACCTACATTAAGTCTTAAACCCCAAAAGATTATAATTCTCACCTTGAAAATGATCGAGATGTGTTTTTTCCCAATAAATCTTGAATTTGAGTGAACAATAATCATAGACATCGTAAGTCACGAGTTGTATTTCTTTTATAATTGTTTGTTTACAACATACGCATGGAAATAACGTATGTTTTCTCATGTATTCTGGAGCGGTATTCATAAAGCTATTGCAGCTTGTTTACCAATTCAATTCTTTAAAGAAATAAATATGTTTAAACCATATAGGGTTTTGACTTGGATTTAGGTGTTTGAGAAAGGTGTCGACTTGCACGCGGAGTCAACTTATACCCGGTAATATATGGTTCATGTAAACTACGCAATAACTACTTGGCGGATAAGGTGGATTTTATTTCTTTGCGTTGTTGCTATCGTCAGTTTTGTAAAAGAATATATGTCCAAACACACATGGGGTGCTGAAATTATGACAGTCATTATGTTTTACTTTTAAGTTGAAAATGTATTAAATATTGAAACTGAATCAGTAAAATATATTGTCGACATAATGTACCTTCTTGGACTTTTATTCATTGACAAGTCGTTTCTGTAGGACGTCATTAAACAAGTAAACAAGCCCTATTTCGCCTATAGTTACGGAAATTCCAAACCGACAGCGAAGTGGGTTTTTCCCGAACAAATTTTGATTCCAAAATCCAAAATTTAGTTAAGGTGGTTTCTGGAGACAAGTTTATGACTTGTTTATTAATACTAGTTGCGTTGTTGTAGCTATAGTTTCTTTGCCGAATGGTCTATCTTGAATATGAAGAATGACACATCGTCGTCGTGTATTCATATGCCATCTTTATGTTTAAGCAAATATAAGAACTAATTGATATTTTAAGATCGAATGTGAAATACAGCAATATCAGAGATGAATTTATTTTAATCTTACTTGGAGTACAAGGCAGCATGGTAACATAGTAGTTCCCATCTTCACAGACACAGAGATTGTTCATACATCTCAGACGATCATCACAGACCTCATTGCTGCTGCCACACGACTGGCCGTGTCCACTTTCTGTAAACAGATGCTGGTTTCAAATTTTAAATAACTTTCTTTGGTTCACATTCTGCTACACCGAAAAAAAAATTTCTCTACCATTGAAATACTGATTTATCGGAATATGAGACTAAGCAGTCAGAGTCTAGAACATTAGATTTGTGTAAGCTGAACAACAATACTTGATTATCTTCTGTACAACAGGTTTATACCGGAGCGGGTATATATATATAATTGCAATCTAAATACAATAAATGTCATTCAGATCTACAGTTCTGTATCACGTTCTTAGACTGTAATAATAATAATAATAATGATATGTAATTGTCGATCTGAAATTCAATTTATTCAGATTGATATAAAGGATTCCTTGTGGAGAAACATTACGAAACATTACGAAACATTACATCTCTTCAACAGTGTTTTCAACCCTTCTCGTTTCTGTTTCATGCAAAGAATGGATATCTACAGGTGCGTTGTTCGTTTCATTGTGAGGTATACGCCACCAGCTTCATGAAAATAATGGCATTCGTAACAAGGTTTCCAAGTGCATGTGCATCACACATTGCCCAAGCATCGTTCTAACACAATCGAGTTGTTAACTTGTGCAAAACTCGAGTACATGTATATTCCTAATCGAGGGATAAGTTATACAATCGGTGTTTTATATCAGTACTAGTTCGTATATAGAATACTAAACGATGTCCCATTTGATAACATATTTATGAAACTAGTGAATGTTTTGTTATTTTAACGAGCCCGAGTTTAGTATTTTTTTTATTACTCAATGATGTAAATATCGCTGAATTGCAAGAAAATCGTTTTTTATTGACATTCACTTGCAAATTGGTCACCCGCTATTGCAGTGGAGCGGCTAACACTGTGACGTCAACGAAAAAAAACTATGACGTCATGCGCCGATTATGACGGTGGTACCACCCATGTGTGTAACCAACTCATTGTTATCTTATGAGTGATCTCACCACGGTTGAGTAATATGTTTACGGTTTTATAAACTTCAGTGAAGAGAGAAATAGGCATTACATATTTTTCGACTAAATAACAAAAGAGAGTTTTCACACACGTTTTACTTGACATGTTGAAATATATGGGGAAGTCTACCGGAAAAGGGACCACATGGTCGATCCTGGTTTAGGAGATAAAGGCTCTGAAAGATTGTTTGTGCCTTAAATTAGAAATTTTCATTTTTTTGGTGTTTTACCCTTGACACTATACCGCAAAGTAATTTAAAACACATACACAACATTTTAACAGAATCGGATCAATAGTTTTGCAAAAGGTTATATTTCATGAAAATGACTTAGTTCAATATACAGAAATATACGTAAAAATGCAGAAATTCAAAGAGGAATTTGTTGTTTGACATTGCCTGAGTAGACCCTGATGTAGAATACTTTTGCAAAATTTTAACAAAATCGGATGAGTATAGTTCTGTAGTTTTTCTGTAGTAGGTCGCACTAAGTTCACAATATATAATATAAATTGGAAAAAAAAATAATATCACGAACGTCATTTCAACTTGACAATGGAGTCCACTGAATAAAGTAGAAGACATGTGCCAAATTTAACAAAATTGGATGATTAGTTTTTCTCTCATAGGTCGGACAAGATTATGGAACGGACAGAAGGATGAACTGAATCGTTGGTACTTATGTTGGCCTCGGTCGGTGGTACAATACAGTTCACAATTAAAGTTAACATATTTCGTCTGTCAACTATTCTATAACAATATCTAAATTTTCGTTTGCAGGTTTATCAACGTGTTTTATAAGCCTATGCCAATATGCTGATCTGAAGAAAAAGGGACTACATCGCATGCACAAAACTTTTGTTCTACACACACACAGACACACACACATATACATTAACACCTTTTGAAACAAATTCTGATACACACAGCGTAACTTCGTGTTTGATAATGTTTTATGGTTAAATGAATACAAACAACAGTTGTAAGCCAGGTTTTCTCATTTCCATAGTCCCAGATAATTTTGACCCTACCACTCTTTAACTGACCATCGCTTTGCCAATTGTTATCATAATTTGATGATTATTTTTTTTATTTTAAAGGGTAGACATCGTTTTTTTATGAACCTTTGCCTAACTCAATACCGACCAGGTGGTCCCTTTTCCGGTAGCCTTCCCCGTATTTACGGTAACTCTTTCGACTATGATTTTCAACAACAGTATGTTCTTATCACTTAACAGCGAGTCATGTATAGAGAGATTGTATAATGAAAAGCGACAACCATGACATCACAGTGTCGTTTATATTTTGGTAATTTTACTTACTGGTTGTAACAGTGCGTGGGGATGTTGATTCCAACACATCTTGATCCACACCGTTATATGTGATGAATCGTTTGATGACGACACTGTAATCTATGTTTGAATCTAGGCCTATGACTGACTGTGTTGTTGTATCTGGTGATGTGATGCTCATCTCATTTCCATTGTACTCCAGAGTGTATGTACTCATGTATCCATTAGAATCATTTGTCCGTGTCCAGGTAACAGTAAAACTGTTGTAGGTAGATGTGACATCTGTAATTACAGGTACAAGAGCCGGAGTACCTGCATCAGAAACATGTCATATGTAATATTTACAGATTTGTATATATATATTATATATATATTAGCAAATTACAAAACCCTTGTTTGGCCTTGTTACAACGTTGTAGTGACACCCCATGACTCTGTAGAAAATTGTATTGTATTTCTACATTATATATATATATATATCTATCTTAGAATAAAAAATCACTATTTTATACAAGTGTGTCTACTTCCGTGTATCCGTTCATATGCCAGTGAAGAAGACGTGCTTCCTGTTATTACAGGTACAAGAGCCGATACTGTTAAAAACATTTAAAATAACTTAAAGAAAATCATTGCTGAGTTTAGTGTGATATCGCAACCTGTATATTCAACAAAACATACTTATTATCACTGTATTTGCCATGGCATTCCGGATGCAATATGTAATATGACATTAATCGAATATGCCACATTGATAAAAGATAAACGAGAACAATATCTTAATGAAAATTACTGACAAACTAACGCATAGAAGTACATTGACTTTCTGGAAAATTGCACACATATGTCCTTAACTTTTACCTTGAGTGAATGCCGATTTATCAAATTATGATCGTAATGAGATTGTGAAATGTATATTTTGATAACTTATCCTTTTACCAAACCATATTTTACACCTACTTTACACATACTATCGTCTTTAAATTAGAGACTATGGGGCACGCCTTACTTTCATTTGTAACACGGTGAATCGGACGGGTTATAGCCTATTACACCTACAACCCAGACAGACAGACAGATACTGTATTTACCCCTACACCCCATAACCCCTACAGTAAGTTAAAACAACACACACGGGACAAAAAATGGTGGAATCCGATTTACGGATTCTCCGGATTCTTCCAAAAATTGGCGGCTCCAAAAGAATCCGTAAGAATCCGCAAGAACTCGGAATTTGTTAAATCCCCGCAAATGCATATCTCCTATTATAAACGGTACATGACAAAATTTAGATTATCTTCACATAACTTATTAATAGAAACAGCAGATTAAATAATATAAATGTTAATGACAGAGTATGCAAGTTTTGTACTACAGATATTAAGGATGAATTTCACTTTATCCTTTTAATGAAATATGACACTATTTCCAATAACTTTTCGTTCAATTTATTTAATTTTTTCCGCTCATCCTTTCTGTGAAATAAGAAATGAGAGAGATATAAATATAAATAATTTCGAAATGTTCTACATATGTTGATATATTTTCTTAAATGTATGTTCATTAAACCCTTTTGATCACACTATCAATTTGGGCCGTTCCATTGTATTGTGAGAGGCAACAGGCTACGGACCAGGACTGTGGTGGACCATGGATTTGTTTTGACACCCTGTAGGGGTTGTGGGATGAAGGGATTATAGGAGACTACCATCGACGTGGTTTAACTTACGATAGTTTAATATGACAGCATCGCAACCGCAACTGTTAAGTCGGGATATTCTATAGTCGAATTTCAAAGCAATTAGTCCATTGACTCAACCTATGTGTACTTGTTCACATTTGACAAATTCCCTTCATTGTCATTTAGGCATGAATTTATTCATCTGCATGTATCTGTGTATCAACCGTATTCACTGGTAGGTAACTTGGTTACAGTTAGAGTGGAGTATTTGTGATTATTGTGACGGAAAAGTTGCAATATGTAACAGAGTGATTGTTATTTAGCCTCGGTAGGTCAATGGTAAGGAGCGATAAATAGCTTGCAGATATACAAACTCAATGTTATCAGAAAATTGAAGTAACAGTTAGTTAACACATATATCCATAAGTAACAATTAAATATATGATGACAAAAAAAGCCACTGATAATGTAGAACAGCAAGTAATTGCCACAACGTTAATAGTTTGTTTTATTATTATTATAGATTATCGGATTATTGTACTGAGAGCGCATCTATAATACTGAGGACTTCAAAGTGTGTATGGAGCAAGTGGAATCGGGGAAGGGAGGTAACTCTTGAACACATTTATCATCGCATCGAGAAGACCGAGAAGACCTCAAAGATGTAATCTTAAATCTATTCAAGGACACAATTTGATGTTTGGTGACGTCAAAAGAGCCCTGTTAAACTTAGTGTAAAATAGGGCAAATATGATTATATATAATTTTAGTATGTTTTCCTTTGCTTTTGCACTTTATATTGTAATACATAACGTGTAATGCCAGATGCATATAGGTCATTTGTTAGTCAAAAAGTCGCCCTTAAATTCTGCTACAACGTTCCTACCTAAATGTACCTCCCAACCCACCTACCATCATAGCAAAATCGGTAAGAGCTCGATTGCCTCTTAAACTTAAACTAAAATTATTTTCAACAAAATCCATCAGAATTTTTATCTTAAATTCCCGAATCGCTTTCTTTATACAAAGCACAGTTTATTTGGATTGATCTGGTATATGAATATGTTCTTCTTTTAGAATGTTTGAATTTGTGTATATTTTAAACCATCACAATCATTGTCGTCCGCATAGATACATTTTTGTTCAACCTTTGTCAGTTGACCATGCTGGACATTATTGACATGCTAATAGCTACATGCGGTTGTAAACGTTCGATACACGGAATAAGTGTTCAGTCTATCTACCAAAGTAAAAAGTAAAGTTCAAGCAGTTTAAGAGTTAATGATTGCTAGACCAGACTGCCGACAGTCATCCATTACATTCCTCTCACCTTTCCATAATGACATTTGACTCTGACACTGACAGTAATTAGACAAAGGAAAGTAACTTACTAGAGACGCAGCTTGAGCCGTCATAGTAGGTTCCACCCTGACATCCACATTTAGTGTTGTAACAGATCAGTCCGTCTTGGCACTGGGTGTTATTTGTGCAGGTACCTCCATGTGAGGATTCTGTGTTATAGAGAGTAGAAACATGTACGCATCATGCAATGGTATATTATCTTTATTTATGTAACTGTCGATAGTGAAGTGATTGGCAACACTTTACAGAAGTAGAGTAGTATGTAATAATGCATTACATCAAAGGCGGTTTCGAGTCCTATGTTCATCCTACTGGTGATTATTTAGTTTTTTGTTAATGTATGAGTAGGCTGAATGCGATGGATTATTACATATTACTCTACTTCAATCAAAATTGATCTCACGGTCTAAATAGGACATGACTGTGACTTTCAAAAATGTTTGTATCTGCTTGAAGTGACTGGCAACAGCTGAAAGAGAAACTGCGATATTGAAAACAAGAAAAGCTTTGATCTGAAGCAAAGCATAAACTCAGTGAAGTAGTGAGTCCTTTTGGAGTGTAACGCATTGTGTAAGAAGATTCGGTGTTTCTGTAATTTTAAATATTTTAGTGATTCAGAAGTAACAGAAGCGAATATTCGACATATTGACATTGTCCACATAGGCTTTCGATTCGTTATTGGATATTGTGCCAAACGGTCATACATTTGTTAACGAAAAAAGTCAAATATCTGTTATCTATGATGGCTGAGAGGGGCCATTTGATTTCGTGTTAACTTTCCAACACGAAATCGCGAAATCGCGAAAAAATCAAAACGAAATCGCGAAACAGGGAAACGAAATCGCGAAACAGGGAAACGAAATCGCGAAACAGTGACACGAAATCGCGAAACAGTGAACGAAATCGCGAAAAGGCGAAACATGCGCGAAACTATGGTGGCTGATTTCTGCCATTCGCGTCTTCGCTACTTCTTGTTATTAGAATCTAGGGCGAAATAGCGAAGTGGCGATGCGAAGTAGCGAAAATGCGATGCGAAGTAACGAAAAGGCGATGCGAAGTAGCGATGCGAAATAGCTAAATAGCGAAGATTTTTGCTTCGCTACTTCTCATCGCCACTTCGCTACTTCTCATCGCCACTTCGCTATTTCCCATCGCCACTTCGCTTCTTCGCTTCATCTTGTCTTCGCTACTTCGCCGCGACATAAATAACATAAGTGAGAAGTTCAAATTCTATCAAAAACCTATTTCTATACTTTAACTAAGATATTGACGAAAATTCCAACTTTCTACCCCGCACTGTACGTGAGATACAGACACTATTTTTAGAAACATACGTTGAGTAAACGTTTGTTCTTATATAAAACTTGTCGTGTGGTATTTAAATACACGAAGATATCATAAACATACCAACTAAGAAAGAAGACCAAACGCGAGCCAGGAAGCGATATTTGTTGATTGTTTAATTAATAACAGAGACATTTATAGTTCATATGCAAATGAGAAATACCCTCGTTCAAACAAAGTTAAAAGATTTGAATACAAATCGTCGATTTGAATACGACTATTTAAATTGATATAACTTGCTTATTGGAAATTGGAACATTTTTAAGAGTAAAGCACAATTTGCCAAACGAGAAATCAAATCACAACGACCACATTATTTTTTTAACGTAATACAATTTGTATATTCGGTAAGTATGTCAGTATTAAATATTTGAGACTGTTTAATCGAAATATGATGCCAAACGCGGTTTTCGTTTAATAAGAACAACTATTGTGAATCATAAATGGTATTCCAGATTATGACTAGTTTAAACTATGACAACCAAATGATACATGCGCAAAATTATACGCGCAACTTATGAATATATCCAGTTTGACAGTCATCAGAACAGTGCGTGCTACAGTTTTCGCTGTACGGATAGGCGTGTTTACGCTCACTTTTGAAGCTGTCCTCCTTTTAATTATCGATTACAGGTTAATGAGAGCGGATTGTAATTATATTATTGCATCTATAGAAGACCTAAAGGGGTACACAAGGCATAATAAGTCGTGGACTGTCCAAATTACTGTCAAGAAGTGTGCTGTACAGTACCTTTGAGTACTGTACTCAAACCTTTAAAATCTTGGCGTATTTACTGTATTATCCTACGTGTTTAATACGATTTTATTTAAGATTGGTGTGTATTTTCTGAATATACCATTTATTTCCCACTCCATAAAAAAAGATAATGTAGATAACATGAAAATAGCTACAAGTGAATAACATTTTATGGCGTGTTCATTATATGATAAATTACGTAATGCCTTAAAGAATGGTATTATGTCAATCAGTCAACAGATACATTTTCATCTTTATTGAACGGTAAAAATCAATATGTAATTAAAATCTTGCTATGTATATATACCATACTATGAACATCAGAAATGATCAGTAAGAGAACAGCGCAATATGTATCCCATTTTTTAATCAATTTTTTGTATATAGTCACAGCATTTTCATATGTATAAATGATGTAAACACAGCAAGTCAAATATTATCTAATTGAATAGGTTGTGGCTAGATGACCAAAATGTGACAAAAGAATCATATTTGCATCGTGCATATGCATTTGATTTATATAGTTGATAGTTGTATTGCAGTTTTTGATTCAAACCTGCTGGAGTAGGTAATTTGTTTGCCGTTTTTAAAAAATATAAATGTATATGTTAAAATAAAGAGGAGATTCACAATATCGTTCCTTCTTTCTTTGAATATTAAAATAACTGTTTCTGCATTTAATTTCGATTCGGTGTCCGTTTCATTTTTCATTCATTCCAGTAGATCCTGCCACAATCTTTTGACAAACCATTCTTTATAAACCACATAAATATATATATTTATCGTATATGTTAAAATGTATTATATAATTTAGGCATATGACTTTTGAGTACGGATTAGATTAGTCATTAGATTTTAGTCAGTAGACTCAGTGTATCTCAGTTTATATGGCAGCTCTTGTTGGCGGTATTACTATTTTGACATATTCCAAGGTTACTCCTACTTACTCTTACTTCTCTAACAAATATAAACAATAACAAGTTACCTATTATCTGTTGTTCATATGACCAGTTCGATTTGCTTTTGAATCGATCTTACATAATCCTCAATTAACATTACATTTATCATAAAACATGCAGATTCTATAATATATAACTGCTTTGTATACCGGTTCATCGCCTTATAATATAAGGTTCATAACTTTCAGACACATTGTCATGTTATGTTTAAAAACAATTATAGGACTTCGAAGTATTTGCTCAAACATCACGGTCTTACTTTCTATCAACAGGGAACTGTAAAGTTCGCTCCTTCGCGATTTCTCTTCTTCGCGATTTCGCTTCTTCGCGATTTCGCTTCTTCACGATTTCGCTCCTTCGCGGTTTCGCTCTTTCGCTTCTTCGCGATTTCGTTTCGGTGACGTTTCGCTCCTTCGCGATTTCGTTTCGCGGACGTTTCGCTCCTTTGCGATTTCGTTTTGGGGGCGTTTCGCTCCTTCGTGATTTCGTTTCGCGCATGTTTCGCCGTTTCGCGATTTCGTTCACTGTTTCGCGATTTCGTGTCACTGTTTCGCGATTTCGTTTCCCTGTTTCGCGATTTCGTTTTGCAATTTCGCGATTTCGTTTTGATTTTTTCGCAATTTCGCGTTTTCGTGTTGGAAAGTTTACACGAAATCAAATGGCCCCTCTCAGCCATCATAGTTATCTCTGTAAAAACTTTAAAAAAAAGCTATCTGAATATTGTCCACAATAAATACCTCGTAGTCATATCTACCACACAACTTGTTTTAAGGGGGTTAACGTAAACGCTGATCTTAGCATATTATACTGACACACTGTGAAAAGGCACACAAGAAAGCAAAGTGAACAGCAAACCTATGATAAAAACCAAAACAGTTGACATTGTTTTTTTTAATTTAAAAGTTTATCTTTATATATATATATTTGTCAGTATATTTATCACGAATTACATATAACAAAATATTTCCACATGAGTTGAATAACTTTAAATCTGTGGCACCGTTTATACTTGTAAAAGACAACTATTATGGATATCAATTTTTTCTTCAAAGTGTGAAGATGTTATCTAGAATTGGTGTCCTTAATGTGTACACCAATTTGTTAATGTCTTACAATAATATTTACTTAAATACTTTATCTAAATTGTCATCTCAAAAGCTTACTTACTTAACAGACAAGTGGATCCATCATAGTAGTTATCAGTCACACATCCGCATGTACCACTCGAAGTGTCATTGCATTCTAGTCCATCTTGACACTGACTAGTCTCCGCACAGCTTCCTCCATGCGTTGACTCTGAGATTGAACAAAGTTGAAACATTCATAAAATAAGACATTGTTGTTGACATGGAAAAAATAAGTCTGTAATGTAATGTCAAAGCATAATTTCAGAATAAATGTAACTCAGACAAGCCTTTTTATATTGATCATGATTTGAACAACAATAACTGAGTTAAAAAAAAACAAAAAAAACACGCCGTTGTTAATATCTTACCGGTTCCGAAAAAGTATCAACATATCACGACTGGAGTTTCAGAAATCATATTTGAAAGGTAACTTATTTAAAGTATTATCGTCTTTTTTAAACGTTGTCTATTAGAGAATTTGTTTTAAACTAATTTTTCAGTGATAATGTTTTTGTCAGCAAAGTCAACATTTTATTTAAAGGATAGATGAAATGACATATGGTCACATTCGGATTCATTTAAATATGATGTCAATTTGACAATTGCTTTATTTTAAATTTCTGAAACGGTCCATAAATTACTTTTATACAGTTTTTTAAATAAATAATAATATAGCCCCGGCGACCAGAATGAAAGTCTGCGGAGGTGTGGCCCCTAAAGATATGGTTTCTGTGACGTCACTGGAATAATCTCATTATCGGCGGTAGTCATAATTCAATGTAATTTCGCAACATTTTGATTGTTAAACTTTACTAACAAATCTTCAATCAAACAACTTAAATTTTCCATATATCGAATGTTTAGATATCCAACTAGGTATTTCCGCAGATGACAATTACATAATCATTGGATAAACATGTGTTTTCGGCGATTTAACACACCTCATACATTCACTTAACTCAACATATATTTTATATTTATATTTAAAAACGCCGTTGTTAATATCTTACCTGTTCCGAAAAAGTATCAACATCTCATGACTGGAGTTTCAGAAGTCATATTTGAAAGGTAAGTATTATCGTCTTTTTTAAAAGTTGTCTATTAGTCCAAGTCCAAATGCATCATATGATATGTTTTTATTATGTTTTCTTTATGAAAACAAGTTCGTTACAGAACCGACTTTTAATTCTACGAGTAACGTCCCTTGGTACGGTGGCTGGGTTGAACAACTCGCTGTAAAAAAAAATCTGGTTTGATGTTTTTTTTTAGATGACTTGAGATCCTTTTGGGTTGTGCAGTTGTTGCTGATACAGTAAATGTACCATTGAATCGAGAAGCTGGAGGAAAACCACCACGAAAAAGGCAAAATCGAAGAGGAAAAAGTGTGACGCATCAATTCAGCTACCAACCAACATGGCGACTTCGGGTATGAACGCTACACATGCAAGTTATGACTCTCTCGACTTAATGCAGCCACAGTCTATGGCACAGCATACTTTTCCATATTCTAACAACATGATTCCTGACATGAGGCAGTATGGAAGTCCCAGTAACTATCCTGAAAGACTGCTATACAATCACCATGTAACACTCATCAGTGACATAAACCCCCAACCTTGCCAAACGAACTTATGCATAAAGTTGAAAATATATCTAAACGATTAAAAAAATGGATGCCATTGAACAGTCTATATTGCAAATGAAGGACCAACTGAAGAATGTGGTTGATAGAATTAATTAGGTTGAAACAAGCCAAAAGTTTTTAAGCAACATATGGGAAGAAAACAGAAAACATAGCGACAAACACTTTTTTCCAAACTAGATACAAGTATAAGTGCATTAAAGCAAAACAGTTGAAGAAACAAAGGCCACTAACTCTACACTGAAAGAAGACATGCTAGACATACAGTGTCGATCGATGAGAGACAACCTTCTCTTCTTCAATATACAAGGATGGGGTGAAGCTGAGGACTGTGCTGTAACTGTTCAACTCTTCTGTGTAGAAAAGTTACCACAGATACACTGGAGGTTGACAGGGCTTATAGAATCGGTAAACCCCTCGCAGGTAAAACACGCCATATTGTTGTGAAATTCCAGAAGTGATATGATCAGAAAGAGCAGCAACACATTGAAACATACAACTTTCTCTATATCCGAGCAGTTTCCCCGAGAAGTACAAGACAGGAGGAAAGCTTTGATGCCAGTCTTCAAGAAGGCTAAGTCACAGAACAAGAAGGTCGAATTTTACGTGACAAACTGTATGTTGATGGTAAACTTCACCTAACCAGTCCAGAAGGAACTACTCCCAGGTAGGAGGTCCTGGAGGATGTACTGTCCGAAAATATATCAATCATCGCATGGAACATAAACGGAGGTTTTCATAAAAGGAATGATCCATCATTCAACAAGTTCATATGCACGTACGATATTGTATAACAGATTGCTGGATTGAAAACTCATACACACTTGACGTCCCTGGTTCCACTTCACACATAATACCAAGATCAAATACAAAATCAAAGCAAGGAGGTGGAAGCATTGTCCTAATTAAGGCCTCACTTTCAAAGTTGGTTACTCTATCGGAAATGTTTTATGACTCTATAATTTGAATAAAATTTGATAAATCATTAACTGTTCATCACAAGGATGTATACTGTGCCTTTGTTTACCTACCCCCAAATAATTCCTCATTTTATAAGTATTATGATTGTGATTTGTTCTAGGAAATGGAAGATCAAGTATCAAAGGTATTCCTTCTAGGTGATTTCAACAGTCGCACCCAAACAAAACAGGTCTTCATCAGAAATGATGAGCTACATTTTACAATCACAAATCATCTTAACGGCACAATCACATATAAAGAAGATTCTGAAATGGCAGACCGTGTGAAACCTGATACTGGTCAAAATGGCTTTGGAAACAGATTGTTATCATTTTGTAAATCTACTGGACTAAGAATTCTAAATGGCAGACATCCTAAAAATACATGTCATGCTACTTTACTTTTAATAGCTCCAATGGTTTAAGTGTGATAGACTATTTGATCTGTACGCCGGATATGTTTGAAGTTTTCCCAATGTTTGTAGTGAGCAATTTTACTATGTTCTCTGACCACGCCCCTTTACATGTGGAGATGACAAAACGACATAACCCATTTTTTTGAAATCGACACTCAAGGCCAAGGTGAAGGACAGCAGCATGTCAATCATCAATGACGCTCGGATAATCTAACCGAAGGTAGAGCGGCCCTGCTTTCCGTTATCAACAAGTTTGATAATAGTTTCAACAAAAATAACATTACATCCCAAACTTCCATGACAACAGCATTGACACTTTTACTGCAGTTTTATTAAACGTTATGACCCCGTTCTTCAGCTCTTGCAATCGACATCCACCACGTGACCTCTCTGACGAAGCAGTGCGTAAGCCACGCCCCCATTCTCGTGCAAACGACAAGCCATGGTTCGACGACCCCCTGAAGACGAGTTACATGGACAATTCCCGCGCTCTTAAAGTATTTAACCAAAATAAGTCCCATGAAAACCACGTTCAATTATATGATAAGAAAAAGTTATATAAACTGAAAGAAAGAAAATGTAAAAGACGGTATTTTAGATCAGAAGGCAACAGACTTGACCATCTTAGAAAAATTAACCCCAAACAGTTTCATGCTAAATTCAACAGACGTTAGACAAATATTGATGTATCATTGACTGATTTTCACACTTATTTCAAAGACCTTGCTGGTGATTGTGATAGTATCCCACCAAAAAGCATGCGCGTTTGAGGACACTGAAGTAGTACATGAACTAGACAAGGAGATCACCACAGCTGAGATTAAGCAAGCTATTGGTTGTTTAAAGCGTGATAAATCACATGGTCCTGATTGTATATTAAATGAATATCTCATCGAATTTGATGCATATTTAACCCCTCTTATACATAGAATTTTTAATTGTATTTTATCAACAGTTTTTCCCCCCAAAAGTTGGTCATCTGCAGTCATTATACCAGTTTTCAAGAAAGGGGATAGTAGGATTCCAGGAAGTTATCGCGGGATTCAATTTCAGTTTGGATTTCACCCCAAGGGTAGTACTGTTGATGCTATTTTTTTCTCCATTCAATGATCAATCTCACTCTTAATAACAGTAAACGTATGTATTGTGCTTTTGTGGACTTTAAGAGAGCTTTTGACTCTATAGATAGGTCGAAATTATGTTTTAAGTTGTCGAAATTAGGCTAAATGGAAAGTTGCTCTCGGCTATTTATTCTTTGTATTTTAATGTTAGATCATGTGTAAGTGTTGGTGGTTTCAATTGCGATTATTTCAAGAATAGTTTAGGCTTAATGCAAGGTGAAGTTTTATCTCCGATGTTACTCTCATTTTATCTCAGTGATTTTGAGGTCTCGTTTTTGGAAGATAAAAGCATTTTTCACAAATCTAAATCTGATGTATGCAGATGACCTTGTTTTACTTTCAGAGTCAGTAGAAGTATTGCAGTCACAGTTAGATATTTTGAATTGTTGAATTATTCTAATAGGTGGGGATTAGAGGTTAATATTGCTAAGACTAAAATAGTTTGTTTCAGAAAAGGTGGTAAGGGTAGGCTATCCGAACATTGGTGTTATATTAATTGTGAAATTGAGGTTGTTGATAGTTTTACATGTTTAGGAGTGGTTTTTCATTATAATAACACCTTTTCAAAGGCTCAATTACAGCCTGCAGAAAAAGGCAGGAAGACACTGTTTCACTCTATAATAATATTCGGTCACGCTCTCTTAACCCAGAATCTCTGTTGTCAGTTTTTGATTGTTATGTAGTATATTGGGGTATGCGTCAGAGGTCTGGGGTTTCCATAAAGACGTTTACATTGAGAAATTACACTTGTATTTCTGTAAAAGATTACTGGGAGTTAAGAAATGTACAAGCAATGCTATGGTTTATGCAGAACTAGGTCGATTTCCGCTTATGTATCTGAGAAGTTTAATATGGTCAAATATTGGTGCAAGCTCTTACATACAAATAATTCTATTCTTCGAGGTTGCTAGGTTTATATGAGGAAGTGGAGACTCGTGGTTGTGATAATTGAGCGTATCAGGTGAAGACTATATTGGCTAACATTGGTTTTAATGAATTTTGGCTGAGACAGGAAATATCTCCTACACAGCTACATGTTGTCAAACAGCGAATCTTAGATCAGGCATCACGATATATATTTAGTAATTCATCAAAATCTGCTATTTATAGAAATATCATCGATGATTGTACATTGCAATATTAAATTTGTAAACCAATACCTTATTTATATAGAAAATATTTAGCGAAATTTCGACTTAGTTCTCATAATCTTGCAATTGAAACCGGTAGATACTATAATGTTAACATTAATGAACGAAAATGTATTGTTTGTAAAGATAATGTCGAGGATCAAATCCATTTCATTTTATCATGTCCTTGTTATAATGATTTTAGGAATGCTTACATCAAACCTTATTATTATCGGCGCCCATCTGTATTTAAGCTTGTTCAAACTTTAAGTGTTAAAAATGTTAAATAATTGTGTAACCTAGGGAAATATTTGTATAAATCTTGCTCTGTAAGGAATGAAATGATTGTTAGTAATAAGTGATTTTCTGTGCATTCTCCCCAACATATGTATTTAAAATCATTGTTTAGTCTTTATCCACCTGGACCAATGTCCATCTTTGTTATATTTACCGATTATCTGTAAAGATAAAAGTAATAAAGAATCTGAATCTGAAGCACCAATTAACAGATTGATACAAACTTTCGGAGTGTACGTCTACATTAAAAGTTCACCTACGGGATTACATGTAAATATAAGTACATACATATGATTTGACACAGCCGAGTGATGATGTATTGTTAACACACGCAATTATCAATTAATCCGGTTATTGCTTACTTTAATTAGCGAGTAACGAGGTATTAGCAATTGAATGTATTAATTAGATCAATCAGTAATCGTTCACTTTCATACAGGTGACATCTAAGTGATACGTCTTTTTTCGTCTTGTAAATCTACCGCCATACCTTTTCTTTTGGTCATTTTGAGTGTCAATTCCATAACGTAACTTCGTGTGTATATCACTGACCATTTTACGATATGTCAGACTATGATTCTAGCAATAAGATCTCGCTTTGAAAGCTAAGTCTTATGATAACGAAGATTTGTATACCGAAGAACAAGCGGTTGTACTTTCGGGATCATCTTGCTAGCACCAACACATCACGTTTTTCTATTGCATTATTTAACATTTGAAATGAAAAGGAACACATAAATATGATACTATCTCAAAGTATTTTGATTCTAAAAAGTGAAACTTACGATGTATATACGTAAAACTATGGGACTTGTTTAACTCTCATCAAGTACTAGACATACTGAAAATAACTTAACAATTTTAAGAAAGAGAAATAAAAAAACATATCGTGTTAGGTTACTTTCTCATTCCATGGTAATCTGTTGTCATTTATCATTATAGACATACCTGTTACTTACTTCTATGGATTTTCTGAACTTTGTAAATTTCATTGGCTGTTTGCTTTGGCCAATACATTCTAAGCTCATGTTTGACATATAGCAAGCAATACACTACCAATTTACCATAAATTCGTTAACACAACATCAATCGTACTCCGTGCTCATGACATCAACGGATTGTCATTTCGTTAAACCTTAGGCCCCTTCTGGATGTTATGTAACATCAAACATCACACCCATCCTGTCAGCACGCCCCCTCCTGCACATTCGGAATTGTACCGATGTTAAAACGAACAGACGGCCATGGTGAGTTGATCAAATTTGTATAGTTCCATCTCATTCATTTGAAAATGGAAAAGATACATATTCCATTTTTTAATCGATGTGATTTAAATATTATTTTATTTCCAAAAACACGTGAATTAACCACCAAAACTTACTTGCAATATATATCTAAGGAAAATGGATGAGCAGATTCTTCTAAAAACATGGTTACATATACTGATGAACTGATGCTTTGTTTTCCTGAGAATCTAAGTTTCCTGCCAAATTTAAACTTAGTTTAGAGACTGTTAGATATTACAATGTTTTAGAATTTCCCTTTTTGTAAATTACATAATCTTAATCTGATTGAAGATGAATGCATGTTCTCCTTTTACTGTAAAGCCTACATAGACTAAGTACAATTCTTGGTAAATATTTGAAATATCCCATATCACAATAGAGTTTTCTAACCCTAACATCATCAACTAATGTAAAGGTTATACATAAGTTATGCCTCTTTTTATATAATGCTAGGAAAATGAGAAAGCCTGATTTTTCAGTAAAGCTCGTGCAATGCTGTATTCTATAAAGTATATTTTAGGTCAGTTGGTATTACACTGAATCTAAGTAATTGTAAATGTACACGACTACAGATTTAACGATAGCACGAATGATTTGTTTCTAAAAACTGTAAACCAGTAACAAAAGTTGAAATTATATGATTTTCTTAGTTATAATGCAATTATTCTATTGTCAATAATAAAGTGTCACCATGAGAAATATATCGACGCAGTAGACCTCAAACTATAGGCCATTTCAAACACAAACTCAAGCACAACAACAATTGAAATAAAAAATGAATGATCGTTTTATTTTGTATTTGTCAGTTATTCATTTCAAAAAATATTGAAGCCTATAAAAAACCTAACACTCCACTCGATTGGGAAAAGAAAAAAATCTAATATCAGCGATTGAATATCGAACATTTCTCCAAAAACATCGAAATTACTCCCTACAGAAGCACAAATACCCATTATATCGGAAACTTGCAATGTCAAAAGTTGTTATTATGTTTTAAACGAATTATCGACGAAAATCGACCAATCGCCTAAGGATTTCAATGTAAACAACTCCTGAGTATAACGTCACATCGCTAACGAAGGCAAGGCTCCACTCGACGGGCCAGCAAAAGTGTTTGAAGAGTGAGATAATTTGCAGGCGAATTTTGCTCACTTTGAACGGCGATATCTTGGTTAAGTAGGTGACGCTTCAAATAATCTTTTGTGTTCTGTTTACATGAAAGTATTGTCTACATGAATAAAGGAATTAACATCGTAAAAGCCCCTGAGAGATTACATGTTCTTTAAAGTACTCAACAGGAACAGTCGTGGTATTCAAAAAACATATGCCGGATTAAAATACCTGTGACCAAGGGTTTGCATATCCAATACATTGTATGCACTTTAATTCGGGGAAAACAGTTATTATAGAGACCGCTTATTAAATGTGAATGTACAAGTAGCCTCAATCTAGTTAAAACTAGCTGTAATGTCAAACGTCCCATAATGACCAAGTTATGGGACGTATAACATTACATTAAGTTTTACCTAGATTAGGATTAAGAGACTAACAACCGACTTTGATGCACTGCATTATTACATAATCCAAGTAGGATCAAAATTGATCTCACGGTTCACATCAGAGATTTTATTTAAACATGTTTCTGTCTCAACATGAAAAAGTGTCATTAAATATTTTATCTAAAACTTCGACTCACAGCAGATATCTCTTGTGCAATAACAGGCAATATCTACAATGCAGATATCACCTCATTCGCTAATATCTCCCAATGATTATACTTCACCAAGAACATGCTGATATCACAAACTTGATAACAGATATTTTCATTATTTGCTGATAATTGTTGATGAAGGAGTTTGACGACATGCTAAATAAAATATCCCCCTACTTTCGATATAAGATACACTCATTGATCAAAGTAAAATATCAGTTGTATGCTTCAGTTATTTGTCATTTAATCAACTTTAAATATTGATAAATACAATGCATACTCAACATGTAATTACACAAACATTAAGAAATTATGGTAAATTTGTCATTTACTATTTCAAAATGATAAAAAAAATTCTGCATTGATATATTCTTGTTTCCCTGCAACTAGCTGTCGGTTCGTTTTCGAAACCAAAAGAAAGAATTTATTGTTTTTTTTGTATGTTTTTAACTGAAACCTGTTGACTGTAATCTCTTATCGTATTGATATCACTTTTTCCTTTTCTGTCAATTGTAAAGAGATCGAACAACAATTGTGAAATCTTTTCCAACGTATACGCCAGCCAGTGTGGCAATACTGTTGTATACCATATTGTACACATGCTACACAAATATATAAATAATAAAACAAAAAACAAAAAAACTTTAGATGTTGTTATACTGCATATTAGAAGACACTATCGTGAGTGAGATTTTCTATTTATTCATCAAATTGCGCTGCACAGGACATATCACAAGTGTAAAATAAAGTGATATCTCCTAGGAGATCTTATATTAGAGTAGATATGACATGATGGCTTGTCGTAATCAAATACATTATATCATATGGTTATGTCATTAAGATGACGGCTTTTCCATCATGAAATATATTAGTTAGAATGATATGATGTTATAATCTGATGGCGTTACTCTCCTGGAAGGTCAATGCTAGTACTGTATCTAGAGATTACATCATTAATTGTAACTAATAAATTGGGATGATGAAACAATTTAACCCTTTTGTCTTTTCAAATCCATTACTAGTAGACGAACACTAGTCGGTGAAAGTTATTAAGTAATTATTTATTAAATCACATTGGTGTAGTTGACAACATAATACACGTGGTAAAAGTTTTGTTTCGCATTAACATCTCTTCATTAAAACTCTAAAATAATGTTGTCATTTCAGAGGATTTCTTGTGAGATTATAATGAGGATAGTACAAGTAATATATTTAATACCAAGTTTATTTCAACAGGGTGTCGAATGTCATGGACAAGTTGATATCGTGAAATGTTACGAGATGACATAAACTTAGTATTCGACAAAGCCCATTTAGTACTCTGTTTATTAGTAATTTGTTAGCAGTCATATGTCACTAAAATTACTTCTATAGCTGAGTAATTCTCATCTCCTGTACTTCCGGCTATATCATACCGTCACTGGTAACAGTGAAAATATAAGATATCTTCACTGTAGCTTGATATACAATTTATTCAATGTGACATCCTAGTATTTCATTGCTTATTTTATGATATACAATACGAAACTATTTTATTTAAAATATATTGACCGTTCCAAGTCAGTTCTTTTATACAGTCCATACTTATGGTTGGATGGTTATCCTTGTGTGAGAAGACTGTCCTATTAATGAGTTAATCCTTTAATGTACTTACTCAGTATACATTCGTCACTTCGATTCTGATAACTGTCATCGTTACACTCACATAGGCTTGTGGTAGTGTTACATATTTCAGTCTCTGTACAATTGATGTCCGTAGTACAGTCACTATCAACAGCCGCTTCAGGGTTTATCTGAAAAAAAAATGAAAACGTATATTACAACTATGATGACACCACTGAGTTATCAATAATCGAATGAGTGCATACTAATATCAGGTTCTCTGTATCATAAATCGGTACATTTTGTCATGAAAAAATACAACACCAACGGCCACCTGAATAATTTTTGAATAGGCAGAACATTTAACAGTATAGTGAACAAGTCATTCAAATTGTGAATCGATTTATTTTTTACACTACATGTATAACCATAGACCTATTGCACAGTATCATCTCTATGATGTGTAGCTATTTTTGGGCATGTTTCGTACCTTCATTTGCATAAGTCGTGCATATTCTCTTCGTTTTTTCGACTTCGTTTTCTTGTAATACTATAATTCTTAAAGCCTTACAAATGTCTCTGTGAGAACTTGTTATTTTGATCAATGTTGACAGTGCGTCATTTTCAACCATGATCCCTACATTTTAGGTACGCATTTGTGGTTTAGACCTTACCTATGCAATTATTATTTTCAGTTATCATTCAAACATGACTTAATCAGTGACTCAAAAGAGAAGTATTTTTTCCTAGAAAACATATCCCTAACTATATATGCTAACTTCATGAAACTAAATATACATGTCCACCGTATGCCCTTTGTGTCTTTGTTCTTACTATTTTAATGGAAACATGACGTACACAGTGACAGTGAGGAAATCATGTTGTTAACAGTCAACAAGCATATCTACCCAGATAAAACTTGATAAAATCATGATACCTTAATCAAGTCAAAAACTTTGTGCAGAGCATATTTCTCAAACTAAGCATGTTAGATTCACTAACCTTGCTACAAGTGTTAGCCATGATCTCTAGTTGTGCCTTTTGAGGGTTAGGCCGATTTCTGTATTTATTATGTTCGGTTTCCATGGAAACAAGGCAAAACAGTGACTCTGTAAGGAAGTCAATTTGTGCGAAATTTATCTCCCAAACTATACATTCTAGCTACACCAAACTTCAGACACATGTCAACCATGGTGCCTAGTTTCCGTGGAAACATGACTTACAGTTATCTCTGGAACTGTACATTCCATAGTCATTCAACTTTACACACAGGTTAGTCATTCCCACAGATGTGCCTTTCCTACTTTCACTTATGTCAAACTGTATTTGGAAGCGGGGGTATATGAGCAGTGCTCGCTTGTACACTTTTTAAAAATCAAATTATGCCTTGGACAATATGATAATTCTAAAGATATCGCACTTTCTGCATAGCATTTCGGAAACTTCACACTGCTCATAAAACTGCAGTACCACGTTAATCCCATGGACTATACACTGATGTGCCGTTTACTATTTTGAAACTTCTTTGACCAATGTAAGATATGTGCTTTCTAATTTTCATGTTTGATGGTCATTCTTGAAGTTTAGGTGATGGAGAATGGAGACATTAAAGGCACAGCACTGCGTTCTGTATATGTTCAGATTTGCCAGTTCTAAAAGTTTTTGTATCATATATTTAATTTGGGTAAATCAGTCTTGTACACGACCCGGCTATCCGTAGAAATGATGTCACGTAAAAAGCAAAAACTTCTAGCGACCATTTTAGTGTGAACACCTGTTAATAATTTGAGGATGAAACATGGATCCGCGTTTAACCTAACCATAACTATTCACATTCCACCTGATGAAGGAGTGAGTATTTACTCCGAAACGTCGTGTATTTTCACATTAAAGAAGTTGTTATCCAGAAAATCTTCCTGTTCTAATAACTATTCATTTTAGAACTCAGTTTATTGATGGAAGAGGATTGTTTTGCAATTGGTAACGTTTCTTTTCATTCGTTTTAGATCTCTTTATTTTCATTAACATACCTGCCCCTTACAGTCCCTTTAATGACGTGAATTCCATTGAAAAACAAATTAAGTAAGTAAGGACATCTTGACGCGTAAGTGAAGACATTAAATAATTAAGAGAATACTCCGTTGAACGTCATGTAAAGGTATATCCATTGGATATAATTCAAAGTTAATTGCAGTGAAACTATAACATGCAATCCCATTTTAGTAGAGTAAACCAGCTATCAAGGTGAGGTGAGGTGAGTTGGGGTTTAACGCCGCTTCAAGAGTATTTCACTTATATCGCGGCTGCTAGTATTAGTTTCCAGAATATTTTAACGCGAATCAAACTTATTAGATCCGGCAATAAAGAAATTATTACACTTGAAATTGTGTCGTGTGATTTTTACGAAACTCGTGCAGATTTGTGTATGATTTATAAAAAATTCACACTTGTTTCGTAAAAGTAATAGCATACACTTCCTCAGGTAATAATATCTGTTATTTCATTTTAGGTGAGGTGAGTTGGGGTTTAACGCCGCTTTCAAGAGTATTTCACTTATATCGCGGCTGCTAGTATTACGGCAGGGAGAAAGCCCGCAACGCCATGTGGCTATGCATTGCGGTGAAACCTGCGAGCGACGGCTGTAAATAGCGAACCATGGATGGTACTTCGCTGAAATTCAGTGTAGCATTGCACCCAAACCTTACTGCGTGTAGAACAGTTCTCTACTGCAGACAAAGTTGCCGTGCCCCTGGCGGGATTCGAATCCCGGACCTCTTGATCCGTAGCCGAACGCTAACCCCAGCTATCAATTCACAGAAGTAAATTCATGATATGTTAACGGAGTTAAGTGAATTTAACGTTTTATAGGTTAGTTTTTCTAAATACGAACTAACATTTCATGTGTGGTAAAAAATTCAATGGCTACGTTTTTTTGTGACATGATCCTTCTGATGAAAATCAAAATGTTTAAGAAGTTCACTATCTAGAAAGATTTAGAAACAAATCTAGTCCTTAAACATGTGCCAAAGCTTCCTAAAGCCTTAATTATCAAAGAAGACAAAGTCAGTTTGGTTAATTTTCCAACCATTTTTACAATTTTTCCTTCAATTAGGGCATGATCAGAAATAGGACATTTGACCCCACCTATAGAGAAATGGCGATAACTTATTTACCATTAAAGTGACATGTCTGCTATTTCAGCACAAAACACTAAACTGATGGATTGTTACAACACAACAAAGCAACTTCCGCTGAACACGTAACTTTTTATGATATTCAAATTCATAGAGGTGTAACATTTCTTTTTGGCGTTCAGTTTATTTGACGAAGCTTGACCAATATCATCTTATCTCGTCAGGAAGAAAAGATGTTTATTATCATCACGGTTGGTTATCATACAATAAATATGATTAGATTAGCATGACCCTGTTACAATGTGAAAAAATTGTGAAAATGGAGGATAATAAAGGTAGGAATAAGTGCAGAGGATGGCTGATTATTTCCCCGAATTATAGTTATTTGGTAATTCTATATCAAAACTGAATTTAGTATTTCTACTCCATAATAGTCATATGTGTTTTTGCATTGCTTATATGAATGCATATTGCGCTGGAAAAAGTGTACTATTTATATACAGTTAGTTAGTTACATGTAGTTAATTAATAAGTATGGACCGGATAAGACTACCTGGTAGAGTCTGCCTAACAGGTAGGTATTTAAAGTCCATTAATTTGACACTGCTGAAAAAAAATATTTCGATTCAAGAAGGTATTTTCTCCCACAATATCAGTGCATTGAGAGACAAAAATCATTTCAAAATCCATGGGCAGGCCAGGGAGACATTATATGCACGATAGGTATTAAGTATTAAGTATTTCCGTATTCGTCCAGTTACAGGGCCGAGGTCCGTTGTATTAGCACGAGACAAAGTCGAGAGCCACTACAACTTACTGAGGAACTGTAGCGCGGCCAATCCAGAAATACTTTATTAGTGACAATGTTAATACTTAACATTTTTCATTCTATTTACACAAAATTAATCATGACATTTCGATCGAAATCACAATTAAAAAAAAGATCATCGAACAGAGTCAACGATTTGAAGCGGTAGCTTCGGTCTTTTACCAAATGTGTGACTACGCACGCTCAGATTCGTATTAGCCCAGTTTCTCTCGTGCTGGCCCGGTTTTTCCTGTTTTGGTCCTGTTTTGCCGTATTGATACAGTTTCTGACACCTATAGTCTTGGCAGTAAATATCGTATACATGATAAATGATTGATAATTAATTAAAAGGATGTCAATACGTTGGATATAAACAAGAATACGCAGATTGTAACGAAATTATAAGGACATTAAATTTAAGTCGAACGGCTTATGTTAGGCTTTAAATTGTTAACTTAGACGTATCAGGGGTCCATTTGAGACATTATTGTTGTAGTTGCAGAATAAAAGCAACATATTGACATAATTGTTGATCATTTATTATTGAGTTATTCATTTTGACAAAGTGCAAAATCTAAATTTCTTCTCCCAACAGAGGTTACTCCCTTCAGATTTCCAATCCTAGTCTCTGTTCTACATGGCCTGAATTTCTGGGCTCCAGCAAAATCCCTTCGCTGGGAAAAGGAGAACCTCATGCTGTATCCATGCTTCTTAACTAATGAAAACTAATCTTTTGGCAGCCATGTCGACCGAGCGACTTCAAAGTTCTACGTATTCGACTCGTCAGGCTCTTGCTAAATACCATATGTCCTTCGAATATGTCTGATGTAAATAACACACTATTTTGGGTATTTGTCTCTTATTTGGTCTTCTTTATTTTTCAGCATGTTTATGACCAATTGTTTTCACAAAATCAAATAACATATTTCGAAGAAACACATTAAATGAGAAAACTCTTATCTTACGTTCATTTTATCATTACGACGTGTCATTGGCAGATGTCACTTTTATTACGGCGTCGCTGATTGCACAACAAGATTCAATTTCACGTTTTGGCATCATAAGTATTCCTTTTGTATTTACATTCGTTTTGATTTCCATTGTCGGTAATCAGACAGTGTTTAGATTCAATTGAGCCTTTATTTCTAAGTGTCAACATCTATTTCTATTCTAATCATATTGCTTGATATCTTAACGTTTGTTTAAGTGTAAATATATCGATGTTTACCTTAAGGACAAGCAATTGAATGATCCTGACATTTGTCTAATATTAAAGGCAAAAGAGCGAAATGAACGTCCAGAATGGGAAACTGTTTCGGGATGTTCAGAAGCTTGCAAGGCATTATGGGGTCAATTTAATCACTTGTCTGTCAGACAAGGTGTTCTGCATCGCAGATGGGAAAGTCAGGATGGAAAGGAATGGCGCTGGCAGATTATCCCAACGGTTTTGCGGAAATTCATCCTCGAAGGTTGTCATGATTCACCTTTGGGAGGCCATCTTGGTATTTCCAAGACTTTCGCAAAACTCGAACAGTCATTTTACTGGTTTGGGATGAAGGCTGATGTCAGAGGCCATTGTTTACAGTGCGACAAATGTGTTGCCAGAAAAAACACATAAAAAGCAGAGAGCAGCCATGAAGGAGTACATTACCGGTTCTCCAATGGACCGTGTGACAACAGATATTATGGGTCCGCTCGAAAGAACAACTGCTGGAAACAAATATGTTCTAGTAGTGACAGATTCCTTCACTAAGTGGACTGAGGCTTATGCTATTCCCAATATCGAGGCTAAAACCGTGGCTAAGAAATTGGTTGAAGAGTGGATATGCCGGTATGGTACCCCAACAATTGTGCATAGCGATCAGGGTAGACAGTATGAAGCTAAACTGTTCCAAGAGCTATGTAAATTGTTGGGTGTGGTGAAAACCAGAACAACATCTCTCCGACCTCAGGCTAACTGTCAGGTAGAGCGTTTTAACCGCACCTTAGCCGCCATGCTAAGCATTTACACTGATGGAAGACCAAAGTCTTGGGACAAACATCTTCCCTTCGTGATGGCTGCATATAGAAGTGCTAAGCATGAGTCTACCGGGTATTCACCAAATAAATTTGTATTCGGTTCTGAAGTACAACTGCCATTTCACCTGGTAACGGGTGATCCGAACAATAATCCCGTTACCAGAGACGAGTATGTGGATGAGATTAAACAACAGTTTAATAAAGCCTTTGAGTCTGCTCGTAAAAGTCTTAAACGTTCTTCCGAGGTCAGGAAAAAACGTTACGACTTGGGGAGTAAGGAGACCAGACTCAAAGTAGGGTAACCAGTTTGGTTGTTTAATCCCCACAAAACTACCAAAATTAGTTACAAGCTAACCTCCAAATGGTCAAAGGGTTGGATTGTCACCAAACAAATTGATGACATCACCTACCGTATACAGAACGGACCAAATAAGATACCAAAGGTGGTTCATATCGACCGCCTTTTACCATATTTGGGGAGTAACCCACCAACATGGTGGAATTCCAAGCAGTAGGCTTGAGAAAATCATCCAGTTTTCCTGAAACATTCAGAGATTAATAGTTGAGAGTTAGTTCATAAAAATACAAAGGTATTTGCTGCAGAGAACAGATTGATGATGATTTAAATGTTTCTATTTGCTTAGAGATTTAGAATCTGAAAGGATTTAAAATTTGGGCGTGTTGGACGCTTTCCATCAGTATTATAAATATCTTAACAAGTAGAAGGATTGACTTACTGAGAGTAGATGTTGGATCAACTCAGTATCCAGTAAGAATTGTTATGACATGTTATCGTTGGAATAACATTGGAGTTGGATTCTCTCACTTATATACCTGCACTACAAAATTTCAAAATTTATAATTCTTTTATAACGTTTGAAAATATATTATTCATGTTTAGAAAATAATAATTGCTAATGTTATTTGTTGCTCTCAGTATCAGGTCTAACCTAGATATTCTGGAACTGGACGAGAATATGACCCTCGGAGACGAGAGAGAGGAAACCATCCCTTCCATGAAGGTGGTCAACTTTTTGCCAGGGATGGAGTGCCCGGTGTGTCCGGAGAAGCAATTTTTCACCAACATGCATGTGTTTGATCGGCATTGGTCGCAGTTCCATGTAAAGAAGACAACGACATTCTACTGCCCGGTGGATCACTGTCACGCCTCACACACCAGGTTCCGAGATCTGACCAGGCATTACGTTCCATCCACGCCGGGAGGAGAGGGAATCCCGGCAATCCCATGGTCGTTTGCCGCAGGTCAAAGACCAAGGTGGCCGAGAACCGGTGTTTTTTGGACCCGGGATGCCTGGTTTTCCGTTTGAAATCGAGTCGGCAGCGATCCAAATCAAGCCGTTCCGCATTAGCAGAGAACAATCACCAGGCAGAGCCTGAGAGGAATATATCTATTGGAGGTATCCAGGCCCAGCCTGAGGGTAAACTAGACGCTGGAAGCCAGGCGCAGCCTGAGATGCAGAAGATGCCTGCAGACAACTGGGAGCTTGCATATGACCGTCAGACCCTTGAGGTCCAGGCTCTCCGTTACGAGGTGGAGCAGCTGACCCGTCGTCTTGCCAACGCTGCGCCAGCATGGCCGACGATTGCCGACATCCAACTGGCAAGGCCCGGGCTGGACGAGTTTATCCGTGGAGGCAGGGAGGCCATGGCGGTGCTCCATCAAGCTGAGGACCGTCGTTTCATGGAGCAATTGACCCTTCGAAGACAGGCGGACGCCTACAATACAGTCGATCAAAGGAAAAGAATAACAAGGAAATGTGACACTTGATAATGTATATTCACTTTGCAATTGGGATTGTTTGTGTATTCATGTGGACAATGTAAGTATGTGATTACCATAAACGTGTATGTGACTTTCTATGGATTGTTCTGGGACAATGTACATGTGAGTATTTGTTTAGCATAAAATTGTGTATATACTAATTATTACTAAGTGTGATTGATCATTCTCATGGATTATTCTTGGACAATGTAAGTATGTGTTTAGCATAACATTGTGTATAAATAATATGTATGATTCCCTATGGAAGTTTCTTGGATTATGTAAGGATGTTTTGATGGTTCCTAACATGTACCTTGCTATATTTTTATGCATCATTATGTAACATGCTTTGCATTACCTGGTAATAGTCAAATGTATCAGTGTTTCGTTATAATGAATAATGTTCATGTAGGCCTATATATTCCTTATCAACGTGTTTCCAGTAAATGAATAGGTTAAATCGAGGACGATTTATTTTTTAAAAAGGGGGATATTGTAATATACAGGCCAAGTTGTAGTTTTCACGTTTTGGCATCATAAGTATTCCTTTTGTATTTACATTCGTTTAGATTCTATTGAGCCTTTATTTCTCAGTGTCAACATCTATTTCTATTCTTATCATATTGCTAGATATCTTAACGTTTGTTTAAGTGTAAATACATCGATGTTTACCTTTAATAAACATGTATTTAACTGCATTTTCGTCATAGCTAATTGTCTGTCAATGTCTGCTATGGAGGCGGCCATCTTGGTTATGACGTCACGACTTCACGTGTACGATGCTTCGTTGACAAAATATTCTTTTTGTAAACCTTGTTTTATCAAGGGAGAGAGAGAGATTCTATATTTTATAATAACAAATAAATAATATGTCTGTAAATATTGTAAACAAATTACGTCATAAGCATTGTTTTGACGAGGACGTCAGTAATTTACAGTTAGAAAAACAGTTGTTGAGAATCCGTGATTCAAGACGTGTGTATCATCTGCTCGCTATTTTTGCTGCCGGTTTTTACCGTGATTGATGATGTAAGTATATATATTCCAAGCTAACATATAGCTTGAGATCTGTATAGCAGTGCCTGAAAAATATATTTCAGAGAAGCGTTCGTAAAATACCGGATTTGAGCTAATTTTGTAATTTATCTGTGCAATTCCATAAATGTATTTATAATGTATAACATGCAATTTCATTGATTGATAAATGTTAATGTAATAAATTCTTGTTCATTGTTTCAACTAATTGTTGTCAAATTATTTACTACATAGTAAACTGTAATTTATATGGTAAAAGTGAGAGATCCTATTACCCCATAACATGCTATCATTCAAGTAAATTAATAGCTCCTTTTACCCCCCAAAACCGTTACACTACCAATCAGTTACTCCACTTCTGTCCTCGGTTCAGGTCATGTACATGTAGACCAGAGGTTAGGATCTGAAATCTGGAGGGAGTAATCTCTCTGGGGAAAAGAATGAGGTTACTCAGGTAACTTTTCTTTCAGAGTATCATCTGTTGTATTTGGAAATATTTCTTGGCAAGAAATAGAGCATTCTGATTGGGTGCATTCACGTCGTTGTGAAGGTGACACATGCCCAAGGTATACAACTAAATTAAGAAACAGAAACGTTGCGTGTTTAGTGTTTGATAATCGATGTATGGTAATTGAACTTGTGTAAGAATTTACCGTGAACATGTTGATAAGTATAGAAGTCCAAATTCGAGACATAAACTGAAAATAAGTTATGAGTTTAATTTATGTCTGATATATCTGAAGCACATATGCTCATCAGAAATACCCTTTACAGTCAAAATGTAAGACCATTGAAGTAAATCGGTCGATGTAGTCAATGTAGGAAGTGAATTCATTTGAAAGAAAATAGGTATAGAATCCGTGAAACGATTGTTGATTCAACCGGTGAAAATGACCCATTTGCATCACAGGTAAATGTTGGAAGAAGTGATCAAAGTTATTGCTGTTGGGAGAGAATGTTCTTCCCAATGTCATCTCATAATTTCAAGACTACATGTACTTATCACTCGAAAAACCATTGCGTGTAAATGAATCAACGCCATGATGTACACTCCCTGGCAAAACAAATGCCTACGTGATTTATTTTTAGATGAAAAATATAATAAGTGGTGGTTTGGTAGTTATGTTAAACAATAATCGATATGACCATCTATTGAAATCGTAGAATAAGTGTGATTGAGTCAATAACTTTTAAGAAAACAAAGCCGAATGAAGACCGCTACTTGTTGATTCACTTTCGAACCGGACCAAGTACATATGCAGACTGAGTTATCAAAACTTCAATGCGAGTGCGAACCTGCAATGTTGTTGGTTGTTTTTTGTAAATCTGTTTCAAATGTCATTCTCTGATTAAACACTGATCGAATACTGAACAATTACCCTTATGCCATTCATACAGTCGTCATTCTTTTGTAACAACTTCTGAAACTTCGAGAAACCTTATAAAGCTATAATTTTGCTAACATGAGCTTTGTAGATTTTACGAAATCTGTTGTGATATCTTGTAGGCATTTCTTTTGCCCGATAGTGTATAGATGCGTCTGTAAAATGATGTAATATATGAACAGAAAATAAACAAAAATATGTTATGATAACATTCTGAAATACGGCAATGTTTACAAACACGTTTAATTTCGTCACGCGCGCGTGTGGTATTGATTTAACGTAACATTTATTTTCATTCGAATTTCCATGTATCACAGATAAATGATAAAACACAGGGGAAGAACGATGATTCTAGATTGTGAAACTTAACTTATGGCATTAATTATGAAAAGCTCTAGAAAGCTGAAATGTTGTATACAGACTCCTTAGCCAATGGGAATTCTAAATTGAAGTTTACCTGACCCTGTGATCTCAAATGTGGGTCACAGGAGTCATGAACTAAAAAGCATATTTTCATCTTCTTCTCCAGTACGAAAGGCTCCAGAGAACTGAAAGTTTATGTACCGACTCCTTGGCCAAATGTGGGCCACAGGGGTCACAGGGGTTACACGGGTCACAAGGGTCACAGTCGAAAATCTATTTTTTTTAAACAATGTATTACAATGATAACTTAGATATTCAATCTTAGATAATAAATCGATTAAGAGCTACAGAGCCCATGGCTCTATTTGTTTGGATAAAGATCCTGCCTTTCAAAGGAAATTGTCTAGTCTATTTTTAATGCTGAAAAACGTAGCACCTCTCTTAGCACTCTCTCGCTTATTGCACCATCTATTTACCTATCTCTTATCACTTCCACTAGCTTTCTATTTTGTTGTTATTCCCCAAATACAAGATTTTTAATCGTGGTATAGCGTTTGCAACCAAATTAAGGAACCATTTGAACAAGTGTACCCTCATCATCTCCGCAAGTAAATAATGCAAAAGGGGTTATAACTAATGATGGTCTAAAACATTTTAAAAGTCACAACTTGTAACTAGTTATCCTTAAATGATTACTTTGTATGAGAAACCGACGAATATTGTTGGATATATGCTGACTCAACTTTTGATAACATTACAAGTGTATTGATAAGAAATTCAACGCCATTCCATAATTCAAAACCTGTACATAATATATCTAGATTGAAAATGATGCATTTCTTCTATAATTCAACCAAACGATCAAGCAATTAAGTACATTCTTCACTTAAGAGGAACCGTTTGACCTAATCAATGTGAAACATTTGAAACACGTTAAAATATGCAAATTAAGTCCAAAGTAATAATTTCTTATAAAGACACAACATCCATCAAATAGTTTTACAATGTCAAGAGTTACTGGCAAACATATTTGGATATTGATAAAGGATGGTCGAACGGACAGTCGGACAACCGGACGGCCGGATTGATTATCTGAGCGCTTTATAGCTGAACTATTTCGTACTATTATGTTATTATGTATTTCCTTATTGCCCTAGTTATAGATCCGAGGTCCGTTGTATTGACCCGAGTAAACGCAACTCGGCCAATATGGAAATAATTAATTAATGACAATTTTATTTATAAACCCCTTTTCATTCATTTATATTAAAATAATAATTGTAAACTAGGACTGCCGCGGCAGTACTTAGGTCTTCAGACGTCCGCTTGACCTTCACCTTCTTGTTTGATCGAAGAATGTCACTGATACTGTTCTGTCAAAACGACCAATGTATTGACCCTAGATGAAGTCTACATTGGGCCGAGGACCATTACACGACCAATAAGTACATACTTAAATATGAATTCACCGCTACATGTCCATCGAAGTCAAGGTCACGGTGGTCGAATAAGTCAACTGTTGGTACAGTCAGTGCTGGCAGTTGGTGCCTAACATTGAGGGTGTAGGTTCTAATCCCGCGAAAGGTAAAAATGTACTTTTTCAGAAAGTATGATCCAAACTATAACTGTGAAATTGTAATGTTCATACTTATACTTCACGTGTATAAGAAGGGTCCGTTATATTTAACACGTGTTAAATAAAGACACGTTCAATATTTAAAGTGATTGTATGATTTTGTCACTCGTTTAATTTAAAATAATCCCAACACTCGTGTGCACATTAAAATGGCCGATCGAAGGTTGTTTAAGTGATCTCACTGACGCAGCGATACCTTAACACTCAAAGAGGAATTTTAAATATTGAACAATGATGGAAATGTCAACCATCTTGCTGTCTGGAATCTCAAAATCGCTTATGACCTACAAATCTACCTCTCACACTGACGAGTTCCACAACATTGTCGCTGTATATGTCACTCCACTTTCTACCAATACCGATAACCGTTTTCTATGTATACGGCTTATGTGGTCGTGTAATGAAATGTTTTACCCTTTAAAAACTTTGATAATAAATGACAAATTTGAGAACAAATAATGTGCAAAAACGTGTTACAGCGCCTTTAACATGTTTAACATTGCATATATCTTCCATACATAATTGCTTTTGAATGAAATATATAATTTTTTTAATCCAATTTAAAGTTACTAAAACTTACACAGGTCCTGACGAAGTTTCATAACTTGATGCTCGTTATCTATACTAATTTATAAATGTATCTGTATTCACTGGCAGAATTCTCCATACCACTTGTTATTTCAACATGGCTATGATGCAGTGAATATGTTATTAAACTTTGAGTGAAAGAACCTAGATTGTCAACGCCGAGAACACCGGAATGAAAAGGAACTAATTCAGAACTAAGAATCGAAATACATGTATACATTTGCAGGATCACACATCATTATGTAATAAAGTTAATTTTAAAACTTCATGCCAGAAAGGATGTTTGGATGCAGGAAGATCTGACAGACGAAGATGTCCATCACAAGGAGAGACAAATCGATATGTGTATGAGAACAGATTCTCAACTTTCTGAGGGGTATTGTACGTAAAGGGTTGGTCTGGGGATCAGTCACACGATTATCCCCTGCAATCTACAAAATAAAAACGTCCCGTGCAGAAAGCCCATTTTGAAAAGCTTAGAAGAGACCCGGGAAGAGCACACGGATATTACAGAATTGAAGCAATATCTCTGTTGCAGACAAATTTACTCTCAGATGTTTTTGGTAATAGTTGTAAGATGTAAGTAAGACGTCTCCAAAGTAAAGGGTTCAGGTCACCGTTTCCAAAAACATTTACAATCTATTAGAAGACTACAATCAATTGTAACCAATGTTAAAAGAATGGACTACAATTGATGGTAATTCTACAATTGCTTTGTGGAACGGGACCCTGACGTGACTGTAAAACACTCACCCCCAAGTCAAGTTTGGGACTATTGTCAGAAAATGGCCGGTGATGATAAAAGAAAGTGGTTGGTATTTTTCAATTCCCAGTAATATCCAAATGGAATCATAAATGACCTAAAACACGATGTGAATGTTTTGCATGATTTCTTATTATAAACTACATATCAGCAAAATAAAACCCCTGCTCATTTTTCAAGAGTGTTTGGCTGTCCGGAACATACCTTAATTTGAATAGCCATGGAATTCCCAAATTGAATACATTAACCCTAATTGGACTCTCTGGGACACTATTGGTAAACCAACTACAAAGGGAAGTCTTCTTCATGCCAGGAGCTTTGAAAGTTGGTAAATACATATTGGTATTTTGTCTACAAGAAATCTATCGCAGTCTCCACGAATGCATGCCTACGCAAATATAGACATTGAGAAAACAAAAGGGATTAACATAATGAGGATTAATAATACCAAGGATATGGTAAGGTTATGGACACTGATAGGACGGACTATCAGGGTCTACAACCTTACCATATCCGAGGCAGAATGGTTTCTCCAAATTACCAACCGTTTTTAAGTTTAAAAGACGCTTTATTATCGCGTTATCGATGATCCCTGGTAAATATAGAGTCGTTCGTAAAATCATTCATGAATTCGTCAGAAATTCGGTACGGTACGTTTATGTGTTTGTTGCTTCTATAACTTGCCTTCCATCTGCCTCCGTGGCGCAATAGAGCATTATCTCATGAACCACAGGTCTTACTGGTTACGGTTCGAGACGCACTTTCGTCAAAACATGTGCGGTTCATATTGTACGATACAATAGAGAATTCCTTCAAACATGGTTTGCAATTGTCTCTTTAAACCTTCCTGGGGGACTTACAATTTTGCAAGTCTCTCGTACTGAGTGATACCGAAATGTAACCAATGCTCACCATATGATACGATCTGAATATCTGAAATGAAGGATAATACTAAGATAGGTTGATAATTTTCCTTATTGATTGTACTTTCTTTTGATACTTAATAGTGCTACAATAAAAATATTTATATACTTGTTATTTGTGTCGCAATAGCCATGTTAACACCATGTAAAAAAATATCGCAAATATATTTTCGTGATTACTTGAGCGAAATATATTATATATTACGTCACAAATTTTGCGAAATTACGCGAACAGACACGTCAAATGAAATAGGAAGGGATAGTGTTTTAAATATAACATCCTGATTGGATGCTATGAACAATTACAAACGATAGATGAAAGGTTATTGTTTGTCATAAAAAATTTGCCATGCCAACATGACACAATCACTTTAAACACGGATTCAGTATCGTCACTACAGCCAACAATTGTATCATTGTGCAGGAGACAAACTAAACAGAACACCGTGCAATTATTATGCCATCTCTGATGTTTAACAGTAGCCAATCAGATACGACGATTTCGCAAAGTTATGATAGAATGGCTATTAAGGATGATGCTTCTATATCGATATCAATGCTATTTGTATACATCTACCCGATAGAATAAGGTGATAGACTGCACTGCATCTTAAAGGGGCTGTAGCATGTTTTTTGCAAAATTTATTATTCTGTAATTTCCCATTTATAATGATATATTTATTTTCCGAAGAGAGAAGGGTGTTTTACTACTGGTGACATTATTTTTCAAATACATTTCATCGACTTATTTAAGAGAAAATAACGTGCTACTGCCCCTTTAACAATTATTCTTCTAATCCAACACTCCGTCTGAACCATATGATTTATTTGACCACGATCATGTCAGAAACAGATCTAATGGACATCCCTCGAAAGCGTAATTTTGTCGATTTAGAGGTTCACTGTAAATAACTTCTACTACGTATTGTATTGTAAACAAATAACAATGAACTGGATAGTCTGATTAAAATATACCGTTTTCCGAAGAATTTAAGTTGCAAAATGGTGCAGCTACCGGGATACGAACTCCCATATATCGTTTCCTCTCCAAACAGTCTGGTGACGGCCCGTATGCCCAGCCCCATTTTCGCTCTCATTTCAGTTTACCAATCACAACTCCCAACAAAAACTATCGCTGCGCTGAGGGCAGGAAATTCCAAGCAGCCATCGTTTCATATGTTTCGGTAACATGAGCAATATCTTAACGAATATCGTATGCTTTCTAAGCGAAGTTTTAGAACTATGATGTGATTGGTGAGCTGAATGACTGGGTCTTGTCTGCGCGTAACTGTTACAGAACACGCGTCTATTTAGGTTGTCCTCAGACCTTGTGGCGAGGAGTCTATAGAATAAGTTCGCAACCCCCCAAATGTACTATTTGTACTGGATATACTGGCATGCACATGCTCTCCACAAACATTCATAATGACGTCGATATAATCTAATTGTTTTTAAAAAAGACACTGACCAAGGTTCCCAAAGATACATAGAGAAATACTTAAAAGAAATGCCCGTGCATGCACGTGAAATACTTGCTTCTTGTAAAATCAATCAGAAATAACCAAATTATCCATGTATTTTAGGAATATGTATAAACATGACTTTTTTATCAAATGAATTATGTGCTTACACGAACTTTGTAAAGTATTGTAATAGTTACACCATTCAGCGGTGAAAATGTAAGTAAAATAAACACACGTGCATGCAAGTGAAATAATTGTAAAAGGTTTTGTTATAAAATAAACAAGAAACAACCATATTAATTTATATACTGCGTTTAAGAAAAAAACACTAAATATGGTGTTTTTATCAATCTGAATTATATGCTTTGTAAAATATGTTAATATGTTACATAATTCAGATCAATGTGATATATTTTAAATTGTCAGTCAAATCCGAATTCTTACGTTGACTAGGTTAGCAAAAAAATAGTATTCAACAGACGATTTTATTTAATATACTGCTGTATATGGTCGGTGAATTGATCAATATGGTATCAGTAACTATTGTGTCACATAACTTTGACAAAACGAGTTTAAAGTTTTATAATCAATAATAGCGGAACAAAAGGTAAAGGTTATAAACAAATTTGCACGAATATCATGGCAGACTTCAGTATTAAATTCCATTGTAGTCCATTTCAAACTCATTGAAACACTTTGATAACGGTCCAATTCTCTTGAGACGGACAACTAGAATGAAGCCACTTTCAATGCATGTTATTGGTTTATGACGTCAGTTACGAGTATGTGCAACAGATATACCGTATTTCCTCTAATAGACGCCGGGGGTATGACCGTTTGAAAGAAATAGACGCCAGTCCTCGAAAAGACGCCAGCTTTTGAATAGACGCCGGGTGATAAGATGAGCAAATTAAAACAATGCAAATTTACATATGTTAACGTATGTCTCTGAAAGAAAACATTATTCCCGTACCATAATGAATAAATATTCAGCAAAACAAATTCATATTCAAGAAAGTTCATGCTTATACCTGACACACAAACATATAGACTCTCTATATGTTTGTGCGTCAGGCATAATCATGTATAAGCAAAACAATGAATAGACGCCGGCCTCCAATAGAAGCCGGGGTTGAAAGTGGTCTGAAAGAGTAAACGCCGGGGCGTCTATTAGAGGAAATACGGAAGGACATATCGAAGGGTAGGCGTAGAAAATAAGTATTAGAAAGGTTCAATAATAATACAATGGACTATGACAATACAACTGATCAAATAAATGTATGTGCATTATCTACGTCCGCTTAGACTCTGGCGAAGGGTCATAGTATAGAACAAGAACATAGACGATGTGGGAGAGGTTAAAGTTCAGTAATGAGAAGATATACCCTCGTTCCCATTCACTTATACAAACGTAACATAATGTTTTAACCTTTCCCAATTATCAATGAAAATCCCTATCATATGACGGATTTTTCTCAATGATATGAATTATAAAGATACACAATTAGCTATGGTTAGTTAATAGAATGTGAATTTTCATAAGATAAATACACGATATAACTGCAAAATCCATGCACATATGACTGTGAACTATAACGATAAACAAAGAACTATTTTGACGATATATTGTGTGAGGTAACCTTACATTTATTAGAAATTCATACAGAATATACAAAAAATAATTACATGCCAACATGAAATATGAATAAATACAACGGACTATGTTTACTAAATTTAGTTAGAAATCCTGTACAGTTTTAAGAAATGCATATCCATGCTCACAGTCAGTGTGAGGTTCCCGCTATAGCGTGAATGGCTTATCGGGTCATACATTGTATTATCTAGGTCGACCTGTAAGATATGCAAACAGTAGGGCGTATAGCGACAACTAGGAAGTTAAATACAGCCTAACGCAAAGTCATTCTAAAAAGATAGTTGACACTAAAACAAGGTAAAATACCTACCCATTAGTAAATCTACAGACATATAAATAAAATAAATGAAATGATATAGACCCACATTACCTGTATGTGAAGTGTCACCGCAAGTGTCACCGCGATCACGTAAAATATATAGTAATCCATATCGTGATCTCACACCACACTGTCTAAAGAGGGTTCATGTCCCGTTAGGAGACGTCGGTATAATTGTGGGTAAAATTAGTACGTTTTCCCACACAACCTGAAGCACAAGTTCCTACACTCACAAGAAAGACATCCACTTAAGACGTTGGTTCAATATGATCCTACCCGTTTGAACAAACTGGGTGTATATCACTTCCTTGTTCTCAAAGAGGGATCACGTGGTCTATCTTGCAGATAACATTCGAACAGTTGTAAAAAATGAACGAGCTTTTCCTTCTTGTCAATATAAACCGGCTTGATAAAAGAGTTATATATAACGTCCTGCATGAATGTGGCAAGGTTGTGTTATTCTCTCCGTTGTTGTTAATTGAAATTAGTAACTTTTCTTTCTCTGTCGTCTTTATCCGTGAAGTATCCTGGTATTGGAAAAATACGTGTTTTCTCTCTCGATAATAAATATCACCATAACACTACAATGCGAAAATAGAAGGTTTTGTGTAGCAGTTTTTTTCTCTTTTAGTTGTTAGTGAAATGAGAAAACTTAACATATTCTCTTGACTTGATCATCTGTTGTTAACAAATCCATCGTGGTTTTCTTCTTAATAATGAACACCATCTTGATAAAATATTTGGGTAGGACTGTGGCAAGGATGAGCTTCTCTTCGTTGTTAATTATTACATTTAGACACGTCATTCTTCGCTGTCCGTCTCTATCCATACCAAGTCTCCACTGTTTTAGTGAACGGATACAGACTGTTGAGTATCGTTTTACAGACCATCAGTCACAGTGGCTCATGTTGTCTGTACATCCGCCTTATTACACCATCTGCCTTTAGTATTAACTGTTAAATTAATGACCGGACACGCAAGCTGGTATATATACATAAACACTTAAAGAAAGACTACTAGAATTTGATATCAAATGATGGCTTGAATTTTACAATGAGAATGTTACTTTCGAATTTGGAGTTTCGCAAATAATATAAACTCATTAAAGAAAGGCATCATACAGCTTATTTCTCTGTCATTACTTTTCATTTGGACAAATCTGACAATATAAATCTCAAATTGTGATAATATACACACATATATATATATATATATATATATATATATATATATATATATATATATATATATATATATATATATATATATATATGAAGGATATAGGGATCACAAAGAGTATTTTATAAGCCTATACAACTCATATGCTTTGACAGGAAGGGTGACACCCATACATATACATTTATGCCAATGGTATAGTGGGCTATATATAACGCTCTATTCATATCAAGCACTTAAGAAAGGAAATGCTACCGTCTCCACAGTCTAGGCTAGCGTCTCCATAGTCTAGACAACGTAAGAAGAAAAATGCACATATGGTTACGTACGTTAGTTATTGCTTTTGTACAGATCAGTACTGAACAGATATGTTAAGTGTTGTACGTGTGTTATTGTTTATTGTTGTCGTTTTCGACTCTTTATCTATCATTTACTAGGTTTTTCTTATACTCGCTGTATTATCTATCAGGAGGATATTTTAAAGGCTGTATGTATGTATGTATGTATGTATGTATGTATGTATGTATGTATGTATGTATGTATGTATGTATGTATGTATGTATGTATACATGAAAACAATGAGAACTGAAACCATTCATCGGCACTGCGAGTGGGGAAAAGTTTGCGACGGCATAACAGCAAATTGTTTATTAGTTTAATGACACACTATGTGTTACTATGTGAACTTTCTATCAGTGTATATCTGTTATCATTAAAATCGTCTAATATTAGGTAAAATATAGAGTGTTTTCATTTCACGTAATGCACGACATCCAATATGGCGGATTTTGCCGACAGAACGGCCCCTTTAAGGTACCTTATTCACTATTCGCCTTTACGTAATCCCAATCTCATATAAGGGCAATACAAAGCAATATTTTCTCAAGATAAAAATCAAAAAAATTCACTGAGGCATTTTGTAATACATGAGAAGAGTTGTTACTCTTTCACATCAGACACAAATAGCCCGTCAGTCTTGTCACTTAATTATTATATATCAGTATTCCACCCATAGTGTTATTTCAACACAAAGCACTTGCAGATCTTCTCCAATCTCAACATTCAATGAGGCCCGTTTCAATATGTGTGAGGCGTTAAGAGTCTTCCACTTCAGACACAAATAGCGCATGAGTAAGATCTCTCATCGAAATATATCAGTATTTAAATCTGCTGGTGGGATTTAAAAAAAATAGCAGATTTTAGTCCAGATTTCTCTCAAGGATAATCTCAAACTTCCCTCAAGCCATGTTTCAATTCAAGACTCTTCCACATCAAAAACAAACAGCCTATCTGCCTTGTCACTTAATCATTTTCAAATTTCCCATTTATAATGATAGGGTTTGTCATTTATATTTACTTATAAACATCTTATTACACAAACCAATTACCCGTAGTGGTAATAACGGTGTTGCGTTTTTTCGTGTTGCATTTTAATGTGAACACATTTTATTGTTTCGAATTACAAAAACAATTCCAATACCATTTACATTCGTTTTTAACTTGATTTTTCGAAGAGAGAAGGGTGTTTTACTATTGGTGACATTAATTTTCAAATACATTTCATTGACTTATTTGAGCGAAAAAACGTGCTACTGCCCCTTTGAAAGCAAGTCACGTTCTTAAGATTCAATTCTGAAACGTAAAGAGGATACTTTCAACACATTGTGAAAAATACACTTATCATAAACTGAGAGTAAGTCTACAGTTGTTTGGGTCATAAATACTTGTAGGTCACGATATGGCTTTAATAACTTGTAACAAGAGCTATATATATAAAGCGTAGAGATATATGCAGTGATACTCACGATTTAGGGATTACGTTGCCTATACTGTAAGCATGTTATTCAACAATTTTTAAAATTCGCACACGAATTCGTAAGCGTATTTTGTTATCCAATACAAATCAAAATGACGGAATGAATCCATGTATGCAGTTTAATAAATTGGTATGATACAATATATTGAATAAAGTAAAAAGTGGAATGAATAATATTGTTGGCAGTTTGAAACACTATAAGTTCGTTTACATACATATTTTGTCTTTCAATCGCACATGTACAATACTATTGAATTATCTTCAGCAAACATTTTAAAGACACTTTAGCGGTCTAGTCTATATCGTCATGACTATTGGCCATTTGAAATCAGAAAGCTGTCCTGTTATTGAATATTGAAAAAGAGATCTAAAGAATGTAGATTTAAAAGTATAGCTTACACTCATTGCGCGGATTTGTCATTGTAAGTAATAGATAGAGGACGAGTAGCAGTACATTATCGGGATATAAATGCACGGGCTTGACGGGGTAGGGCGAGGCGCATTCTCTATCTATCTTAGAGCACAATCACATGATTGAGCCGTGAAAAAATGTCTTAACATGAATATATTACAGAATTGTCAACAAATTTGCGAAACATTCTCTCGAACGCAACATGCAAAACATTGACATTTTTCATTTTCATATGCGAATGTTAGGGACAATGACGTCACCATCGACACTGCGAGCACTGTATTTCTTAAATAGTTGGTGGTGCATGAGGCCTACATTTTATATAAAACGTACGAATCGTGCTACAGCATAAGCGTCGTGCTTGAATCACGAACATGCACGATAAGTACGGGTGTTTCTTAGAATGAATCAGTTCACACAATGACTTCATCATGGACAGTCCAAGGACAAGTACACTAATCATTCAGGAAAGGTAACTTTACGTTTTATTGTGTATCTTTAAAAATTCAATACTAATTTTCATTAAATTGGTTTATTTGATAACAGTTATTGTTTGTGTATTTCAAATATTTTCCCATCATATTAAGTTGTTTGTTGAGCTGTATTTATACATTTGCGAGTTGTAATATCGATTGTTGCATATGCTAATTAAATGAAACAACCTATTATGGAAACATGGCTTGATGCTTGTCAATGTTTCACTTACTTGTAATAAACATTAAATTCACTTGGAAAATCCCTATTGGCCTCACATTACTCGCTTACATGCTTATATTCTTCTTTAAGGAATCTCAAGCTCCTTAACATGGAATACCCCCATCGACGGAAGCGACTAAGCGACTATTTCCTTTCGGAAAGGGGACATTGCAGTTCATAGCAGTTGGAATTGTTTGGTGTTTTTAATAGAAGTCTGTGAAACAGTTTTATGAGCATGATACCCGAACGCACCCAGACAAGTGTACATCTATCGGGATATAATTGTACTCCACGTGACCACAATGCAGTCATATGATTGGACAAAATCATTTGACTGTGCTCCAATAAGAGATAAACAAACCTTTTCATTGAATGCTGAATATGAGTTTCCAAGAAATTGGACTTAAGCCAAACTAGTATTTAATATCACGACCCTGAACTAAAACCAAGTGTACAAATTAAATTAGTTCAAGAAATAAGTCTTAGATTATAAAACTTTTAGAAAAATAGCCATGGTTTACTATGCTTAACATGAGGGCGTGGTGACAATCTAGTATGTAATGTCACGAACCTGGGCTACCATCAACTGTGCAAATTTAAATTAAGGAAAAGGTTAGTTCATTTAGTAAAGAAAATAAGTCTTAGATAATAAAACTCATGTTTAGCACGAGGGCGTGGTGGCAATATAGTATTAAATGTCACGACCCTGGACTAACACCAATTGTAGAAATTAAGGAAAAAGTGAGTTCATTTAGTAAAGAAAATAAGTCTTAGTTAATAAAACTTTGAGAAAATAGCCATTATTTACTCATGTTTAACATGAGGGCGTGGTGGCAATATAGTATTTAATGTCACGACCTTGGACTAACACAATTCCGAATCAGGAAGGAGCAATCGGATTCCACCAGTTTTTGTCCTGTGTGAGTTCATTTAGTTAACAAAATAAGTCTTAGATAATACATTTTTTAGAAAAAAAGCCATTGAGTCATGTTTAGCACGAGGGCGTGACGCATTGCATGTTGAAACCATGGGACCGTGACATAAACTAAACTTCCCCTTGCATAATAATATAACCCCAAACTTTTCCTGATATATGAATTTCAGTAACACGATAGTTGTTCTTCCTTGTTGTCAATGAAGTAGCTGGCTATTTCAGACACCGGTCGAGTGCTCAGTGACAATTACTTCCTTTATCCTTTATCAAATAAACATAATGAATGGATGATATGTTCCCATGACAGCCTTTGCTTGAGTTGAAAGATACTTATATGAAAACCGTCAACCCCATAGCATATATAGATGAGGATCGAAGAAAATATAATTGAAATTCAGGAACTAAGAAACTTTGGAATGTTACATGAAAATATTTTAAAGAGGTTGGATACCATTTTGTTTTTGTATATGTCAGTATAAAATTGCTATCTAAATCGAGTGAGTGAGTGAGTTATTGTTTAATGCCGCTTCGGCAGTATTGCAGCCATTAGCGGCGAGATATTTAATTTATATGCCTAATTGCTATCTAAATCGAACAAATGAGGAAGAGGTTTGCATTTTTGTACTGTTCTAGCCATTGTTCTTAAACAATGTTTTAACAGGCAGATTTGTAATTTAGATTAGCTTTCTGTTACTTGTAGGGAAGGAGATTGTATAATAATGTGTTATTTTTTTTCTGATAAACATAGATTTTGCTTTAAATTGTAGTACTTCTAAATGTAAAGCGTTATCTTCCCTGTGTGTACAATTTAATATGTACACCCCGGCCAAAAGAAACGCCTACTTTATGCTCCTTAAAATGAAAGATGCAATAAGTTCTTAAATATAATTAATGGCGGTCTCCACGTTATGCTGAAGCAATAACTAATATAAAAGTCCATTGAAATCGTGGAAAATGTGATTCGAGTCAATAACATTCATGATAACCACGCCCAATGAAGACTGCTATTTTCGGTTTATTCACTTGCGCACCTTAACCACGTACATCGGTAGCATCATCACCACTTAAACGCGAATGCGTGCCTGTATTGTTTCTCGTGGTTGTATGAACATCTTTTTAAAATGTTTTTTTCTGATCAAGCACTGATCGAAAATTGAACAATTATTGTTTTCTCATTTCAACAATCGCCCTTCTTTCGTGACATGAACTTCTGAAATTCAAATATATAATGCAGAAATGGTGCAACTTCATTATGTTATAATATTGCTAAACTGTTCATAACGTCTATCAGAGAGGTATTGAATGTAACAATTAGCTTAACTATCGATTGTTGGACCTCGATTTTTGTCGAGGCGAAATGGTCGTGTGGTAAGCTGTTGGTACAGTCAATGCTGGCGATAGTTGCCTCACTCTGAGGGCGTGGGTTCGCATCCCGCATGGGACTCGGCCCGAAAAAGTACAAGAATTTGTACTATTGAAGGTAGTGTTATCCCAAATATAACCATGTTATATGTTCATAACAGTGTTTACAATATCTGATAAGATAGCTAGTAGGCGTTTCTTTTGGCCGGGGGTGTATGCTTTTGTATGTTGATACAAATTGTCTCGGCTTTCCTCTGGCGCCATACTATTTTAGTTGAGTGTGAATATACTATACAATCATTTAATAGGCATTGAAATATCTTGATATAATGAAATGTCTTTTTTTGATTGATGAATCTGTCATTTAAGAAATGTTGGTTTAAATATGCTTTATTTCATTTAAATCATATGACTTCTGAAATATCTTCAAAAACAACCACAGTGAATATTGTTACAGGAACATTTTATTGATTGATGCTTTCATGACCCGGTATTGCTATTTTATGATAAATCAGATTCAGGACTCATGAATCTACACATTACTACAAAATATAGCAACAGTGTTTTTATCAAAAAAACATTTTTGGAGCATAGTGGTGTAATGGTTAGCGTGCTGTTCGAATCCCGGTGGAGAAACACAAAAAATGTGACCTGGGTCTAATACTGTGTTGTGTCCCTGGGCAAGGCACTTCATCCACATTGCACTCAGTCCACCAGCTGTTTAAATGGGTACCTGGACAGGGGAAGTACGGACCTATCCGGTCTTATGTAAGAGCCTGAAAGTAAAATTCCTTCAGGGTAATGATATGTGTAGCGCTTTGAGCATGCTTAGCATGGATTCTGCGCAATATGGATATGCATTTATTATAATATTATTTATTTATGATTTAACCTTGAATGTTGAATGTAATGAAGTGAAAATCGCGTGTCTGAACTTGGACATTGTATTATGAAGAATAATTTCAATATGAAAAAATTGAATATGAAATATTGAAAGATAGCTCGAATCCAAACGAGCAATTGTGTTTTATGACTACAACTGATAACGTGATTAGGAGCATGATTTAAGGTGAAGGTACTGATAAGATATAATTTATGATATACATACTAACTTATTTGACATGCTGCCTTTTTTTAAAGTACTTCCTTTTAGCTATAATATTTATCATATTGTTAACAGAAATATTGAACAATTAAAGGTATGGTCAGATTTAAAAATATACTGAAAAGGAAAAACCTGTTTTTTTATCAGAAAGAAAAATAATTTGAGAATTTTGAATTACATGTACATAAAAAGCTTTGAAGCTCAACTGACTTCTTCGTGTTATGATAGATAAAAGACAACACACTGTTTAAAATAAAAAAAGATGTGATTAAAAGTGTCAATAATGAATAAAATAAATGTTGAACAGCATTAACAGATTTAAATTAGATCCACAAAACAGATTTTTGAAAGTAACAATCAATTCGAACTGACTATTGACTGACTATTAACTCTGACAAATAATGTATATAAAAAACGAAGAGGTTTTCTGTGTAGTTAAGTCATAACATTACAGTTAAATAACGGATTTTAGAAAAAAAACGAAATAATTTTTTTAGAAGACTATGAGAATCTAATCTTCTATGTCAAATGTAAAATCATTGTAACAGCGTAGTTTGTTTGTGACCTTGAACATATATAGTAAACAGAGAAATCAAATTGACAGAAAAACTTTAAAGCTTCTCAAGAGTTTAAAACAATATAAAATGATAATATCTCAATTGGATACTTATATTTATATATAGAATATATTCACAATTTGAAACAGACAATGCAACAACCAGGAAGTTATATGAAAATACATGTATCGTAGAAGTACAAGTATCCTTTGTACGTGTTAACTCAATTTAGACTGACAATGGGTGTGTCATACCACAGTGTCATACCACAGTGTCATACCACAGTGTCATACCACAGTGTCATACTACATTCTCATACCACAGTGTCATACCACATTGTCATACCACAGTGTCATACCACGGTGTCATACCACAGTGTCATACCACATTGTCATACCACATTGTCATACCACAGTGTCATACCACAGTGTCATACTACATTGTCATACCACAGTGTCATACCACAGTGTCATACCACATTGTCATACCACAGTGTCATACCACACTGTCATACCACAGTGTCATCCCACATTGTCATACCACAGTGTCATACCACAGTGTCATACCACACTGTCATACCACACTGTCATACCACAGTGTCATACCACATTGTCATACCACAGTGTCATACCACATTGTCATACAACACTGTCATACCACACTGTCAAACCACAGTGTCATCCCACACTGTCATACCACACTGTCATACCACACTGTCATACCACACTGTCATACCACATTGTCATACCACACTGTCATCCCACACTGTCATACCACAGTGTCATCCCACATTGTCATACCACACTGTCATACCACATTGTCATACCACAGTGTCATACCACATTGTCATACCACAGTGTCATACCACATTGTCATACCACACTATCATACCACAGTGTCATACCACACTGTCATACCACAGTGTCATACCACAGTGTCATACCACATTGTCATACCACATTGTCATACCACAGTGTCATACCACATTGTCATACCACAGTGTCATACCACAGTGTCATACTACATTGTCATACTACATTGTCATACCACAGTGTCATACCACATTGTCATACCACATTGTCATACCACAGTGTCATACCACAGTGTCATACTACATTGTCATACCACAGTGTCATACCACAGTGTCATACCACATTGTCATACCACAGTGTCATACCACACTGTCATACCACAGTGTCATCCCACATTGTCATACCACAGTGTCATACCACAGTGTCATACCACAGTGTCATACCACACTGTCATACCACAGTGTCATACCACATTGTCATACCACAGTGTCATACCACAGTGTCATACCACACTGTCATACCACACTGTCATACCACAGTGTCATCCCACATTGTCATACCACAGTGTCATACCACACTGTCATACCACACTGTCATACCACAGTGTCATACCACATTGTTATACCACAGTGTCATACCACGGTGTCATACCATGGTGTGTCATACCACAGTGTCATACCACATTGTCATACCACATTGTCATACCACAGTGTCATACCACATTGTCATATCACAGTGTCATACCACATTGTTATACCACAGTGTCATACCACGGTGTCATACCACAGTGTCATACCACAGTGTCATACTACATTGTCATACCACAGTGTCATACCACAGTGTCATACTACATTCTCATACCACAGTGTCATACCACATTGTCATACCACAGTGTCATACCACGGTGTCATACCACAGTGTCATACTACATTGTCATACCACAGTGTCATACCACAGTGTCATACCACATTGTCATACCACAGTGTCATACCACACTGTCATACCACAGTGTCATCCCACATTGTCATACCACAGTGTCATACCACAGTGTCATACCACAGTGTCATACCACAGTGTCATCCCACAGTGTCATCCCACAGTGTCATACCACAGTGTCATATTACATTGTCATACCACAGTGTCATACCACACTGTCATCCCACACTGTCATACCACAGTGTCATACCACAGTGTCATACCACATTGTCATACCACATTGTCATACCACAGTGTCATACCACATTGTCATACCACAGTGTCATACCACAGTGTCATACCACAGTGTCATACCACAGTGTCATACCACAGTGTCATACCACAGTGTCATACCACATTGTTATACCACAGTGTCATACCACAGTGTCATACCACATTGTCATACCACAGTGTCATACCACAGTGTCATACCACAGTGTCATACTACATTGTCATACCACAGTGGCATACTACATTGTCATACCACAGTGTCATACCACATTGTTATACCACAGTGTCATACCACAGTGTCATACCACATTGTCATACCACAGTGTCATACCACAGTGTCATACCACAGTGTCATACTACATTGTCATACCACAGTGGCATACCACAGTGTCATACTACATTGTCATACCACAGTGGCATACCACAGTGTCATACCACATTGTCATACCACAGTGTCATACCACAGTGTCATACTACATTGTCATACCACAGTGTCATACCACATTGTTATACCACAGTGTCATACCACAGTGTCATACCACATTGTCATACCACAGTGTCATACCACAGTGTCATACCACAGTGTCATACTACATTGTCATACCACAGTGGCATACCACAGTGTCATACCACAGTGTCATACTACATTCTCATACCACAGTGTCATACCACAGTGTCATACCACATTGTCATACCACATTGTCATACCACAGTGTCATACCACATTGTCATATCACAGTGTCATACCACAGTGTCATACCACATTGTTATACCACAGTGTCATACCACGGTGTCATACCACAGTGTCATACCACAGTGTCATACTACATTGTCATACCACAGTGTCATACCACAGTGTCATACTACATTCTCATACCACAGTGTCATACCACATTGTCATACCACAGTGTCATACCACGGTGTCATACCACAGTGTCATACTACATTGTCATACCACAGTGTCATACCACAGTGTCATACCACATTGTCATACCACAGTGTCATACCACATTGTCATACCACAGTGTCATACCACATTGTCATACCACAGTGTCATACCACGGTGTCATACCACAGTGTCATACCACAGTGTCATACCACAGTGTCATACCACAGTGTCATACCACAGTGTCATACACACACATATTGCTTTATAGACTCTTTCAGTTGTCACAACCCCTGCTTAATACACATAATGTTACAACCTGTACAAGCAGCTGGTAAATAAGCAGAGGGCGGGCAAATGAACCTATACAGTCACTTCTACATATTTGAGGAATAGGCATGTACAGATTGCAGTGTACTTGAGCTGTGTGTGCCATTGTAGTCCAGTCGACCCGGCTTTGGTTCAGTTACCATTTTAGACGATCTGATGTTACAACGTGTACTTGCTCCTAGCAGCAGTACAGTATGTTGTATCTGTATACAGACGTTGTATAAGCATACATTATGTTGTATCATTGTCAGTATACAGTGCGTTGTATCATTGTAAGCTGTATCGGAATACAGTACGTTGCATCAGTATACAGTACGTTGTATCAGTATACAGTACATTGTGTCAGTATACAGTACGTTGTATCAGCATACAGTTAGTTGTATCAGTATACAGTACGTTGCATCAGCATACAGTACGTTGTATCAGCATACAGTACGTCGTATCAGTATACACTACGTTGTATCAGCATACAGTACGTTGTATCAATATACAGTACGTTGCATCAGTATACAGTACGTTGTATCAGCATACAGTACGTTGTATCAGTATACAGTACATTGTGTCAGTATACAGTACGTTGCATCAGTATACAGTACGTTGTATCAGCATACAGTACGTTGTATCAGCATACAGTACGTTGTATCAGCATACAGTACGTTGTATCAGTATACAGTACGTTGCATCAGTATACAGTACGTTGTATCAGCATACAGTACGTCGTATCAGTATACACTACGTTGTATCAGCATACAGTACGTTGTATCAGTATACAGTACGTTGAATCAGTATACAGTACGTTGTATCAGCATACAGTACGTTGTATCAGTATACAGTACATTGTGTCAGTATACAGTACGTTGCATCAGTATACAGTACGTTGTATCAGTATACAGAACATTGTGTTAGTATACAGTACGTTGTATCAGCATACAGTACGTTGTATCACCATACAGTACGTTGTATCAGCATACAGTACGTTGTATCAGCAAACAGTACGTTGTATCAGCAAACAGTACGTTGTATCAGAAAACAGTACGATCTGTCAGTATACAGTACGTTGTATCAGCATACAGTACGTTGTGTCAGTATACAGTACGTTGTATCAGTATACAGTACGTTGTATCGGTTTAAAGTACGCTGTATCAGTATACAGTACGTTGTATCGGCATACAGTTCGTTGTATCAGTATACACTACGTTGTATCAGCATACAGAACGTTGTATCAGTATACCGTACGTTGTATCAGCATACATTACGTTGTATCAGTATACAGTACGTTGTATCAGTATACAGTACGTTGTATCAGTATACAATACGTTGTATCAGTTTACAGTACGTTGTATCAGTATACAGTACGTTGTATCAGTATACAGTACGTTGTATCAGCATACAGTACGTTGTATCAGTTTACAGTACGTTGTATCAGTATACAGTACGTTGTATCAGCATACAGTACGCTGTATCAGCATACAGTTTGTTGTATCAGTATACAATACGTTGTATCAGTATCAGCATACAGTACGTTGTATCAGCATACAGTACGTTGTATCAGCATATAGTAAAACAACTACATTGGACCGAGGATACGTTTGCTATTAATAATAATATAAGTAGTCATTATAGTAGTTATAGAAGTCATTGAAATGTATGTTACATTTGAAGTGGTTTCACAACTACTTATAGAATAAGTACCCATTAAAGCCACTATGAGAAGAGGATACCCTAAACATTATTATTATTATCAGTCATAATATCAGCAGTATCAACACTAGTTGTAGACAGTTGTAGAAGCAGTGATACTAGTAGTAGTAGACAGTAGTAGAAGCAGTGATACTAGTAGTAGTAGACAGAAGTAGAAGCAGTGATACTAGTAGAAGTAGACAGTAGTAGAAGCAGTGATACTAGTAGTAGTAGACAGTAGTAGAAGCAGTGATACTACTAGTTGTAGACAGTTGTAGAAGCAGTGATACTAGTAGTAGTAGACAGTAGTAGAAGCAGTGATACTAGTAGCAGTAGACAGAAGTAGAAGCAGTGATACTAGTAGAAGTAGACAGTAGTAGAAGCAGAGATACTAGTAGTAGTAGACAGTAGTAGAAGCAGTGATACTAGTAGTAGTAGACAGTAGTAGAAGCAGAGATACTAGTAGCAGTAGACAGTAGTAGAAGCAGTATTACTAGTAGTAGTAGACAGTAGTAGAAGCAGTGATACTAGTAGTAGTAGACAGTAGTAGAAGCAGAGATACTAGTAGTAGTTGACAGTAGTAGAAACAGTGATACTAGTAGTAGTAGACAGTAGCAGAAGCAGTGATACTAGTAGCAGTAGACAGTTGTAGAAGCAGTGATACTAGTAGTAGTAGACAGTAGTAGAAGCAGAGATACTAGTAGTAGTAGACAGTAGTAGAAGCAGTGATACTAGTAGCAGTAGACAGAAGTAGAAGCAGTGATACTAGTAGAAGTAGACAGTAGTAGAAGCAGAGATACTAGTAGTAGTAGACAGTAGTAGAAGCAGTGATACTAGTAGTAGTAGACAGTAGTAGAAGCAGAGATACTAGTAGCAGTAGACAGTAGTAGAAGCAGTATTACTAGTAGTAGTAGACAGTAGTAGAAGCAGTGATACTAGTAGTAGTAGACAGTAGTAGAAGCAGAGATACTAGTAGTAGTAGACAGTAGTAGAAACAGTGATACTAGTAGTAGTAGACAGTAGCAGAAGCAGTGATACTAGTAGCAGTAGACAGTTGTAGAATCAGTGATACTAGTAGTAGTAGACAGTAGTAGAAGCAGTGATACTACTAGTAGTAGACAGTAGTAGAAGCAGTGATACTAGTAGTAGTAGACAGTAGTAGAAGCAGTGATACTAGTAGTAGTAGACAGTAGTAGAAGCAGTATTACTAGTAGTAGTAAACAGTAGTAGAAGTAGAGATACTAGTAGTAGTAGACAGTAGTAGAAGCAGAGATACCAGTAGTAGTAGACAGTAGCAGAAGCAGTGATACTAGTAGTAGTAGACAGTAGCAGAAGCAGTGATACTAGTAGTAGTAGACAGTAGTAGAAGCAGTGATACTAGTAGTAGTAGACAGTAGTAGAAGCAGAGATACTAGTAGTAGTAGACAGTAGTAGAAGCAGTGATACTAGTAGTAGTAGACAGTAGTAGAAGCAGTGATACTAGTAGCAGTAGACAGTTGTAGAAGCAGTGATACTAGTAGTAGTAGACAGTAGTAGAAGCAGTGATACTACTAGTAGTAGACAGTAGTAGAAGCAGTGATACTAGTAGTAGTAGACAGTAGTAGAAGCAGTGATACTAGTAGTAGTAGACAGTAGTAGAAGCAGTATTACTAGTAGTAGTAGACAGTAGTAGAAGCAGAGATACTAGTAGTAGTAGACAGTAGTAGAAGCAGAGATACTAGTAGTAGTAGACAGTAGCAGAAGCAGTGATACTAGTAGTAGTAGACAGTAGCAGAAGCAGTGATACTAGTAGTAGTAGACAGTAGTAGAAGCAGTGATACTAGTAGTAGTAGACAGTAGTAGAAGCAGAGATACTAGTAGTAGTAGACAGTAGTAGAAGCAGTGATACTAGTAGTAGTAGACAGTAGCAGAAGCAGTGATACTAGTAGCAGTAGACAGTTGTAGAAGCAGTGATACTAGTAGTAGTAGACAGTAGTAGAAGCAGTGATACTACTAGTAGTAGACAGTAGTAGAAGCAGTGATACTAGTAGTAGTAGACAGTAGTAGAAGCAGTGATACTAGTAGTAGTAGACAGTAGTAGAAGCAGTATTACTAGTAGTAGTAGACAGTAGTAGAAGCAGAGATACTAGTAGTAGTAAACAGTAGTAGAAGCAGAGATACTAGTAGTAGTAGACAGTAGCAGAAGCAGTGATACTAGTAGTAGTAGACAGTAACAGAAGCAGTGATACTAGTAGTAGTAGACAGTAGCAGAAGCAGTGATACTAGTAGTAGTAGACAGTAGTAGAAGCAGTGATACTAGTAGTAGAAGACAGTAGTAGAAGCAGTGATACTAGTAGTAGTAGACAGTAGTAGAAGCAGTGATACTAGTAGTAGTAGACAGTAGTAGAAGCAGTGATACTAGTAGTAGTAGACAGTAGTAGAAGCAGTGATACTAGTATAGTAGAAGACAATAGTAGAAGCAGTGATACTGGTAGTAGTGATCGTAGTGAAATACGTAGTCGCAGCAATAATATATATATAATAGATAATAGATAGTAGAAGAGTAGCTGTAATAGTAGTTAAAGTTGTAGTCTTAGCAGTACTAGTAGGAGTAGTATTAGTTCTGATAGTAGTAGTATAAGTTTTAGGTGTAGTAGTAGTAGTGTTAGTGGCAGTAGCACCTTGATCAGTAGTTCTGATAGAAATAATGATAGTATTAGCACCAGTGATAGTATTCATTATGATAATAGTAGTACTAAGTAGTAGTATGAGGAATAGCAGCAGCAGTCGTAGTATATTAGTCGGGATATCATGTTCTATTTCTGATTAAAATGACATATTATCTACGAATGGAAATTCAAATTGGTAACTGCAAGTGTGTATGGCGGAGAAATTGCTTAACCTAAACCATCTTAGCACAGAATTAAAATACAATAGTTACTCATTACAAAAATGATAAACCTTTACAGTAAGGGAACGTCGTTTCAAATCTAATCGATTGTAAGCCGTTCGATATAAAGTGTAAACGAAGTTGTTATTAACAATCTTAACAAGTTAACATGACCAGAAATAACAACGATTATTAGTAAGTTCTAAGATGAACTTTAGCATTGAAACATTTTTGTTAAAATTAAGGGGACTTTTTTAATAGAGGACTAGCTGTCGGATACACAAAGAGGTGAGGTGAGTTGTGGTTTAACGCCGCATTTCACTTATATCGCGGCTGCTAGTATTACGGCAGGAAGAAAGCCCGCAACGCCATGTGGCTATGCATTGCGGTGAAACCTGCAATCATCGGCTGGAACTAGCGAACCATGGGTGGTACTACGCTGAAATTCAGTATAGCATTGCACCAAAACCTTACTGCTTGTAGAACAGTTCTCTACTGCAGACAAAGTTGTCATGCCCCTGGCGGGATACACAACGAAACCAGTTTTGAAAAGCAAAAGAAAACTCATAATTTGATTTCAAAAGTGAAGGTAAACTTACAAACATAACCCATGCTAAATAAAAATATAACACACCTTCGCTAGAAAAGAGTATAGTCGGTTAGGACATTAATCATGCAAGTTAAACTTCCTGGTCCATTTGAACTTTGAACTTGTGTGGTTTAATCAATTGTCACAATTTCAATGGAAGACGGAACAAGTTTTAAAATAAATATGACTGTATTTATAACGCAAGTGGTAATGGAAGGACTTGACAGTTTTGCTTTATAGATTAATGCTTTATAGATTCACACACACAAACACACCCATTGTGTGCACTGTAGACGTTCAGTATGTGTAAGGCTTATCGTTACGAATTTGTGTAGTCAGCTTTCAATAGATGACCTCAATTTTAGGTAACACGCCTTGTTTTTTAATTTAAATATGTATACTGACGTCGAAATCGACTTAACAAAATTAAATTAACATTCATTAGTTTATAATATTAATTATTGTATGTTGATTGTTTTTTCGAAGCTCTCATGACTTATTTTACTCTAGCATGAGGATAACTATATGTTTCTCAACCACCTGGGTAGTGTACAGTTGTCCCCGAAAGTTTGTATACCATACCGTTAATCTAAGTACAACAATCGGGTAAGTTTGTGCTGTATTCATAGTGGCAAAGAGAAAACCTAACGGACCGTGTTTCACTTCAAATGAGGTGATTCAATGTGCTGTAACATAGTGCAATGTCATATATCTCCGTCAACATTTTTGACAGCTAGTTGAATTGTCTGGAGTTTAAAACTTCTTTGTTTAAATAAAAAATCTCCAGTAAGTGACCAACTTATAATATTCCATATTCCATATTCTTTTAATCTGCTTATATATGAAGAATAGCATCAATTGTTCTCCTTTCAAGTACCAAGCGAGGTCAAAGTGTATTTCCTGCGAACTGTCATACACTCCCATGGTCGCACTGTGACATGTCATTTATAACTATTGCCTTCTGCCTACATTGAGCCTGCCTCGGACGATTTGCTATGGTCGTGTGATATTTGAATTTCTAGTTACAGCTGTAGTGTTGCCATCTTTTATCAAACCAGGATGTGAAGCCACCATTAGATGGAATCTCGGCCGTACGGGAATACAGTGCAGCTATGTTAATGTAGAGTATATTACTCGAGAAAGACCCCGTTCTTCAAATATAACGAAGCAGAGGCCATTTAAGCCGATGATTATTTCTGAGGAATGAATAAATTTTAATAACGAATGGGAACACAAGATGACACACGGATCCGTCCTTTCCAGAGCAAACAGAGGAAACACTACGGTTCTCAAACTTTGTATTCTGGTATTTCGGGTTTGTATTCTTGTCACAAAGTTTTGACCGAGGTCAGTCATGATTACAATTATTATTACTCCGTATAAAGAAAACAAAATTCCGTATTCACTAAAACAGGCGAGGTGAGTTGAGGTTTAACGCCGCTTTCAAGAGTATTTCACTTATATCACGGCTGCTGTTATTATTGCAGGGAGAAAGCCCGCAACGCCATGTTGCTATGCATTGCGGTGAAATCTGCGAGCATCAGCTGAAACTAACGAACCATGGGTGGTATTATGCTGAAATTCAGGGTACCGTTGCACCCAAAGGTTATTGCGTGTAGAACAGTTCTCTACTGCAGACAAGGCTGTCATGCCCCTGGCGGGATTCGGATTCCAGACCTCTTGATCCGAAGCCGAACGCACGAACATAAATTAACTATTTTTGGTATTTGTCTCTGATTTGGTCTTCTTTGTTTATAATAATGTTCATGATTGATCTTTTTCACAAAATCAAATAGCGTTTTTCGAGGAAAACCCATTAAACGAAAAAAAACATTATTATCATTATTACGTGTTATTGGCAACTGCCACTTTTACAACGGCGCAACCAATCAGGACACTCAATGTCTGCTCTGGGATTCAGGCGATGTAGAACAGAGGTTAGGATCGGAAATCTAAAAGGAGTAAACTAAATGCTAATGCCTCGATTAGGGGCAGGGATTCACGCTTCAAACTATCGGTCACCCATTGGGCGTTCAGTAAAACATCGGGTATATTTAAAGAACAATGAGTTTCCATGAACGCTCGCGAACATCCCGGTAAAACTCGTGCTACTGAACGCAAGCCGGTTATAACTTTCTACTGTCTGTAACGGGTCATGTTCCTCCAACACTACATACTTATGGACCACTATCATTGAGTCAACAAACCTGACCCACTCATGTTCAAACAAATCGAATACCGCACCAGTCTCGAGGGACATATCATGTATTCATGGGATATCAGTGTAACATATCTACATACCCTCTTGTTAAATTAATGTTATTATCTATGTCCACTTTCAATGTAAACTTTTACAAGATTTCTGACGTGTTCAAACAGTTCAAATACCGCACCAGTGAATTGAATTTATCTTTTGAGGGATATATTCATGGGATATCAGTGTAACATATCTACAAACCCTCTTGTTAAATTAATGTTATTACGTAAGTCTACCTTCAATGTAGACTTTACAATTATTCATACTAATATTTGTGTTAAAACATTTCGCACACCCTTATCTAATGAGGAACATGTTTATGAAAAAAAACAAGTGTGATTTGTTGACAAAAATATTATTAAAGGGGCTGTAGCAAGTTTTTTGCAAATTTTATTGTTTCAAATTTTCCATTTATAATGATAGTTTATGTCTTTTATATTTAATTTAGAGGGTAAAACATCTTATTACACAAACCAATTATCCGTAGTGGTAATAACGGTGTTGCACATAAAGCAAAGGTTGCATTGCGGCCATTTTAATGTGAACACATTTTATTATTTCGAATTACAAAAAGGATACACATGGTTTTACCGAAACATGTTCACTTATTTATTAACTTGATTTTCAGAGGAGAGAAGAGGGTTTTACTGTTAGTGACATTATTTGTCCAAGACATTTCATCAATTTATTTGAGCGAAAAAACGTGATACTACCCCTTGCCAATTGAATAATGAAAGCTTTAGTTAGTTCACTTGATACTAATATTTGTATTCATATCTGACCCTAACATCGTTATTTTTAGAATTAAATGAATATTCATATTTCTGAATAACATTAAGATTTTATTCTGTGTATTATTTTCTTTCAAAGGCTCTTTCAAATTTGTATTTTCGAAAATGTTAAAAAAGCCATCAAAATAATTCTTATCTATCGAGGAAAAAATAAGTAAATTTATGTTAAGTTAATTCATCGTTAAAGAACTATAATCAACCAAAAAAAATGAAATTTCAACCACAGAAAGATAAAATACCTATTCCTGCCGTAGTTATTCGTTTTCAAACAACACGTCGAAAATGACAAATGAACAGGCAATTTTATCTATTGAGGATAAACATACCCGGAAACCGCTTTGAAATATTCTGGAAACTTTTTATAATATAAATGTCAAAATTTTGTTCATTCAACCGGAAGTGGGTTACATGACTTTAAACGATAACATCAGGAAAAAACTTAGATTTTTCATCGATTAGATTAACATTATTTTCCTTGTACTAAACAAAACAACTATCGATTTCAAGATAGCAACACAATGTAAGTACGTTGTATACTTGAAGTAGACTATTAACCACTTAAGCTAAACGTCTATCTACTTTAATCTACTTTCTCAATATCATGCCTTTCGTGTGATTGAAGTTTTGTTTCTTGATAACAGTTCACTATTGCTGTTATGATATATACTTGTTACAACTCACTAGTGGCTTAATTGCGTCTGATTGATAGTATGAATCGCGGTAACAGTTCACTCAATGTCATGATCATAATTATGTCAATAACTGTTTACTCACGCTGGCTATAGCATGTAAGAGTATTTCTCGAAGAGTATGTCATCAAAATGGCAAATGCACAGCTCGAGCACAGGTTCAACCCTATTTCAAGAGGCGGCAGATATTTGTGTTTGAATGGATTCATGTACCGTTTTGGAAAAATGAGGCTGGTGACTGGAAATCGTGGAAAGGACAAGGACTGTTCTTCAACAATATCTACACTGGACAACCGTGAAGATCCAGAGTAGACGAGATTCGTCAGGAGATGTGCTGTCTTGCTACTTATTTCAGAGTGACACTGTTTAGCTGGAGAAAATGGCCGGTATGCCAAACGATGACAGATCTATGCACATGACTGGCAGATTACATGACCAAGGAGAATTCGCCCCTTGAATCTACGAACTGATAACCTTCGTGTTGTCAGAACAGAAGAAACTGGTTCAGTTCGAGCCTGGACAGAGGCTTACTCCCAAAAAGAACAATCCACTGATTGTTGCAACCACTTTCGCTTAGTATCGCTGAAGGTTGGTTACTAAACGCTCTATGTATAGGGTGTTTGACAGCTCTTGTCGAATACCATGTATACACTGTCGGCCAAAAGAAACGCCTACTAGATATCTTATCAGATATCGTAAAAACTATCATGAACAGATTAGCAATATTATAGCATTATGAAGTTGCACCATTTCTGCTTAATATATTTGAATTTCAGAAGTTCATGTCGCAAAGGAATGGCGATTGTTTAAATGAGAAAACAATAATTTTTCAGTTTTCGATCAGTGCTTGGTCAGAAACACATTTTAAAACGATTTTCATACATTCACGAGCAACATTACAGACACGCATTCGCATTAAAGTGGTGATGATGCTACCGATGTACGTGGTTACGGTGTACAAGTGAATTAACCGAAAATAGCCGTCTTCATTGGGCGTTGTTTTCATGAATGTTATTGACTCGAATTACAATTTTCCACGATTTCAATGAACTTTCATATTAGTTATTGCTTCAGCATAACGTGGAGACCACCATTAATTATATTAAAGAAATTATTGCACCTTTAATTTAAAGGAGAATCAAGTAGGCGTTTCTTTTGGTCGACAGGGTATCTCATCGAGTGAAGAGGAAATGTATATGTTCACGAGTGCCACGAGTTTGTGACGTCATTCTTTGTTACGATGACGTCATATGATTGACAGTATTATTTCACCGAGTAGGGAAAATAGAGGATACTAAACGACCTTCTATCTAATACCATTTTCATGAAACGAGTTAATGATTTTGTATAAAGTATTACTCGTCCACCTATAATCAAACGAAATAGCCGACATGGCTCTGAAATTGTGATTCTCGCAAGTCTGATACCCTTGTGACGACGTACTTGGTTTGCACAATGGTTTGCGGCTTTGACGTCATACGTGCGGCGGTATTACACCAGTTTAAAATTGCCGTATACATATTACACTGCAGTATCTTACATGGGCGAGTACTAACATGCTATTTCATTCAGTGACAAAGCGGATTTAGTCATAGCTGGGAGAAAGCCCGCAACGCCATGTGGCACAATGCAAGGCACAACTCTTGCCAGTCTCCTTTACTTACTGATTTAGGCCTTGCAGTATTTCCTTAAGATCTCTGTGATAGGAAATCGGGAGCATTTCAGGTGCAGCGATCCACACGGCAAAGGCTTAAATCAGCCAGTAATGGATTCTGATAAGAGATATGCCTTTGCGTTTGGCATGTGGCTTTGCGTTGCGGTGAAACCTAGAACTAGCGACCATAGGTGGTACTACGCTGAAACCTTACTGCGTGTAACAGTTCTCTACTGCAGATAAGTTGCCGTGCCCCTGGCGGGATTCGAACCCTGGACCCCATAAGCCGAACGCTGAACGTGCTAACCCGCCCCTCGAGGATATGGCTCCGAGTCTGGTTAACTAAAACTCAGTACTGTTGGATTTGAATACGCAACAAATATCATAACCTTATTAATCAAACGTATCTAGACCCCTGTCTGCATTTTTCTGACACCAAATTATTTTATATTATTTAGTTCAATTGTCTTTCCCTTCGGCCAATGAGATATTTCAGTTACCACAGAGCGGTAATCAAACTTCATATCCTGAATATAAAGTAATATACTGCTTTACATGTTGGATATTGGTTACGCAAGCTCGAGACAGGGGATACTTCCGGGTACTCTAATACATGTCCTTGATATTGGACTAGCGCGACCCCTACCAGCAAATGCCTATAAATGATTGAGGTGCACTTGGTTTATATTGTTTATTCCATCTCAGTTGAGAATATTATAGGAAAATTGGTATTTATATAGCTCATTTAACCATTCACGTTGAACATGTGCCACAAACATCACTAAAAGGTCACCTTCAATGCATTTATTTTGTAGGAGATTGCGTGTACCTACAACTAAGAATAATTTTCATTCAACACTGTAGCTTTGTATAGAATGATGATGATGATGATGATGATGGTAGTGATGGTAGATTTTTACATGTATAAGGCGCCAGTGTCCACCCACTAATGCATGTTCATGGCAAATCAAAACTATGTACATGGAAAACAAGTAGTATAGCTGTCTTGAAGGAGTCCAAAGTGGAGCGGCAGAGCATTCCATAAGAGAGGGCCGACATGTTGAAAGATTTTCTGTTCATATGATGAATGTTTGCTTAGGAAACTATCAGGAGATGTTGATCCTCATCCTCGGTTACCCATGGTTTTATATATGCTCCGTTACTCTCCACTATATAACCCATGGGAAACCTTATCAGGGGAATCTGTTCTCAAATTACCCTCTTGGCCAGCGTGACGAAGTCAGTAACCAAAGAAAATGCTCAATGGGATAAGATGGAAATGGTCAAGGGAGATAACCGGTGACGGATGGCTAACACAATGACCTCGCTTGCTTTGAAACGAAGTGATATGAATTGTCATTGGCTCGCAGGTCCAAGCTGCGTAGCAGTTTGATTGGCTCACGCCGGCCAAGGGCGGGTAATTTGAGTACAGATTATCTTGATAATGTTTCCCATGGCTGATATAGTGGAGAGTAACGGAGCATATATAAAACCATGGGTAACCGAGGATGGTTGATCCTCAGAACGGAGAGTTCTGGTAGGCACGTCCTGGGTTATGAGATTTGAGATATATGATGGGGCAGAGTTGTGGAGACATTTGAAAACAATGCAGAGAACTTTGAAATCAATCCTATATTGAACAGGAGGCCAGTGTCAAGATTTCATTGCAGGAGTTATGAGGTCATATTTAGAAGGTAATGCAATTTCAGCTTTCGTATGCTCTGTGGATAATCAAGTGAGAAGGCTGTTGCAGTATTCTAGACGGGAAGACACTAGACATCTGACGAGGATGTGTGCACTCTATCTGTAATGTAATGTAATGTGCCGATTGCACGAATATGCACATCAGCAGGTCTTGCAAAGATGATCAACCTGTGCCGACATAGACAGATCAGACTGTAATTGAACTACAAGATTTTTCACTTGGCGAGATACAGACTGAAACAATCTTCACATGTTCAACATCCACCATGTCTATATGTTGTCTCCGACCAACAAGATAGCAAATTTAGTAATAGAATGTATTACTAATTTTCGTAAAGTTTTTGTGATTTTCAAATATTGATGTTCATATAATTGTTTGGCATGAATATCCATAAATCTGGATGACGCATGAGTGTATTGTAAAACACTTACGTCTCATATATGTGTATACATTGACATGTGATTATTTCGCAACAGACCATTGATACATATGCTGTACGTATAGTTATGTCAGAGAGGAAAATTGTAGCCAAAAGATTTAGTGACAGGGGCGTGTATCGCTTAGCAACAGCGTTAGGGCATACCGCCCCGTTTTGTCCTATGCAGAGTATTCAGCGTCTAGGTATACTCGTATATGTCTGTCTAATGATGTTTCTAAGCGATATACTCCCCTGTGAATGTATATATTATATAAAAGAAAACAGAATACATATTATACACATATACTAGAAGTTTGAGTCATCAAAGCTATGCAATCTACCGTATTTGAGGTTAGCTCAATACGATGTTTTACCCTCTAAAGTAAATATAAATGGCATAAACAATCATTAGAAATGGGAAAATAAAAAAAATTAAAAAATTGCAAAAAACGTGCTACAGCCCATTTAAACTTATGTTGTGTGGTTACTTAACATTTTCTTCGAGTTATTTCTAGTGATGCTAAGAAAAATAAAGTATCCTTTTTCAAAGAAATGTTTAGAATCCAATGACATCATCAACGCATGATATACATGATTATCTTAATATAATAAATTTAGGGACAGCGTATAAGAAATGCATTTTCTTTAGAAAAGTGATCAATAATCATTATGAAAATAGTATATTTAATTTAAAATAGAATAATAACATTAAATTAATAAAAATTAATTTTGATTTTTAATATATATATATATATATATGACTATACAGTAAGCATTTTAAGAGGCTTGTAACTTGTAACATCAACACGCGTTTATATAATAAATATAAAAACACTCGTCTAAGATCTTCTTGTTAATCAAATACTATGGGGATCTGCTTGAAGGAAAGATGTAAATAGAGGGAAATACCTTGTCACTTTTACTGCAATTTTGTCTTCTTGAAGGAAAGATACAAATAGAGGAAAATATCACTATTACTGAATTTTGTAGATTTTGTAAGCACATTATGAGACCATCGCCATCTGAGTTGACAACAACAAACTTGAATTTCTGCTTTGTCTTGTTTCTTGTGTTTGGACTTGGATAAAACTTGTTCGCTATCGGATGTAGAAGATTAGGATCAACATCGACTTGTTTCCCGTAAAACATTATCCATTGTAGGCATATTGTTAAACTTTGTTCATTTGGTGTAATATACGTACCACTGTATAAAGTTAACAATGTGCACTGTATTACACGACCTGTGAATTCTGGGAATTTGTGTATTACCGAGCGAGAGCGAGCGATAACAATTTGAACGACTTTTGCAAAAGCTATAATTCACACTTTCGACGCTAATAATTCATTAAATGTCTCATTTAGTGCCAGTTCAATCACGTAAGAATAACTAGAATCTAGTAACATAACCAGTACATCCCTTTCACGTGCGATGACCGATGCGCAATTTGACACCTTTTCCTTGGATTAACGGGCGTTAAAATAATCTGATGTCATCAAACATATTACCCTTATTGCATTCTACGTAGTACATAGCAAGAAGGGTTTCGGAGCCACACAGTCTTGTCAATTTCACATGTTGTCATAGCAACCCATATGAAAGTGACTTTTCTCAACTTTTTCGTCATTCATGTTACCCTTGCCACACATTACTGAATATGACACTTGTTATATAATCATGTTTCTAAGTGTTCTGTGAATATACAAATTACTGACATTTTACCTGTTAAATGATATTTTTATTGTGATTATACAAGCAGATTATAACACATATGTTTATATTTTAATTGATAATACAATTCAAGCAAAATACCTAGTAGGGTAAACAGTTATTTTATGATCTGTAGGAACTGCATAAGTGAATCAAATGGTAAATGGTAAACTATATATTTCAATTTCTCGAAGTACTCATGGATTTTGTTTCTCTTTCGTTTGTTTGTTTACAGTGTGGGAATAGGCCACACAAATTTGGGCTTGAAAATAATAGACTTGATCTATACTTTATAGATTATAAATATATAAATATATAAATATATCTAAACACATTTATAAAATAGCGCGATTTCTCCGCTTAGTTTGGATCGAAAACATCTCCGAAAAATTAAGTGTAAATATTTCAATGAGATTTAATTGGCCAAGTTTCCGGTTTGTGTTTACACTCGATGACTCTTTGAGGCAAGCTACTATTACAGAAAATATTAAATCAAGTGGAACAGCACACTTATTAAAGGGGTGAATTTGGTATCAATGTTAAAAGCGATCAACACCGTTTACGAGTTCCATAAATAATGATTACTTGGGACAAGTGGGATTTTACTTATGAACCCACCTAACATACGCAATGCAAGACCTCAATCTTTTGAACGAGCATTTGAAGCCGTCTATTCGAAATCACAACACAGTGCATGTCTTCAGTGATATTGACAACCGGTCGAACACCTGCACGTCCTAGTTTGAGGACAGTCAAACTGTTTCGAGACACCCCACTGATATCTGCTATTGACAACTTTGTCTTCGGTAGTAACGGTTTCATGTTACCCCGATACCGCCTTGCAGACACGAGTGAACGTATTGCAGCAAATTCATGCTTTGCACGTGCATCACCTGTGATTTAGCTTTGACAGCACGGGTTATTATGTAACAACGTATAATAATATTGTTAACGTAGGGACAGTCTCCGCGTATGTGACACTTTTGTTTTGTTTTATGTCACAATTTAAGAATTATTTCTGCTTTCGAGCAATAGGCCAATCATCCAACGGATTCCTATAAGAGAATCGGAATACAAACATGCCCGCTGTTGTTGAGGATGGCAGTTCTCGTAAATGGTGGCAAACAGCTCTTACAAATTCACGTCTGAAGTGATGTCATGGTTCGATGCATTTTCAGTCCCGTAACATATTTTAGAGCAAATACAGACTGATAAACCAACATATTACAATATGTCATAATATCCATCATCTCAAATCGCAAAATCAATGAGAGAAAGATTTAAAAGGCTGTTCCCGTTAACTCTAGGGATTTCATGAAATTTCAGTGTTCATCTGGATCAGCCGCTAGAAAGATAACATTATAATAAAAAGTAAATAATAAATTCAGAAGAAAGACATTGAAATATAACCAATAATGGACGCTGTATACGAGTAAAGAAAAGTCATCAAACATATCATTACAGATATCAGTTTGTTATACAAGCTATCACTGAACATTTTAATCTATTTTTATTGTCTAAGGGAGGTAACTGTAAAATCCAGCCAACAGGTAAAAATTTAATGTATACACATATTTGACGTGGATATTTCTTCTGTGTGTCATGATTGTTTTAACACGAGTACATCAAGTGTTTATTATTAGCTGATGGCCATGCATTCGGTAACTACAGTAATCACTGTTCCAGTAGATGAGGAGGGACGGTAAACGGTCTCTGTAACATGTAATATCACAATGTACAAGTAATGGGCGCCGGTGTCACGAAATAAAATCTCCCCCGGAGATTTTGTACCGGTACAAATCCTCCCCCCCCCCCCCTCAGAATAAAATCTCCCGCTGGAATAGAATCGCCCCATCCATAAAAATGATAGATACCTTTAAATTTGTGAAATAAAATTTAAAAAAATATTGAAATAATTACAACAGTTTGTATAAATGTTCGTTTAGAAGGACTTTTGTAAACTATTTCCGTCAATTATTTGGTAAAAAAATAACTTTGTTATAAACGGTTAATGTATACTGGGTGGGTTGAACAAAGGTTGAGACAGTTCAAGGGGGAATATCTCAGTGAGATTTGGTGTACACATATCTCTAAAAACTACAGGGGAAGGGTCTATACTGGTTGTGAATTACATACTCATATACATGTAGAGGGGGAGGATCTATACTGGCTGTGAACTACATACTCATATACATTTAGAGGGGAGGATCTATACTGGGTGTGAACTACATTATTAGCTCAGGATTTTCTTCTTCCTCCTCACACTCTCTTATAATCTGAAGAATCTCTGAAGATTATAGGTAAAAAGGTCCTCGGAAAAAAGTACTGGTAAAAAAAGTCCTTGGAAAAAAGTCCTTTGATATAAAAATGTGTATTAAAACAGAATAAATATATATTTTCATCAAAATTGAAGTGCGATTAATGTTAGATTTAGTTGCCAAGTACTGTTTGCCAATTTAAATGTGATTTTAGCAATATGCCCCAGGCGTTAGCTTGCAGTGTTTACCCATTGACATGTGATCTCAGCAGAGGGGGTATACCTCAGGATTTACAGTGTTTGCCTATTGAAATGTGTTTTTAGCGGAATGGGTATATCCTTGCATTAAGGTATTTACCAATTGGAATATGATTGTAGCAGAGTGGGTATATCCCAGGAATTAAAGTGTTTGCCAATTATTGAAATGTGATTTTAACAGAATGGGTATATCCCAGTAGTGCACCAATTGGAATATGATTCTAACAGATTGACTTATACATTTACAATGATATATTGAGATGATTAATTCAACTAAAAAATGTGAAATGTGTATATATATATATCTCCGAAAATGAAGTACAGTACTTAACATTTCATCATGGAAGTAATTCCAACCAACAGTTGTACATTGTAGTATGATTTCTTGTCCAGTGAATGATATGTTTCCAAAATATGGAATAAGAAACCTGTATATCATATGTAAATTATATATTCCTCTGAATAATACCTGTCCATATTGAAGTGAATAAATGTGATATTTGCAGTTGGATAAATGATTAAAAAACCCCAGAGAGTAAGATCCTATTACTTATAAATACATTGTTCTATCTATTTATTGTCTTTTGAAGAAGAATTTATTTCAAGTTTCAGGCCACAGGCCCATACAACAAACATATGATACAAATTTCATACAATTATTTAAAACAATAAATATTACATTACTTATTGTTGAATGGCTCTCGCAGTTTAAAAGCATGAAAAAGATATTCTGATATATAGTTGTGTAACACAGTATGTTTACATTTAGAAGACATTAGATTTACAAAGTTGTCATATGATGGATTGACATAAAAATATTTATCTATAAACTTAAGTCTTTATTGTCTATTACATTGTTATATGCCAATAAAATAATGAAAAAAACACTTTTTTCCGAACACCTATCTGAATGATTAGCTGTCACAACACTCTCGGTCACAACCGATTTACAAAATCTATCATTTGTACAAGACAAATCCATATTAATACAAATTGTTATAACTCTAAAATAATTAAGTTGAACGATTGTTCAGAATATAGGGGATAGAGAGGAACACAACAGGAACATTTGTGTAAAGTGACAATGACCGAACAATGTAGACAAAAGTCACTTTCAGGTGACCTAAACCTTCTTGTTACATTACCTATCAAACAATTTTAATGGATTTTGAATGAAACACCATTGTTTCCTCTCAAAGCATTACCAAATAGAACTGCAAGTGATTTTGAAGTACATTGGCGAGTAGCTGAAGCAGCATCTTTAAATCAATTTATGACACTATATAGTTTTGTTAAGAAAGTTAGAAACATTGTAAAACTTTTATTGTGATTTTTGCATGTGCGTTGTTATGTGGTAATACAATGTAAACGAGTTATCAATTTTGAAATATATAAATGTTAGGTATTAATAGGGATAAAAATAGAAACTAAGATAATATCGGATATTCCGTCGTTTGACAAATTTGACCATGTAAATTGTATGTTAGGCGCCAGGTCGTCTGGCCAAGTAATTCGTATAAAAACATCCTGTTGGCGAGGTGTCTTCGTATCCGTGTCCAATGCACAATGACTTCCATCAAATCTAATAAATTACCTTAGCTATATTAATGAGCATACGTGTAATTAACATGAAGGCTGTAAGGCAGAATATGTTTATGGTTTTCAGTCATTGTTCAAGTTAAGGTTACAATGTAAACGAATGTTTTTTTCATTTTACACAGTAAATCAATGGTAAAACAAACGGGCCTTGAGATCAAAATAATTTACGTGCGCTTCGACGATGGTATTATTTTCTAGGGGAGGCGATGGGGTGTCTAAAGTTACATCGCAACCATTGAATAATTCGTCACTGGAGGTCGGGTGTCATAAAGGAAGTATATCCACAGCATAGATGTAAGACTAGTATTATAGTTCCTTGAACATATTTCGAATCTGGTTATTTCATAATGATTTGGAAATTATCATATTAAAAACTTAGCAATCTATCACATGTACAGGCAATACCACATACGTGTAATATCGCTGCAAGTATGACTACATTTGATTACAATTTTGCCCCATAACCAAAACATTGACTGTGTTCACATTTCGTAAGCATAACATATGGTTTGAACTTTTCCCATAATACCAGAAAAAGCTAAATATGTGGAATGTTTGAACAGACTTGGAAATATCTTTAAATAATAAGTAGGTTTTTTATGATTCTTTTGCAGTGATGATCGTTGTTAACTTACTTGCAAATTCCAGATATACACATTGTACCACTTACATGTAGGTTGTAAACTCTTGGTGTATTGTTGCGATCCATTACCTACTTATTGTTTGCCCTGGTTGAAACCAATTCAAGAATGGCAGGAACTAATCCCCTTGTAGGACACCTACAAACATATGTCACGGATTCATTTGTTCTTGCATACGAGTCACCAGACACATCTAGTCATTCTTGATTAATAGCAGATAGTCAACGTACGACCCTCTAACCAATACGTTGAACATGTAAAATTGATGAAAGTTACCAACATCAGCGCGAAATGTTTTTTTAATTATTTTTTTATTATTAAAATATATAATATTTAATATATTATAATATATAATTTCCATATTTGGGTACTAAAACAGACCGACATTTTATTTCAGCATATAAGGCCGTGACCCATATTACAATGGATTTTACAGTCATGTGATACTGGTAAACCAGTAACAGGCATACAGAAATTTGGTGAAGCGTCCCATAAATATATATTTGGGTTTTCAAACCTTTATGGCATTATGACATAATTAAGGATGATAATAATATTCTTTACATGTTTCTAATTTTTAGCAATATTAACCAAAACATTTACATTTTTGCAATATATTATTCCTGCAAAATCATTAATAGGTGAAATTCATCTTCAACTAATGGTGAACCTTTACTTTGGCAATATAAACAGAGTATATTACAATATTGTGTTTAATTATACCTACTTATTTCAACTACAAATTTGAAAATATTGCATCTAAATTGGCTTAAACATACTTGTACCATGGAATGTCCGAGGAAAGATAGTGTTCAACTTGAAACAATAGCTTAAAACATACACTCTTCTTTAAAATTGGAGAAAAAAAAAGATAGTAACAAATACTTGAAAATGTATTGTATGAACGTTTATCACTTTGAACAAATTGGTTTGTGCTCAATAAATCAATTGTATCTGGAGTATCGAGACGAGCTGCAATCGCATATCAAATCTGATTAAAATCGACCCTGTTCTGAGGAACAACATCTACACAATACTGAGTGGATACCTGAGTGGGAAAAAATGACAAATCGTGTGCCTTTTGTTTTCAGGCTTGATATTTCATTGACTGGATACATAAATTTATGTAGATTTATAAACTATTTATTTTACTTATGACCCAAAAGCATCAATGATATATGCAACATGTACTTCTTCAAAACCTATTCACGAATCACTTTGGATTAGATGACATCCAGACAAAATATTCTCATTTGGAAGATGTGGCCGAAATGACAGGAGAAAACAATGTTAAGTGGCTAAATGATGCCTGCAGGTCTGTTCTGGAAAGGTGGTTCATTGATGGATCCGATAAGTTATAATGAGAATATGGAAATATGCTATAGATTGTTAGTTTTTCGCAACTGAAAAATTATATGCAAATGTCATCTGATTGTTAAATCATATAAGCAAAGCCAAAAAAGAAAGCTGATGGTTATGATAACTTGAATTACGTAATCATGCTCTTCAAGCCGATTTTGCTCCACAGAAATCGTGACACAGCAGTGGACATGGGAGATGTTAAGTCTGCAAAATTTGAGTTGCCCATGTCAACAGAACCAACAAGATTAAGTACTCGATAGGCTCCATCCACCTCAAAGCAAGTTCACAACAATTTTGTGAATGTTCAAGGTAGAAGACATAATAATATAGCCTTGGAAACGTTGAGTCGCGACTCAAAAGTGACATGCAAGAATTCCAAAGCCAAACAAATTATCATCCGCCCCTCCAAGGAGTATATTCATCTGACCCGGGCAACAAGACGAGTTAGTGTATGGGAATTGGATTTCAAAAATCGAAGATGGACGAGTTGGTTGTAGCACTATGAATAAACACATGTCACCTCATTGCAAAATCATGAAAGCAAAGTGCATCGAGTAAAACTTTAGAAGGCTTAGCGAAAAGAAAGCTGATGCTTATGGTTACTTGAATTATGTAATCATGCTATTCAAGCCGATTCTGCTCCACAGAAATCTTGATACAGCAGTTGACATGGGAGATGGAGTGTCTGCAAAATTTGAGATGCCCATCGTCTAGAGAACCAACAAGATACAGTACTTCATAGGCTCCTGCATCCACCTTACAGCAATGACATCAGGCTTGCTACCAAAAGAACAGGAAGAACACTTGATTCACAACAGATTTGTGAATTTGGAAGAATAATAATATAGACAGACGGGCTGCGCCACGACATCAACCCCCTTTCGTTTCACCCAGGGTTTAAAAATTCAGTTGGTGTCTGAGACAAACTCTTTCCTTTGATGCCATAGAGGATTGCCTCAAATTGGCCTATGACATCATTTCGTTTTCAAATATAGACCAATGCCAAGGTCATTCAATATTGCCACCTCACTGTCAAAAGATGTTTCAAACACACTTAAGATTAGCTTAAATCCCTGATTTGTCAGTTACAGTGTCCATCTTGTTATAATTATTGCTCGATCTGATACACTAAACCCTGGGCTATGTAACTGAGTCACTGACAGGATAGTATAAGCGATTTTATAATATTTTTAAAAGCGATTTTAAAATAAATATGCTGGGCTATGCTAATGGCTTTGGTCAGCAATACGACAATATTTAAAAGATTTGAAAAATCATACCTTTGTTATTACCTGCTCGATTGTTATGTTTGATGGCTTAGTTTAAAGAGCAATATATTGGCTTTGGCGTGGTATATAACATTGAATGATAAGAAGATGACAAAATTCTGAAATTTAATTTGTTATATCCCTTTACTTATAAAAAATAGTATATGGGGCGAACCATCGACTTTTATATACTTTCTAACTGCTAGTTTTGACAATGAAAGCCCCTGTAAAGCCCCTGTAAATACAAGATGTGTTTGTTAAACACAGATGCCCCCGGATGTAGCAAAGTTATGGCCAAGGTTAAAGTTTTCTAAATATTGTCCACTGCGGCAAGGTCAAGGTCACAAGGTCAAATATGATGACCTCATCTGAAAGGTCTCATCACAAGGTATGCACATGCCAAGTATGAAAGCCCTAGCTCTAAGCAATCCAAAGTTATGGCCAAGGTTAAAGTTTTCTGAAGATGTCCACTGCGGCAAGGTCAAGGTCAAAAGGTCAAATATGATGACCTCATCCGAAGGTCTCATCGTTAGGTATGCACATGCCAAGTATGAAAGCCGTAGCTCTGAGCAATCCAAAGTTATGGCCAAGGTTAACGTTTTCTAAATATTGTCAGCTTCGGCAAGGTCAAGGTCACAAGGTCAAATATGATGACCTCATCTGAAAGGTCTGATCAACAGGTATGCACATGCCAAGTATGAAAGTCGTAGCTCTGAGCAATCTCAAGTTATGGCCAAGGTCAAAATTTACTGAAGATGTCCACTGCGGCAAGGTAAAGGTCAAGGTCACAGGTCAAATATGATGACCTCATCTGAAAGGTCTCATCACAAGGTATACGCATGCCAAGTATGAAAGCTTTACCTCTTCACAAACAAAAGTTATGGCCAAGGTTAAAGTTTTCTTAAAATGTTCATTGCGGCAAGTTCAAGGTCACAAGGTCATATCGTCAAGATTTAAATCTTAACACACCAGACTGACTATGTTGATCCTTAGGGGCCATGACAAATATTATACTGAAAACTATCATTAACTCCTCATTGATTGATTAGCATAGTTTAAAGCGCGTTTTGACATCAAAAACGTTTTTAGAGAGCATTTGATAGCTAACCATTTTAGAGAATGGAGTGCGTTATTAAATTGCACTGCATATATTGACCAAGGCAAACTTTGTACTTTATATTATTACACACGTGTTGAACGTACAACTAATGACATACTAATCCTGTACGTCACACGTCGACCTGTATCATAACAACGTGACGCCAAATTTCAAAGATCTGATTGGATAACAAAGTTGAAACGGAACTACGTTTGAATTAGAAACAAACACGTAATATTTCATTTTGACAACTTTATATGCTAGATACAACATAGTTTAGCAATGCTTTTTGGAAATCCCAAATGTGTAACATTTATATCGCAAAAGATGTAGATCTAACTATAGGTGAACGCACGCTTGCCCAGATAACACACCCCCTAGTCGGCCACTAGTGGCAGGTAGCTAGTGGCTCGCCACTGGTAGGTAGGAAGTGGCCCACCGGTGTGATAGCTAGTTGGCAACTGGTGGCAGATCGCTAGTGGCTTGCCACTGGTGGGAAGCAAGTGGCCTACCGGTGTTATAGCTAGTGGCTTGCCACTGGTGACTAGCAAATGGCCCACCAGCGTGGTAGCAGGTGGGCCACTGGTGGCAGATTGCTACTAGTGACTGCCACCAGTGGCCCACCTTCTATCAGCTGGACAAACTACTAGTGGGCCACTAGAGACGGTACTAGTGGCCCACCAGTGGTCCACCAGTTGTGTGTTATGAAAATCCGGAAACATCTCACATTCAGTGTCGGTTAACAAGGGTTTATCCAATGTTTAAATGCAAACATCATGAAAAGCTTGCAATATACTATCCAATTCTAGTCAAACTGATATGCGTTGCCCTTCGATGTTGACATTCCGATCGGGAGTCGACAACGTCACTGTCCAACTCTTCTGTCTCCTCAGGCATTATGCGTCGGCTGTTGCTGTTCACCCGAACTCAAAACATTGGCACTGTTGCTTCATTCTTTCCGTAGATGGTGTACACAACTTTGAACTAGTAATATCTAATAAATTACGTCACAAACAACCAACGTCAGCTGTTGCTAGCCTCCACGCCACTGACCCAACAGCCTTAAATCTTCAGCTTGGCGAGCCGACCGACTGTTGAGCGAGTTGATTAAAAGGTTAATGTGAATGTTTGCATTAAAAATAATTGGGACCGGATGCTTTGATTCAGCGGGGTTCGATTAGAATGAGGTTCTGACATACCGGAAATACAATAAACCCCATGGAATCAGCAAGCAATGATTTTGAAATTTTACAGCGCGCAACTTTATGTTATGCTTGCTTTCAAAATCGTTTCTTTAGATTAGTCTATTCGAGGAGTCAGACAAATTGAAAAATACTCAGCCTCCTGATAAAGTTTATTAAGTCCAAGTTCCCGATAGTCATTGAGTTTGTTCGCGTAAAGAACAATATCTATTTCTATATAATTCATTCATAACAAAGTCATAATTGTTTTGTTTCAAATCCACGTAGGTCGAATGTCACATGCTATGTCAATAGCAAGCTCTTCCTTTCTTGCGTAGCCCGCGATTTACGACGTTGAACACAATAACAAGGATTCTCAAGGTTGTCAAACTGAGTCTCAGAAAAGAAGCGTTGGAAAAGACTGCCATGCCTTAAGATGGAATTGTTGCGTTAATCTAGACTGATCTATCTATGTTGCTAAACTTGTTCATTCTTTAGTTGCCATCTTTGTTTACACTAGGAAACACCTAATAAGTAGTATTTCTTCACTTATTTGGAGTCATGACATCGGCCATAAATAACATATTAACATGTGTTAAGAGGACAACTAAACTAACTTAGAAGTTTTAAAAGAATAATGATTAAAGGTTAAGGTTACACAAATACGGAACTACTTTTGTATCAATAATGCCTATATTTATATTCTATATATCATATTAAAAAGGTGGGAATTGTTATTTTTCTGAAAAGTTAAATCTTAATTGTGAATTAAACAAATTAAAATTCCATGTTTCAAAACGCTCCATTGCCAAGAAAACGACCCATGACTTATCTCCCCCTAATTTACGACGTCATCGATGACCGTAGCAACAGAGACTCGTTAGCAACCAATCATCGTCGAATACAGGTTTGGGTACTTTTCCCTATCCAAATGCTGCTGCGCTATCAGCTGTCTCAACAAGCATGATCATATTTCAGCTCATCATCAACAAAATCGCCGGTTCAATAAAATAATGTAATATAAATGCTTGATTAAAAGAGAAACACACAATTGAATCAGCCATCATGTTTCCTTACCACTCCCCAATATCCTGAAATCTATCCGAAGTTCGGTTACGCAAGGCAATGCAAATGTAATCAGCCCAGCCCGGCCCCGCCGTGGCAAGTCTAGTTGATGGAAAGGGAGAGCACTCTCATGTCAACATGCCGGTGTCATCAACACATTATTATTGTACATGTATTTCTCGTTTTCATTTATATGCATGCAAAAACAGCTATTTGATAACTAAGTCAACTTGGAAAGTAAAAAAGCAAGGTGATTGAAAAGAACTAGGAAAATTTTAATACGTAAAATTACATATGAACATTTGGGATCAACATGCGGTGATCGTACATATGAATAATATATTACAAAAGCGAAGTAATCTCCTGGTCTTCGTGCATAGGCCTTACAACAGTAAAATGATCTCACAATACAAGGGAGATAACTCTAAGAAAGGCGCAGAACACGCACCACCTCAAGCAAATAAGCCTACTGGGAAGGTGGGCGTGGTTATGCAGAAAATAGCGAGAGCTGCTAGCGGCCGTGGTTGCTGATAAAACCGTTAGAAGGAAGCGCCCCCTACAAGGGGAGATAACTCGTATAACCCTAGCAGGGAGTAATCGTTTTATCAAAATTTATTTTACAAATAAAATAATACTTTGATACTAAACTCAACTTGGAAAAAATCAAGGTGACTGAAAAGAACTGGGAAAATTTTAATGCGTAAAATTATATATGAACATTTGGGATCAACATGCGGTGATCGTACATATGAATAATATATTACAAAAGGGAAGTAATCTCCCAGTCCCTATCAAATATAAGAAGTAATCTATGTTTAATATAAGTGAATATGTACAGTAGACTGCCATTGATAAGGATGAGGTACGATAAGCTGTCTATGATTTTGGAAGTGATGTACAGAACTTTTTAAGCGCCTGAAGTTTAGAGGCAGCACCAAGGTGCAAATAGCGGAGGTAAGAAGTACTTTTCCAAAATCCGATTTCTTGGATTATTTCACCAGGAAGTCCCATTTCAAAAGCCCATGTTGCACCTCCTCTCCTGAAGGAATGTCCAGTGACTGTCTTGTTTATACTCTACCGCTGCAACGCATGCTCAACGATGGCTATGAACCGTTTGTAGTCAAGTGCAACATAGTTATTGTCAAAAATAAACAGGGATTCCGGAAGTCTACCTTCATGGTAGTTTTAAACTATCTTCACTGCTTTCCCGGGGTCAATAGGATGTCCTGGGATATTCGGCAAGAGTACTTCATGGACCTTCTCGCAAAACTGAAGAGTTTTTGTTTGTCTTAAACACACACAATAGCCTCTCTCAATCTCACCTCTCTCAATCTCACACACATCCCTACAACGGATGTGTTTCTGGGGTATAAACACACCTTTACACAATATATCTCCAGCACGAACCATGCCGAAGAAACCAATTGCACAAGCAGCCCACACAGAGGCACCATATAAACAGGTTAAATGCAACCTATCATGAATAGCTAGCAACATTTTGGGAGTAACAGGGTTAGCTGGTGACTGAGCATCACTGATCTCCCTTCGCACACCTCACAACACATGCTGAACTTGCCAGCTATCTGCAATGGGATCAGCATATCCACCCTCCTTATGGATATTTGACACTATACACAAATATTGCCTTATAGATAGATAGATTGCCTTTATTTCCTCCAATGGTGAAGATTACAAGTTTACAAATATATAACAGCAAGCGATATGAGTTACATTTTCTCAATATTTACAACATGAAATGGCGAGAGAACAAGTGTTTACATTTTAGAACAAAATTTGCAGAGTACATCATGATTAGATACCATGTCTGTAGTTCCATGGATGGCAAACATTCGGGTAGTCCTCCAAGGAGGAATGTAACTATAACATCGTCATCTTGTGACCAGAGGTCAACAAAGCTATCAACAGGCATAATGTCACAGATATTTTCAAAAAGTACATTTCTCATTTTCATATTAAGAGTACAAAACATGAATATATGTACCACAATGTCACTGGCAACAGTACCACACATGCATTCAGCAGATTGGATTCTTGATGTACTGAGCTTTACAATATTAGCAAGTGCTTTGGTTTTATCTGGATACGTTATACACATTTGCCAGATTCGATTTGGTCCGTTAGCTCGTACTGATCTGTACCTAAACATGTCATGTCTAGAGGATAACTGTTTATCTTGTATACATGATTCATATTTCCTTACTCGTTCATTTACAAATGTGGACCAAGCAGATTTAGATGGTACAGTGGATTGAAAAACATATTCATGCAAAAAGTGTGACATGTCATATTTATGTAGAAAGTCTAATCATGACTGATGAATACTTGAGATTCCTGCAGTCCCTCAGGCTCAAATATGCAACATACAGAAGAACCTCATCCTGCGTAATCGGTAGGGGGTCGATGTGGAGCAAGTCGCAGAAGTCTGTGTGTCTTCAGTGATATTGACAACATGTCGAACACCTGCACGTCCTAGTTTGGGGACAGTCAAACTGTTTCGAGACACCCCACTGATATCTGCTATTGTCTTCGGCAGTAACGGTTTCATGTTACCCTGATGCCGGCAGACAAGTGTGGACGTATTGCAGCAAATTCATGCTTTGCACGTGCATCACCTGTGATTTAGCTTTGACAGCACGGGTTATTGTGTAACAACGTATAATTATATTGTCAACATAGACAGTCTCCGCGTTTGTTTTATATGTCACAATTTAAGAATTATTTCATCTTTCGAGCAATAGGCCAATCATCTTCAGGACGCCTATAAGAGAATCGGAATACAAACATGCCTGCTGATGTTGAGGATGGCAGTTCTCGCAAATGGGTGGCAGTTTCGCAAATGGGTGGAAGTTCCCGCAAATGGTTGCAAAACAGCTCGTACAAAATCACGTCTGAAGTGATGTCATGGTTCGATGCATTTTCAGTGCCCTAACATATTGTAGAGTAAATACATACTGATAAACCAAAGCATTACAATATGTCACAATATCCATCATCTTAAATCGCAATGAAAGAAAGATTTCAAAGGCTGTTCCCGTTAACTCTAGGGATTCATGAAATTTTCAGTGTTCATCTGGATCTCTGGATCCGCTGCTAGAAAGATAACATTATAATAAATAGCTGATAATAAATTCAGAAGAAAGACATTGGAATATAACCAATAATGGACGCTGTATCCGAGTAAAGGAAAGTAATCAAACATATCATTACAGATATCAGTTTGTTAAACAAGTTATAACTGAACATTTAAGCTATTTTTATTGTCCAAGGGAGGTAACTGTACAATCGAGCTTACAGGTAAAATTTGAATGTATACACATAATTTGACATGGATATTTATTCTCTGCGTCATGATTGTTTTAACAAGAGTACACCAACTGTTTATTATTAGCAGATGGCGATGCATCCGGTCACTACAGTGATCATGGTTCCAGTAGTTGCGTAGTAAAGGTAGGAGGGACGGTAAACGGTCTCTGTAACATGTAATATGACAATGTACAAGTAATGTGCCGGGGGTAAGGCAGAATATGTTTATGGTTTTCAGTCATTGTTTCAAGTTAAATTTACAATGTAAACGATGATAAGGTTGTTATCAACCTTGCAACGACATATGCTGCCGTCCCCTTATCATTTAGAAGTTGACGTCAGCTAATATCTGACATCATATTGTCGACTTCACTTCAGCAATGTGACATTTAGCTTTGATGCATCACATGGGAAACTTGAAACATGAACCTAAATGGTAAGTCCCCATAATGAAATGATTGTTAAGCTATATTCCCGCAAGGACTTTACACAGTAAATTATTGGTCAAACAAACAGGTCTTGAAATTTAAATTATTTTACGTACGCTTCGACGATGGTAGTATTTTCGAGGGTGGCGATGGGGTATCTAAAGTTACATCGCAACCATTGAATAGTTCGTCACTGGAGGTCGGGTGTCATAAAGGAAATACCCTAAGCTTATCCACAGCATAAATGTAAGACTAATATTATATTTCCCTGAAACAAAAATATTTCGGATCTGGTTATTGCATAATGATTTGGAAATTTCGCTTTAATACGTGGCAACATACGATACCTGCTGATTTCAGTTGAAACAATTTCACTAATCTTCCATATTCATCCCCAATCGTCATATATATCACATTTACTACTTTCCAATTAAAAGCTAACAATAGTGTTATTCATGTGCAGAAACCAAAACTACACTCCCCATGTACAGTGGTTATTATACCTATTCAACATCATCAACCAAAATTTGTCTTCTGTCTGTTGTAAATAAGTTTCCAAAATTACGTTTGACTAATTGACGCGCGCCACACGCTGTGCATTGTCAGGTTTTCGATCAGATATAGGTACTTTTTTTTATATCGCTGGTATACTGAGTCGACTATCATCAAAACGACAATTTTTGGCAAAAGTCAGTACACAATTTATAACGTTTTGCTTATGTGACCCCAAACAACACAATGGATAAACTGTTTGAGAGGCATTCTAGAAGTTGGTGTAATAGAAAGACAAGGAATTTATGGATGTTCAACTTCTTTATTTCACTATGGCGACGTTTCAGTATAGATCCTTATGTTATATTGGGCCTTACCGCTCCAATATATATATAGTATATACCCTTGGGATTACTCCATTACTTCTTAAACTCGCTTTTCTTATACGAAGGTACCATTTCCTTAAGGGATCTTGACTCAGTCTTTCACTTACTCCATTAATAAATACAAAACGTTTTCAACATTTTATTATAAAAACATTTACAAGCAGATTCCATAACAACATTCCTAACCCTAATATCAAAGTTAAATATATTACCCTAGCGATTCCATTCTGTCCCTTAGAGTCCCATCTAAAGTTCCTTCCAGTCGCGACTCCTGTCGGACATCCTCTTCCATCTTGGACTCTGTATCAATCGTCTCTCCGCCCGTCTTCTCTGACTAAATTCTAGCGATCACGCCGTTTTAAAGGTGATCAAAGGCCACCTATCTACCGATGCCTAGCCAATCCCCATCTCCCATTTTAAACTTTAACCTGCGGTTCATGTTCTGTTCTAGCAGGAAACCATGCTTCTTTAAGACACCCGACCCCTGACAAACTTATGTCATGATCTTCCGTTCTATTCCAAATTAATACATCGTCCTTACGCTATTAATTGTATTGTAAAGCACTTTGATAATGCCGACGATTCTGTAGCATGATGTATAAACACGTTAACTACCATCCATAACTTATAAAGCAGACATATGTCAGACCTCGATCAAAACACATTTATTCTCTTTTATTTTCGTGATTCCCTCTGTGTTAGATCGCTTTTATACCAAAACTAAATTTAATATTTAAATCTATTGCCCTCGATATGACACTTATACCGTTAGTTTTCTTAAGATTCTTTGGAATGGTGCTCATTGTTCCAGATATACACATTGTACCACTTACATGTTGGTCGTAAACTCTTGCGATCCATTACGTACATTGTTGTTTGCCCTGGTTGAAACCAATGAGAGGGCCATGGCAGGAACTAATCCCCTTGTTGGACACCTACAAATGTAATCCGTCATCGATTCATTTGTTCTTGCATACGTGTCACCACACCCATCTCGCCATTCTTGATTAGCAGATACTAACGACCCTCTAACCAATACGTTGAACATGTCAAATTGATTAAAGTTACCAACAGCAACGCGAAATGTTGTTTAAATTTGTTTAGAGCCATGGGCTCTGCAACTCAATAGGTGCTATAGCTACTATACATATATAAATAAATAATTTTTGGTTTGGACACATTTACAAAGTTCAACAGGTTTTGCTTTCAATACATGTTTACTAATAACCTTTAAAACAAAATCAGTGGAGCAACAGTAAATTTTCTTTACCATGTTTCCCTACATCTCCTATTTTCCCTGACCAACGATCAGCCCAAAACATCGCCCTACAGAGAGAGGAAAAGGGGGAGGGGGAGACAGGGAGAGAGAACCTTTACAATTTGGTGTGAAATGGTCAAGCATAATTCTTCATTCATTAGAAAGTCTATGTGTTACAATAAAATAGCTTAGACAAAGTCTTAAAAACATTTTCTCATCAACTGAAAGAAATAATGTCTTTAACTATTTTAACAATCCTTCCAACTAAACAAACATGAAGTTGTCTATAGTACCTCACTTAGTTTAACTGACCTTGACCTGATACATAAAAAGAAACCTGATCACATATTAAGTAACATTAGACTCTCTGCTGCTCGGTAATAGGGGTATATAGCAATAGCAATAGCAATTTAAGACTTGTGTGTGTAACCATCAACAAGTGTAGATGTGCCTTTTGGTATTTTCAACTTCTTCGGATATTGATTTTTAGCTGTTTAGCCGTTTCCATGAAAACTCAACATAGGCTTTGGTTTCCAGAGCAGATCTAAAAAATCAAGAGGCTGACATGGATTACCTCCCTTGCCTTGCACGGACATGCAGGTGTGAAGCTCGCTCCGAGAATTTTTTTTCACAAACTGAGACTTTATGACTCATATGGAACACCAATAACGGTATGGACATGTAATATCATTGTAACAATATAATGTGTTAACAATATACGTGAAAATTTGTCTATTTTGTGACTTATTGGCCGAACAGTTTCTACCACACCTGTAATCACCTTGAGGTCAAAGGTCAGCCCCAGTACACACGCAAGTGTAATTACATTTTACGGACGTTTCTCTCGTAACAGAAAGAACCAAGATTTGACTGAAATAAGTACTGAACTCGCCCAAATTCAAACTACTCTTGCCGACCTTCCCGGTATGTTGAAAACAGAATTGAAAGACTTAATTGCGTGTTCAGTAAGTGACGCTGTAAAGGAGCTCAAAGTGACCTTAAAGGCAGAAATTTGTGCTGAGATGAATGTTGACCAAATGCAGAGCGATATTCACACTCTTCAGGTCAAGAACGATGAACTTAGTAAAGCTTTGAAGACAACAACATCTCTAGCTGCCGAGTTCGAATCCAAAATAAAAAACCTGACCACAGTTGAATCTGTCATCAAACCATAGAACCTATCTTCCTACATCTCGGATATTTAGCTTACTGTGAGTGTGAAGAAACTAACATGCCTCTTCTGAACTTGCATTTCCCCATAACTTTTGTATAAATGATATCCCTTTATATCACCAGAGACTCTTAATATGGAACTGATTTATTTCCTACGACTAATTTCGGCTTAAAAGCAAGGGTTCCTCCACTCTTCTTTTAGTAACACCTGACTGAAGAGGGATTTTGTCATTTTTCGTCAGGTTATTTTTGGTGGATAAATTCTGCCCAGCTTTTTCTCCAAATAGCAATATGGGGATTTGAATGCTGACTCTTAATCAATATGTTTGCCAGTGACTGATTAGGATTTTATTTTATTTCCTGCAGGATATTTTTTTTTTTCCCATTCAGCAATATGGTATTCTAATTGCCGACCCCTAATCCGTATGTTTTTCAGTTTGTTTACATTTGTATGTCTAATACAGACTTTTTGTTTATTTATTTTTCTCTCCATTGACCCCGTATGCAATGCAATTTGGTGGTTATCAGGTATCATTTTTTATTTTTACCCTTTTCAATTTTCAACATCCCACATTCTATCCCCTTCCATTTTCCCCTCACTTTTCCCGCAACCCTGTAAACTGTATGCCTTTTCCCAAAATGCAACCAACATTTCTTGAATACATGAAAATTACGCACATCTTGATTATCGATAACGGCTAATTTTACCATACTCTCTATGAATGCAAGGGGACTCCAATCTGACTCAAATAAACGAAGAGACATATTCAATTTCCTCAGATCTAAACAATACTCAATAGCTTTCCTTCAAGAAACCCACAGCACTAAAACAAATGAACTTGGATGGACAGCAGAATGGGGATTTCGCGCCTTTTTTGCACACGGAACAAGTAATAGCTCGGGCGTCGCGATTCTTTTGAAAAACAATTTCGAATATGCTATTCATGAAATTATAAGTGACGAAAACGGTCGATATGTTATTCTTGATTTTACGATTGAAAATATTCGTCTCTCCATTACAAGCATATACGGTCCGAACACCGATACCCCAGATTTCTTTAAATCCTTAGTTGACATATTGGTTAAACTTCCCGGTATTCCATGTATGGCTGGTGACTGGAATGTAGTTCAAGATTATGACAAGGATACATATAATTATAAACACAGAAATAATACTCTTGCTAATAAAGCAATCCATGAAATGAAAGAAACCCTGGAGTTAGTTGACCCATGGAGGATATTCAACCCCGATAAAAAGCAATATACATGGCGCAAAGCAAACCCTCTTAAGCAAAGTAGACTAGACTTCTTCCTGATTTCAGAAGATGCCATGTCATTGGTTAAATCGTCATCTATAGGTATAAGCTATAAATCAGACCATTCATATATAGCTCTAGAACTATCCTTACAGCCTATCGAGAGAGGACCAGGATACTGGAAATTCAACAACTCTCTTCTATATGACACAAAATATGTGCATATTGTTAATGAAATCATCAGCGACACAATAAACGATTTCTGTATCTCTGATAATAAGGAAGATAAGATCTCCAGACAATTCTCAATCAACGATCAGCAACTCTTTGAGTATTTAAAAATGAAAATTAGAAGTGAAACTATTTCATATTCGATTAAAACTACAAAAGAACGCAAAAAGCGGGAAAAAAGTTTGGAAAAAAGTATAAACGATTTCGAAGCTAATTATCATAATTTATGTGAAGATGAATTGGCTACCCTAAATGAGGAGAAATCTGAACTAGAAGCCTTCAGAACAAACAAAATAAAGGGCATTATTTTCAGAAGCAAAGCAAAATGGTATGAAGAAGGCGAGAAAAATACTGAATATTTTCTTAACTTGGACAATTTTTTTTTTTATAAATAAGAACATGTGTGAACTAATCGATGAAGATACTCGTACCGATAGAAATCAAATAATGCAAGAAACGGTGCGATTCTACCAAAGACTATATACAAGCAAACAGGATACAAACTGGAAAAAAGATCTCGACATATTTATGGTATCAAATGTTGGTCTATCTTTCGAAAACCAAGAAACATGTGAAGGGGACATTTCGCTATATGAATGTCTTCAAGCCTTTAAGCATATGAAAAACGGTAAAAGCCCTGGCTCCGATGGGTTCACTGCTGAATTTTATAAACTCTCTTGGAAAGATGTAGGTGTATTCATATGGAGATCAATCAAATACGCCTTTGAGAACAATAGTCTATCAGAATTTCAACGACAGGGAGTTATTACATGTTTTCCAAAAGAAGGACGTGATCGCCATTATCTTAAAAATTGGCGACCTATAAGTTTATTGAATATAGACTATAGGATTGCCGCGAGTGCTATTGCATATAGAATGAAGCAAGTATTACCAGATATCATAAGTAATACACAAACCGGATTTCTGAAAGGTAGATTTATTGGAGAAAATACACGAGTCTTATACGATCTTTTAGAATATTGCGAATTAAACAAAATACCTGGCTTACTTGTTACAGTTGACTTTGAAAAAGCTTTTGACACTATTGAATGGGATTTTATGGACAAAGCGCTAGAATCGTTTAACTTTGGACCAGCTTTTCGAAAATGGATGAAACTTTTCCAGTCAGGTATCTGTAGCGCTACCATAAATGCGGGCCATATTTCAGACTATTTAAGACTTGGTAGAGGATGTAGACAAGGAGATCCCCTGTCGCAATACTTGTTTCTCATTTGCGCTGAATTATTGTCAAACGGAATTAAAAATAATAAAAATATCCAAGGTATTGACATAAATGGCGTAACCTATACAACTTTCCAATACGCGGACGACGCAAATTTCACGCTTGACAGATCTGCAACTAGCCTTGCTGAACTCATTTCAATTCTAAAGAAATTTGCTGTGTGTTCAGGACTTAAGATAAATTGTGAGAAAACAAGAGCAATATGGATAGGATCCCAAAAAAGTAGCAATGAACAACTCTGCCCACATATCCCTATGGAGTGGAAAGAACCATTCAAAATCCTAGGCATTATTTTTGACACAAATCTTAATGAGATGATAGCAAAGAATTTTGATAAACAATTTGAAAAAGCTAGAAGAATTATATTATCATGGACAAAGAGATGTCTTATTCTCAGGGGTAAAGTAACTATACTTAAATCACAAGTATTGTCATTATTCACACATCTTTTCATTTCTCTTCCAAGTCCAGACAACGAATTTTTCAAAAGATTAAACTCTTTGTTTTATCAGTTTTTATGGTCTGGCAAAAGGAATAAGATAAAGAGAACAATGATTATAAATGAATATGAAAATGGTGGACTAAAAATGAAAAATTTTGAAATGTTTGATAGGTACATGAAAATATCGTGGATAAAAAGACTTATATCATCGGAAGGAATATGGCAATCGTAAGTTAAAGAAATCCTTCGCCCATATGGAAATAAGACAATATTTGATTTCCAAAGAAAACAATTACAATGTATAAGCAAATCATTAACCAATAAATTTTTTGCAAAATGTTATTTTCAGTTACAGTCTTATAGCAAATGAACAAGTAACAACCATTCACGAGTTCGTAAATCTTTCTATTTTGAATTTTATCAAACTAAGCGACCTCAAAGCATTCCTCAAATGGCATGACTGTGGTTTAAAAACAATCCTCGACCTTTACACAGATAGGGGCTCATTGATTGATTTCGGTACGCTCAAAGCGAAGTATAATCTTACTGGAACTTATCTGTTATATTTCAAATTGTTGAAAGCTCGCTCTTCCAAAAGAATTCAGAAATAAGTTGAATTTGGACTCTATTAAAGACATTGATAAGGAAAGTAGGTGTGAAATCCTGAAACGATTAATGACGATTCATTTACCAAATCTTATGCGATAAACTAAGAACTTCACTAGAAAATATAACAAACAAATGGGCAATGAAACTACAAATGCCAATTTCAATAGATTTTTTGGCAAAATGTTTTCATTTCATCAACAGCACTTGCATCGATAATAAGACAAGAAATTTTCAATACAAAATTCTGCATCGCATTTTAACCACAGAAACTGTTCTTCACAAAATAGGGATATCTGACAGTTGTTATTGCTTCTTTTGTACCGAGGAACCTGAGTCACTTGAACATCTATTCTACGATTGCAGAAAAACTAAAAATTTGATAAAACAGTTTCGGATGTGGTTTGAAGGAAAAACAATCCCAATCAAAGCACTCTGGTAAATCATCTGTACTACCTCCTCAAAATGTATATTTACAGATGGAAACACAGAGCAACACACTTGCATTTTCCAGGACTGTTATCAAGCATCAAGGAAACCTATGAAATTGAAAGCTTTATTTATGGCCCCACAAATACCACACTGCAAGGGAAATGGTCCTTATTGTTTCAACAATCCTAATCCATACACCAACCCCCCCCCCCCTTTTCTATCACAACCTTTTTGTTATTTTTCATAATGAAACATAAGCCCTGCCGTCCCCTAGCCACGTGGGTCATGTAGGGGCGTCATGTTTTGAAATCGTGGCCTACTATTTTTTGTTATAAAAAAAGAAAGAAGCTGACATGGAGTCCTCCGTCCGTCCATCCGTATGTAAACTTTTCCCCTTTTCATCTTCTTCTCAAGAACCACTGGCTCTAGAAAGCTGGATTTATGTGTACATACTCCTTGGCCAATGGGGATTCTAAATTGTAGTTATCGAGACCACATGACCCAAAATGTGGGTCACAAGGGTCATGACCTAAAAAGCTTCTTCTCCAGTTCCAAAAGGTCTAGAGAGCTGAAAAGTTGTGTGCAGACTCCTCGGGCCAACGGAGCAACGTGAAGAACATTTAATTTCCATATTTGTTTGGGTACTAAAACAGACATACATTATTTAAGCATATAAGGCCGTGACCCATATTACAATGGATTTTATATATTATAGATTATAACAGGTATACAGAAATTCGGTGAAGCGTCCCATAAAATATATTTTGGTTTTCAAACCTTTATAGCATAATGACATAATTAAGCATGACAATAATGGTTTTTTTTTGTACATGTTTCTAATGTTTAGCAATATTCGCCAAAACATTTACATTTTTGCGAGACATTTATTCCTACAAAATCTTCATTACACGGACTGTAATCATGATGAAAATCCACTTTTATTGCATCCTTGTAGCGTTGACAAACCAGTAATAGGAAAATTCATCTTCAACTGATGGTAAACCTTTACTTTGGTAATATAAACAGAGTATATTACAATATTGTGCATAATTATACCTGCTATTTCAACTGCAAGTTTGAAATTATTGCATCTAAGTTGGCTTAATCATACTTGTACCATTGAATGTCCGAGGAAATATCGTGTTAAACTTGCAACAATAGCTTAAAACATACACTCTTCTTTAAAATTAGAAAACTTAAAAAAAAGATAGTAACAACTAATTGAAAATGTATTGTATGAACGTATATCACTTTGAATAGTATGGTTTATGTTCAATAAATCAATTGTATCTGGCGTATTGAGACACGCTGCAATCGCATATCAAGTCTGATTAAAATCGACCCTGTTCTGAGGAACAAAATACTGAGTGGATACCTGTGTTGGAAGAAAATAACAAATCGTGTTCCTTTTGTTTTTAGGTCTGAAATTTTCTTGACTGGATACATACATTTATGTAGATTTATAAACTATTTATTTTACTTTCAGGCAGTGGTGACTTATGACACAAAAAGCATCAATGATACATGTGATATAGTGAAGAGTAACGGAGCAGTATACAAAACTATGGGTAACTGAGGATGGTTCTGTTGTGGTTCATTGATGGATCCGATGAATTATTCCGAGAACTTGGAAATTGCCTTTCGCCGAATAAAGGATCGGCGGTAAGATATTTCATTTGACAATGTGTATACTTTGAGATATGAGCCATGAATGTAGTCGAGTCGAGAGTTTTGAAAACGAGTCCAACATGGCGGAAGTCGCTCCTTTAGCCTATTGATATATATATAGAGGGGTGTGGATGCTTTTATATAAATTGTTTACATTAAGATATTGATTATCCTCAATTTCCTGTGATGCACATGTCACCTCGTTTCAAAATGACGAAACTTCAAAGCAAAGTGCATCAAGTAAAACTTTAGAAGGCTAAGCCAAAAAGAAAGCTGACGGTTATGATTACTTGAATTATGTAATCCTGATCTTCAAGCTGAAGCGGCCTACATACTATCAATATGATTGGCAATATTATTGATTCAATAATATGGACAATTTTATATTTCCCTACAAACCTGTCAATATTATTGATCAATTGATGAATATTGAACTCTCATTTGGTCTGCTTTTCTCAATGAGGTAAGATGGACCCATATATATCTCACCCCAAAAATTGGACAGATAGTAATAGAAACCTGTCAAGCTCTGATAAAGTGCCTTAAAGGGGCAGTAGCACTTTTTTTGCAAAATTTATTTTTTCAAATTTTCCATTTATAATGATAGTTTATGTCATTTAAACTAACTTAAAAGGGTAACACATCTTATTACACAAACCAATTATCTGTAGCGGTAAAAAATATTTTGCGTATAAAGCAAAAATTGCATGGCGGCCATTTTATTGTGAACACAATTTATTAATTTATATTACAAAAACGTTTCCCATGGCTTTACCGAAACATGTACACTCATTTTAAACTTTATTTTCCGAAGAGAGAAGGATGTTTTACCATTGGTGAAATTATTTTTCAAATACATTTCATCAAATTATTTGAGCGAAAAAACGTGCTACAGTGCCTTTAAGTCATACATAAATGTTACAAACGAAAGTGTATTGTCTTACGATTTTATCAAATATATTGGATGTTTGAAATTTACACAAACGTAAATAAAAGTAACTCTCAGTTACTGTTTTCAGGTAAAAATTAGGAAAAAGTGTTAAAAGTCCTTTTTCTTTCCCCTTCTTTATTTTCTTTGGACATATTGCTAATTGAAAATCTTCCTGCAAATGCAAATCTTTTTCAATAATATTGTGCTTCACTACAAACTAGTCAGTATTATTGAACACTCATCAATTATATTGAGATACCTTCAATAAAAATCTAACTGGTTTTGATTTTCTCAATATATTGCGCATAATGATTGAAGAAAGTCCATATTATGATTGAAGAATCTCCATAATTGACAATAATATTGCCAATCATATTGATAGTGTGTAGGCCCCTTTATTCTGCTCCACAGAAATCTTGATACAGCAGTTGACATGGGAGATGGAGTGCTGCACAATTTGAGATGCCCATCGTCAAGAGAACGAAGATTTAGTACTTCATAGGCTCCAGCCACCTTACAGCAATGCTACCAAAAGAACAAGAATAACGATTGATTCACAACAGATTTGTGAATGTTCAAGGTGGAAGACATAATAATATAGCTGCTCCAAGGGGTATCCTCACCTGACTCGGAAAGATTTCATCCATCAAGACCTTGCTATCTGACAGAAAACAAGAGAAAATTCAGCTGGTGTCTGAGAAAACCCCTTTCCTTCGATGCCACAGAGGATTACCTCAAATTGCCATGACATCATTTCGTTTCCAAATATAGACCTAGGCCAATCAATATGGACGTCTCACTGTCAAACGATGTTTCGAAACACCTGAGATTATCCAAAATCCCTGGTTTGTCTGTTACAGTGTCCCTTTTGTTGTTCCCCGTTATTCGTTACATGCCTTTACTTTTTTTAATAGTATATTGGGCTGGATCGTCGACTTTATATGCTTTCTAATTGCTAGTTTCGACAATGAAAGCCCCTGTGAAAATAACATCAGAAAACTGTGGCCTATAACGTTGAGCGTACGTCTTTACACAACATGACTTATGACAAACATTAATAATTGACTTTCTCTTTGATGCAATGGGTTCTGGAGTAAATATGATGCATGTGGGTAAGATTTAAATCTTAACACACCAGACTGACTGTGTTGATCCTTAGGGGCCATGACAAATATTATACTAAAAACCATCATAAACTCCTCATTGATAGATTAGCATAGTTTAAAGCGCGTTTTGACATTAAAAAAAAAATTTTCATAGAACATTTGGAATGGAATGCGTTATTAGATTGCACTGCATTTATTGAACAAGGCAAACGTTGTACTTGATATTATTACACACGTGGTGAACGTACAAGTAATGACAAACTAATCTCGTACGTCACACGTGGGTCGTATCAGGTTGATGGCCTTAAGATGGAATTGTTGCGTTAATCTAGACTGATCTATCTATGTTGCTAAACTTGTTCATTCTTTAGTTGCCATCTTTTTTTAGACTAGGAAACACCTAATAAGTAGTATTTCTTCACTTATTTGGAGTCATGACATCGGCCATAAATAACATATTAACATGTGTTAAGAGGACAACTAAACTAACTTAGAAGTTTTAAAAGAATTATGATTAAAGGTTCAGGTTACACAAATACGGAACTACTTTTGTATCAATAATGCCTATATTTATATTCTATATATCATATTAAAAAGGTTGGAATTAATATTTTTCTGAAAAGTTGAATCTTAATTGTGAATTAAACAAATTAAAATTCCATGTTTCAAAACGCTCCATTGCCAACGAAAACGACCCATGACTTATCTCCCCCTGATTTATGACGTCATCGATGACCGTAGCAACAGAGACTCGTTAGCAACCAATCATTGTCGAATACAGGTTCGGGTACTTTTCCCTATCCAAATGCCGCTGCGCTATCAGCTGTCTCAACAGGCATGATCATATTTCAGCTCATCATCAACAAAATCGCCAGTTCAATAAAATAATGTAATATAATTGTTTGATTAAAAGAGAAACACACAATTGAATCAGCCATCATGTTTCTTTACCACTACCCAATATCCTGAAATCAAGCCGAAGTTCGGTTACGCAAGGCAATGCAAATGTAATCAGCCCAGCCCGGCCCCGCCGTGGCAAGTCTAGTTGATGGAAAGGGAGAGCACTCTCATGTCAACATGCCGGTGTCATCGACACATTATTATTGTACATGTATTTCTCGTTTTCATGTGTATGCATGCAAAAACAGCTATTTGATACTTAAGTCAACTTTGAAAGTAAAAAACCAAGGTGATTTAAAAGAACTGGGAAAATTTTAATACGTAAAATTACATATGAACATTTGGGATCAACATGCGGTGATCGTACATATGAATAATATATTACAAAAGCGAAGTAATCTCCTGGTCTTCGTGCATAGACCTAACAACAGTAAAATGATCTCACAATATAAGGGAGATAACTCTAAGAAAGGCGCAGAACACGCACCACCTCAAGCAAATAAGCCTACTGGGAAGGTGGGCGTGGTTATGCAGAAAATAGCGAGAGCTGCTAGCGGCCGTGGTTGCTGATAAAACCGTTAGAAGGAAGCGCCCCCCTACAAGGGGAGATAACTCGTATAACCCTAGCAGGGAGTAATCATTTTATCAAAATTTATTTTACAAATAAAATAAATACTTTGATACTTAACTCAACTTGGAAAAAATCAAGGTGATTGTAAAGAAGTGGGAAAATTTTAATGCGTAAAATTACATATGAACATTTGGGATCAACATGCGGTGATCGTACATATGAATAATATATTACAAAAGCGAAGTAATCTCCCAGTCCCTATCAAATATAAGAAGTAATCTATGTTTAATATAAGTGAATATGTACAGTAGACTGCCATTGATAAGGATGAGGTATGATTAGCTGTCTATGATTTTGGAAGTGATGTACAGAACTTTTTAAGCGCCTGAAGTTTAGAGGCAGCACCCAGGTGCAAATAGCGGAGGTAAGCATTACTTTTCCAAAATCCGATTTCTTGGATCATTTCACCAGGAAGTCCCATTTCGAAAGCCCATGTTGCACCTCCTCTCCTGAAGGAATGTCCAGTGACTGTCTGGTTTATACTTGACCGCTGCAACGCATGCTCAACGATGGCTATGAACCGTTTGTAGTCAAGTGCAACATAGTTATTGTCACAAAGAAACAGGGATTCCGGAAGTCTACCTTCATGGTAGTTTTTAACTATCTTCACTGCTTTCCCGGGGTCAAGAGGATGTCCTGGGATATTCGGCAAGAGTACTTCATGGACCTTCTCGCGAAACTGAAGAGTTTTTGTTTGTCTTAAACACACACAATAGCCTCCCTCAATCTCACACACATCCCTACAACGGATGTGTTTCTGGGGTATAAACACACCTTTAAACAATATATCTCCAGCACGAACCATGTCGAAGAAACCAATTGCACAAGCAGCCCACACAGAGCCACCATATAAACAGGTTAAATGCAACCTATCATGAATAGCTAGCAACATTCTGGGAGTAACAGGGTTAGCTGGTGACTGAGCATCACCGATCTCCCTTCGCACACCTCGCAACACATGCTGAACTTGCCAGCTATCTGCAATGGGATCAGCATATCCACCCTCCTTATGGATATTTGACACTATACACAAATATTGCCTTATTGATGAATACTTGAGATTCCTGTAGTCCCTCAGGCTCAGATATGCAACATACAGAAAAACCTCATCATGCGTAATCGGTAGGGGGTCGATGTGGAGCAAGTCGCAGAAGTCTGTGAAGGTCTTCAGTTGACTTCGATATGTTGCGCTCGTTGATTCCGCCCACCCTTGACCTTTAATCTTTGTACTGCAGTTGTCAACCTTGTCCTTAATTCGATGTTTACCCCACCTGTTATTGATAAAGTAAATTGTCATATGCTGGGACAAAGTTTCACAGGAGACAGGCTGCAACATCAAACTTGGTAAGAGATCAAATACTTCAGATAACCGTCCTATCTCATGCAAACGCGAAATACAATCAGCTGTAATATTTCTGTAGCCAAGTATATATTCCGCTCGCAATATAAAGTTAAGTATGCTTGCACCCAAAATAGTATCCTCAGAAAATGCATAAGGAAGGGAGATTTTGCCGTTTGCTTATTATACCCCCGACCTAAAAAGGTCGGGGGTATATAGTAATACCAACGATTCCGTCCGTCCTTCTGTCCGAGGACAATTTTTGTCCGATCGATTACAGACTAACTATTCATCTCATCTTTTTCAAATTTGACACATGTCTTCATTACTACTAGGAGAGGTGCAGTGCGATGTTTGAACGAAATTAGTGAATTTTTTAATTTTTGGCGAATTTTTTAAATTTTTTAATTTAGTCATATTCTGAGTATTTTTTGTCCGATCGATAACAGAAAAACTATTCATCTCATCCTTTTCAAATTTAGCACATGTCTTCTTTACCACTAGGAGAGGTGCAGGGCGAAGTTTAAACGAAATTGGTGATTTTTTTTTTTTGGACGAATTTTTTTATTTTTTAACTTTGTCATATTCTGAGCATTTTTTGTCCAATCGATAACAGAAAAACTATTCATCTCATCCTTTTCAAATTTGGCACGTGTCTTCTTCACCACTAGGAGAGGTGCAGTGCGAAGTTTAAACCGAATTGATGATTTTTTTATTTTTGGCGATTTTAATTTTTGTTTAACTTAGTCATATTCTGAGCATTTTTTTCCGATCTATACAGAAAAACTATTCATCTCATCCTTTTAAAATTTGGCACATGTCTTCTTCACCACTAGGAGAGGTGCAGTGCAAAATGTAACACGATTTGGTGAGTTTTTGGTGATTTTAAAATGTTTTTAGTTCGTCATATTCAGAGCTAAAATGAATGAAGCTAATTCTGTGTTGTGATTTGTTGATTTTATCATTTTCTTTTTCATGTAACTTTCATCAAAAGCTACTTCTGTGTTCTTGTTGAATTTACTATTTTATATTTCCACTGGTTATATTTTGGAAAAAGTTAAATTTTCTTTCCTTTCAACCATAAACTGCTGTATATCCCTCAGGGGTGTGCTTCCATGTACCTGTTGTTTCAAGTCACTCGAATGAATCATTATGATGAATTAATTTCCAAAATAAAGTTGAAGTCAGTGGTAATGGCAGTAGTGTATTATGTTACTCATACCGTTTCAAGTTACTATCATTCCTACTTTTACTTTTAAGAGACTTGTCCTAACCTTTTCACAAACACTTTAATCTTAGCAATTACATTTCATAGCTTATCAATCCTTAGGTGTGCGTCAAACTTTAACAGTCGGGGGTATTAGTGAGCTACGCTCACTTTTTTGCTTGTTGATAATTGATTTTGCAGTAATGTTATCAGTCTTAACAATCACAAATTTGTTTGCAAAACTACTGCACCACCGTAATGCTGCCAATATGATAATGAGAGTCTCTTTTACGCTTATATGCTGATCGCGGACAGAAGGCATATCAACATCCCAGTTAATATACACAAAGTCACCATCGAAATAGGCCCCAGCGCCCATCGTACAAGAATGTGAGTGCATAGTTTTTACAGGTCTTGTGTCAAGAAATTGTTTTGCTCCATTAAATGTTTCCATAAAGGACAACCACCACTTCACATCCTCCTGAAAATCACCATCCAAGATTATTTTATCTCTGCAACAGAGACTCGTTAGCAACCAATCATCGTCGAATACAGGCTCGGGTACTTTTCCCTATCCATATGCCGCTGCGCTGTCAACAAGCATGTTCATATTTTAGCTCATCATCAACAAAATCGCCGGTTCAATAAAATAATGTAATATAATTGCTTGATTAAAAGAGAAACACACAATTGAATCAGCCATCATGTTTCCTTACCACTCCCCAATATCCTGAAATCGAGCCGAAGTTCGGTTACACAAGGCAATGCAAATGTAATCAGCCAAGCCCGGCCCCGCCGTGGCAAGTCTAGTTGATGGAAAAGGAGAGCACTCTCATGTCAACATGCCGGTGTCATCAACACATTATTATTGTCCGGCGAGTTTACTGTACATGTATTTCTCGTTTTCACGTGTATGCATGCAAAAAAAGCTAATTAATACACGACCAAAATGCTATACTGCACTTCGCCTATTACTACGTTACTATATGTCCTAATACGTCGAAGTAGACGCAAATCAACGTAGGCCTACCCCAGGCAGCACATTCATGTTGGCCCAACACTGCTTGAGATGTTGGCCCAACATTGGCATATTGCATTGGCCCAACGTTGGCCTTGCTCATTGGATCAACGTTGGCCCAAAATGTCAAAAACATGTTGGCCCAACGTTGTATTCGTGTTTAGCCCAACATGACCCCCCAACACCCATTTTCACCATACACATAGAGGATATCTGTCTATTCTTGACTAATACCATGTTTATATCTTGAGGGAGGTAGAAAGTTTATATTTTCTACCTTCCTCAAGATGAGATAAACAAAAAAAGACATATAATCTATTTATTATATGATGCTATCCTTGTCCTTGTCCTACAACACAACAGGGTTGTTTTCTTGTTGAGCGACCACCAGGAACAGCCCATCACGCCAGTAACAATCATGAATGTGGCATTATAATATATATATATGTAGTATGTTATATCAGTCACTGGTATTCTATTGTACAATACATTTATATATTTCATCAATATAATTTCACTGTAGTGTCCGCAAGTTCCTTTCGTACCCACAAATCATTGTGATCACTGCAGGGTTCAATCGTTACACTCGCCCGTATGCCCAAAGTGAAAGAAAATCATGTCAGGCAAATAAAAACAAGAATGCAGTAGTCCGGCGGACTGCATGCAATACTAAATAAACAAATGTTGATATTAACGTTTTGGATGAGAGTTTAGTGCACACACATATTTTAAATCTTTTAAGTTTAACTAAAGTAAATCAGGTAAAACTGAAAAATATTGAATGTAGTATACTGTTTTAATATTCTGGGATAATTTTGGAATGTGACTGTACAATTACTGAAAAAAATAAAAGACAACAAAACAAATATAATGTTCAACTGTTTATTAACACCAGACACCAGACAACGACAATCAATATACCTGTACTCAAAGTGAGACATTGAGATATTAGGAATAGGCAATCCATATGCATGTCTGTAAAAACAAGCAGGATATCTTCTGAAGATGACAAATCAGATAGCCAATAGCCCTATAATAACAAAGTCTAAACTAGGATTGACGCATCAATACTTAGGTCTTCAAGACTTCTGCTTGACCCTCGGCTCCATGTTTGATCGAGAAATGTCACAAACATTGTTCTGTCAAAACTTCCATTCGTAACATTTTATAATGTACTTAGAAAACCTAATATATAATCATAAAATTCATTTCAAATAAAACTGGCGCCAAAACCACTTGACCTACGAATTCGTCATGATTGCATTGCATTGTAGTTGCCAATCTTTTAAAAAAGGTTTCAAGTCTCTTTGTCAATTTTGAAAATTTTCCCCATGTTAAAATTCGAAATGGTGATTTGCTCTCATTTTTCAGCCTTAATTGTGACCGGAAATGACTGTTCGCGAGCGATTTTATTATTGATTCATAAAGACCCTATGTTGCTCTAGTAGCCCTGAAAACTTCATGCAATTGTAAGATCGGGAAGTTGGAGTAATTTCCCTTGGAAGTAGGTCCCGTGTAACAAGTCGCCCAACTTTGAAAGGTCACTGTGCGAAAAGTATGAGGATCTCACTCCTGAAAAACAACACCATGTATTCACCAATGCTTTAGCTACATACAGAAATAAATGTCAGATTCGTGGTGCAACTATCTTCAGAGAAGAAGATTGTCAAAGGTACTTTTAAAAAGTGACAAAAATCAAAATGGCGGCTAAACCACGTGACATACAAATTCGCTACAATTTACTTTTTTGCTCGGATGGTCATTGCGCATCTTTTAAAAAAATTACAAGTCTCTAGGTGCATTTAAAACAAAATTCCAATGTTAAAAATTGAAACTTAGAATCGAACTTGACCTTTAATGGATCAAGCAATCAACAATCCGTTCGACACATTTCTAAGTCATTGAATTCTACAATCCCTGAAAGTTTCATCAAAATCAGTTCAGCCGTTACTTCAGGAATCGTCGGACAAAAATCGTGGAAATAATAATAATAAGGATTTGCATAAAAACAATACGTCTTCCAGACTATGTCTTAAAGACCTAATAACAACCATATACACTCATTAAGTGGGGGGCAGAGATATTTTCGACTAAAACATCAGTTAAAAGCACTGTTACAAAGTGAAAAAAGGATTTGGGATGCAAAGAATAAAAAGGGACTCTTTTCCCCAAAACACATTTATACATTTGCTGGAAATTGAATGCTAAACAGCAAAATAACAATTAAAACATGACTGAGTATGCACAAATAATTTTGTAATACATTAAATGTTAATGATTAAAAAGAACCATCAAAATAGAAATGCGGTGAACTCAAGAAATATACTACATGTATTTATTATGTAACGTTAAATTTTTTGGAAACTTCCAATTTTTCATCATTTTATCAAGCATTTGTATAAAATGCCAAATGCCAAATGCCATAGAAACCCCCAAAAATATTATTTCCTTCACCTTTTAATCGTCAATTTAATGGATTGATTCTAAAATCCAATAACCAATAAATAAAGGCATGCTTGAAAATGTCAAATGCAAGTAAATATAATCAATTATTTATTCATATAGAATAAATAATATGCTTTCGAGCTTGGATATATGCGCTTCATAAATTTGCACTAACATAATAATTGAATAAATGCTTATTTATTTCTTTGTATGCACCTATTACTGTATCTCATACTACTCAGAAATATGCAACATGTACAACTTTGTTGTAGAAAATACATTTCCAAGTCAGCAATATAAAACAAACATTCTATGTTAAAGGGACATTCAGGTGTTGTTTTATGGAAGGGGATCTGTGCCATAAATGGAGACATGTAGACTTGTAACTTGTAAAATGTAACATGTCGTTCTCAAGTCCAACCATGCAAACCTAACATTTTAATCGTGTCAATCTGAACTTTCCGTTCTCAACTTTACAAAGTTGAAATGTTATGCTAGAAATGTCAAAGTCGAAAAGTAAACTTGTAATTTTAAAATTTTAAATCTATTTTTTAAATATTAAATCTAAATAATATACACATTTTGCAGTGTTACAAGTTACGTTTGACAAATGAAAAATGGAAAATGAAGAGTTGTAAAGTCAGCCTTGTAAAACGGACTTTTGCATTTCGAGACTGACATGACTTGCACAGTTACGATTGCAATGTTTTAAATTACATCTCTACATGATTTCGCACTGACCATATTTGGAAGTTTCCCGAACATTGCCGATGTTTTCCGAGGACGAGAGGTATTATAGCTAACAATGAGACCTCCCTTAGTTGGGGGAATCCCGTTGTCTATTTTAGCCCAACGAATCATTCGAGATGAACGCGACATTTCATGACCTGCCATCCTATCTAACGTAGATTAATTAGGGGGTTTGTCAACGTTGTTAACCCCGCCCGGCATATAATGCGGGTGGGGTGGGGTGGGGGGTATAGTCGTTGGCTGTCCATGATCACATCGTAGTACACACAAACTATTTGACCAATCTTCACCAAATTGGGTAGTTACTATAAAGTTGCAATAAATTTGTTACGGTAAGATACCACGAACGATTCAAGTATGTCACATGTATCAGGGATGTAAAGTGATAGTAGAAAACTCTTTTCGAGATTGATTGCTTTTGCTAGGAATGAACTTTTTTCTAGATTTTTATCGATGTATTTCTGAGTTAACTTGAGAAATAAGGCACCGATTTTGTTGATGTCTGATTTAATCGAAAGAGAAATCACCGTGCTTTAATTATGTAGTATGTATTACGTGTTAAATGTGTGGTAATTTTTTTAAAACTTAATGATATTTTGATGAAAACTGTGGTTAATAATTATTGTTTGTTACAAAAAGAATACATTGCTCTCTAACACTTACACTAACACTAACAAATATATACAGAAGAATATATTGAAGCTGATTATGTGAAAATTTACGATTTCACTACTTGATAAGAAAAAGCCGTTTGCCCTCAACATTATAAACATTATTTTTGAATCAGAACGGTATTATAATTATTTTTTTTCTAAACAGAAAGTTTGTATAGCTCAATGAAATCCTGTATTTTACATCTCATTGCCAAATGTGGGCTTATTAAATAATACTTTTGGAGTGGGTGTGTATATTATATAATAATAAATGGCATGTTGCAAAGATTTTTAAAAATCAAACTTTAATTGTTCGGTTATAAAATAACAAGTGCCTACTTCTTGTTCTTGGGTAGCTTCGTAGTATAAATAAAAAAAATTCAAAATATCATTTAACATTGCTTAATACATCCTCACATCCCATTGTAGTAAAATTATACATGTATGTCAAATCATTAATTTAAAAGTTGAAAGAAAATTAGATGACATATAATGTTGATTCCATTAATGTGTTGTCAAGGAGATACACTACGCAATCAGGCCCGAAGTTGCCAGGTCACGGAGTACTATAAAACTCTCTACGGCTACGATAAATGATCAAAGATAACGTAGCAAAATAATTAACAAAGTATCCAATTTCTAGTATTTACGGTAATTAATTCTTAAATCTGTGTATGACGGGTTAATTAATTAATTCAATTCACAACGTCATGACGCGCTTTTCGTACTATATTATGGCCACGCACTGTAATATAGTCCTATCAAGTAATGTCACGGACCTGATTATTAGTTTTATATATTAATCAGAGTACATGTAGGAACTTACCAACAAAATCTACCAAACACCCGGGTTGGTAACTACCAGCCCTCCTCAAAAGTCTGACTTTAGTTTCCCATTTCTACTCAACAATAATAAATCATCTTATAATATTTCCTTTAATATTTACACTTTATTCGCCATTTTGTTTCATTCTTTGATTCTTTTGTTGCTTAAATGTTTTACTTTAGTATGCATTGTTAATTCTATAAGAATAAGAATCTTATGCATTTATCCCTGATTATATCAATGTTTGAATGTACGTGTATCCCAATGAAGTCAATAAAATATCTTTGAAAAAAAAAAAAAAAAAAAAAAAAATTCTATAAGAATAATTTTCAAAAAATGATTTTGTTTCACAAGTCTGTCCTAATGACAAGCAGAAAGAGTCGACTATATATCCCTAGCCAAGTGGGGAAAAGTCTACACGTAATTATTGTTCCACATAGCAAGTTTCATTGTGCTGCAACAGAATCATTCTGAATATTCCCAAAACGTGGGAAAACACCCTCTTATCCCATCCCACACAAAACCTCTCCTGGAACCACACTCTTCCACGAACTCTTTTATTAAAAGAAAATTATGTAGAGTTTTCTATGATAAACTCACAGCTAATGCCACTGCACTATATGTTTGTAAAAAATGGTCGAATGAAATTCGTTATACACATATTTCATGGATTAGTGTGTTTGAAAAGTACAGAAACTGTACTAAGGGTTTCAAATATTTGTTATTTCTGTAAATTTGAACCAGAAAGTTTCCAATACGTTTTCATAAAATGGAATCACGTAAATGAATTTTGGGGAAATTGAATGTTTCATGAACAATCGTCTTTTATCATCCAAAACTGGCTCCCATGGTAGATATCGCTTGTGTGAGATCAAGCGATACCTACAAGCGTTATCTGCATTGTAGATATCGCTACAATCAAGTCGTCACAATCCTATCACATCATCAGTTAATGACACTTGGGTGAGATTCTCTACATATAATCTGATATTAGTCATATCATTACAATACATCCATTTCCCAGCCATAATACTAGCAGCCGCGATATAAGTGAAATACTCTTGAAAGCGGCGTTAAACCCCAACTCACTCACACACTCACAATACATCCAACAAATTAAAATATCCATAGAAAGTTTTGTAAACATTGTCAAGGATGTATTACAAGTTGAAAACATTATTGCATTAAAAACAATGATTTCCACGAGAAATGATTTTTTAAAACAACATTTCCAGTTATAATAATTGTGTCTCAACTCTGCCCATCTTTTATGTGTGCAGCACTTTTGTATGTACACCTGCTGAAAAGAACTTAATAAAACATTTGAAAATAAAGTTTCATTGAGCTATAACTTACGGATTTTAGTTCTGCTCAAGAAAGGAAAGTCCAAGTTGCGTTTCCATGGAAACGGGGAAAACACAAATTTTAGGAAGTCGGAAATGCCAAAAGGTACATGTACAATGTTTTTTTAGTTCTGCTATGCGGAAGCAATTTCGAAACGGACGAACGGACGGACGGACAGACAGACGCAGCCCATTTCAAATGTCAATCATTTTGTTTACCCATTTCATAGCAGTCCGTGACACTGACAGTAATTTCTGTTTCCAGACAACTGGAAATTACTTATGGTTTATTTTTTAAATATACAACTATATTTATCATCATGTATTTATTTTAAAAATTTCGATAAATTATCTAACAAAACAACTGTGAAAAAAATCTCCCGACCAAATGTTTTTTGTTTGTTTGTTTGTTTTCTTGAAAGAACGCAATTGATACATACTTTCTTACTTACGAAGGCATTAAACGTGCAGTTTTATATTATGCCAACTCATAGGGCATTCTTATACCCGAGTGGAAACTGTGCAATCATGTACACACCCTTTTACTATCGAAAGCACAAACACCCTTCTGGGTCACCAGAAAATGTACCAGAAAAAGATGTTACAGTATAGAATCATCCACAGAATACTGCCAACAAAACATTTCCTCCATAAAATAACTTCAGTTGATAACCAAAAATAGTCATTTTGCAACGAGTGTGACGAAACAATTTATCATATCTTCTGGGAGTGTAGCAATGTAAAATATATAGCTTAAAATATGGCTCAGCACTGAATATGTTCAGCTTAGTTTTATAATTTCTCAAGTATTGTTTGGGGTTGAATGTAATAATAACTATGCTTTAAATACCATGATCATGATAGCCAAAACAGCATATACAACTGTAACAAGAAAGGATATACTCCAACTATCTTGTATATAACAAAACAAAACCAAATAATACAATACACGTACTTTAATATCACAAAATACATGTGAATTAATCTTGACTACGAATTATATTTAATAAATTTTGTGGTCTATTCTACATTTGTTATTTAGAAAAAATAGAGCCAAAGGGCTCAGTAGCTCATAGGGTTTATTTAGTTTAATGATGAAGACTAAACTAGGTTTTTAGGTCATGGCCCGTGAGGCCCTTATTTGAGAACACACCAAATCTACAATATAGAATCTCCATTGGCTAAAGAGTATGTACACCATACTACAGCCTTCTAGGTATTTTTGTTCTTGCGAATAAGTAGAAAATAGGTTTTTAGTTCTTGGCCTGTGAGGCCCTTATTTGGGGCCACTAGATCACCAAATAAAAAATTAAGAATCATCATGGGCCAAGGAGTCTGTACACAAAATTTCAGCTCCCTAAACCAAGTACTTCTGGAGAAGAAGACGAAAAAGTGAAATGTTTACAGACGGACGGACGCCGGACACCATGCCATGTCATAAGCCAATCGGGCCTTTCAGGATTGATGAGCTAAAAATGAATAGACGATTTACAACTTTTCTCTTAATGTGTACACTATTTATGTTGATTCTGCATGTATTTGGAACTGTATACTTATTTGCAATGTCACCATGTCAATGATGGAGAGAAATTTTTTTATTCTTTTTTGTGGTTGACCCGTTCCTTCCTCCACATGAAAATGTAGATTGGCCCTCCACATATTAGAGTCACATTTGGCTTTTACATTTGCTGGAAATCTATACATAGTTACTTTATTCTGTTCATATGGTAAATCTAAAAATATAGATAGAAAATAAGTATATGCCTGATTGAAACGACAGCAATGTACAGCTGCATACCGAAAGTTTGTTCACCTAGATGTGAATCTTAGTGCAAATATCATGTACATTGACGTTCATTGTAACCACAATAGAATTACATCACATACACTGACAATGAATCATCATACATCCATGAGTAAAACAATCATTCTTAAACATATCCTAGAATCGACACGGCAGTGGTATATCTTTATGAAGTTTGGCATAATGAAAAGACAGAAGGGATCAAATTTTGAAAAATTAAATTTCATTAATTTTCGCGTATAAGTTATCAGACTGACTAAATGAGAACAAATTCATCACAATCACATTGCGTGAGTATAAGAGGAAGTATATGATGTATCTTAGACTCAGTTGATCAGTGGATATTTCACAGAACAAAATAAAATTGAAGTTTTGAAAAGATTTACCCCTTGTCACTTCAATTAGCTGCCAAAATTTTAACTGTTTACTATGATATATCAAATCGGATTATGTTATGAAACACTCAACTGTGTTTTTATAATGCGAACATGTAAAATGATCGTCAAGATTTTGCGTTGATACGATGTTTCAAAGACATGCCAAATTATTGATATTTGAACTAAAATACACCACCAGATGAACTAACTAATAAGATATCCCTGCTTGCCTTGCATCAAAATCAGAAATGAATTTCAGCACAGATAAGAGGTCATGATTACATTAAAGGCCGGGTCACACTGTCCCGAATGTGACAAAAGATGCCAACACGAATTAGAAAATTCTCATTTCGCACGAATTTGGTTTCGATTTTGGTTAAAAACTAATCAAAATCCGGAGCAGGTACGATGCAGTCAGAAGGCAATACGATGTAACACGATGTAATACGACGTAACACACGACTACAATGCGAATGCAATGCGAATGCAATGCGAATGTCGGGTTGATCGTCGCATTGGCCTAACGTTATATAGTCAGTACGAATACAACACGATGACAGCATGATGGCAACACGACGTCGTATGAAGAGTTCGACGAGTATGCGATGAGAATAGGAAGATGAGCTTGGTAATAACAGCATCACGTGACATCAACATTATATAACTCTGTTGCTGTGACGGTTGGCCTCTCGGTGTCGGCCCGGGAAAGCTTAATTTCAAATGTTAGGAAGTACTGGAACAGCGTAATATAGAACTTGTTTTAGTATGGCAGAGAAAGCATAAATCTGATTACTGCTATGAAAACAAGAGTTTGCCGAAATGAGTTAACCGCACTTTTTCTCTTTTAACTCTGATTACTCCTTTATACACCATGGAAAAGCATTTTAAAACATGTTATATTATATTGAAGTGTGTGCAAGGTGCTACATATCAAAGTTACATACAACATTTTTGAAGTTTTTAAAATTTAAAAATGTTTTTCTCTAATTTAAAAAAGAAAAATACAAAATTTCGAACCCCTGAATCCCCACTACCCAATTACCACTCGGGATAAGCTTATGAGTTAATCATATAATTGGGATGACTATTGAGCAATGGCGCTAACATATAGTCAATAAAGTTGCTGAAACCAGTCTAGCGTGAGTTGCCATGACAGCAGGAAATCACGTGACCCTTTCAATTCACTGTTCCGCCTTCGGTTGCACCATCGGCATATGTTCGAAAATCTTTGTGTGTTAAAAAACTTCCGAATCCGCATGCGAATCTTCATTTTCGTGATGAACCCGTGTCTCAATCTTTCCCTTCGCACGACCATCGAGATGCAATCTTGTCATTATCGTACTATCATCGGTACCATCGCCAAAATATTAAACACTTTGCTCCTCGATTGTCACAAGAAGGCAACGCGACTATCTTCAATCCTCGTGATTACCTGGGTATAACCATCGCTTAGCACTACGATGCTATCACGATGGAAATTAAGTATGTTTAATATAATGCATGCTTATATACATGTACGTAATGAGGTTTTTTTTATAGTACAGATACATTTTCCAGATGCATGTACAATGTATACCTAAGTGGTAAATATAAGTTACTATATATTTCATACTCATTGTGATATATTGAGGTATTGTAACATATATTACACAGGTTATACTATGTAATCTATATATCATTACATGTCTCATATTGACATAAACCTTTTGATGTAGTAACTGCCCTCGTAACCTAGTCAATACGACATGGTATAATCACCGTGTGCATTCTTCCAAGTTATTATCGCAGTCACGTTGTCTTCTTATGACTTCGGTCATCTTCGTGTTACATTCGTATGGTCTTCGCTATGCCCTATGGTCCCGATGGACAGGCGAAGGCAAATACGATGATGATACGAATCATACGATGTCATCTCAATAGTCGTACAAAGGGCAAGATGAGGACACGAATGCACCACGAAACTAACACGTCAAATATTTTGCTCGCTCTCCCGATGTTGCTGCCGAACAGAGAACAATTCCGCCGATGACCAAACGAATGCTTACGATCCTTTGCGAATTTGAACATTTTCAAATTCGTGTTTCCATCTTTTGTCAAATTCGGCACAGTGTGAACCGGCCTTAAATATGTGCCCGACAATTGGTTCACTTTTTGCCAGCTCGCAACAGAATTAACCCGTCTCGGGTGTTCGGGCGGGCAATTGTTTCATGCACTGTAAAATGCGATGATAATTAACTGTAAGATCTACTTTAATGTTTTAGTCAATGTGCTTTTGTCAACAATATGCTAATAATGGGAAAATTATCATGTAACTTTCGAATATTTGCTCGTTGATGCTGGGAGATGCTTGGCAAGGGAGATCTCATTGTTGAACATTGTTTTTATCGGATTGGGATTATTCGTTCCTTTCCGCTAATTTCCGTAATATTCCAAATATGGTCAGTGGGAAATCATGTAGAGATGTAATTTGAAACATCGCAATCGTAACTGTGCAAGTCATGTCAGTCTCGAAATGCAAAAGTCCGTTTTACAAGGCTGACTTTACAACTCTTCATTTTCCATTTTTCATTTGTTAAACGTAACTTGTAACACTGCAAAATGTGTATATTATTTCGATTTAATAATTAAAAAAATAGATTTAAAAATTTAAAATTACAAGTTTACTTTTCGACTTTGACATTTCTAGAATTACTTTTCAACTTTGTAAAGTTGAGAACGGAAAGTTCAGTTTGACACAATTAACATGTTTGGTTTGCATGGTTGGACTTGTCTTTTCGAGACTTGTATGGTTGAGAACGACATGTTACATTTTACAAGTTACAAGTCTACATGTCTCCATTTATGGCACAGATCCCCTTCCATATTGTTTGAGTCACATTTGTCAAACATTATAAATGGTGTTATTTTATTAAGAAGTACTTGATGTTGTGGAAAGTAACCGCATGTATGCTGGTCGATTAAGTATAGTGATGATATAAATGGGTAAATAGTGCTTTCTGAGCGAAAACCCAAGAATGCACAACAAGTCAAACACTATTTTGGAAAATGGTATTTTAGCATGTATCAATTAAAATATAAAATTATGAAATATGCTGAATGAATCTTTAAAGAAAAGGTTGGTATAATTGATCATTTGCATTTTTCCTTTCCAGTAAAATTTTTTTTGTCCTCATAAGACTTTTGCTAAATACTGAAATTGACCCTCACTAGGCGGGCAACCTTCTATCTCTGCATTGTGACCTAGTATAAGCCACGGTAAAAATGAAATGTTACACACGGCTAACCCCGAAAATCTAATTGGCTACCAAATATGTGTCTGCAGGAACAGATGTGCTTCCATTTTGTATACTTCTGCAACTTCCAAGCTATATTTTGATGGGGAAAAAATAAAAGGTCTTCCTCCCTCGACGTTATCTTTTCAAAACAAAATTTAAAAAGAAAGTCCTACCGCCCTCGTCACAAACAAGAGTCATCAGAAGATGACATATCCCACCGGTTCCACAAAATTTGTAAAACACATATTTGACAGATACTTGTGTATCTACTATCGTACTTCAGTTAGTGGGTATTACAGATCCTGAATTTTTGGTATGTTAAAGGCGCTGTAGCACGTTTTTTTCAAATTTTATTTTTTCAAATTTCTCATTTATAATAATAGTTTATGTCATTTATATTTACTTTAGATGGTAAAACATCCTATTACACACACCAATAGTCCGTAGTAGTAATAACTGTGTTGCGTATAACGCAAAAATTGCATGGCGGCCATTTTATTGTGAACACAATTTATTATTTCGAATGACAAAAACGATCCCCATGGCTTTACTGAGTCATGGACACTGATTTTAAACTTGATTTTCCCAAGAGAAAAGGGCGATTAACGATTTGTGAAAATATTTTTCAAATACATTTCATCGACCTATTTGGGCGAAAAAACGTGCTACAGCGCCTTTAAGGGTTTTAGGCTTCTGTAAACAATATGCTGTTAGTCCATAGCAAAGTTTTCCCCACTTGCAGCGCCGATTAATGGCTTCAGTTCCCATTGTTTTTATTTTTCAACAAATGTGCATTTGTCTTCATCAAATTGTGAAATATAAAGTCATCAAAATATTAACTTTATTAATATTTTCAATTTGACTGTGCTTTAATTATGAGTTAATAGCACAAGTGTAAACAGGAATATCCTCTCGAATTGTGTTTCCACAATAAATACCCTGATAGAATCCTCTTAAAAGCACAGCAGCACCACATAGCCGGGGTAGAAACTAAATTCAAACACATGGTAGCCTGCAGGGCTAGTCGTTTTTATTTCTACTAGCCCAATACAAGTATCACTAGCCCGTATCCCATAGTAATCTAAATGTTATTTTACCTTCCATGGCAGCTATTTTCCCTACTTAAATTATTCTGTTACCATTGTTGCTGATAAAAAAACGAGAATCCCTTTTCATACTTTGTGAATTTCATAATGATTCAATTGAGAACTTTTTAAAGGCCCACAGGGCTAGTAGAAGCTAACATTTACTAGCCTGGTGTCATTTTTACTAGCCTCGGGCCGAAGGACTAGTGTTAATTTCTAACCCTGAATTATAGGTTACTTCCATACCAAATTTGAAGTTTCAAAGTCATAAAAGTTTTTGAGATGTGTTCCGGAAACGATTTCCTATGGACACACTGACAGACGGACACACAGAGCGATATATACTCTCGGGGGTACAACCAGAGCATATATTCTTTTATTTTATCACATTGAATTCCTTTTAAAGTATTGACAGATCATTATACACGAATTCTTACTAAATACAAGGAGGTTCTCAAAAGAACTTTTCCTTGGTCAATGTCGGGTGAAGTTAAAGTCCAAAGCCAAATTGTGACCTACAACTGTCCTCATGGTGGCTCGAACTGTCTCCCCAAGATTGTCTCCTCCAATAAGACTCAAATAGTCAACCTGTGGAGCATATGGAAACAAATCGTATAAAAATAAATATTTAGATTTAATTATGCTTTTCTCTGTCAATATTTTATGACACATATTGCAGCTGAAGCATTGTACATAATTAGGGTACTCTTTGCAGTTTTTATTTCTAAATCACAATTTTTTGTATAGTGAGTACTCGAAAATTAGTGATTTTTCAAAAAGTGCAGACTTCAAAGGGCAAATTACCCAAAATCCTTCCCATCAATTTTCAAGATGTTTTCAGAACAGACAAGTATGTTATGAATCAATAATAAAATGTTATTTTGGAACTTTCAAACTCGATCAAGTGTGTATTTGTTAAGGAGCAATCACAACCAAACAGTTTTGTTCAATTTGACTGGACTGGTACTTGACTGGACCTACTTTGAAATATTTGCAGGGATGGAAATTAACACTTGTCCCTCCGCCCGAGGGTAGTAAAAGTTTAATGACACCGGGCTAGTAACTGTTAGCTTCTATTAGCCCTGTCGGTCTTAAACAATTTCTAAATCATTATGAAATACTCAAAGTATGAGTAGAGATTCTTGTTTTTATCAGCAACAATGGTATCAGATGTGAATGATTGAAGTAGTGAAAATACTTGCCATTGTAGTTCAAACGAAACATTTTATTATTGTTAGATTACTAGTAGGAGATACGGGCTAGTGATACTTGCATTTGGCTAGTAGAAATCAAAACAACTAGTCCTGCAGGCTACCATATGTTTGAATTTAGTTTCTACCCCAGTATTTGCATGGGAGGAATGGATAAATTAAAACAATAGAGCCATTTGGTCTGCAGCTCATCACTCAGTCTGATAATCTGACCTTCAGGTCTGATGAGCTAAAATGACAATTAATTAAATATTATGAATATTAACAATACAAATAACTTTGCTACCTAAAACGTTCGAGGCATTAAGGATTTATGTTGAATGACAGTTGATTCAGAGAGAGGTGGTGGTGGTAAAGTTGATAAAGGTGGTAACTGATAGCCATCCTGACCTCTGGGCTTTTTGACAGGTGGATCTTCCCCCGACTCAGAGTCACTCAAATGCCGGTACTTCAAGTTTGGCCTGTTTGACAAATTGACAATGCAAATCAATTCCATTGATAGCATATACAAAACTGTAATGTGTTGATAATCACAGGGATTGCAAAAGACACCTTTGACAATGGGTCATTTTAAGGGCTTTTAGTCATTTTCAGAATTTTAAATGGGCCATTCTCTTTTTTAGCAACAGTAAAAATTCAAATTTTAATGGGCCCTTTTTAAATTCAATGTGCAAATGACCCATACCTTTCCCACCCCCTGGTTGATATAACACTTTCACGTTTATATCATGCAAAAATAGATTAACTTATAATACATTGATGGTGTACTATTACACAATGTTCGAAATTGGCACTAGTCTGTTAGGCTATGGCTAGAAAAATAGTTTTTTTGGTTAGTAAATTCATTATTCAGTGAATTGTTTTGACTGTTAGTAGAATAGGCCAGTTAAAATTTCATAATGCTATGATCCTGGTATAAAATATACGCATTCAGTGATAAATTTACAAATATGACCTGCAGAGTCAAAGAACTCGCTACCACAAGCTTTTGTGAGTCCCAACAGATATAGGCGAGTCCCTCCATAAGTACTCTAATACTACATAAAAACAATTTGTGTCCTGGGAACCCACAGCTTAAATTTTACTTGTCTAAATTGAGTATTTGATGCAGGACTCATGGGTAAATTTATCATTTAGCATTTTGATGTCTGAAATGTCTTGGGACTTTCAGAAAATAACAAGTCTGAATGACTAAATGTAGTGCTTTGATGAGGGTAACTTCAACCCCTCGTAAACATATTTTAGGGGATCATGTAGTGATCAACTTGACAAGTAAAAATGTCATGTAGCCCATGCCTAGATAAAGGATGCTGGGCCAGTTAAACATTAAGCTTTGTCGTTGAAAGGCTGGTTAACATTTAAAGATGATGTGAAAATTAATATGTATTTGACTTGCTCAAATATGTCTGGATTAGTACCCTCAGAATTGGATAGTTTGTTGTATGGTGAGCTGAATTAATGTTGACCCCTGATAAATGAATTCTTAAATGTCCTTACTTAGATATTCTTTTGGTCTTTGGGCGAGGCTGAGTGTCTTCATCCAGTGAATCTGCTATATTTTTGGTTAGTAAATTCATTATTCAGTGAATTGTTTTGACTGTTGGTAGAATAGGCCAGTTAAAATTTCATAATGCTATGATCCTGGTATAAAATATACGCATTCAGTGATAAATTTACAAATATGACCTGCAGAGTCAAAGAACTCGCTACCACAAGCTTTTGTGAGTCCCAACAGATATAGGCGAGTCCCTCCATAAGTACTCTAATACTACATAAAAACAATTTGTGTCCTGGGAACCCACAGCTTAAATTTTACTTGTCTAAATTGAGTATTTGATGCAGGACTCATGGGTAAATTTATCATTTAGCATTTTGATGTCTGAAATGTCTTGGGACTTTCAGAAAATAACAAGTCTGAATGACTAAATGTAGTGCTTTGATGAGGGTAACTTCAACCCCTCGTAAACATATTTTAGGGGATCATGTAGTGATCAACTTGACAAGTAAAAATGTCATGTAGCCCATGCCTAGATAAAGGATGCTGGGTCAGTTAAACATTAAGCTTTGTCGTTGAAAGGCTGGTTAACATTTAAAGATGATGTGAAAATTAATATGTATTTGACTTGCTCAAATATGTCTGGATTAGTACCCTCAGAATTGGATAGTTTGTTGTATGGTGAGCTGAATTAATGTTGACCCCTGATAAATGAATTCTTAAATGTCCTTACTTAGATATTCTTTTGGTCTTTGGGCGAGGCTGAGTGTCTTCATCCAGTGAATCTGCTATATTTTTGGTTAGTAAATTCATTATTCAGTGAATTGTTTTGACTGTTGGTAGAATAGGCCAGTTAAAATTTCATAATGCTATGATCCTGGTATAAAATATACGCATTCAGTGATAAATTTACAAATATGACCTGCAGAGTCAAAGAACTCGCTACCACAAGCTTTTGTGAGTCCCAACAGATATAGGCGAGTCCCTCCATAAGTACTCTAATACTACATAAAAACAATTTGTGTCCTGGGAACCCACAGCTTAAATTTTACTTGTCTAAATTGAGTATTTGATGCAGGACTCATGGGTAAATTTATCATTTAGCATTTTGATGTCTGAAATGTCTTGGGACTTTCAGAAAATAACAAGTCTGAATGACTAAATGAAGTGCTTTAATGAGGGTAACTTCAACCCCTCGTAAACATATTTTAGGGGATCATGTAGTGATCAACTTGACAAGTAAAACTGTCATGTAGCCCATGCCTAGATAAAGGATGTTGGGCCAGTTAAACATTAAGCTTTGTCGTTGAAAGGCTGGTTAACATTTAAAGATGATGTGAAAATTAATATGTATTTGACTTGCTCAAATATGTCTGGATTAGTACCCTCAGAATTGGATAGTTTGTTGTATGGTGAGCTGAATTAATGTTGACCCCTGATAAATGAATTCTTAAATTTCCTTACTTAGATATTCTTTTGGTCTTTGGGCGAGGCTGAGTGTCTTCATCCAGTGAATCTGCTATATTTTTGGTTAGTAAATTCATTATTCAGTGAATTGTTTTGACTGTTGGTAGAATAGGCCAGTTAAAATTTCATAATGCTATGATCCTGGTATAAAATATACGCATTCAGTGATAAATTTACAAATATGACCTGCAGAGTCAAAGAACTCGCTACCACAAGCTTTTGTGAGTCCCAACAGATATAGGCGAGTCCCTCCATAAGTACTCTAATACTACATAAAAACAATTTGTGTCCTGGGAACCCACAGCTTAAATTTTACTTGTCTAAATTGAGTATTTGATGCAGGACTCATGGGTAAATTTATCATTTAGCATTTTGATGTCTGAAATGTCTTGGGACTTTCAGAAAATAACAAGTCTGAATGACTAAATGAAGTGCTTTGATGAGGGTAACTTCAACCCCTCGTAAACATATTTTAGGGGATCATGTAGTGATCAACTTGACAAGTAAAACTGTCATGTAGCCCATGCCTAGATAAAGGATGCTGGGCCAGTTAAACATTAAGCTTTGTCGTTGAAAGGCTGGTTAACATTTAAAGATGATGTGAAAATTAATATGTATTTGACTTGCTCAAATATGTCTGGATTAGTACCCTCAGAATTGGATAGTTTGTTGTATGGTGAGCTGAATTAATGTTGACCCCTGATAAATGAATTCTTAAATTTCCTTACTTAGATATTCTTTTGGTCTTTGGGCGAGGCTGAGTGTCTTCATCCAGTGAATCTGCTATATTTTTGGTTAGTAAATTCATTATTCAGTGAATTGTTTTGACTGTTGGTAGAATAGGCCAGTTAAAATTTCATAATGCTATGATCCTGGTATAAAATATACGCATTCAGTGATAAATTTACAAATATGACCTGCAGAGTCAAAGAACTCGCTACCACAAGCTTTTGTGAGTCCCAACAGATATAGGCGAGTCCCTCCATAAGTACTCTAATACTACATAAAAACAATTTGTGTCCTGGGAACCCACAGCTTAAATTTTACTTGTCTAAATTGAGTATTTGATGCAGGACTCATGGGTAAATTTATCATTTAGCATTTTGATGTCTGAAATGTCTTGGGACTTTTAGAAAATAACAAGTCTGAATGACTAAATGAAGTGCTTTAATGAGGGTAACTTCAACCCCTCGTAAACATACTTTAGGGGATCATGTAGTGATCAACTTGACAAGTAAAACTGTCATGTAGCCCATGCCTAGATAAAGGATGTTGGGCCAGTTAAACATTAAGCTTTGTCGTTGAAAGGCTGGTTAACATTTAAAGATGATGTGAAAATTAATATGTATTTGACTTGCTCAAATATGTCTGGATTAGTACCCTCAGAATTGGATAGTTTGTTGTATGGTGAGCTGAATTAATGTTGACCCCTGATAAATGAATTCTTAAATTTCCTTACTTAGATATTCTTTTGGTCTTTGGGCGAGGCTGAGTGTCTTCATCCAGTGAATCTGCTATATTTTTGGTTAGTAAATTCATTATTCAGTGAATTGTTTTGACTGTTGGTAGAATAGGCCAGTTAAAATTTCATAATGCTATGATCCTGGTATAAAATATACGCATTCAGTGATAAATTTACAAATATGACCTGCAGAGTCAAAGAACTCGCTACCACAAGCTTTTGTGAGTCCCAACAGATATAGGCGAGTCCCTCCATAAGTACTCTAATACTACATAAAAACAAGTTGTGTCCTGGGAACCCACAGCTTACATTTTACTTGTCTAAATTGAGTATTTGATGCAGGACTCATGGGTAAATTTATCATTTAGCATTTTGATGTCTGAAATGTCTTGGGACTTTCAGAAAATAACAAGTCTGAATGACTAAATGAAGTGCTTTGATGAGGGTAACTTCAACCCCTCGTAAACATATTTTAGGGGATCACTACATGATCAACTTGACAAGTAAAACTGTCATGTAGCCCATGCCTAGATAAAGGATGCTGGGCCAGTTAAACATTAAGCTTTGTCGTTGAAAGGCTGGTTAACATTTAAAGATGATGTGAAAATTAATATGTATTTGACTTGCTCAAATATGTCTGGATTAGTACCCTCAGAATTGGATAGTTTGTTGTATGGTGAGCTGAATTAATGTTGACCCCTGATAAATGAATTCTTAAATTTCCTTACTTAGATATTCTTTTGGTCTTTGGGCGAGGCTGAGTGTCTTCATCCAGTGAATCTGCTATATTTTTGGTTAGTAAATTCATTATTCAGTGAATTGTTTTGACTGTTGGTAGAATAGGCCAGTTAAAATTTCATAATGCTATGATCCTGGTATAAAATATACGCATTCAGTGATAAATTTACAAATATGACCTGCAGAGTCAAAGAACTCGCTACCACAAGCTTTTGTGAGTCCCAACAGATATAGGCGAGTCCCTCCATAAGTACTCTAATACTACATAAAAACAAGTTGTGTCCTGGGAACCCACAGCTTAAATTTTACTTGTCTAAATTGAGTATTTGATGCAGGACTCATGGGTAAATTTATCATTTAGCATTTTGATGTCTGAAATGTCTTGGGACTTTCAGAAAATAACAAGTCTGAATGACTAAATGAAGTGCTTTGATGAGGGTAACTTCAACCCCTCGTAAACATATTTTAGGGGATCACTACATGATCAACTTGACAAGTAAAACTGTCATGTAGCCCATGCCTAGATAAAGGATGTTGGGCCAGTTAAACATTAAGCTTTGTCGTTGAAAGGCTGGTTAACATTTAAAGATGATGTGAAAATTAATATGTATTTGACTTGCTCAAATATGTCTGGACTAGTACCCTCAGAATTGGATAGTTTGTTGTATGGTGAGCTGAATTAATGTTGACCCCTGATAAATGAATTCTTAAATTTCCTTACTTAGATATTCTTTTGGTCTTTGGTCGAGGCTGAGTGTCTTCATCCAGTGAATCTGCTATATCAGATTGGTAGAGGGCCTCTCTCACTTTTTTGTGCCTTCTCATAGTTGTCTGGAGAACAAAACATTGATGAAATCAGTATGTAAACGGCAAGAATAATAACATTCATGATTCAAAACTGAACTCCAAATATTAAACCAACATAGTGGCCATATGAGAGGACAATTTCAATAGCTGACTTGCATTCTTTAATGTAGGCCTACATAATTTTTGGTTGATATTGTGGATTAATTAAAAAGGGTATTTACTACTAAATAATTACCAATTAAATATTTAAAATGAAATTGTTACCTGTTTCATACTTCAACTCAATTGGATATGATGGCCAGTCTGCTCCACCTGGTTGACATGTTCTCACTGCTTTCAGGAGTTTTTATGTACTCATTTTGATTGGCCACAAACAACATCTTGTGCCATCTAACCAAATCGTAGGTACAACTTCGAATTCATTGTCATCGACAAACTTTACGACTGCGTACATCTTTTTTGGGGAAATTGAAGATGGATTTATTCAAAACTTTTCCAGCGTTCAAAAATATTTTGACTGGTAGTCCAAAAGGATAGTTGAATTTAAAGATAATACTGTAGATACATTTGTAAGCTGAAATAGCTTTAAGCTAGTACTTTAGAAAGTGATTATAAACTAGTGGGATTGTCTTGTGCTTTAAATTGGTTAATTTTGACCCCTAGCTATTGCCTTTTGAGAATGAAGAAGAGGGATTAACACAAATTTCTGCTGACATGGCAATTTTACACATTTGCATGCTATTAGTGATGCCGGCACAGCTTCTAGGGATTCACCAAGATTACACACTTTGTGTATGCCAATATCTCCTGATCTTAGTAGGTAAGTGAAAAAGTTGTCAATATTCTTGAATTTCTGGAAGATTAGGTTGTCGTAGTAATTTCTTGATTTTGCCCAAAAAGCTCTCAAATGAAGTTATCAAGAGATCCAAAACGACTAGTATCATTAGCAAGATGACAAAGGCCATGCACATTATATACGAACATATGTTTACCATCAAGGTTCCCGAAGTGTTGTACAAAGAGACATAATATTTAATGGGCATAATCACAGTGAGTCACTGTTAAAGAAGGACTTAACAGGCAAAAAATCCAGACAAAGAGGAACAGGAATTTTTTGTAAAATGACTCTGGTAATTCCCCCAACAGAACAACTGGACCAGTGTATAAAAGAAAAAGACGAAATTCAGTTGCTTTCCATCGATCTATGTCTCTTAGTGATCTGCCCTTCCTAATAAATTCTTTGGGTAAGTATCCCTGGAATTTCACAATGCCTTCAGAAACTAGATGAGCGTTTGCGGGACACCGCAAAAGCAGAGCAGCTCCGAAACTTTGGGTCTCGCTTTTCCCTGTTCCGCCTTCTCATCAGCATAAATAAAATGGGATTTTTTTGGGACAAAACTTTGTTTATTATTCAAGTTATTCTAACAAATTGAATCATCACCGGGGTCACTTTTCACAAACTTGTTCTTATACCTATTTCTGATTTCAAAATTGGATCAAAGGATTAACATGGCCTTAACCAATATCTCATGACCTTGACCTTTGACCTTCAACGTCACACCATCAATGATTACTTTTCATTGTGTATAACAATCATGCAATGACTCAAAGTGTTCATTGTTAACATAAGGCATATTCACAATAGCAAGCTTAGGTTGTGACCTCGCTGTGACCTTGACCTTGGACAGATTTTAGCGAAAACCTTTTCAAATCTCAGTCTTTCTCCATAGTTGATATATACCAAGTAAGGGCCTGATAGCACAGAAGTTGTTGAAGTTATCGTGTTTAAAAGGATTTTTGTAGTGATTTCAGAACTCATGACCTTGACCTTTGACCTTGAATGTGAGCATGTCAAAATAAATCCCCAGGTGTACAAGAAGTTACATATATGAGGTTTTGATACCATGGTGACCATGACCCTATCTCGTGACCTTGACCTTTAAAATTCAAGGTCACACAATCAGTGATCACTTTTCATTGTGTATCACAATCATGTAATGATTCAAAGTGTTAATAGTTGAAATAAGACATTTTTGCAAAAGCATGCTTAAGTTGTGACCTCACTATGACCTTGACCTTTGACGGATGTTAGCGAAAACCTTTTCAAATCTTGGTCTTTCTCCATAGTTGATATACACCAAAGAAAAGCCTGATAGCACAAATATGTTTCAAGTTATCGTGTTTACAAGGATTGTTTTAGCAATTTCAGAACTTTTGACCTTGACCTTTGACCTTGAATATGAACATGTCAAAATAATTCCCCAGGGACATAAGTAAGAAGTTATGTATATGAGGTGTTGATACCTCCTTGGAAAGAAGTTATTTAGTGATTTCAGAACTGGTGACCATGACCCTATCTCGTGACCTTGACCTTTAAAATTCAAGGACACACAATCAGTGATCACTTTTCATTGTGTATCACAATCATGTAATGATTCAAAGTGTTAATAGTTGAAATAAGACATTTTTGCAAAAGCATGCTTAAGTTGTGACCTCACTGTGACCTTGACCTTTGACGGATGTTAGCGAAAACCTTATACAATTTTGGCCTTTTTCCATAGTTGATATACACCAAAGAAGAGCCTGATAGCACAAATATTTTTCAAGTTATCGTGTTTACAAGGATTTTTTTTAGCGATTTCAGAACTCGTGACCTTGACCTTTGACCTTGAATGTGAACATGTCAAAAACATTCCCCAGGGGTATAAGTAAGAAGTTATGTATATGAGTTCTCAAAACCTAATAGGAAAAAGGTTATAGCGAATACAAAACGCGGCGGCGGCGGCGATGGAAACTGCACAAAAACTGATAGCAGCTCCGACTTAGTCTGGAGATGCAATACATCAACATTGTCCATAGCAGAAGGTGAAACTTGAGAAAGAACTTTGCAAATGGCAGAGGATATTCCCATATGATAATAACTGTCACCAGTGATGTTTTTTTAATATCTCAACTCTCCTTAATGTACCCAAAAGGTTTAGTTTGTTGGATCCTTTGGTAAATCTGGAAAACAGCAAACCGCACTCCCAAAGGGCAGAGGAATGCGGACTCCAAAAGGGCAGAGGAATGCGGTCGAGTTTTTCAACAAGTATGGATCTCTCGACCTTGAGTCTGATGACGTCCTTATGGATGCATCAGACACAGCATCCCTTAACAACTCGCCCAAAAAGGGGCACAGGGTTCGGTCCTTGGAGCGTCGGCTTTCTCCAGTAAAGCATCCATCATGAGGCTTTTAACATTTTTATCCCACCGGTATGTAATACAGTGGGATATAGTCATCGCCCCGTCCGTCTGTCCGTCCGTCCGTCCGTCCGTCTGTCCGTCCGTCCGTAATCATTTCGTTTCCGGAGCAGAACTCGAAAACCATTCATGATATCTTCCTGAAACTTTGCATGTGTATTACCCACTAACTGAAGTGGTGCCTTTTGATATTTTCAGATTTCTGAAAATTTTATTTTTTTTCGTTTCCATAGAAACATGTTGAAGTTGGACTTTGTTCAGAGACAGGTTCGTTTCCGGAGCACAGCTCCAAAACCGTTCATCATATCTTCCTGAAACTTTGCATGTGTATTACCCACTAACTGAAGTGGTGCCTTTTGATATTTTCAGATTTCTGAAAATTTTATTTTTTTTCGTTTCCATAGAAACATGTTGAAGTTGGACTTTGTTCAGAGACAGGTTCGTTTCCGGAGCACAGCTCCAAAACCGTTCATCATATCTTCCTGAAACTTTGCATGTGTATTACCCATTGACTGAAGTGGTGCCTTTTGATATTATCAGATTTTTTCTGAAAAATTTATTTTTTTCTGTTTCCATAGAAACATGAGAGGGATGTTGGTTGTTGTTGATTTTGACTGCTTCTGGAGCAGAAGTCTAAAACCCTTAACATTCCTGAAACTCTGTAATACCCACTAACTGAAGTACGGTAGTAGATACACAAGTATCTGTAAAAGATGTGTTTTACAAATTTTGTGGAACCGGTGGTATATGTCATCTTCTGATGACTCTTGTATTTTATCCTAGCATCCATGGCGATTCTCCAGTGGAATTGTCGAGGCTTTAAGGTAAATTTTAACGAATTGGGCTTGTTGGCCCAAGAATACAATCCCCAAGCTATTTGCCTTCAAGAAACTCATCTTAAAGAATCTGATAAAGTTGCAATGAGACCATTCACTTTTTATAATTCTTTCTCCCCTTCTGCTGATAGGGCAAAGGGGGGTGCATCAATTTTAATACGTGATGGAATTATCCACAGAGTAATTCCATTAAAAACACAATTACAAGCTATAGCTATCAGCTTATCATTATTTAAAACTTTAACTCTTTGTTCTTTATATATTCCACCATCTCAAGATCTTACTATAAAATATCATGATCAACTTGTTACCCAATTACCTAAACCTTTTATTATCATGGGTGACTTCAACGGTCACAATCCCCTCTGGGGTAGTAATACCCTAGACTCTAGGGGTAAAATACTCGCAAGTTTCCTCACCCAAAATGATTTATGTCTATTCAATGATGGTTCAAACACATATCTACATCCTGCTACAGGATCATATACAGCTATAGATTTATCAGTAACTGATGCATCCCTTTTACATGACTTCTCATGGTCAGTCCATGAGGATACCTGTGGAATTGACAACTTCCCAATTGTATTACAACCCTCATCACCCATTCCCGAGGAGCACAATCCTCGTTGGAAATTTTCCAAGGCTGATTGGGGAACATGTTCTGCCCTATGCCGTGATCGTATTATATTTGATGAACTAGTGAATGCAACTGATCCTGTTGAGGCCTTTTCTAAAGGTCTCATTGATATAGCAACTGAAACTATTCCTAAAACCTCGGCAAATCCACGCATTCACAAGCCATGGTTTAATAAAACCTGCGGTACTGCCATTAAGGCACGTAAAAAAGCTGAACGCAAGCTCAGTAAACGACCTAGAAGAATTAACTTACATAACTGTCTAAAGCTCGACGCACAGTCAACCAACAAAAACGCGAATCTTGGAGAGGCTATGTCTCTAAGATCAATTCCAGAACACCTATCAGCAAAGTCTGGAACATGATTAGTAGAATTAAAGGCAAAGGTTCCAAATCTACAATAAAATATCTTAAGGTCATTGATGACCTTCTTACATCAATATCTGACATTGCCAATAAGTTGGCTGAAACAATCTCTAAAATGTCTTCATCTGCAAATTATGTCCCTGCTTTCCAAAAGTACCAAAAGGTACAGGAAAAACGATCACTTAATTTCAAATCTGACAATGGAGAAGATTATAATGAACACTTCTCCTTGTCAGAGCTTAAAACTGCACTTTCTAAAGCTCATGATACAGCAACCGGCCCTGATGAAATCCATTATCAGCTTTTAAAACATTTACCGGAACCTTGCCTTGAGGTTCTACTTCAGGTATTTAATCATATATGGGAAACAGGTGAATTTCCATCTTGTTGGCACAATGCTACTATTGTGCCAATCCCAAAACCTGGGAAGGATCATACAGACCCTTCCAACTACCGTACTATAGCCTTAACAAGTTGTGTATGTAAAACTATGTAACGGATGATCAATGATCGTCTAGTTTGGTACTTTGAAACTAATAAATTACTAACTGATATTCAATGTGGTTTCCGCAAACAACGTAGTACCACTGATCATCTTGTTTGTTTAGAATCATTCATTCGTGATGCATTTATTAACAAACAACATGCTGTGTCTATCTTTTTCGATTTAGAAAAAGCTTACAACACTACATGGAAGCATGGCATCCTAAAAGATTTATTTGAATTTGGCTTGCGAGGTCGTATGCCTCATTTTATATCAAATTGTTTACATGACCGCCAATTTAAAGTGCGTGTGGGTTCCACTCTTTCTGATTTCTTTGATCAAGAAATGGGTGTCCCACAAGGTAGCAAGTTATCTGTCACATTATTTAGCATTAAAATCAACAGCTTAGCTAAAGTCTTAAATGACCATACAGATGGTTCACTTTTTGTGGACGATTATGGAGTTTCCTGCAGAGGCAAAAATATGCCATCAATTGAACGCCAATTACAGCTCTGCCTCAATAAAATACACAAATGGTCGTTGGAAAACGGCTTTAAATTTTCCAAAGCCAAAACATCTTGTGTGCATTTTTGCAATATGCGCAAAATGCACCAAGATCCAGAACTATTTATGGATAAAACTCCAATCAAAGTTGTTCCTGAGGCCAAGTTTCTTGGTCTCACATTTGATAGTAAATTATCATTTATCCCACACATTAAAAGCCTTAAAGATTAATGCTAAAAGGCATTAGACCTTTTAAAGGTCGTGTCAAATAATAAATGGGGTGGAGATGAAGAGACTCTTCTTCATCTCTATCGATCACTCATCCGCTCCAAATTGGATTATGGATCCATAATATATGGATCCGCCCGCCCCTCATATATCAAAATGCTAGATACAATCCACCACCAGGGTCTCAGGCTTTGTCTTGGGGCCTTCAGAACTTGACCTGTTGAAAGCCTTTACGTTGAAGCTGATGAGCTATCTCTTGAAGATCGGCGCATCAAGCTAGCACTACAATATATCACCAAACATAAAGCCAACCCTTGTAATCCTGCATACAACTGCTTATTGAATCCTGAATACCAGCAGTTGTATAACTTAAAACCTAAACAAATTCCACCACTCGGTATCAGACTTCAACAACATGTTGAAGATTCTGATATCGACCTAAGAACAATAGCAGAGAACGGTCTGCTTGCCGCTCCGCCATGGCAGCTGGTCAGGCCCCGTGTAAACCTCTCTCTATCTACTCATAAAAAATCTAATACAGACCAATTAATATTTCAACAGGCATTTTGTTAACTACGTGATTTTTTAGCAGACTATAAACCAATTTACACTGACAGCTCTAAGGATGGATCCACAGTTGCAGCAGCAACTGTGACTCCTTCAACAACAAATGCTTCAAGGCTGCATGATGGCAGCAGCATCTTTACTGCAGAAGCTAAGGCCATCCTTAAGGCCGTCCATCACATTAAAAACTCAACCCCTAATAATTACATTATTTTTTCTGATTTACATAAGAGTGATCACCCAATAATCAGGGATATTTTATAACTTCATAATTCTTGTCTCCAATGCGACATCGTCTTCTGCTGGCTTCCTAGCCATATGGGTATAAGAGGTAATAACAAAGCTGACTCAGCTGCTAAATCAGCATTAAACCTCAAACATATTCATCCTACCAAAGTTCCATATACGGATTCCAAACCTGCTATTAAATATTACATTAAACAACGTTGGAAGTCCCAATGGGACCAACAACATCATAACAAACTTCACACTATTCAACCTCATTTAGGTTACAAATCTCTATCCTCTTTTACGCGGCAGGAAGCTTGTGTCCTACGACGATGTCGTATTGGACACTCTCATCTTACTCACTCATATCTTTTAAAGGGGGAAGATCCCCCAGTATGTATACCCTGTCAGTGTCCTCTCACAATCAAAGTGTTGGGACACTGCTCGTATCAGGGAAACTTTTTATCCTTCTATTTCAATCAATCAAGTTTTTACTCATTTCGGTGAGCATCGTGTTTTAGATTTTTTGAAGGCTATACACCTTATTGACAAATTGTAAATTTTAACTTTGCATTATCAGCTTTTATTCAACTTGTGATAATACGGTGATGTTTTTTACGGCCTTCGTGCCGTGTTCTGTTTTTCAATTGCAATTTTCTTTTTTTAAATTAGGCAATTAAATTAAATATCGCCGCTAATGGCTGCAATACTGCCGAAGCGGCGTTAAACAATAACTCACTCACTCACTCATGTATAGGAATTATAATTGCTTTAGTCCAGTTATCCGGAAAAATGCCTTTTTGGAACAATGCATTAAACAGATTTCCGAGAAAGGGTAACATTATGCCTCTGGAACATTTCAGCATTTCAACAAGTACACAATCGTTGCCTGGAGATTTCCCTCTTTTTAAATGATCTAAGGCTGATTGCCTGGAGATTTCCCTCTTTTTAAATGATCTAAGGCTGGCATAATTTCAGAATCAGTAATATCAAATTCGAGAATAATGGAATAGGTTACTAAGGGATTGTTGAAATATACCAGCCTTGTTTTCATCCTACTTACATGAATAGCTACATTCGTCTTGTCCCCCATATTTACAGTTATCATTATTGTTTGTCACTTCTGCAGTACACCTTAACTGTATGCTCTCTGGCATATGCTTCGACTCTACTCGAATACATACTCATATATGTACGCATTTAATGCACATCAAAAGAACTAATAAAAGAATCGATTACGCTGCAACCTTGGTTAGAAACATAAGTAAAATTGCCACCCCTATCTCCATTTGTTCTTCCATTAAAGATATACAGGTTGTGAGCGAAACACAGGTCTATGAGCTTACAACCAAACAAATTAACAGCATAGTCGCATGAGTGTCTTTGGTCAATGGACACGGATTTTTCATCCGGGAAAGCACTGTTGTCTAGCCGTTCATTGTCAAATGTATCAGGTGGGTTGTTACCACTACCCACTCTCGTATTTTAAGTCCCCAAAATGATAACCTCTGTGTTCGAGTCTCTGTGTTGAGTGAGCCAATCATCCACCTTGTCAACGGGGTTAGATTTGTCGACTGCAACATCCGAGCCGGCAGGAGGGGCATAATCCCTAGTTTGATCATTTCTTTTTTTCTTATTTACAATGTCTTTCTCCATCTTGAGGCACACAGCATTGTTAATGTCAGGGAAAGCTTGTTTACAGTGAGACGCTATAGTGCGTTTGACCAACATTACAACCCTGCCTGATAATCTACTATACTTAACTAGCCTATGAGCTTTACATATATACATAACATAGGAGGAGAGCTCAGGTATGGATATGATACCATCTAGAAATGTTTCCACTAGACAGATAATATCAAAACGGGTTAGGATACACAGGTTATTTTTGTGATATTCGCACATGTGCTCTTTAGTGATTCTCAAAGCAGATTGGTCAGTAGCCAGAGAATGACATGACGATTGGTTGACGATACTACTTAGAATGTGCCGAATTCGGTCACACATCTCGATTTTAAAAATGAAAACAGAGATCAAGAATATACAAATATTTAGTTAATTACATGTTCTGTATGCGAAATTATTATATATTTATGTATCTACATTGTCATTATTACTTTATTTGACACGTCCTTGACGATAATTTTTTAATAATTTCAACGGCTTCACGTTGTCATTGTTTGTAAACAAACATGGCTGCCAACAGCGTAAAACATGAACAGTTCCGGACACGTGAATGTTCAATCTATAAATACTTAGATCTACCTAACCATCAACGAGAGACAACATCAGAACATATTGAACAATCTATGTGCTATTCTTGTTGTTTCTGAATCAGAATAAGTGTGCAGAATGAGATCAAACCTGTCGTTTAACATCGGGAATGCTGTCTGCAGTTCAATCACGCCACGATCGAAAGAATCGTTCACCAGGTCGTCCGTTTCAAAGGGACGCCCTGGCCTTTGCATGCAGTGTATCTACATTCGACATCCATTACAATAATTATTTCCCCAGGTACACACTTCCAGGGTCCAATGTTTTGTTGTTGTAATCGTAATATCCATCGACATCACTGTCAGTAAACGTCCGATTAGAGTTATCGTTCTTTGCTGTGGATCTACGACCGACGTGACGTGAACTTACATTCCTGAGATGAAATATTGATCAAACTTCAGTTTGGTTGACCCCCTTGGCATACACATTTGATTCTATGCATTCGTTGTAGATCCATCTTGTGGGCATTACTACTTTTAACCGTTGTCGTTTTAAAAAATTGATAGGTTTTTCCAATTTTCGGTTCAACGCTATGCTGTTCGGTCACTCACAAACGTCAGTCATTCAAACTGTTCTGCAGTAATGATCATGATGTACTTATTAAAATAAGTTCAGGTTGTATCGTTCATGTACATGTATTTATAATATAAATGTGCTTCATATATGACAACTATGTTATGGGTTATACAAAAAGACCAATAATATATTATTTTCTCGATGTTTTATTAAAGAACTATTTTGTATAGTTTTTGACCACTGGAGATGTTCGGCGTAACACGCGCATGAATACAAATCAGCTGATCAATGTCACTTACTACATTCTCGAAAAAGAAACGTTTGTCGTTCGTAAATGTGTATTTGATTGAATGTAATGGTTAATACTCGGTACGAGTGATTACTTGCTCACCAAGGCTCGCGACTGTGAACATCATTTCGACTCAAGCATATTTCCCTTAATCACTCGTACCTCGTTGGTTATTCTCTAAATCATCAACGAGTGAAAATGAAGACGTTCCAACACGATTTCTTTCTATAAACAATATACAATTTGAAACAATAATCCAATTAAATCCGATTTCAAAAGAACACAAATTAAGTTCTTCAATAGTTGTTATTCTGCTTCCAAAACATCATTTTGTTACATATCAAAGCATTGTGTTACATATATTCAACATATGTTGCAAACTATAAAGATCCAAATAAAGGTCACAAATATGTGTGGGTATACGAGTCCTAAAATATTTTAAAAATCATTTCATATAAAGTCAAGCCACGGTGGCGTTCGAGTGCCACATATGACATCATATTGTATCTTTAATCAAGATAACTGTATTTTACTGTTCTGTTGATCATTTAAAAGGAAGGTTCTATCGTATTTTTTGTGGAAACGAAATTCGAGAGGATACTCTCGTTTACACATAAAATGCTATTAATACACGATTAAAACGGTAAAGTCAGAAGGATATTAATAAAGGTTATATTTTGATGACCTTATATTTCACAACTTCATAAAAACAAGCGCACATTTGTTGAAAAATAAAAACACTGAAAACTGAAGCCATTCATCGGCGCTGCGAGTGGGAAAAACTTTGCTACAGCATAACAGCACATTGTTTATTAGGTTTATGACACGTTATGTCTTGCTATGTGATTATTCCATCAACATTTATGTTTTAATATTTTGTAAAAATAAAATTAGTGAAAATACAGCGCTTTTCATTTCACGTTTTGCAAAAAAAGCAAGATGGCGGACAATCAGCGATAGAACTGCCTCTTTAAGGAGTCAATGCAACAAAGGTAGATCGAAGTTACAATCCTCTAAAGTGCGTGTGAATTGATCTGTTCATAACCATGTGTCCTTTAACAGTGCCTGCTGAAAGTATAATCACATACCGACTCGCAGAGACAAGAATGACGTATAAAACATTCAAGTCTGAGTGTCTTTGATCCTCCCATAAACATGGTGTCCTTCATTACTGTACACTGTCAGCTGATCGTAGGTGTTCTCAGAACGAGGCGGAGAATCCTTTGTGTTGTAATAGTCTACTTCTTGGATAACATTCAGTCTGTTTCCTCCTGCAATATCTTCGTACGTGTCGTCATTAGGGGGCGTGTTAGACACGTACTGGGACCTTCTCTGTGTTTTGGACCGTGGTCGGATCACTTTGCTAAAATGATAGAAAGATCGAATTTGAGGTCTGAGTAAATTTGGGTAATGTGTTTGTTGTGATTAAGTCTTTCATAAACATCTTAACAAATTAAGAAAACAAATATTTACTTTTTACAGGTGCATATATGAGATTCGATGCCCAGAGTCTTCAAATTCAAAGTTATTCAATTCGATTTGATCACATTTAACGATTTCTAGTTATTGACAATTTATTTGTAAATGTGACAACATTAAATTGATTACATATATTTAAGTTAGGTGTTGTACATACATGTAAACAACCACGAGTATAATCACAACAACGACGACAAGACTTGAAGCAACTACTGCACCCACAGTTGATGCTGTAAGTGAAGTGTCTGAAACTATAAATATAAATAACTTTTACTAATTAAAGAGTGAGCAGGTTTAATAAAAAAACAAAATAAATGGGCACAAAATAAATACAATCACCATGTACCATGTAGTTGAATAAATAATAGACAGAAGATTAGGGGATAACCCTGAACAACAATTAGTTCAATTGCAGTAGATATTGGGTTTAGTAAAAAAGAGCAATACATTTAAGAGAGGTAAATAATGTCCATCCTTTGGCTTCTTCATAACGTCTACAATTACCAAATGTAGACAACCAGTTTATGTATATAAACAAACATATTTGTGTTTGAGAATGAATCACACATAGTATTAAAACTTACCTGTTTCTTTGAGAGTAAATTCCAAGTGGCTCCCTTCACCACAGCCCACACTCGTGCATGCAAACAGCCACATTCTGTCAAACAGATATAGAAATATAGAGCCGTTGGCTCTGGAGCCCATGATACTTTAAACAATAAAATAAATAAGTTTCAAAATTTTAATTTTCCCGATTTATGTATAAGAGGTGTAACACATTTCAAGTACTTTACATAATTGAGAAGAAGATGAAAATAGGTCGTAAGTCAGTAGCCCATGTGACCAATTTTGGGGACAACAGAGACACCACATTTACAATTGAGTTTAACTACTGGCTAAGGAATCTGTACACAACATTTCAGCTTTCCAGAACGTTTCGTACTTTGGAAGACAAGAGTCATCAGAAGATGACATATCCCATCGGTTCCACAAAATTTGTAAAACACATCTTTGACAGATACTTGTGTATCTACTACCGTACTTCAGTTAGTGGGTATTGCAGATGCTGAGTTTCAGGTATGTTAAGGGTTTTAGACTTCTGCTCCAGAAGCAGTCAAAATCAACAACAACCAACATCCCTCTAATGTTTCTATGGTAACAGAAAACAATTAATTTTTCAGAAAAAATCTAAAAATATCAAAAGGCACTACTTCAGTTAGTGGGTAATACACCTGCAAAGTTTCAGGAAGATATGATGAACGGTTTTGGAGCTGTGCTCCGGAAACGAACCTGTCTCTGAACAAAGTCCAAATTCAACAAGTTTCGATGGAAAAGGAAATAAAATAAAATTTTCAGAAATCTGAATATATCAAAAGGCACCACTTCAGTTAGTGGGTAATACACAAGCAAAGTTTCAGGAAGATAGGATGAACGGTTTTGGAGTTGTGCTCCGGAAACGCACCTGTCTCTGAACAAAGTCCAACTTCAACATGTTTCTATGGAAACGACCAAAAAGAAAATTTTCAGAAATCTGAAAATATCACAAGACACGACTTCAGTTGGTGGGTAATACACATGGAAAGTTTCAGAAAGATATCATGAACGGTTTTCGAGTTCTGCTCCGGAAACGAAATGATTACGGACGGACGGACAGCAGGCGGACGGACGGACGGACGGACGGACGGACAGACGGACGGGGTGATGACTTTATCCCACGGTATTACATACCGGTGGAATAAAAATATAAATTGGTTTTAAGGTCATGACCCATATTTTTCCCACTGGGTCACCAACTCTACCATTTAGAATCCCCTTTGGCCAAGGAGTCTGTACATATCATTTCTTTTTTATAGTGCCTTTCGTACTGGAGAAGAAGATGAAAATAGCTTTTTAGGTCACAAACCCTGTGACCCACAGTGCCACAACATCTACAATTTAGAACCCCAATTGACCAAGGACTCTGAACAAAAATCTCTAGAATCCATGGTTCTGGAGAAGAAGTCAAAAAGCGAAAATTTACGGACAGATGGCGTCGGAAGGACGGACGGATAGACGGATGCTATACAAAAAAATATTAATACATAGCGAAACATTAAGGTACTGTGTGAGAACTGTGGTAAGAAATAGGGGATATCGTTCTCGTGAGATAGAAAGAATTAGGTTACATTTGTCACCACGCCACTGGTGAAATGTCATCTTTTCCACCTCACTCGATGAGATAAACAGGGTATGTGTTATGAAAAAATATTCTTTTTATCATATCATTACTTTTGTGTGTTGCAACTGGGGATTCCATCGGTAAACTGATACCTTTCGCAAGTTTATGATTGATGCCATAATATTGTCTGAATGACGTCATGCAAGTGGTAATAAAGTTTGATCACAATTTAGTAGAGTTAACAATAACGATTATCACCCCTCTTATATAAGATAAATCATCATTTCACAGTAACTTTTTATGCCTTTTAAAAATGGTCAACATATAATTTAATATGAAATCAAATTCCCTCAGAAGTAATTATCAATGTTCAGATTTGCAGATATAAGTGTAAGAGTACTGTTGAGCTGTTTAACGTATATTTTCTGGTCATATAATGAATATTAACCTGTAAGTATCTTTGGGCAGGGGTCCATTACAGAAGCTTGTCTGGTCTTCAACACTGCTGCAGTCTTCATCACCAAGGACAAATCTTTCACTCTCTGACGCTTTAAGTGGAAACGTCAATATCATATAAGCAGAATTATCATATAGCGACAGCTAAATACAACTGGTTTCAATGGAAATATATTATGATATAGAAATCCTTAAATAAAACGTTGTGATAAATGTGTTGTGAAAATATATTGCATCGTTTTCGATTTCTGGTCATGGATGCCATATCTCTTATTCCGGGAAACGTTGCTGTATTGAGGCATAATAATATAAGCCTTAATAAAGCCATGATTGGAGGAATCCTACCTATAAATGAATGATATTATATCCTCAACTTACGTTGCACTCCTTTCATCCAATCATCCGCTGTTGCTCTGTACATTGACGTGAAGGCGACTCCTTTAGCCTTGTCCCAGTTAGGTAGATTGTCATAATAGGAAGCTTGTTTTGTGCTTGGTCCACCTGTGATGAGTAAAATGCATGTATGTGAACTTATCAACAGTTGTTGATGGATAGTTGTATGTTATTTCAATAGTGTATTTTGTCTTTACTCGATTGTAAACAAATCATGCTAATATTTGGTTGACCAAGTAACAACTGAACACATACACTTTTTAGTATAATATCCCCTTAGAGATCAGTGATAATAGGCTGTTGTATGTAAACACAAGTAAAGCATCTCTGCCGACGATTGAATTGAAGTAACTTTGAAGAAGTGTCCTCGTCTTTTATTCACTGCATAAATAGACATAAATACGCTTACGTATCGGACAGTGTCCCAGCCTGCAGACCAGTAATCCAGTTCTTATGATAACGCCGTTCTGGTTGTTGAATAAACACTGAGTGCAGAGGTCTACAGCAATGTTGGACTCAGATACACTTCCACTGACAACATGCATCAGTGATTTGTTCCCCTTATTAAGTGATGGAGCTGTGGGGAATAAAGGTTTCAGGGTACAATTCAAGGACTATTCATATGTCTTGCATGATATAAAAAGACAGCAAATTCAATTAACACAAACTCTAAGATCATTCATGCAATAACGGTAAGTTTTGGCCTGGTTAGTTGTAACGTCAAATCTTTAAACATTATTTAGGAAAACCAGAAGAGATGAGGCAATTAAAATGTCCGAAGCATCTAGTACAGGATACAATTTGATGATGATGATATTGGTCTACTCATGATTAGGATTTCACTGCATCAAATTAGTGACCTGATATGTGTAGACTGACTGGTATATGTGGTATTTTGAAACTGGGTATATTTTAATAAAATGTTTCTATTTCATTCATTGCTTACACCCCCTTGAAATGTCCATAACATGCAGAATATTAAAACTACTGATCCTGAACACATTCAAAATTGGTTTTCAAATAGTTTATTTGAGTTAAACTGTTCTATTTCTTTCATTACTTACGCCCTTCTGGCATATATCTTTTGATGACACGAGAAGCTCCTGCAAAACTGTTACTGATAAAAACCTGTAACAATGACATCAACAATTGTTCAATATAACACTGTTGTCTAGAGGCATTTGTTGAGATTAAGCATGACATTTCAACTATATCAAAATTGGAAGATATGTTACTACAAATAGTATTTCCAATAGTGTGCGATGATATGTTATCATAATAACAATAATCATAACACACAAATAAAAAGTAGATTGCAATAATTTCTCACAGATTAAATTTGTGACCTGACATATTCAAGAAAAATGCCAAAAAAAGAACACATTATAAGAAGACCAAGTAATAAAGTATCTAGATATGTAAAATCAGTTAGATTTTATTGATTTAATTTATGTTGATTGTCGAGTGATGAGTCTAACCTAAATATGTTATTGTCTATGCAAGAGAAGGAGTTTACCTCACCAGCAATGTAGATATAGCATCAGAGTCAAATTAATTCTTCCATTTCCAAATGACCTTACAGTAGGGTCAGACAGATTGTCGAATACACTATGCTTGCTCTAAACTTACCGCATATGTATAATTAAACCCTGGAGTTACATCAGTTTCAACATCCCAGGAACAAGTTTCCGTTACATCGTACGATATTTCACCAGTCTTTGGAGTAACATCTTCAATTAGTGTCTACCAAAAACGCAAACAAGAACAGACAAATGCCTCTGTTGGTAATGTGAGAGTTGAATGCAACCTAATCCTGTTAATACAAAATTTATAAACAATTTAATTGAACTGTAAAGTTCTTAAGCAAATGCATATTAACAATGACAAAAACAATTTTGAATAATTTGTATCAATCAAGTCAGAGGGACATTTACATTTGTGTCGAAACTTTCAGAGTAAACAAAGATACATGTCAATGTAACTAGTAATTCCTCATCAACTTAAACAATTACAACAATTTGAAAGACGTTATTTACAAGCCACGATAAACAAAAGATGATAGTAATTACCGTTATAACTTTTGTAAAGATATAGTTACATATTTGTAAATATTGTATATGCCATTTTTAAAGGATGTTTAATCCATTGTAAACAATATAATTTCTCGCAGAGTGTCATTATACATAAATAAACTTAGAAAGGCCTGTTCTTTCCATGCAATCTTCAAGGTTTTTTTAATCTTACTATCTTAATCGTGTTTATCAGTCATATTTTATCCTATATAGTTTCCTTAAAAAATGGAGTCTTTTATCAGAACATGAAAATGCGAGTCAGATTTGTTTTACATACCTCCGGCTCGTATCTGACTGTTGCAGTCTGAATAACACCGTTTCTTCCATCTTTCTGCGGAGGGCATTGCCAGGACAATCTGACCTTGTCATAGACATCTGGTATTGCATTGGCCTCAAGGTTAACCACTTCCGTTGGAGCTTTAATGGCAATGCAAATGATTTAATAACTCCCTTGGAAATCTGAATACATCATCATGTTCAACTTTAATCAAGCATAAAGTCCCCTGGGTTTTCCATATCTTTTCCTAAGATGTTCACGTACTGCAGACTAATCGAATAAGCCAATCAGAAGACAGTTGTATTGCCTCTGTGACTGTGTCGATCGTCGCTTATTTTGAATTGGTTCCGAATGTAAACGGCGATTTCATTGGCTGTATGTTAGCAGATGGTAAGTGATCACAATAGGTGTCGCTGATTCGTTTCACCACTTCTGGCTAGGTTGAAGGCAAGGTAAAAAATGGAGAGATCTAGATACATTTTCACCTTGCCGTGGGAAGATGATACAATAAAGAATGCAACAAGTTTACAAAGATAAACTGGAATTATATAAGCAATTAGATAATGGTTCATTTAGTTTTTCTTTTGTTGTAGGCGTAAAAAACCAGAATGACTTAATTGTTTTTACAAAGATTGAACACTGGTAGTAATAATATTTTTAAATACATGAATGTTTCAATTTAAAAAATTCGGAAGATTAACATGAGTTAACAAATGTCGTGTACTATTTTTTATGCACATCATTGTACGGTCAGAGCAAGACAAGGATGTCAACCAATTCCTTTTTGTACCTTAAATGATACTCAGTAGGAATAACTACAAGCCTGGGCAGAATTTACTACACCTTGGTCGACATCTACGACGAATATCTATCAATTCAGATGGATTATAAAATACAGTAAATTATATTCGATCTAAGGTTATTTTATTATGTAAGGATAATTGAAAATCTTAGTATTTCACGCGAACAATTAGTACTCATGACCAAGCTATCATTCTAGTTAACAAGTTAAGTTTTAACTCATATGATAGAAAGTTACATTACACTTGATTGTAACATTCTTAATTGTAAGCTCTAGATTTAGTTGTAACATATCATACTTTATATACAGTATATGATATATGTTACCTGATTCTGAAGTTGTGATCACGCCTGTAGAGACAAACACAGAAGCTGGCGGTACCTCAGACTGAGAGTTGACTTGGAATTTGTATTTCCAGTAGCTGGACAGTCCTTGTACTGCAAGAGTGTTGATGCTATAACCTGGACAAAATGAATCTATTATACTTATTATTCATAAAAGTATAGTTTTACATTGATGTTCAATTATTAAGTGATTTCTACATGTAAGGCTGTATTATTATCATACTTTGAGTTACTAATAGAAGTTAATAAATATATTTTTTTATATTTAAATGTCATCAATATCCAAATAGATTATGCGGATTCGCGTGAAGGGCTTAATGATTATCGTTTAATTTACTTAAATAACCGATTTTTAATTTGTTTTAAATTAATTATTGTATTCACCCCAAACTGTCAGATTCTTCATCAAGGAGAACTCATTGTCTTCATTACGTTCAAGAACCTCCACCACATAGCTGGTGTGTCCAGGTCGGGGAGATTCAGGGACCCAGCTCACTGTCACTGTGTTGGATGTGATATCGTGTGTAGTCACAGACGTGGGTGCTCTTGCAGCTGTAAAATGAACAAAACAACGAATTATGCTATGAAGAGCAAAGCGGACAACTGACCTCAATTGCTGTTAAAAATGAATAAAACAGGAAGGTTCTCTAATGTAAGATTGACCAATAATTTGCAGTTCCATGAGAACATTGCACCTGGCCAACAGAAAAAACAGCAACGTTGAATACTCATTTACTCAAAATAAAACATGATTTAACAGTCACAAACTGAGGGATTCAGGCAAAACATGATTCTGAACTTTGAAAAAAGATCCATATGAATTTGAAGTCATACGTCGTTGCTTTTGCGGCTGAATTATTAACGTAATATCGAAATGCGAGGTGATATACATGTTTGCTTCAAAGTCGCTTACAAGAGCAAGCGGGGAAAGCCCAAACTACCATTATGACTCTGGATTGCGGTGAAACCTTCGCGGCAGCTAGAAGTAGTTACTTTTGTAGTGCATGTCAAATTACAATGTAACATTGCACCAAAACCTTACACCATATTGAACTGTTCTTTAGGAGAAGGCCTAGTAAGTTCTCAACTAACTGTTCTTCACAACAGTCAAAATTGCCAAAAACTCTTTATCTGAAGTAATGTAGCGATGTGGTATTCGTCAAATGAGAACACATTTGAAAGTGTTTATCAATTTACTTAAACTTAAAGGTTTTGTAATTACATATTAATAACGTGTTCCTATTTGTAAAGGATAATGTCAATGGTAGAACAGAAATTAGGACTTCTGTACTCTCAAACTGTGGCGGTCTTGACGCTGAATACGTAGGAATGTGGCAGACATAACTGGGGTTGCAGCTGATAAAGCCACAATTACCACACTTAATATGTTCGCGGGTAACATCATGGGTATACATGAACATTCAGACAAAGAGGTGAGGTGAGTTGGGGGTTTAACTCCGCTTTCAAGAGTATTTCACTTATATTGCGGCTGCTAATATTACGACAGGGAGATATCCCGCAACGCCATGTGGCTATGCTTTGCGGTGAAACCTGCGAGCAACGGCTGGAACTAGTGAACCATTGGTGTAGCATTACACCCAAACCATTAAAATGATATCTACAGCAAGTGTCGTCTGAAGTATTATATAACCATTGTTTGAATTGAAAGAATATTAACCCATATTGACAAGTGATATTTATGCAAAGTGAGGTGAGGTGAGGTGAGTTGGGGTTTAACGCCGCTTTCAAGAGTATTTCACTTATATCGCGGCTGCTAGTATTACGGCAGGGAGAAAGCCCGCAATATGCAAAGTGACAGTCATTTACAGTTATTTCATTTAACACAAGAACATGTTTCTACATAATCATACATACAATTTCGTCAAATATATAATAAATAATATAATAAAATATAAAACGAACTACAAGGACATATCACTATATGAATGTAAACAGCATAAAGTAATTTGCCATTGATAATGGGCACAATAACTGGGCACATCCAAATGGATCAACAATGAAACATTAATATTTGCACTTAGATTTGTTCAAAGTAGAGTGAAGTTTAAGGAAACTTACGTTCACTGTTGGTATGGACTTGTAGTGGAGTCTGTCCTCTACCTCTTCCTTCTTCATTGTAAGCTACTGCCTGTATTGTATAGCTCGTGTCTGGATCCAGTGCTGTGACGTTGTGTACAACAACATGATTTTTATCATTGATATCATTTTCAGTGATACCAATCATTGTCGGAGATGGGCAAGATGTATCTGTGTCAACGAACTTAAAAGGAAATACAAATTACAATGATATAAATGTACATGTTGTAATTAATTAATCACTGAAGGTGTATCGTTATACAGACCCTAGATCTAGAACTGATATGTTATCATCATAATCTGCTAGTCACCTTTTAAGTAAATAAGCTCAAACATTCAAATTTGTATACTCGAATGACCATTGAAGTGACAGATGCCTGAATGGTGGCCTTGACGTGAAATAGTAAATCTGATTTCGTCACACTGAACATATCAAATACTGTCACTGTAGTTTGATAGATGTAAATTTCACTGATAAATCTAAGTATTTCACTGCAATATATATCATATACAATAAGAAGGATAAACTATTTACTAATCAACGGTATTTTACCGGCATTATTACCTAGAATCAGAAATGTATATTGAAGATAAGATCCTCATGAAAAACTATGACAGTTGACAAATAGGAACTATGTTATAAATGATATATACAGCACGGATTAATATTTATAAACGATAACTTGAATGAAGAAGGAGGGTGTCAAATTTATAATCTTAAAATAGTTGTTACACATGTTAAACAAACTTTTTAGGGTATGCAGGTGAAGTTGATCAAAGGTTAGCTTGGAACAAAACACTAAAGTTACCAAACAAATTACCAAATCCCATTCTGCCATACTTCAAAGTAGACATTGTGAAACCAACAAGAGGAAGCAGGGTTTTCTTCACTACTAATGACAACACAAAGTAATAAAGACATAAATTGTAAAAGGAATTTCAATAAATCATTACTATAATTGAAAGGACCGATATAAACCATATCCCCTTTTCGTGACATTCGTGGCAAAAAACAAAAGTTTGGTTTCAATATTTCATCATACGCATAATATCTCCAATTGAAGGAGACCTTCTATTAAAAATAGAATTGAACGACACAAATAAATATGCTTTCTCTAATGCTTACATTCTAGGATTGTCATAATAAAAATGATCACATATACCTACCAGACTTGAGTTTCTGGAACACTGTGTACAGTTGAAGACGATTCTGGACTTGCAAACATCATCTTGTGAGATCTCTAGACTGTATTCAAACAAGCGACCGTTGGGTTTACGGGGCCGCTTCCAGCTGACCACTACAGATTTGGAGGTCAGGGGTCCTGTTGTTAAGTCCACAACTTCACTGGCCTCTGTCAAAACATATCCAAAGAACCTAAATACTCTCCACCAGTATATAAATGAAGCTCATGAAACAGGAATATTGCGTATTTTTACAAACATTTAATGAAACTTTAAATGAAACACATTACCACAGATCTGGTAAATAGGAACGTCACTTTTACATGCCTTTATTGTTTTTCTATTTACCATCATATTTCACCAAATATACATTTCACAGGGGTTTTACCTTCTTATTGATGGACATAACTTAATTGTCTCCCTTGAAAGGTGAACTTTCAGTATGCTAAAGTTATAAATGTCCTATAACAATGATTGAGAACTACTTTTATCGGATAAAATAGGATAAAAAAACTGCAGTTCCTGATATCACATAATTGGTTAATGTCTTTGAAACAATGTTGGGTAAAACGTAACAAGTCGCTGCACTGTACCCATTTGGACAAGCCTGCTCACAAGCAAGTTATGTCCCTCACTTGCGTTGGGCCACCATCACCAGGATGAAGAGATTTTATATATGTCTTAAACATTATGTACCTTTTGTAGTTAAAACATAGGTAAGGACTTACGCTCTGCCATTACACGTTGTCGTGTCTTTATGAAGGGGTCGCTCTGTGAGTTCTCTACACTGTTTGTCACAACTGTTATATTATAGAAGTTGCCTGTGATAACACCTCTGAACACTGCATTAAAGTAACCCTCTGTGGAACCAGTTGCAGTAACTTGTTGGTTATAGCCATCAGTTTCTCCTCTCAGTGTGACAGTGTAGCTGATAAACTTCTGTTGTGCAGGTTGGAAGGCGATCTTCATGTCAGGAGCAGAGAAGTTTGAGTTGACTTCATCCAAGCTTAATATAGGAGCCGGTTCTAAAAAGTTTAGATATATAAGGTTAGGTATTACTTTTCCCTAGAGTTAAAGAGTTAAGAAAACATAAGAAAAATAGAGAAAACTGCACTTCTACTGATTTTGGCAAAACATCGGTGTTACAGTAGTGCCACTTAGTTTAAAAGACCACTGCCACCGCGGTTATCATATCATGACCTCTTGTATAACCAGTATGACGTCACGCCATTTGACGAAAAGGTAATGTTTTTTACACTGTGTGATAACATTGTCGTTTTCAAACAGCGATATCATCAAAGGGTGAGACATAAACATCTTTTCATCTTTTATGGCAATATAAAGTAATTGTAATTTATGAAATCTAAAATGAATTAAAACCCCTCTGAATGGAGACTGAATAAATAAGGATATATCCGCGATATAATTCAGTGAATTGATACATATTTCTAATACTGATGAAACACTTTAAAGGCGTTGGTTACAACCAACTGCTGCACTAATTAATGATCCAGAGTTGATATCAAGACTCGAAAAAGAATACTACAATGTGGCTCTTGTGTTTTTCAAAAGCAATTAACAAGTAATACATAATGAAATGTTCCTATATGTGTTATTTACCAAATGCATTATAGTTCATGTAAGCTATCTATAGATATGAATCTAAAACACTTTTTTTCTGATGTTTGCTTGACATTTTTATAAAAATGGTAAGTTACCGATCTCATTAAAATCATATATTTCATTTATCCTTACGCTAGACCTATTTGGCTTGTCACTCAATCATGATCTGACGGAATCCCGTAGAGTCCCGTGTACGCCGGAAGTTGTTACTTTCCTGTTGACAATGCATACTTTCAAATTTCTAAAAACTGACACGAGGCTCTACGGAATTACATCCTGACGTCATTGTTTGCATATACACTGTAGGTCTAGTGCTAGGTGGGTTATTAAAACATGTATGTTATCACCTGAGGTTTACATGACATTAACAAAACAGATCCTACTTGTGACGCTGGTCGCATTATTGGTCCCTGGCACATATTCCTCTCGTCCTTCGTTTGTACTCTTTGACTCCACAGTGAATGTGTACTGTGTCCCGGGTTGTAGACCTGTCAGTGTCCTAGAGGTCATAGCACCCCCGCTCACTTCAACAGCAGGGGGGTCAGGATCACTGTGATCTGTAGGGGTAGCATCTACCCGGTACCCACTCACATAACCACTGTTAGGGGGAGGGGTCCAGCTCACTGTTACATTTTTTGTGGCTGGAGTGTTGACCCCAACAGATCCCGGGGCTAACTCGGAAACTGTAATCATATTACAAATGGACACGTAAGAAGTGTGTACAGAACTGGTCAAGCTTGTTCTTAGTTTCATTTCCAATTTTATAATGGCAGGTGTAATATGGATATATCCCATCTTAAGATCTAATTTAATTTTCTCTTCAAAGTTTTATTTTCATCACATTATTTTTTCATTAAAGTCATTTATTTCACCGACGCCCTTTTTTTAAATCAAAGTAATCTCTTCTTATCAAAATGCTGCCACCCCCTTGAAACAATGCTTGAATATTTAAACGTGTTCAAACCTATTTTACACTCACTGCGATGTACATTTAATATATCGAGTCATTATGGACATACAAAAACAAATTCGCATCTTTGCAATTATCGATGCAACAAAGGCATGTTGCAATAAACTTAGCAGTGAACTTATCATTTTTAATATTGTTTTACAATGACATCACTTACTAATATTTGAACACTGCCACTTTCATGCTTTATAAAATCACTTTGATGTGTCGTGAAAAATCATTAATTACCAGTACATTTCTACAATATAAATAGGTTCGTTTATGCATGTTGTAACCCGCATGGCATATCTATGCAGGTTGCAACGTGCGGAACAGCATTGTATCGGTTGTAATAAAACCTGCATGAAACTTGAACGCAACCTATATACAATATAAAAAACAAACACAAAGTGATATTTAAACAGTATTATCAATCTACTAGCCATATAATGAGATACTTGAAATGACCTTTCTAAACCGTATCACCCGGTACGAGGGACTTACAACATTGTAAGTCCTCCCAGGAGGGTTTAAACCCTGTTTGGAGAAGTTACAACGATTTTAAACCTTGATATATTTGTTATGATGACGGCTTGAAAGTAAAGATCGGAAGACTAATTTTGAAAAAATTCTCAAATATATGACAGAATATGTACAGAAAATGTTTTGAAGAAAATGGGTCTCGAACCCGTATCCACCGTCACCTGTAGTACGTGAGCTAGTGCCTTGGTCCATTGCGCAAACGATGCAGATTAGATTCCATGGCACAGAAGCAACTTATATAGCGCGGCTGTACACAGGGATTGTAGGTTCCAAACAAGGATTTTATGAACGACTTTATTTACTAGGGATCCTCAATATAACGCGATAACAACGCCTGTTTTACACTTAAAAACGGTTGATAATATAGAGAAACCATTCTACCTCGGATATGGTAAGGTTGTAGACCCTGATAGTCAGGAAAAAGCCTCGGATGCTTCGCATCCTTGGGTTTTTCCTTCCTATCAGGATCCACAACCTTACCATATCCTCGGTATCATGGTTTCTCCTAATAATCAGATTTCATCTACAATAGGAGTCATTAATGTATACATTTGCAACGATCAAAGTACCAAATATTAATTAGGCTAAGTTGATATTTTAGAGCTACATGTTTATACACAGTACGCTTAGAATAATATGTATTTCGGTAAACAAGCTTGTATTTACTCCCACAATGAAGTTACTTTGTTTTGGAAAGCAATTTAATTGTAGTTTCAACGTGAACTCATTTCCATTAATCACCATAAAAGTTAAAATCTAAGAAAAGTAAAGTACGATTGTTTTTTTTACTGAAGTTTTTAAAATGAGGCCTGTTATTCGTATGAAGGTCATCAGTTAAAGGTTTTACAATTAGCCGAATTACAGCAATGCTGTTGCGAACGTTCATGCATTTGTCTCTGACCTTAATTATTACCAAAAATATTAGAAATCATCATCAGCACAATAGAAAACAATATAAACAATTACAATGCATTTAAGACAAAAAAAACCGTTTACATGCGCACATATGTACTCACTTTGTTTACATTCTGTGTTTTCAACAAACCAGTAGTGACGCGGGTTGCAGACACACCTTGTCTCGTAACAGTTTGCATTAACGTCAATACACGTTCCCTTGCTTGCACACGTATTATTGTAGGCGACCTCTGAAAATGTAATTTTGTTTAACACACGTAAAATAATCTTAATCTTTAATGTACATATTTTAACCACAACGACTTGATTAAGATACATCATTAACCTTAGCGTCCCTTAAATCCTAAACTAGATGTTGCTCATTTGCTCTCAATTAATCCAAAAGAACCTTGAATGGCTTTAGCGAAGTTTAGGGGCGTTAACATGTTTTAACATTCATATGATCTAAATACCCAATCTTTAACATTTAACTAGAGATCATTCAAACAAATCAGTTTAGATATTGCACTTCTGCAATGACCAAATCCCCACATTGTAACGTTCAACAAAGCAATGTAATTGTGTTTAATTCATTACTCTCAGTTCTAAAACAAATAGTCAAGAATCTGATGTTGTTTCAATTCAAAATTCTTAAAGGGGCAGTTTCTGTCAGTTTGCCAAGGGAGATAACTTGGATAAACACTGCTGGATGTTCACTAATGTTACAACTATGTAACATTAACATTATAATCTACAATCCTCAAGATTTAACTAATATAAGACACCTTTGCATGAAAGGAATCAACTATTCCACTTATTGTACTGTAATTTTAACTAGTGATTTGAACCTTATAAGATCCTACACTCCAACAACATTGGTCAGTTTCATCTAATGTTTACAAAACAGACCCGGATAAATTCACTCAACAAAGTCAACTCAACACTCAATTAACTTCTCAGCAGTTGATATGTGCTTTTAGGAGGAAATTGATAAAACGCTCCACTTACTTGTGCTGTCGTCCTGAAATGTTGGTTCAGTTGTCTGTACTCTTCCTACACCTATCAGTGTTATAGAACGTAGAACTGTGACTCTGTACACTGTTCCTTCAGTTAGTCCAGGGAAATGAGTCGAGTCTGTAATATCAGGGATGATGGTTCCTTGGTCCAGTCGAGCTGCGTAGGTACTTGTGTACAGAGGACCTGCACCTGGTTTGTTGGTGAGAGTCAGGGTGATGCTTGTAAGGTCCGAGCTTAGTGAGAAGTCAGGGATCAGTCCATTCACTGAAATAGGAGAACATTGTTTATAAACCTCTGAGAATACTTTCTCATTACCATTGAGGTATCTTGAAATACGATGATCAGTCCATTCAGTGAAATAGGAGAACAGTGTTTATAAACCTCTGAGAATACTTTCTCATTACCATTGAGGTATCTTGAAATACGATGATCAGTCCATTCAGTGAAATAGGAGAACAGTGTTTATAAACCTCTGAGAATACTTTCTCATTACCATTGAGGTATCTTGAAATACGATGATCAGTCCATTCAGTGAAATAGGAGAACAGTGTTTATAAACCTCTGAGAATACTTTCTCATTACCATTGAGGTATCTTGAAATACGATGATCAGTCCATTCAGTGAAATAGGAGAACAGTGTTTATAAACCTCTGAGAATACTTTCTCATTACCATTGAGGTATCTTGAAATACGATGATCAGTCCATTCAGTGAAATAGGAGAACAGTGTTTATAAACCTCTGAGAATACTTTCTCATTACCATTGAGGTATCTTGAAATACGATGATCAGTCCATTCAGTGAAATAGGAGAACAGTGTTTATAAACCTCTGAGAATACTTTCTCATTACCATTGAGGTATCTTGAAATACGATGATCAGTCCATTCAGTGAAATAGGAGAACAGTGTTTATAAACCTCTGAGAATACTTTCTCATTACCATTGAGGTATCTTGAAATACGATGAAGACCTTATTTGGACGAAGACCCAGAAATCTCTACAGACAACAGGGGTACTTGATGTTTATCCTTAAAATTTATAATACAACTATTACCAAGTATCCGGGTTTTGCACTGGAAGACCCTGGTAATCTGTATATCCCAAACTTAGAATGGTTTGAACAAAGAACCATTGTTTGAATAACTATACATAGCGAAATAAGTGTTGTTAGGATAAATGAATTGAATTAAACACTAAAGACATAAAGATAGGATATGAAAGTTAGTGACTGATTTCTTAGAAATATTCAGATATTTTAAGAAATTACGATTGAATATGCAATGGTTATAATCATACGATTTTGGAATTATTTTGAGATCTTTATTGGTTGAAGGCGCAGACGCCCCCAACCTGTATACACAGTTGAAATTTCACCCTATGTTACAGTTGGAACAACCAATCATGCTTGACCTCTTCATATTTCGGAAAATATATATGACCAATGAACACAGCTGTAGCAATGTTTTAACCACGTCAACATGTGGGTTATCCGAAATAATTTTCTCCTTTTATTGCGAAAAGTGAATTTGTCTAAACATTTCAAATTGGAATACGCCCGTTGTGTTATTTTGAATCTGAACGTTAGTAAACATAATATTTTTCAATTCAAAGCCATTGTACACCTGAATGAGCAGCAAGTACCAAGTCGAGTGCATAATTACGCACTGTAAATCCAAGAAAATGTGCACGCAAATTTTATCCGCGCGACACAAGCATCTACTAAACGATAATGTTAGCGGTCAATCAACACGCCAAACTTCCACTCAGTTATCCCAGTTTTAATACCAATAAGACTTGCATAATTGTATTCAATTAACTAATAATGTATTCATGATAATGAAGCATGTACATGTACAAACAAATATTGTATCAAACCATATTTATGTCCAAACTGAAAGCATCAACACCGGGGATACCGGTCGATCATCATTGGACTAAAATAGATCCATATGCCTTCCTTCCACAGGTTAACCGAAATATGCTTCATAATCAATCGAATTGGTAGATCTTAAATTAGCAAAGTTTTAACAAATGGTCGACTGCTTGTTTCAGAGAAAATATGCCGACATATTCTTATTGCTGGAATCTTGCAATGACAAAACTCTCAACAATGTTTTAAATTATTATATAAATTCATAATATAGGCCTAGGTATACTTCAAAATATGCTAAAATAAATCGGTGAAGTTTAATATTCACTTTTATTTTCAAATGATAGATTATATACAACATAATTTTATTTATGAATAAATAATGTATGTGAATTGTTTATACAGGATATACCTATGTCATACAACTTAAATGATCGAGGTACAATTCTTTTATTTGAGACATTTACAACTAATTGAGTGATTGGTAATCAACACTTTTGTCACAACAATGGCCACAATGAAGTCCTCATATTGTTACATGTACATATTACATACATATCCTTTTTATACTATTTTCTAGCCTTATTAAGTAAACAAGTTGCCTCCAACCATGCCTTTTTAAACAAATCTCTGTGACATGGAGGTGTCATTACAGTTATACAGACCGAAAATCATCAGTAAGTAAGTTTGTTCAAGTTGTTTTCACAAAACAATCTGATTTTGAAGGTTCATACTGTTTTAACGAGTTACCTTTTGTTAAAAGTAAGTTACTTAAAGGGAAAGTTCTGTCACCGATATATCGGTAGCATCCGCCATCTAAGTTTCCCGACATTTCGTGAAACGAAAACATGCTATATTTAACCCAATTTTAATTTGTTGTAATAATAAAACATACACTGATAGAATATTCACATAGTAACACATAACGTATCATAAAACTAATAAACAATGTGCTATTATTGCCGTAGTGAAGTTTTCCCCACTCGCAGCGCCGATGAATGGCTTCAGTTCTCATTGTTTATATTTTTCAACAAATGTGCGCTCATCTTTATCAAGTACTAACTGCATTAATATCTTACAAAATTATAATCAAGTTGACTGTGTTTAACCATGTAGCATATATGTGTCAACGGGGATAACCTCTCGAATTTCGTTTCCTCAAAACATACCCCGATAGAACCCTCCTTTTCAGGTGTATCAGTGTACTTGAAAGAGTTGAATTACTCACATTACAACATTAAATACTGACTGTCAATTTTCAGAATAACAATACTTGTTTCTGCACACCAATAAAGCAGAAATGTATGGATACAAATATCAAAAACTTGTAAAACGTTATCTGAATGAATTTTACTTTGTTAAACTAATAGATAACGTATCTGTCATATCACACAGATGGTGTTCTTGATACATTGTCTTCTTTCTTAGCAGACAACTTTTACTGTGAAAAAACTTGGGCGTGTAACACTTTTTTTGCTATATGTATATATTTTCAACAATTATTACTGAAAAATATACAAAGTTATGATTTCATTTAGAGATGTCAGGATTCAAACATGAACAACTTCGCTATTAACAACGGTCCTGTAACTCTGAGCTAGCGAACCGCCGGAGGTGGTTGCTGTTGATGATGAATATGGGGATTTTACGAACGATTTACAGCGGAGCTGTTCTCTCACTCAGAGGTGGTTGCTCAAATTTCTTTATTTATATAGTCATATCATGCTGCCTCAATATAACGCGAGCGAGGGAGACATTACTGCTTATAACGTAGTTTTGGGGAATCAATATTTATAAAATGTAAATTTGGACATTTGACGATTAAAAAATTATAGTAAACATGCCTCATTGGTCTTCTGCTCTAAGAAAAAAACTCATGGTCGCCCTAAATCGCTATATCACAAGTTCATCTTGATTGAACTATTTTACTTATCATTTCCACGGAGTCTTTGTAATGTGTCAGTTTTTAAGATAGACACACCACTTATGCGCGGCTTGGTTGAAAATTAAAACAGTCAGAAACAACCTGCTGTCCTTCGCTTCTTTCCTCACAGGCGGGTTTTTATTTTCAACCAATTTACCTGAAACCCTGTTTTTCCTTTACAAAAAAATCATCTTACCGAATAAATAAGAAAACCAATGATTTTATTAAAATATTTCGTAACAATTTTAGCATCTACAGTCATTCATTAATCTGATTAAATAAACTCTTGACACAGATAAGCACAAATTAGATTTCACTATTTCATCTAATCCTTACAAAAAATAAACATAATTGAAGTTTTTTCTCAAACCCTTATTTTTTACTTTCGTACATTGATCAGGACACAGACCTATTGAGCATGAGTTGTCACCAAGCATGTGTTGTTCCTACAATACGATCTGTATTCCTATATGTAAAATGTCACTCAATATTTGTATTGAATACACTTAATTCTCTTCTTAAAAATAAAAGAATTGCTCACTTGACACACAGTGGTCGGTGTAATAGTTGTCATCAGGACACACACAGAAGGATGACGAGTAGCATTTTAGTCCACTCTCACAGCTGGTGTCACTGGAACATGGCTCTCTGTGTCCACTCTCTGTGTAGGAAAACATCCAACCAAGTCTTTAAACCATATCACGAGAAAGTGATTTGTACACAGTTGTGGGTTAAGTTTCACAATTATTGTGTAGATTTTAGGATACAGTTCAGGTATGTACAGATTCAAATATTTGGCAGTTATATACTTCAAATTGAAAGCTCAATGATATTGGCTGGTTGACAGATACCTGTAAAGTTTCGAATCCAATTCAAGGTAATTTCAATATTCCCTACTTCACTGATAAAAATCCTACGAAAAGCTCAGATAACATACGCCCGATGCTGTGCACCATATATTTACGCATAATTGTACAGTGACGGTATTGCCAACACGGTTCGTCATTGTTAATCCATGGTGATGACGTCACTCTATTGTGTTAACAGGGGATTATTTTTAAGAATCTACTGGTCATTGATTTTGTCACTAATCCAGTCAGGAGGGGTGTCAGGTTTTGACATTTTCGTAATGGCTCACAAAGTAATTTGTTCAAGAATGATGTATTTTGTCTTAGTACATGTTGTATATCTGATTAGAATCTTAAAATATCTGATTATTTCTGTAATGTCTGACCCGGGAATCGAACATGTAACCCTTCGTCTGTTACGCAGCGCCCTAACCTATTAGACTACCAGGCCTGCTGGTAATCATTTGATTGTTTGTCAGTAAGATCCCTGCATTCTAAACAAGACTGGTAAAGTGTGAAACGCATGGGGATCGTGCTGAAACACATGAAATGCAGGAGTATGGCTGTCAGTCAAATCGCTATGCGTGGAAGATTTGCGCCATGCACGTGCGTGGAAGAATCCATTTCATAAGGGTCGAAGCTACGTGTACCATATTCGATGAATGGGCACCGAAATTTGCAAAATAATATTTTTTAGGTTACATAATTGAAATGTTTTGTCTATAATGCTAGATAATCACATATGTATGTTTCGTGACGTCATACATGGATTAAGATGGAGAATGCATGCGGAGCCGTGGATTCGGGGCTCGTTGATTATTTTTAACGAATCCACGGCTGAGAATGCATTCTCGAATTACTTAACAATGTTACAAAATATTTCCAAACGATTGTATCAAATTTGTAGGGCATAGTTGATGATCGCTATAAATGTCATTAAGGAGGTTCCGAATATGTATTATGCTTTTAAATCAAAACTAAAACAATAGGGGAGGCGAGAAGATAAGCACGTACTTGAGGTGGTCACTGTGGAGGTATCTGAAGGTATTGGAGACTGTTCTCTGCCTCCGAAGCTGATGTAGCGTTTTATTGTCACTTGATACGGTGTGTTTGGACTGAGTCCCTGAATAGACTGTGTAGGACTGGCATCATTGATATCCACTGAGGATCCAGGATTGTATTCCAGGGTGTATCTGCTGGAGTATCCAGATGGATCAGTTGGTTTAGTCCATTGGATTCTGAAGCTGTTGTATGTTGGGGTATTTCCAGTGATTCGTGGTTTTAAACCAGTATCTGAAGATATAAATAATGCAAACGGAAATTGTGAACGTCTGTTAAAGGGTTGTCTTTGGCACTGGAAATTAGATTGGATCTTGAAAATTTTCCTTCACGACATATCAACACAAAATGGTCACTAAATCAATTATGTTATGTGACCTGTCTTGATATAAATCTAAAATGTCAAAACAAATAATTTTGATTCCAAATCTCAAACGAATTTTACAGACAGGAAAACGAGTCTGGTATTTATATGGATATCGATATATTTGAAAAAGTTAAAAATGCTCATCAGAAATTGGGGATTAAAATTAAATGAAATTTAATACTTTTTGTTAGTTAAGCAAAATGTTACTCACCACTTGATAAACAGGGCAGAACTCCGTTGTAATAATACCTATCAGGACAAAGACAGACAGAATTCTGACCACCACATATCAGATCTTGGGAGGTGAGCTTGGCACAGTCGTCGCTACTAGTGCAGGGCTCGTTGTGGGAACTCTCTGGAAGATAGGTAATAACAACAATGAACTGGTGCATGCAGGGAAATAATGCTGGAATTAAAAGGCTATCGAAAAGAGAGTTAGGTAAATTTAAGTTTTACAATCTGTGTCACTAAAACTCTCTGTAAATAATTATATTTTATTACTAGTTCGAGTTAATATCGTCATGAAATGAGAAATGTAAATGTTCGTAGACTTTAAATCATTTCGGCATGTCCATTAGACAACAAAGCAATAGAAATTCTGATTTGATAATCGTCTGTTACGGAACAGTGTATTGATTGTAATTGGACGTCAAATAAAGTTAATAGAGTTACACGGATGACAGCTGATATTGACTTCATATTGTCTCAATAAAATCACCATCAGATAATGTCTAGTGACATGTGATGTGACATGTATTAAATGAAAACAAACACAACATTCGATATGCTCCTTTTGAAATTGAAGTGCAGGGAAAGCACACATTCATATCTACATTATTTTAATCAAATGTCAGAATGGTTGTATTATTTCTCTCTCATGGAATGAAGAAAGGTAAAAAAAAGGATTGATATATCGCCAAATTGACCTGTTACGTATTTGATTATTTTTAGCAATCAACAAAAATAACGATCATTGTATATACATTTCAAACTCCAGCATTCCCATTCCTGGAATAATTCCGGAAATAGAGTTTATTGACCTTGTAGTTAAGCAGGCTTGAGATAATACATTATAAACAGTTATAATTATTTCCAGAAGTAGTTGTCAGAGGGTGCACAAATATACAAATTACAACCATTTTGGCCAAGGCGTCTGTACACAGCATTTAATTTTCAGCTTTCTAAGGATTTTAGTTCTTGTAAAGACACCAATAGTTTCAAGGGAGTGGCCTCTTTGGCCAATGTTGGGGGTCACAAGCCTCTATAGGTGGCCACAGATTAATCAAACCTACATTTTAATTTTATAATCCCATCCTTCCAAAACCTTTCGTACTGGAAAAAAGAACATGAATATAGATCTCAAGGTTTGGCCTCTGCGACTCTTATTTTTGCCCATACTCTACAATTAAAATCCCCATTGGTAAAGAATATGTACGCAAAATTTCAGCTTTGTTTGGGCTCTTTGTACTAAGGAAGAAATGAAAACAGTTTTTTAGGTCATGACCCCCGCCACGCTGATCCTTAATTGGGGCAACGTGGTCACCAAGTCTACAATTTAAAATCCCCATTAACAAAGGAGTATGTACATAAAAATGAAATTTTATAGTCAGTGGTGCTTGAGAGAAAGTGAAACGTTTACGGACGGATGGACAAACGGACGGCTGGACTGACGCCGAACGCCATGCAAAACCATAATCCAATCCTTTCATGCCTTATGAGCTAGAAAGTTAAAACATGAATGTACATATTATTGTACCGAAATTGTACCGAGATTTTATGAGTTGCAAAAGGATATTATTACCCCAATTATTATATTTACACATGCATTCCAAAAAAATACTTTCAGAGAGTAATTGCTTTTTGTGACACATAAGTTGGTAACATTGTAGAGTATGTAAACGATGATTTCAAGAAGTAATTATCTGCCAATGTTTTATGACGCTCGCAGTCAACGTGTAGAACCTTGAAATGCCCCAATTTTTCAACGATCACTACTATTACAACAGTTACCATGTAAATGAGTGTCTTTGATTTTTAAATGAAAAGATGTAGAGTACCACGAAATTGCATCAACATCAGTGATCAGGACTGGTGAAATAGCGGTTATCAGCAGCGCTTTGGAGATAAGGGAGATCAGTAAGATTGCACATAAAATATAGGCTGAGATAAAATTAAACAAAACTAGAACCATGGGCTCTGTAGCTTATCGTGACTGGAGTGATTTATGATCTATTGTTGAAGATCTAAACAATCTCAAGTGATACATTGTTAACAAGGTGATTGTTAAGGCCATGACCCCTGTGACCCATATTTGGAGTCGCAGGGTCATCAAATCTACAACATGCCAAGGAGTATGTACACAATATTTCAGCATTTCGTAATAGAGAAGAGGATGAAAATAGTTGTTTTTGGGCCTGCCCCATGTGAGCCACATTTGGGGTCACAGGGTCACCAAATCTAGAACCAATTTAGAATCCCCATTAGCCAAGAAGTCTGTACATAAAATGTCAGCTCTCCAGAGTAACTGGTTCTGGTGAAGAAGTCGAATAAGCGAAAGCTTTACGGACGGACGCCATTCCATGTCATAAGCACATCTTGCCATTCAGTCAATAAAGTCAATAAAAGTCGTGGTTTTATTAGCTTCCTTTCATGAGGTACAAACACGTCATGCTACCTATTTAATCTATTTAAGGGCATGCACTTCATCTGCCCTTACGGTTATTTGTTGATACTCACTTGTTTTAATTTGGTACGTTGGCGTTGATTCCAACACACCTTGATCATCACCATTATAATTGATGTAGCGTTTCATGGTGACGTTGTAAACTTTGTTTGAATCAAGACCCGTGGCTGACTGAGTTGTCTGAGGTGAACTGCCTCCATCAATGCTCATCTCATTTCCATTGTACACTAGAGCGTAAGTACTTGGGTATCCAGTGGGATCAGGTATCCGTGTCCAGGTAACAGTAAAACTGTTGTAGGTAGACGTAATACCTGTTATATTAGGTACAAGAGCCGGAGTACCTGTATCAGAAACATGTTAAATGGTATATTTAATGATTAAATTCGATTTGAAAATACGATTGTGTATTGTATGTGTTTTGCCTCAGTGGCGCGATGTCAATCGATACACCATTGTACACTAGGGCTATTTACTGATTTATCCTTGAGAAACAACAGTTCCATCCTCGGTTACCCATGGTTTTATATATGCTCCGTTACTCTCCACTATATCACCCATGGGAAACCTTATCAGGAAAGTCTGTACTCAAATTACCCGCCCTTGGCCGGCGTGAGCCAATCAAACTGCTACGTAGCTTGGACCTGCGAACCAATGACAATTCATATCACTTCGTTGCAAAGCACGCGAGATCATTTTGTTAGCCATCCGTCACCGGTTATCTTCCTTGGCCATAACCGCCTTATCCTATTGAGCATTTTATTTGGTTACTGACGTCGTCACGCCGGCAAAGGACGGATAATTTGAGTACAGATTTTCCTGATAAGGTTTCCCATGGGTGATATAGTGGACAGTAACGGAGCATATATAAAACCATAGGTAACAGAGGATGCAACAGTTCTTGTCCATTGATTACTTAAACTAAAGCACGTATTATTGCATGTAGAGTCGTCATAATGTAACAACGTATAGAATTCATTTTAACAAATATTTTAAAGAAGATTGACAAAACGGTCTAAGTGTAAATCATGAATAGAATAACACATTAAATTCGAAAGCTATACATCGGTCAAACGATCATACATTATGAAGAAATTGAACACATGCTTCCGATATTTCAATTTCAATGGAGGTTTACTAAAATACATCAATTATTCTACATTAAACAGGGAAATTATACATTTGATAAAAGTTGGTCAAATTTCTTTAACGATATAACAATAGATTTTCACGTTGCAAAGATTTTAAAGTTTTTACACATTAACCGACTGTGCTGATTTCAAGGGAGATTGACACCATAAAAAACAGTCCATAGCTCTTCAATCTCACAGTCAGATTTTTTTTTATCTCATAATTAGGTGATAGTATCTCCTAATTAGGAGATAAAAAAATTCTCACTGCGGGACTAGGATGCTTCCGTAATTTGCAGACTTCCGGATGGAAGTTGAAATTCAAATAATGTCGATAATATAAATGTATATATGCTCAAATTCGCATGTAGGGTGTTGTATGCCAACCATATCGAGTAGGATACTTTGACAAACGTTATTTCAATAATATATTATCAATATGTGGCCAACAATGATAAAACTTATTTAAAACACAACAAATTTCAAACATTCTTAAAGAAGGAGATATAGTCTTTGACTTCGTCTGTCTGTCTGTCCGTCCGCCTGTCCGTCGGTTCGTGATCACATTGGTTAACGAATAAAAATCGAAAAATCATTAGATGAAGTTGTGTAGAACTTGATATGTGCAAGACCTATCTAGCGCAGCGAGGTACGAGTGTTAGGTTCGATCTGATTTCAATGAGATTGATAGTTCTTAAAACAATAGCCATCAAGAGATAATTTGTGCTATCTCCAGGCCCATAAGTTACATATGACCAGTTGTAGCAGTATATAATAGAAAATCATTGTGTGAATAATTTTATATGCATTCATGTTATGATTTTAAAAAAAATGTTATTTAAGAATTTAATGTCAATTTGTGTGTTTGCAATGGAAAATGAACGATGTCAAAGCCTCATTCAAATTCTTGTGAACACACAAACTGACATTCAATTCTTATAAATTCGAACTTTGAAGTTGAATTTAAAAAAATATATATTCTAACATTCATAATTGTTTATATTGGTATATGCTTTCAATAGAGGAAATACTGTGATATCGATTTCAGTGAGGCAACACGAAAGTTAAACACGGTTTCACAGTAGCAAATAGTTAAAAAAAAACATCACAATTTCGAAAGATAATACACATAATCAAGGTCAAGTAGTGACATATATTTCGCAACAAAGTAAATGTTTTCAGGTTTTCGCGTATCAAGAATCTGCAAACCATCTTATTATTAGCATTGCGTCTGTTATTCATAAAAAGTTGAGTAGCTATATTATGAAGAAGACAAATATTTATGGATGATCTTATTTGAATATTTGTCTTCTTCATCACACCAACTTCTAGAATGCCTCTCAAACAGTTTAGCTATATTATGTTGACACGCTTTGGTTACGGCGCTTGCACGTGCAAAGCGTGCACGTTGTGCAATACATTTCATTCCAGTCAGCTGAAGCTGGGGTGACAGGAAACAGTCCTGCTGTGAAAAAATACATGTTGTATAGTCATTGATGGCAGAGGCCAGTGGGGTACCTCGAAAGAGTTTGACTATCTCAAAGAAGCACGTGCGGGCGTTTGAACAGTTACTGACTGTGAAATTTAATTGGAGACATTATGTTTTCAGAATGTTTTTTTACAACTATCTTAAAAAAAATAAACAAGATTTATGATAGCGAGTGAGGAGCTGCAGCAGAACTGAGAAAGTAGTTCCGTCACACGACTTTGAAAAGGTTCACACACGTATGAACGATTTCTGAAGAGTTCACACATAATATACCAGAATGAGTAAATTTAGATCACATGACCGTGCTCTCGACCAATCACAATTCTGGAATATGTCGTAAATTACAAAGTTGTATAAATAATAAATAATGTGATAACCATTATAAGACTGATGAATAAAAGCTATCAACAGAAACCGTACCTAGGTGACCTTTTAAACTAGTAACTGGTTATGTTTGTCCCGGTACTGTGCAGCGAATTGAAAGTTAATGAAAATATTATTAAAATCACAGTAAGTATATAAATTATCAAGCATCACTGTCAATAGTCGTTTAATTTTGCCATTATCTTGAACCATATAGCTGTAAGTAAGAACTTACCAAATTTGAATGTGTTTGTTTAAAGATAGGCCTTGCACATATCAAGTTCTACACAACTTCATCTAATGATTTTTCGATTTTTATTCGTTAACCAATGTGATCATGAACCGACGGACAGGCGGACGGACAGACAGACAGACAGACGAAGTCAACGACTATATCTCCTTCTTTTAGAATGTTTGAAAGTTGTTGTATTTTAAATAAGTTTTATCATTGTTGTCCACGTATTGATAATATGTTATTGAAATGACATTTGTCAAAGTATCCTACTCGATATGGTTGGCATACAACACCCTACATGCGAATTTGAGCATACATACATTTATATTATCGACATTATTTCAATTTCAATTTCCATCCGGAAGTCTGCACAGTGAGATTTTTTTTATCTCCTAATTAGGAGATACTATCACCTAATTAGGAGATACTATTTCCTAATTAGGACTTAGTTATCTCCTATTTAGGACTTAGTTATTAGGAGATATTTATGTCCTAATTAGGCTATATAGTTATGTCCCAAGTAGTATCTCCTAAGTAGGTGATAACTAAGTCCTAATTAGGAGTTACTTATGTCCTAATTATATTAGGAGTTAGTATCTCATAATTATGAGATAACAAAAATCTGACTGTGGCACTAGGATGCCTCCGTAGCAATTGAAGCAGTTTTCCGTTCTTGATTGCAATAACCACTCCGTCAGTTAACTGAAGGTTGACCTCGAGCAAGCAGGTCATGGTATCCCTACTTCCTATCACATGTTCACTTCTGATTCTTTAATGTGTGAACAGAATACAGAACCAGAATAGATCAAAGAGTGTAACTTACTTGAGACACAGTTTGAGCCGCTGTAGTAGGTTCCATTCTGACATCCACATTTAGTGTTATAGCAGAACAGTCCGTCTTGACACTGGTTACTATCTGTGCAGGTTCCTCCATGTTCTGATTCTGAGTTAAAGTAAATAGAAATATGTACATGAGGAAATCATTTTATCTAAGGTACAGTGGAACACTCATTTTAAAATTGGTTATTTAGAAAACATACTTGAAAGATTTGTGTGTTAAAGGAGCAGAAGCACGTTTTTTTCCAAATTTAATTTTTTCAAATATGCCATAATGATTGTTTATGTCATTTATAATTACTTTAGAGGGTAAAGTATCTTATTACACAAACGAATTATCCGTAGTGGCAATAATGGTGTTGCATATAAAGAAAAATTGCATGGTGGCCATTTTATTGTGAACAAAATTAATTATTTCGAATGACAAAAACTATTCCCATGGCTTCACGGAACCATGTACACTCATTTTTAACTTGATTTTCCGAAGAGGGAAAGGGTGTTTTACTATTTGTGAACTTATTTTCAAATACATTTCATCGACTTATTTCAGCGAAAAAACGTGCTACTGCCCCTTTAAGGTCTTGACAAAACTAATGCGGTTTAAGATATGCTTAAGTCGCACATACATGTATTTCTACCATAAAATTATATATATATGGTTCAACCACTTGTGGGACTTTCTTAAACTGCTTTGTTTCGATAACGACACAAAGCTGAAAGCACAACCATGTTCCACACATACCATGCTGATGAGATCAGAAAGACCGAAAGAGCTGGCTGTCCATGGTTATGTGTCAGCTCTCAAACCATAACCTTGGCCTGATTGAGCAGTCTTACATGCATATGGTACACTCATTTGCTACGGCATTGAGCTAGCCCACTGTCAATGTCACAATCTTAAAGAGCAACTCCCGGATGATTTTGCTCCAATTTCTTTCAAGTAACTGCCTATGGTTTACATGCACATTGCAAAGACATGGAAATTATGTGAATCGGTTTATAAACAACAAATTCTCGCATCCCATTACCATTGAAATCATGTGTGACTTTAGCAAATCGTAAAAGAAGTCAGAAAACTGTCTGTTTACGTCGCTTTTTGACGTGTCGGCCATCTTGTTTTACGAAGAAACCAAGATATATGGATAGTCAACTTCTTTATTGCAATGAATGCGACGTTTCGGTGTAGATACTAACACCGTTATCAAGCAAGTGATACATGAATATGGTAGGAGGAGAATTTATATAGTATAGTGAGTATGTACAATTAACAAGTTGATGTACACTGGATTCCCAATTATATATTGAGGGGATAAGAAGATTAGGTATACTATATAAATTCTCCTAGTCTCCTTAATAATTTTATTGTGTATTATTTACTCCCATAATTAAATTGAATATTAATTTGATTTACTATTACACTGTTTTGTGTTGTCTTGCTCAAGTTTGCTGCAAAGTTGAATACAACATTGGCACATTCTCATATCCAAGAGAAGATAATGATTTGGATATCAGTTCACACAATCAGCATATATCACTTCTTATGACAATATATATCATTTGATGTTATCAAAGGATCACACCTTCAGCACAAATATTTTACTGCACATCTACAGTCCATTCCTAATGGGTTTTTGTTGTTGTTGTTGTGTTCTCTTGTATTAGGGACTCCCATCACCTGTAACAACAATAATAAATATTTCTTGATGCTGCATATGTTTACACATGATTAATTCATAACATGTGTTTTTGTTTTTTGTATTTGGTATAGGACCTTTGATATTTTTATGTCAGGCAAGTGAAATGATTCTAAACATCTAGCTTCAGTCTAATTTCATCACAAACAAATAAATAGTTATCAAACAAAATATTGAAATCTTTTATGGAAAGCCATTTCTTTGAAAATTTAAATATGCATATACATTCATGATCACTAACTCATGGCTTCTAATTTGTATTTTTTAAAATACCAGTAGTAATTTCTACTACATTGTTATATGGATTTGAATTTGGATATCTGTCTAATATATTTCATTGAAAGCAAATGTCGATATTTAAAAAATAATTTCCTGAAGTTGAAGACAAATCAATAATAAACGTTTTTTAAAAAGGCGAGTCATGCACACATTCACATTTTACCAAAGAAATAGTGCAAATTAATTAGAAGTTCTCATAATTGACATGTTTATGAATCTCTGGGCTAAAATTAACACCAGTCATTCAAAAAAATTGATATGGTTATCAAAATTTAGATACTGCCATCCCTGTGGGCCAGACAAATTTCTTTAAAAAATCACCTTGGAAGATATTGAGCGCGTATCGAAAAATGGATCTGCAAAACACACTCGACGAGAGCCACGATTTGAGAGACTGATAATGTTGTTTTCCTCGATTCAGATTGAAAATTCAAGTAATATTTATATTTTCGAAAGAACATGTCCATACACTTAACAAATTATGCATCGTTAGAAGAAAGAAATCAAAGACCCACTTACCGAAATCATTCCGTGTCGACAGAGGACAACGACTCCTATACTGTAGGCTGCAGAATTTGACATGTACCAAAACAAATATTTAGCTATTTCCTCGTTGCCATTATACTTTCATACAGCAGATATTCGAATTTCATTGTCAGTTTAACTTTATTTGTGACCCAAATCGTCAAAAAGCGATCACCGAAGTGAAGCGCTGTGTTGTTTACATTGTCACGTGGCTGTTACGTCACGTTTGTTTGCCCCAGTTGACGTCACATCAGGTTACATCACCGGAACAAAACGATCGCGTCAAGTAAATGACGCTATTTTTTATAATCGCAAATAATATAATAATCTATTGTTTTAAAATTGTTATGACCTAACGGAAAATCATATTGAGCACGATACTATGCATACAGATTAACATTAGTGTACAATTAAGCTTGGTTTAGTCAAACGAGTTTTGGTCAATTTTATCCGGGAGTTGCGCTTTAAGTTTAAGCGTATAATATTCAGTTCAGTTTTATATCAGCGTCTATGAAATTCGCTCACTGCAGTGCTCTATTGCTTCCAGTTTGACTGTGTAAAGAGTCATATTACAAAGTCAACGCACCGTGATATGGTAGCTTTTTCAGCCTCACTCTAAATATTATTAAAATGGTCATGTTAGCAGCTCACGACACGATAATTGACGATATCATATATACACGTTACAAAGAGGCAACAGTTTTCAACACGTCAGCATAATATAATGTGGCATATATCGTAATATAATGTGGCATATATCGTAATATAATGTGGCATATATCATACTATAATGTGGCATATATCGTAATATAATGTGGCATATATCATACTATAATGTGGCATATATCGTAATATAATGTGGCATATATCATACTATAATGTGGCATATATCATAATATAATGCTACGTGTACATAGTGATTGTTTCTTTAAAAAATCAAGTGACATGCACAATGTTTTAGATTTGATACCCACTCCTGTTAACTATAGTTTGTATTGAACAATGTACACCAACTTCAATTTCGAGAAAACTCACTACACTCAACCGCAAAAGAAACGTCACCCCAATTTCAACGGTGTGAAAAACGAAATACTGCTGCCGGAGAAAGACGATTTTTATAATTTTCATTGGGACATTATTTGTAAAGAGGTACACACATTTTCATACGTCAGGGTGTAATACTTTTATTTTCATGTCTGTTCAAGTACACTTGGGTTGTTGAAACAGCTTTTTCAAAATGTTATTTTGGCCAGAATGTTTGACATTTACCTTTAAAATTCATAAAATGTAGATAATGTATCACTAACGAATTATAACGATCATCTTTAAAAGATAAACTATAAAGTACCTTGTTTGTAGGCCTATCAACACCATAGTTCGGAAACGTCGGATTCTTTCAAATAAACAAATACCCCACTTTTAATTAATACGACAAAGAAGAAGAAAGAGGAATCCAGTAGTTTCCTTATGTTCATATATAGTAAATGAAGGCAGTGTGTGTCCATAACGGCAGAGGTGATGTGTAGTCTAGTTGTTACTACTTTGATCGTCTGTTTCCTAATTGTCCGTGGTTAAGGAATTAAATTACACTCGAGATCTCTTATATTTGATGGTAAAACGTGATATATATATTTTATGAAATAAAAAAGAGTCAAATATAATGGTAGATAATTCTAAAGAGATAAAATAAATCATAAACAAATGTAAAAGGTTTTAGAAATAAGAATGTCAGTGTATGAATTTCCAAAAAATAATGCTGGATATGCAGAGAAATATTACATTCGAAACGTATGCGTCAGATTTCGTTTCGTGCAGGCTCCTTCTAGATTTCGTGCATATTCTGCCCCTTTGCAATTTTGTGCACGTTTCGCTCCTTCATGATTTCTAGCACGTTTTGCTCCTTCGAAATTTCAGGTCACTGTTTCACGGTTTCATGTCACTGACCTCGTTTCGCAATTTTGCGATTTCGTACTGTAATCAATACGGCGCCTAAGCCATGTGACCTACGAGTTTACTGTGACTTGTTTTTTTGCTGGTTTTGGATTTGTGCATCGTTTAAAAACAATCAAGTCTCTAGGTGTATTTTGTAAAAGTTCCCCATGTTATCCCATGGATCTCTTATGGCTGGGTCGATTGGGTCCAGCATGTTTACACCTTGACTTCGTAGTGAAGGTTATCAGTACCTTGATTTTCAGATTATCAACTCTTGTAGTTTTGCTTGAAACTAAGTGCAAAACATAAAAGAAGAATACTTGAAATGCGACTGTTACACAGGCTATAGCACGTGGCCGTAAGTGAGACTGATGAGATCTGACCTGTCTGTGTCTATCAAATTTCCAAAGAAAAATGGAAATAGCGACAAACCCACAAAAGCTACGATTTGAAAATGATTCCACATCTTTTGAAAGTTGTTTCAAGTCTCTAGATGAATTATTATTATTTTGGACCATGTAAAATATAGACATTTAGATTCGAACTGGACATCTTACGGCTTGGCCGATTGGGCCCAAAAGCTTAGTTTCGTGAAGTCTGGTTGCATTTGCTTCTGCCGTTTTTGCTGAATCTTGCTGACAAGAATCGGTGGAATAATAATAAACACGCCATTAGCAATATGGCTGAATCCTTAATCATATTAGATCAGTGATCAGTTAGAAGCTAAAATAGTAGAATGGGTAAACCAGTATAACTTGATTTTCATCTCAAGATGTTTTTATTTTCATAGTGTAAATATGCTTCACAAATTGATAATTTGGCACATTCATTGGAGGTTTGCAGAAAGTAGAGTACATCACATCGCAAAGGCACAATTCAGGTACTCTTTTTATCGTCACCTGTTTAACAAGAACAGGGCGCGGACGACTTGTGTACTTTGCTAATAATAAAACTGCTCAAAATATAACTTATAATATTGGTCACACGAGACACTGAAGTATTTTGACGCTAGGGACTACTGAGCATTGTCATACATGTACGTATATACATATATATGTGCAGTGCTAAACAATGATTACAACTGCTTGAAATCGAATCAAACAAGTGAGGTATGAAATGGTATGTTTCATTCTCCTAGTGGATAACAGCCTTGTGCTTTTTGTTCACTCACCGATGTAATAACGGCTTTTGTAATGTCTAACTATTGGGGCGTCTGACTATATTGGCGTTCTCCAGCTGTAACGTCAAAGGCGTTGTACTGGTAATTAATAACCTGTCGGCCTGTCTAATGAGTTAAGACTTCTGTGATGGGTAAGTTGACCAAATACACATGTTACGTAATACCGAGAGGCACCCTCGTTAAGCACTCGATATTCAAATAGACAGTATAAATTAATCTGATATATCACATAAACCGCAGTTGCAAGATTAAATTGCAATTGTTCTATCTTTATATACACTTGGAAATTAATTTAGCAACATCCTAATTTGTAAACAGAAATGTCAATCTATGGGATTGTTAGGACAAATTGAACGATTATATCACCCCAGACATAACAATTGGTTACTTAGCGACACATTCACTGAAATAAAAATCCACCATATACAAAATTTCTGAAAATGTGAGGGAATATGTGAAGGTTCTGAATTTTTACTTAAAATAACTATTGTTCTAGAAGAGAAACTACACTTCAAACTTTAGAATTGATTTATTGTAAACATCATGTTTGATACCAAGTTGACATTCACAAACCAAAACATCTTTTATCATGCATGATAAGAAGCTGAACAGACATTAAGCATACATTCCCTTTTTAAGGATAATTGAGAAAATGCCTACAACCATATCATATGTGAATAAATTTGAGATTATTTGGGTTCAATCCGTTTATTAAACACTTCTTCTCGCTTTAGATAAGCCAATGCCGTAAATAGTGACCGTATTAGACAAGTTTATAGAAATTGACAGTTTCATGATTTTTTTTAGTTTGAAGGTGCATACTGGCTAAGGAGTGACTTTTGTTAAAAAGTCAGTTAGTAAAAGTTTAATCACTTCACTTGAAAGAAAGGTACTAATCACATTACAGCAACAAATATTGTATTTCATTTCATAATGGAACTTGGATTTTGACACCAAAATACCAAATTAGTGTTACAGCCGTTACCCAAAGGATGGTGAACCGTTATTTGAGTGACCTTTCATTTCAACACTGCTAAATGATTGTTTTACCTAAAATCACTAACAGTTTTCCTGACATATTGTCTTCTTTCAAATTGGAAAGATGTTGCTGTTACAAAAATTGGGTTTTGCCTAATTAATTTTCAAGTGTATATATCTGTAACCTGCAATCAGTCTTGGTGACAGGCGTAAGTCGGGCAATATCGGAGTCAAATGATCCAACACTTACTGTCTGAAACACCCACTTTCAGTCAGACGTTAGGTTTTAACATCAAAATGTCATTAATTTTAAACTTCAACAAATATTTCCAAGTCAACATGTCACCAAAGTCAATCTTCTAATTTTCAACAATTCACTAAACTCAAAATATACATTTTTCAAAGTAATTATGTCTCCAAAGTAAACATAACATTTACGATACACTTTCACTAAAGTCAATCAATATTTCTAAAGTCAATATGTCATCAAACTCGAAATTAAACTTCACCAAACTTCACCAAACTTCACCAAACTTCACCAAAATAACAATTCAGTTAACTCAAAATATATTTTTCAAGTCAACATGTCACCAAAGTCTTTATTTTTTGTTTAAGTTAACATTTCACCAAGTCAATACTTGATCAAAGTCAACATTTCACTAAATTAAAAATATCTTCTTAAAAGTCAACATGTCACCAAAGTCAACATTTTATTTAAAGGATAGATGTAATCACATTCAATGTATGGTCACATTCGGATTCATTTAAATGGGATGTCAATTTGACAATTGCATTATTTTAAATTTCTGAAATCGGTCCATAAATTACTTATATACAGTTTTTTAAATAACCGCCTAATATAGCCCCGGCGACCAGACGGAAAGTCTGCGGGGGTGTGGCCCCTGAAGAGATGGTTTCTGTGACGTCACTGGACTAATCTCATTATCGGCGGTAGTCATAATTCAACGTAATTTCGCAACATTTTGATTGTTAATTTTACTAGCAAATCTTCAATCAAACGACTTAAATCTTCCATATATCGAATGTTTAGATATCCAACTAGGTATTTCCGCAGATGACAATTACATAATCATTGGATAAACATGTGTTTTCGGCGATTTAACACACCTCATAAATTCACTTAACTCAACATATATTTTACGAGTCAACATGTCACCAAAGTCAACATTTTTATTGAAGCTAAACTTAAACTGTCACGAAAATCAATAGATTTTTCCAAAGTCAACATTTCCAAAAAAAATTTGTTCAATTGTAAACATTTCATTTTAAGGGAGTTAACACAAACTTGGCCAATGTTATTATATTATACTGGCACACTTTGAAAATGCAATCAAGTCAGCAAAGTGAACAGCAATCAAGTGTAAACAGATGCTTCATTACCAACTGAAGTAGGACGGTCTCTTTCTGTACCGTCATTTAATGTAACCTAGTTTAATAAGCTTGCGATAAAAAGCAAAACAGATGACATTGGTTTTGTGCTTGCAATGTTTGTCAGTATATTTATGACGTATTGCATATAACAACATTATGCACAAGAGTTGAACAACTTTAAATCTGTGACACTTTATATACTTGTAAAAGACAAGTATGAAAGATCTCAACTTCTTGTTCATTGTGTGAAGTTGTTTTTCATTATAATTGTATAGCACTTCTACATCAACTGCTTAATCCCTCTCAAGAATCAATACTGATATACTTTCTTTGAATAATCATCTTAAAAGTTTACTAACTTGACACACAGCCTGATCCATCATAGTATTCATCATTCTGACAGTTGCATTTACTCGGACTGCCACTGCATTGTAGTCCATCTTGACACAGAATACTGACCCCACAGTCCTCTCCATACGCTTTCTCTGAGATTAAACAAATTAGAAAAATCCGTAATATAAGCCATTGTTGAAGACATGGAGAAATAAATCTGCAATGTAAAATTAACTCATCATAGAATAATAAATGTAACAGAGATAAGCCTACATATATTCGAAACATCATTTGGATATTAACAATAACTTATTTATATCTTACCAATTCCGAAAAAGCGTCAAAAGCTTTTGACTGGAGTTTGAAAAGTCATATTTGAAAGATAATTAATTAGTTATCAGTAGGCTGAACATAAGACTCGAAATCGCCTTTGATTATTACACACCACTCAACTTCAATCACAATTGATCTCACGGTCTAAATAAGAGATGACTGTGACTTTCACAAATGTTTCCGTCTGCTTGATTAGAATAAATGTGATTGATTGACTAGCTTGCATTGTAAAACTTGGAAATGAATCCTTCTTTTGCAGAATTCCGGCATAATTATTTTTATTGAACTAGACATTATGGCAAAAGTTATGATTTATACAAGTATTCATTTTCAGTAAAGAAGATTAAAATTAATTGTGTAAATGTCTGATTACTTGATAGCTTTAGAAAGTAAAGTGACTGGCAACACCTGAAAGAGAAACTGCTATTGAAAACAAGAAAAGCTGTGATCTGAAACAAGGCAGAAACTCAGTGAAGTAGTGATACTTTGTAGAGTGTAACGGATTGTGTAAGAAGATTCGGTATTTCTGATGTTAATTTTTCAAAATGTTAGTGATTCAGAAGTCTCAGAACCGAATATTTGACAGATTGACATTGTCCACATTGGCTTTCCATTCGTTATTGGATATTGTGCCAAATGGTCATATATTTGTTGACGGAAAAAGTCAAATATCTGTTATCTCTGTAAAAACTTCAAAAACAGCTATCTGAATATTGTCCATAATAACTACATCGTAGTCATTTCTACCACAAAACTTGTTTTAAGGGAGTTAACACAATCGCTGATCTTATCATATTATACTGACACACTGTGAAAAGGCACACAAGAAAGCAAAGTAAACAGCAAACCTATGATAAAAACCAAAACAGTTGACGTCGGTTTTTTTTAATTAAAAAGTTTGTCTGTCAGTATATTTATGACGAATTACATATAACAAAATATTTCCACAAGAGTTGAATAACTTTAAATCTGTGGCACCGTTTATACTTGTAAAAGACAACTATTATTGATATCAATTTCTTCTTCAAAGTGTGAAGATGTTATCCATAATTGTTCAATGTTGTCCTTAATGTTTACACCAATTTGTTAATGTCTCACAATAATATTTACTTGAATACTTTATATAAATGATCATCTCAAAAGCTTACTTACTTAACACACAAGTGGATCCATCAAAGTAGTTACCAGTCGCACATCCGCATGTACCACTCGGAGTGCCATTGCATTCAAGTCCATCTTGACACTGACTAGTCTCCGCACAGCTTCCTCCATCTGTTGACTCTGAGATTGAACAAAGTTGAAAAAATCATAAAATAAGACATTGTTGATGACATGGAAAAATAAGTCTGTAATGTAACGTTAACGCATAATTTCAGAATAAATGTAACTCAGACAAACCTTATTATATTCCGACCATGATTTGACCAACAATAACTGGGTTACAAAAAAAAACAAACAAAAAACGCCGTTGTTAATTTCTTACCGGTTCCGAAAAAGTATCAACATCTCATGACTGGAGTTTCAGAAGTCATATTTGAAAGGTAACTTATTAGGTCTTCAAGACTACGTCTGGAAGACCTATTGTTTAGGTCTTCCACACTACGTCTGGAAGACCTATTGTTATTATCGTGTTTTTAGGTCTTCAAGACTAAGTCGTGAAGACCTATTGTTATTATCGTGTTATTGTTTTTGGGTTTTTTTTGTTTTTTTTTATTATTATTATTTGACCTTTTTTGTGAGAAGGATTGCTGCTTAACCGCTTGACCGATTTTCATGAAATTTTCAGTGAGGATAGTCTATGACCTTACCTAGTGGACTACGAAGCCCGATTTTTAAATTTTCGACTTCTTTCGCGAGTTATCGCCCCTTGAAGTTGAAACTTTAAACCTTTATAGCTCGAGAACTAATCAATATATTTGCACAAAACTTTCACCACTATGTGGGCAACAACATTCCCCATCGATTAGGCCTATAGCCGTTTTCGGCCGTAATAATAGATTTTTTGCTATCTCGAAAAAACTGAAAATTTTGTAAACTTTCGTGGTTTTGAGGGTACGCGTCTTTGAAAATCTTCTCCTAATTCACGACAACACATACAGCTATGTGTGATAGCTCATTTTAAAGCTGAATAACTGCTCCATGAAATGCTCTATCCCGAATTTTGAATTTCGTCCGAAAACTAAAATTATCTGCCCTTGAAAATGGTCCTTTTTTAACTTTTCATTTTTCGGCTCCTTGTTCAGGGTGACATAACTCAGTCTGGAATTAAGTTATGACAATGTTATTTAATGCAATCTTTATATAATAACATACTTAACAATTCCATAACATATCATTATCATATAAAAGTTGATAGTTTCGCCACAATTTGGACATATTCCCAAAAAAGTAAAATTTTGTGATTTTGAATCTTTTCGAGTGGTTCTTTCTTTATAGAATTGTTTATCGTAAACCACGAAAGATACACTTATGTTTAATACCTCATTTGGAAGAAGAGATGCCAGTTATCAAGTTCATTAACCTTCAATCATGTATCGGTCATGCTGTACATCTGACAAGTCGTAGAAGATTGACCTTTTTCAGAAATCGCCATTTTCAGCAAAGTTCAAAGGATCATAACTGCTTAACTAATTAGGATATTGAAATTGTATTTACATCTTCGGATGCACAATTCAAAGAACAACAACGTTTTTGTTGAACCCTTTCATCAGAAAGTTGATAGTTAAGCTCTGAACATCGCAAACGTTGTCTAGGGGTCCAAATTTAAGCATTTTTGAGCATTTCCTTGAATATTCAGAAGAATATAACCAATACCTATGTATGCAATCTTAATGATGATTGCATCTACTTAAGTGGAGATTAAAGGACAATATTTTGTATGTTGCAACTTAGTATGAAAATATTAACCATTTTGTCTTAATCGTGAGAAAGATCATGGAGGGGTCCATTACTCTGCAATTTTCCATTTTCAGAGGGGTACCTTCTTTGGAGAATGTTTGTAAAATAAGTACTGAAGATAGAGACATGTTTGATAGCTCATCATAAAGCGGAGATACTGGTGCATAACCGAGAGTCAAACATAGAGTTCAAGGTCAAGCAGAAGTCTTGAAGACCTAAGTATTGACGCGTCAATCCTAGTTTAAAGTATTATTGTCTTTTTTAAACGTTGTCTATTAGAGAATTTGTTTTAAACTCATTTTTCAGTGATAATGTGTTTTGTTTAGTTATACAGTTATCCCAAATTCTTTTGGCAACTCTAACCTCATGGGGGTATGTTTCCCGGAAATGATTCTGACAAAAGTAAAGAATAAAGACACAAAAGTATTGGGGGAACGGGACAAACATTGGTGGAAACTTCTACACAATGCCTGGCGAAAATGGCTACAAACGTTATTTTTCAAGTCCAAATGCATCATATGATATGTTTTTATTATGTTTTCTTTATGAAAACAAGTTAGTTACAGAACTGGCTTTTCATTCTACGAGTAACATCCCTTGGTACGGTGGCTGGGCTGAACAGCTCGCTCTAAAAAATTCTGGTTTGATGTTTTTTAGATGACTTGAGATCCTTTTGGGTTGTGCATATGTTGCTTATACACTAAATGTGCCAGTGAATCGAGAAGCTGGAGGAAAACCACCACGAAAAAAGTCAAAATCGAAGAGGAAAAAGTGTGACGCATCAATTCAGCTACCAACCAACATGGCTACTTCGGGTATGAACACTACACATGCAAGTTATGACTCTCTCGACTTAATGCAGCCACAGTCTATGACACAGCATACTGTTCCATATTCTAACAACATGATTCCTGACATGAGGCAGTATGGAAGTCCCATTAACTATCCTGAAAGAATGCTATACAATCACCATGTAAACACTCATCAGTCACGTGAACCCCCACCCTGGGGAAACGAACTTATGCATTAAGTTGAAAATATATCTAAACGATTAAAAAAATCGGATGCCATTGAACAGTCTATGTTGCAAATGAAGGACCAAATGAAGAATGTGGTTGATAGAATTAATGAGTTTGAAACAAGCCAACAGTTTTTAAGCAACATATGGGAAGAAAACAGAAAACATAGCGACACACACTTTTCTAAACTAGATACAAGTATCAGGCCATTAAAGCAAAACAGTTGAAGAAACAAAATCCACTAACTCTAAACTGAAAGAAGACATGCAAGACATACAGTGTCGATCGATGAGAGACAACCTTCTCTTCTTCAATATACAAGAGGGGGTGAAGCTGAGGACTGTGCTGTAACTGTTCAACGCTTCTGTGTAGAAAAGTTGGCTACCACAGATACACTGGAGATTGACAGGGCTCATAGAATCGGTAAACCCCTCGCAGGTTGAACAGCCAAATTGTTGTGAAATTCCAGAAGTTCCAACAGCGTGATATGATAAGAAAGAACAGCAACAAATTGAAACACACAACTTTCTCTATATCCGAGGAGTTTCCCAGAGAAGTACAAGACAGGAGGAAATCTTTGATGCCAGTCTTCAAGAAGGCTAAGTCACAGAACAAGGAGGCCGATTTTTTACGTGACAAACTGTATGTTGATGGTAATCTTCACCTAGCCAGTCCAGAAGGAACTACTCCCAGCTAAGAGGTCCTGGAGGATGTACTGTCCGAAAAATATATCAATCATCGCACGGAACATAAACGGAGGTTTTCATAAATGGAACGATCCATCATTCAACAAGTTCATATGCACGTACGATATTGTATATCTAACCGAGTGCTGGATTGAAAACTCATACACACTTGACGTCCCTGGTTTCACTTCACACATAATACCAAGATCAAATACAAAATCAAAGCAAGGAGGTGGAAGCATTGTCCTTATTAAGAACTCACTTTCAAAGTTGGTTACTCTATCGGAAAGTTTTTATGACTTGGATAAAAGTTGATAAATCATTAACTGTTCATCACAAGGATGTATACTGTGCCTTTGTTTAACTACCCCCAAATAATTCCTCATTTTATTAGTATTATGATTGTGATTTGTTCTGTGAACTGGAAGATCAAGTTTCCAAATATTTTTCGATGGGAAAGGTATTCCTTCTAGGTGATTTCAACAGTCGCACCCAAACAAAACAGGTCTTCATCAGAAATGATGAGCTACATTTTACAATCACAAATCATCTTAACGGCACAATCACATATAAAGAAGATTCTGAAATGGCAGACCGTGTGAAACCTGATACTGATCAAAATGGCTTTGGAAACAGATTGTTATCATTTTGTAAATCTACTGGACTAAGAATTCTAAATGGCAGACATCCTAAAAATACATGTCATGCTACTTTACTTTTAATAGCTCCAATGGTTTAAGTGTGATAGACTATTTGATCTGTACGCCGGATATGTTTGAAGTTTTCCCAATGTTTGTAGTGAGCAATTTTACTATGTTCTCGGACCACGCCCCTTTACATGTGGAGATGACAACACGACTTCCACCCACTTTTGAAATCGACACTTAAGGCCAAGGTGAAGGATAGCAGCATGTCAATCATCGATGGCGCCCGGAGAATCTAACCGAAGGTAGAGCAGCCCTACTTTCCGTTATCAACAAGTTGGATAATAGTTTCAACAAAAATAATATTACATCCCAAACTTCCATGGACAACAGCATTGACAATTTCACTGCAGTTTTATTAAACGCTATGACCCCGTTCTTCAGCTCTTGCAATCGACCTCCACCACGTGACCTCTTTGACGAAGCAGTGCGTAAGCCACGCCCCCATTCTCGTGCAAACGACAAGCCATGGTTCGACGACCCCCTGAAGACGAGTTACATGGACTATTCCCGCGCTCTTAAAGTATTTAACCAAAATAAGTACCATGAAAACCACGTTCAATTACATAAGAAAAAGTTATATAAACTGAAAGAAAGAAAATGTTAAAGACGGTATTTACGATCAGAAGGCAACAGACTTGACCATATTAGAAAAATTAACCCCATAAAGTTTCATGCTAAATTCAACAGACGTAAGACAAATATTGATGTATCATTGACTGAATTTCACACTTATTTCAAAGACCTTGCTGGTGATTGTGATAGTATCCCACCAAATGCTTGTACGTTTGACGACACTGAAGTAGTACATGAACTGGACAAGGAGATCACCACGGCTGTGATTAAGCAAGCTATTAGTTGTTTAAAGCGTGATAAATCACATGTCCCTGATTGTATTATAAATGAATATCTCATCGAATTTGATGCATATTTAACCCCTCTTATACATAGAATTTTTTGTATTTTATCAACAGGTTTTTCCCCCAAAGTTGGTCATCTGCAGTCATTATACCAGTTTTCAAGAAAGGGGATAGTATGATTCCAGGAAATTATCCCGAGATAAGTCTTGTTAGTTGTTTAGGGAAATTTTTAATCAAAGACTGTTTGACTGGTCAACGGTTGATATTATCTCGGATTCTCAGTTAGGATTTCGCCCCCAGCGTAGTACTGCTGATGCTATTTTTTCTCTCCATTCAATGATCAATCTCACTCTTAATAACAGTAAACGTATGTATTATGCTTATGTATGTATTAAGAGAGCTTTTGACTCTATAGATAGGTCGAAATTATGGTTTAAGTTGTCAGAATTAGGTTTAAATGGAAAGTTGCTCTCGGCTATTTATTCTTTGTATTTTAATGTTAGATCATGTGTCAGTGTTGGTGGTTTCAATAGCGATTAATTCAAGAATAGTTTAGGCTTAATGCAAGGTGAAGTTTTATCTCCGATGTTATTCTCATTTTACCTCAGTGATTTTGAGGTCTCGTTTTTGGAAGATAAAAGCATTTCTCACAAATCTAAATCTGATGTATGCAGATGACCTTGTTTTACTTTCAGAGTCAGTAGAAGGATTGCAGTCACAGTTAGATATTTTGAACTGTTGAGTTATTCTAATAGGTGGGGATTAGAGGTTAAGATTGCTAAGACTAAAATAGTTTGTTTCAGAAAAGGTGGTAAGGGTAGGCTATCCGAACATGGATGTTATATTAATTGTGAAATTGAGGTTGTTGATAGTTTTACATGTTTAGGAGTGGTTTGTCATTATAATAACACCTTTTCAAAGGCTTATTACACATTACAGCTTGCAGAAAAAGGCAGGAAGTCACTATTTTCACTATATAATAATATTCGGACACATTCTCTTAACCCTGAATCTCTGTTGTCAGTTTTTGATTGTTATGTAGTATATTTGGGTATGCGTCAGAGGTCTGGGGTTTCCATAAAGACGTTAACATTGAGAAATTACACTTGTATTTCTGTAAAAGATTACTGGGAGTTAAGAAATGTACAAGCAATGCTATGGTTTATGCAGAACTAGGTCGATTTCCGCTTATGTATCTGAGAAGTTTAATATGGTCAAATATTGGTGCAAGCTCTTACATACAAATAATTCTATTCTTCGAGGTTGCTAGGTTTATACGAGGAAGTGGAGACTCGTGGTTGTGATAATTGAGCGTATCAGGTGAAGACTATATTGGCTAACATTGGTTTTAATGAATTTTGGCTGAGACAGGAAATATCTCCTACACAGCTACCTGTTGTCAAACAGCGAATCTTAGATCAGACATCATGATATATATTTAGTAATTCATCAAAATCTGCTATTTATAGAAATATCATCGATGATTGTACATTGCAATATTAAATTTGTAAACCAATACCTTATTTATATAGAACATATTTAGAGAAATTTCGACTTAGTTCTCATAGTCTTGCAATTGAAACCGGTAGATACTATAATGTTAACATTAATGAACGAAAATGTATTGTTTGTAAAGATAATGTCGAGGATGAAATCCATTTCATTTTATCATGTCCTTGTTATAAGGATTTTAGGAATGCTTACATCAAACCTTATTATTATCGGCGCCAATCTGTATTTAAGCTTGTTCAACTTTTAAGTGTTAAAAATGTTAAAGAATTGTGTAACCTAGGGAAATATTTGTATAAATCTTGCTCTTGAAGAAATGTTAGTAATAAGTGATTTTCTGTGCATTCTCTCCAACATATGTATTGTATTTATAATCATTGTTTAGTCTTTATCCACCTGGACCAATGTCCGTCTTTGTTATATTTACCGATTATCGAGTAACGATGTATTGTTAACACAAGAAATTATCAATCAATCCGGTTATTAGCGAGTAACGAGGTATTAGCAATTGGACGAATTAATTAGATCAATCAGTAATCGCTCAGTATCATACAGGTGACATCTAAGTGATACGTCTTTTTCGTCTTCGTAAATCTACCGCCATACCTTTTCTTTTTGTCACTTTAAGTGTCAATTCCATAAGGTAACTTCGTGTGTTTGTCTATCACTGACCATTTTCCGATATGCCAGACTATGATTCTAGCAATAAGATCTCGCTTTGAAAAGCTCAGTCTTATGATAACGAAGATTTGTATGAAGAACAAGCGGTTGTACTTTCGGGATCATCTTGCTAGCACCAACACATCTCGTTTCTATGTCTCACCTTTTTCTATTGCATTATTTAACATTTGAAATGATGAGGAAAACATATATATGATACTATCTCAAAGTATTTTGATTCTAAAAGGGGAAACTTACAATGTATATACGTATAACTATGGGAATTATTTAACTCTCATCAAGTACTAGACAAACTGAAAATAACTTAACAATTTTAAGAAAGAGAAATAAAAAAAACATACTGTGTTAGGTTACTTTCTCATTCCATGGCAATCTGTTGTCATTTATCATTATAGACATACCTGTTACTTACTTCTATGGATTTTCTGAACTTTGGAATTGTACCAATGTTGAAACGAACAGACGGCCATGGTGAGTTGATCAAATTTCTATAGTTCCATCTCATTCATTTGAAAATGGAAAAGATACATACTCCATATTTTAATCGATTGTGATTTAAACAGTATTTTATTTCCAAAAACACGTGAATTAACCACCAAAACTTACTTGCAATATATATGTAAGGAAAATGGATGAGCAGATTCTTCTAAAAACATTGTTACATATACTGCTGAACTGATGCTTTGTTTTCCTGAGAGTCTAAGTTTCGTGCCAAATTTAAATTTAGTTTAGAGACTGTTAGATATTACAATGTTTTAGATTTTCCCTTTTTGTAAATTACATAATCTTAATCTGATTGAAGATGAATGCATGTTCTCCTTTTACTGTAAAGCCTACATAGACTAAGTACAATTCTTGGTAAATATTTGAAATATCCCATATCACAATAGAGTTTTCTAACCCTAACATCATCAACTAATGTAAATGTTAAAAACGTTATACATAAGTTATGCCTCTTTTTAGCTCATGCTAGGACAGTGAGAAAGCCTGATTTTTCAGTAAAGCTCGTGCAATGCTGTATCCTATAAAGTATATTTTAGGTCAGTTGTTATTACACTGAATCTAAGTAATTGTAAATGTACACAACTATAGATTTAACGATAGCCCGAATGATTTTTTTTCTAAAAACTGTAAACCAGTAACAAAAGTTGAAATTATATGATTTTCTTAGTTATAATGCAATTATTTTATTGTCAATAATAAAGTGTCACCATGAGAAATATTGACGCAGTAGACCTCAAACTATAGGCCACTTCAAACACAAACTCAAGCACAACAACAATTAAAATAAAAAATGAATGATCGTTTTATTTTGTATTTGTCAGTTATTCATTTCAAAACATATTGAAGCCTATAAAAAAACCTAACACTCCACTCGATTGGGAAAAGAAAAAAATCTAATATCAGCGATTGAATATCGAACATTTCTCCAAAAACTACGAAATTACTCCCTACAGAAGCAAAAATACCCATTATATCGGAAACTTGCAATGTCAAAAGTTGTTATTATGTTTTAAACGAATTATCGACGAAAATCGACCAATCGCCTAAGGATTTCAATGTAAACAACTCCTGAGTATGCCGTCACATTGCTAACAAAAGCAAGGCTCCACTCGACTGGCCAGCAAAAGTGTTTGAATGAGATAATTTGCAGACGAAATTCGCTCACTTTTAACGGCGATATCTTGGTTAAGTAGGTGACGCTTCAAATAATCTTTTGTGTTCTGTTTACATGAAAGTATTGTCTACATGAATAAAGGAATTAACATCGTAAAAGCCCCTGAGAGATTACATGTTCTTTAAAGTACTCAGCAGGAACAGTCGTGGTATTCAAAAAACATATGCCGGATTAAAATACCTGTGACCAAGGGTTTGCATAACCAATACATTGTATGCAGTTTAAATCGGGGAACAGTTATTATAGAGACCGCTTATTAAATGTGAATGTACAAGTAGCTACGATCTAGTTAAAACTAGCTGTAATGTCAAACGTCCATTATTAACGAAGTTATGGGACGTATAACATTACATTAAGTTTTAACTAGATTAGGTTTAGGAGACTCAAAACCGCCTTTGATGCACTGCATTATTACATAATCCAAGTAGGATCAAACTTGATCGCACGGTTCACATCAGAGATTTTTTATTTAAACATGTTTCTGTCTAAACATGAAAAAGTGTCATTAAATATTTTATCCAAAACTTCGACACAGCAGATATCGGTTGTACAATAACAGGCAATATCTACAATGTAGATATAACCACATTCGCTAATATCTGAATGTAATAACATTATCACACAAGTACCTCCCACGGATTATACTTCACAAAGAACAGGCTGATATCACAACCTTGATAGCAGATGTTGTCATTAAGTGCTGATAACTGTTGATGAAGGATTTTGACGACACGCTAATACAATATCCCCCTACTTTCGATATACAGATACACTCATTGATCAAAGTAAAATATCAGTTGTATGCTTCAGTTATTTGTCATTTAATCAACTTTAAATATTGAAAAATACAATGCATACTCAACATGTAATTACACAAAATTAAGAAATTATGGTAAATTTGTCATTTACTATTTCAAAATGATAAAATATATTCTGCATTGATACATTCTTGTTTCCCTGCAACTAACTGTCGGTTCGTTTTCGAAACCAAAAGAAAGAATTTAATGTTTTTTTGGTATGTTTTTAAACTGAAACCAGTTGAATGTAATCACTTTTTCCTTTTCTGTCGATTGTAAAGAGATCGAAAAACAATTGTGAAATCTTTTCAAATGTATACGCCAGCCAGTGTGGCAATACTGTTGTATAGTACCATATTGTACCATATAAATAATAATAAAAAACACTTCTGATGTTTTTATATTACATATTAGAAGACACTATCGTGAGATTTTCTATTTATTCATCAAATTGCGCAGCACAGGATATATCACATGTGTAAGATCAAGTGATATCTCCTAGGAGTTACTATATTAGAGTAGGTCTTTGAAGGGCATTTAGAAGTGGTATACATAAGAACAGGAAGAGTTTCTGGATAACAACTTCTTTAATGTGAAAATACACGACGTTTCGGAGCACATACTCACTCCTTCATAAGGTGGAATGATGAAGGAGTGAGTATGCACGTCGTGTATTTTCACATTAAATAAGTTGTTATCCTGAAAATCTTCCTGTTCTTACATATTAGAGTAGATATGACATAATGGTTTGTCGTAACCAAATACATTATATTATATGGTTATTTAAGAAATAGAAGACGAGTTGGCGTGCTTTATCGTTTTATTGTCTCATAAAGCTCACTGTCAGTCCCATTGACCGCCTGTGTTTTATTGCCGTTTGGTATCTTATATATGTTATTAAGATGACTGCTTTTCCATCATGAAATCTATTACTTATAATAATATGATGTTATAACTTGATGACGTTACTCTCCTGGGAGGACAATGCTAGTACTGTATCTAGAGGTTACATCATTAATTGATACTAATAAATTTGGATGATGATACAATCTAACCCTTTTCAAATCAATTACTAGTCGGTGAAAGTTATTAAGTTATTATTTATTAAATCATATAAGTGTAGTTGACAACATAATACACGTGGTAAAAGTTTTGTTTCTCATTAACATCACTTTATTAAAACTCTAAAATCATGTTGTCATTTCAGAGGATTTCTTGTGAGATTATGACAAAGCCCATTTAGTATTCTGTTTATTGTATAATGTTAGCAATTATATGTCTGTAAAATTAATTCTACACAGCTGAGTTTGTCTTACTCCTTACAAACGGAAAGAACTTCCGGCTTTATTATATCGTATAACATTGTTATATTTGGGACACCGCTACCTTCAATAGCCCAAATTCTTTTACTTTTTCGGGCCTTGCGGGATTCGAACCCACATCCTCAGAGTAACGCTGTAATCGCCAGCACTGACCGTACCAACAACTTACCACACGACCACTAGGCCTCGTGTTCACTATCTAAATGGCATGTATTTCTAACCTTCCCTGTAACTTGATATACAGTTTATTCAATGGCACATCCCAGTTCCCATTGCTCATTATATGTTATAAAATACGAACCTATTTTATTTAAAGGTTTTACGTAAATTCTAGTTTACAGTCCATGCTATTGGTTGGATGGTTATCATTTTGTGTCCAAATAATGAACTAATCCTTCAATGTACTTACTCAATAGACAGTCGGTGCCACTTGGATTTTGATAGCTGTCACTGTCACACTCGCAGAGGTTTGTATCTGCGTTACACCTTTCATTCATTGTACACTTGCTGTTACCGCCTGTAGTACAGTCAGTTCCAACAGCCGCTTCCGGGTTTATCTGAAAAATACAACATAAGTTCAATACAACTATGATGCCACCGATTATCAATAATCGAATGAGTGCAAACTAATATCAGGTTCTCTGTATCATAAATCGGTACATTTTGTTATGAAAAAATACAACACCAACAACCACCAGAATAATTGAATAGGCAGAACATTTAACAGAATAGTAAATACGTCGTTCAAATTGTGAATCGTTTTAATGTGTACACTTTTCCTACAGGAATTATTATCATTCTCTCGCTTCGAAGTAGTAGGAGGTATATCGCGGTCATCATGTATGTCCGTGCGTCCGTCCGTAAGGTGTTTGTTCAACCCAGACACTTTGAATGTTACATGACCAATATAAACACTATGATGTGTAGCTGTGCCTTGTGTATGTTTCGTACTTCACTTGAATAAGTCGTGCATATCTTCTCCATTTTCCCGACATCGTTTCCTTGTAATACTATATTTCATAAAGCCTTACAAATGACTCTGTGAGGACTTGTTGGTTTGATCAATTATCAGTGGAACATGACTTAAACACTGACTCAAAGAAGAAGTATTTTTTCCTTGAAAACATCCCAACTATATATGCTTACTTAAGGAAACTTAATATACATGTCAACCGTATGCCCTTTGTGTCTGTGTTTTTACTATTTCAATGGAAACGTGACGTACACAGTGACCGTGAGGAAATCATTTTGTCAACAGTCAACAAGCATATCTACCCAGATAAAACTTGAGTAGACCATGATACCTTAATATGAATTTTAGTATACCCCGCCTTACAGCGTAAGCGGGGGGTTATAAACGTTCATTCTGACCGTCTGTCTTTCTGTCCGTCCGTCTGTCCGCCTGTCTGTCCGTCCGTCAAAAACTTTGTGCAGAGCATATTTCTCAAACTATACTTGCTAGCTTCACCAAACTTGCTACACATGTTAGTCATGATCTCTAGTTGTGCCTTTTGAGGGTTAGACCGATTTCTGAATTTATTATGTTCGGTTTTCATAGAAATATGACCAAAACAGTGACTCTGTAAGGAAGTCATTTTGTGCGAAATTTATCTCCCAAACTATACATTCTATAGCTACACCAAACTTCATACACATGTCAACCATGGGGCCTAGTTTCCGTGGAAACATGACTTGACAGTTATCTCTGGAACTGTACATTCAATAGTCATTCAACTTTACACACAGGTTAGTCATTCCCACAGATGTGCCTTTCCTACTTTCACTTATGTCAAACTGTATTTGGAAGCGGGGGTATATGAGCTGTGCTCGCTTGTACACTTTTTAAAAGTCAAATTATGCCTTGGACAATATGATTATTCTAAAGATATTGCACTTTCTGAATAGAATTTCGTAAACTTCACGCTGCTGCTTTCATAAAACTGAAGTACCATGTTAATCCTCGGAACTAAACACTGATGTGCCGTCTACTATTTTGAAACTTCTTTGACCAATGTAAGACATGTGCTTCCTAATTTTCATGTTTTGATGGTCATTCTTGAAGTTTAGGTGATGGAGAATGAGGACATGAAAGGCACAGCACTACGTTCTGTATATGTTCAAATTTGCCAGTTCTAAGAGTTTTTGCAGCATATATTTACTTTGGGTCTTGTACACGACCTGGCTATCCATAGAAATGATGTCAAGTAAAAAGCAAAAACTTCTAGCGACCATTTTAGTGTGAACACCTGTTTATAATTTTAGGATGAAACATGGATCCGCGTTTAACTTGACCATAACTATTCATTTTAGAACTCAGTTTTTTGATGGAGGAGGATTGTTTTGCAAATGGTAACATTTCTTTTCCATTCCTTTTAGATCTCTTTATTTTCATTTAGAAACTTGCCCCATACAGCCCCTTTAATGACATGAATTCCATTGAAAAACAAATTCTTTATTGTGCAATAAAGGTAAGTAAGGACATCATTGACGCGTAAGTGAAGACATTGAATAATTAAGAGAATACTCAGTTGAACGTCATGCAAAGGTATATCCATTGGATTTAATTAAAAGTTAATTGCAGTGAAACTATAACATGCAATCCCATGCTAGTAGAGTAAACCAGCATTCAATTCAGAGAAGTAAATACATGATATTTTAACGTTGAGTTGAGTTGAGTGAAATTAACGTTTTATAGGTTATTTTTTCTAAATTCGAACTAACATTCCATGCATGGTAAACAATTATATGGCTATGTTTTGGTGACATGATCCTTCTGATGAAATGTTTAAGAAGTTCAATATTCAGAAAGATTTAGAAACAAATCTAGTCCTTAAACATGTGCCAAAGCTTCCTAAAGCATTCATTATCAAAGAAGATAAAGTCAGTTTAGTTAATTTTCCAACCATTTTTACAATTTTCCCTTCAATTATGGCATGATGGACAATTGATCCCACCCATTAAGAACTGGCGATACCTTATTTACCATTAAAGTTACATGTCTGCTATTTTAGCACAAAACACTAAACTGATGGATTGTTACAACACAACAAAGCAACTTCCTCTGAACACGTAACTTTTTATGATATTCAAATTCAAAGAGGTATAACATTTCTTTTGGCATTCGGTTTATTTGACGAATCTTGACCAATGTCATATTATCTCGTCAGGAAGAAAAGATGCTTATTATCATCACGGTTGGTTGTCACACAATAAAATTGATAAGATTAGCAAAACATTTGGAAAAAGAAGGATAGTATAGGTAGGAATAAGACAATAACTAACAAGTGCAGAGGATGGCTGATTATTTTCCCCGGATTATAGTTATTTGGTAATTCTAAATCAAAACTGAATTTAGTATTTGTACTCCATAATAATCATATGTGTTTATGCATTGCTCAGATGAATGCCTTATGCGCTGGCAAAAGTCTACTATTTATAAATAGTTAGTTAGTTACATGTTGTTAATTAATATGTATGGACCGGATAAGACTACCTGGTAGAGTGTGCTTAACATGTTGGTATCTAAAGTCCATTAATTTGACACTGCTGAAAATGTCTATAGTTTTTTTTCGATTCAAGAAGGTATTTTCTCCTACAATGTCAGTGCATTGAGAAACAAAAATCATTTCAAAATCCATGGGCAGGGCGAAGAGACATTATATGCACCATAGGTATTAAGTATTTCCGCATTCGTCCAGTTACAGGGCCGAGGTCCGTTGTATTAGCACGAGACAAAGTCGAGAGCCAATAAAACCTACCGAGGAACTGTAGCTCGGCCAATGCAGAAATACTTAATTAAGATAAATAGATAAGATAATGCTTTATTCTCCCGTGGGAAATTTACATTACATCTAAAACAGTCTCCAGTATAAAAAAACCCAAAAACCCAACATACACCAGCCATATAATAAACATTATATACACTTGTGTAATTTGATCATTTAAAATTCATTCAAACATTTTTCCATATAAGGCATAAATGCTATTCAGAACAAATGATTGACGAAACATGTTTGCTCTACTCGTCGGCATACGCAGTCTGCGTCCAGAGGGCATTTAAGAATATTCCGAAAAAAGTATGTGAGTTGAGTCACTTAAAATTTGATTTGCTTTTTTTGAAAGTTGTTGATCATAAAAACTGCCGATACTTTCAATAGGAAGTCCAATAATTTTTGAAGGGATGTTAACAATTTTAGAGATTTTATTTTTATTTTGAACAGACAGGTTTCCCTAACAACTCAAAAAATTAAATGTTACAACACTTTGAATAAACGTTTGGTAAAATAACCTAGTTTGATCTATTTTAAAATGTTTCAACTTTCAATATCATTAGTATTACTAAAGTACAGCTGCTGAACAGAAGTTTGTTACAATCCCAATACTCGTGTGTTTCATTCATATAAGAAGCACCTATAACCATGATCTTTAGTCAAATCATTTTAAATGAACATGAAGTTAGGAAATTGTTGATTCTATGCAGATATTTAGTAAGTTTCTGGTTGCATTGAAATAAGTGCAACAGTTGCACAGATGAATACTACCAGCTATGTCTCGGTGAATTCATTCTCTTTCTGCACATGTGAATTAAAGGCGCTGTAGCACGTTTTGCTTATTGAAATAAAGTGCTCTCACAAAAGGGCAAAAAAGTGTTACCAATGACTAAATTGATATCCTGAATCAATGAAAAGAGCTATAAACCGAATGTGCATGGTACGGTTAAGTCCATTTCCCATCGAGGGGCCATTTTAATGTGTGCAGTTAGTGCGGTAGTTCAAGTGGTCTCAATGATGTAGCGATACCTTAACACTCAAAGTAGAATTTTAAATATTGAACACAATGGAAACAATCTTGCTGTCTGGAATCTCAAAATCGCATATGACCTACAAATCTACCTCTCGAAGAATGATCACCCTCAAGTCAATTTTTGAGACTTTTGTCAGAAAATTGCAGGTGATGATAAAAGGAAGTGATTGGTATTTTTCAATTCCCAGTTATATCCAAAATGGAATCATAAATGACCTAAAACACAATGTGAATGTTTTGCATGATTTCTTATTATATCAGCAAAATAAACCCCCTGCTCATTTTTCAAGAGCGGTCGTTCAGTTTTGGCTGACCGGAACATACCTTAATTTGAATAGCCATGGAATCCCCAAATTGAATACATTAACCCTATTGCGACTCTCTGGGACATTATTGGTAAAACAACTGCAAAGGGAAGTCTACTTCATGCCAGGAGTTTTGAAAGTTTGTAAATACATATTGGTATTTTGTCTACAAGATATATATCGCAGTCTCCACGAATGCATGCCTACGCAAATATAGACATTGAGAAAACAAAAGGGATTGACATCATGAGGATAAATAATACCAAGGATATGGTAAGGTTGTGGACACTGATAGGACGGACTATCAGGGTCTACAACCTTACCATATCCGAGGTAGAATGGTTTCCCCAAATTATCAACCATTTTTAAGTTTAAACGACGCTTTATTATCGTGTTATCGAAGATCCCTGGTAAATATAGAGTCGTTCGTTAAATCCTTGAAATCGTCTGAAATCGCGTTACGGCTACGTTTCTATATGTATGTTGCTTTTATACCTTGCCTTCCATCTGCCTCCATGGCGCAATAGAACGTTAGCTCACAAACCACAGATCTTTCTGGTTACGGTTCGAGACCCACTTTCGTCAAAACTTTTGCAGTTCATATTGTACTATATCTATTGAGAATATTTTCAAAATCATAGAGATTTCCTCCAAACATGGTTTGCAATTGTCTCTTTAAACCCTCCTTGGGGACTCACAATGTTGTAAGTATCTCGTACTGGGTGATACAGAAATATAACCAATGCTAACCATATGATACGATCTGAATATCTGAAATGAAGGATAATACGGAGGTAGGTTGATAATTTTCCTTATTGATTGTACTTTCTTTTGATACGTAATAGTGCTACAATACAAATATTTATATACTTGTTATTTGTGTCGCAAAAGCCATGTAAAAAAACAAAATATCGCAAATATATTTTCGTGATTACTTGAGCGAGATATATTATGCCTTTGTTTTACGTCACAAATTTTTCGAAATTGCCGAACAGACAGGAAGGGATACTGTCCTAAATATAACATCCTGGTTTATGCAGCATTAATGCTATGAACAGTTACAAACGATAGATGAAAGGTTGTTCTTTGTCATCAAATATGTGCCATGCCAACATGACACATTCACTTTAAACACGGATTCAGTATCGTCACTACAGCCAACAATTGTATCACTGTGTACGAGACAAACTAAACATAACACCATGAAATTATTATGCCATCTCTGATTTTTAACAGTAGCCAATCAGATACGACGATTTCGCAAAGTTATGATAGAATGGCTATTAAGAATGATGCTTCTTTATCGACATCAATGCCATTTGTATACAACTACCCGATAGAATAAGTTGATAGACTGCACTGCATCTTAAAGGGGCTGAAGCACGTTTTTGCAAAAATTATTATTCTGTAATTTCCCATTTATAATGATAGTTTATGTCATTTAAATCTACTTTAATAGAGTAAACATCTTAATACACAAACCTCACTGTAAATAACTTCTACTACGTATTGTAAAGAAATAACAATGAACTGGATAGTCTGATGAAAATAGACCGTTTTCTGAAGAATTTAAGTTGCAAAATGGTACCGGTATACCAAGTCATATATATCATTCCTCTCCAAACAGTCTGATGACGGCCCATATGCCCCGCCCCATTTTCGCTCTCATTTCAGTTTACCAATCACAGCTCCCAACAAAAGCTTTCACTGCGCTAAGGGCAGGAAATTCAAAGCAGCCATCGTTTCATCTGTTTCGGTAACATGAGGAATATCTTAACGAATATCGTATGCTTTCTAGACGTCGACGTTTTAAAACTATCATGTGATTAGTGAGCTATTTGACTGGGTTTTGTCTGCACTTAACTGTTACAGAACACACGTCTATGTAGGTTGTCCTCAGACCTTGTGGCGAGGAGTCTATAGAACAAGTTCGCATCTCGATATGCACTATTTGTACTGGATATACTGGCATGCACATGCTCTCTACATACATTCATAATGACATCGATTAATCTAATTGTTTTTAAAATAACGAGACAGACACTGACCAAGGTCAACAAATATACATAGAGAAATACATAAAAGAAATGCCCGGACATGCACGTGAAATATTTGCTTCTTGTAAAATTAATTAGAAATAACCAAATTATCCATGTATTTTAGGAATATGTATAAACATGATTCTTTTTATCAAATGAATTATGTGCTTACAAGAACTTTGTAAGATATTTTAATAGTTACACCATACAGCGGTGTAACTGTAAGTACAATAAATACACGTGCATGCACGTGAAATACATGTAAAAGGTTTTGTTATAAAATAAACAAGAAACAACCATATTAATATATATACTGCATTTAAGAAAAAACACTAAGTATGATGTTTTTATCAATCTGAAGTATATGCTTTGTAATATCTGTCAATATGTTACATAATTCAGATCAATGTGATATATTTTAATTTGTCAGTTATATCCGAATTCTTACGTTGACTAGGTTAGCAAAATAATAGTACTTAACAGACGATTTTATTTAATTTACTGATGTATATGTTAGGTGAATTGATCAATATGGTATCAGTAACTATTATGTCACATAACTTTGACAAAACGAGTTTAAAGTTTTATAATCAAAGTTTTATAATCAGTAATAGTCGAACAAAAGGTAAAGGTTATTACCAAATTTGCACGAATATCATGGCAGACTTCGGTATCAAATTCCAATGTAGTCCATTTCAAACTCATTGAAACACTTTGATAACGGTCCAATTCTCTTGAGACGGACAACTAGAATGAAGCCACTATCAATGCATGTTATTGGTTTATGACGTCAGTTACGAGTATGTGCAACAGATAAACCGTATTTCCTCTAATAGACGCTGGGGGTAAAACCGTTTGCAAGAAATAGACGCCAGTTTTTGAATAGACGCCGGGTGATAAGATGAGCAAATTAAAAAAATGCAAATTTACATATGTTAAAGTATGTCACTGAAAAAAAACATTGTTCCCGTACCATAATGAATAAATATTCACCAACACAAATTTATATTCAAGAAAGTTCATGCTTATATCTGATACACAAACATATAGACTCTCCATATGTTTGTGCGTCAGGTATAAGCATGTAAAAGCAAAAAAAATGAATAGACGGTTGCCTCGAATAGAAGCCGGGGTTGAAAGTGGTCTGAAAGAGTAAACGCCGGGGAGTCTATTAGAGGAAATACGGAAGGTCATATCGAAGGGCGTAGAAAATCAGTATGAGAAAGGTTCAATACTAATACAATGGACTACGACAATAAAACTGAAAAATACATGTATATATGCATCATCCACGTCCGCTTTGACTCTGGCAAAGGGTCACATTATAGAACAAGAACATAGACGATGTGGGAGAGGTTAAAGTTCAGTAATGAGAAGATATACCCTCGTTTCCATTCACTTATACAAACGTAACATAAGGGTAACCTTTCCCAATTATCAATGAAAATCCCTATACTATATGATGTATTTCCCTCAATGATAAAAATTATAAAGATACACAACAAGCTATGGTTAGTTAATAAAATGTGAATTTTCATAAGATAAATACACGATATAACTGCAAAATCCATGCACATGTGACTGTGAATTATAAAGATAAACAAAGAACTATTTTGACGATATATTGTGTGAGGTAACCTTACATTTATTAGAAATTCATACAGAATATGCAAAACATAATTACATGCCACCGATGACCATGAAATATGAATAAATACAACGGACTGTTTACTAAATTTAGTTAGAAATCCTGTACAGTTTTAAGAAATGCGTATCCATGCTCACAGTCAGTGTGAGGTTCCCGCTATAACGTGAATGGCTCATCCGGTCATACATTGTATTATCTAGGTCGACCTGTAAGATATGCACACAGTAGGGCGTATAGCTACAACTAGGAAGTTAAATACAGCCTAACGCAAAAACATATAGATAAAATAAATAGATAGACCCACATTACCTGTATGTGAAGTGTCACCGAAAGTGTCACCACGATCACGTAAAATATATAGTAATCCATATCGTGATCTCACTCCTCACTGTCTAACATGTCCCGTTAGGAGACGTCGCTATAACTGTGGATAAAATTAGTAAGTTTTCCCACACAACCTGAAGCACAAATTCCTACACTCACAAGAAAGACATCCACTACAACGTTAGTTCAATATGATCCTACCCGGTTGAACAAACTGGGTGTATATCACTTCCTTGTTCTCAAAGAGGTATCACGTGGTCTATCTTGCAGATAACATTCGAACAGTTGTAAAAAATGAACGAGCTTTTTCTTCTTGTCAATATATACCGGCTTGATAAAAGAGTTATATATAACGTCCTGAATGAATGTGGCGACGTTGTGTTAATCTCTCCGTTGCTGTTAATGTTAACTTTTCTTTCTCTGTCGTCTTTCATCCGTGAATTATCCTGGTATTGGAGAAACCGTGTTTTCTCTCTCTCGATAATGAACAGCACCATATCACTACAATGCGAAAATAGAAGATTTTGTGTAGCAGTTTTTTTCTCTTTTAGTTGTTAATGAAATGAGAAAACTTAACATATTCTAAGGACTTGATCATCTGTTGTTAACAAATCCATGGTTTTCTTCTTAATAATGAACAGCATCTTGATAAAATATTTTGGTAGGACTGTGGCAAGGTTGTGCTTCTCTTCGTTGTTAATTATTACATTTAGACACATCATTCTTCGCTGTCCGTCTCTATCCATATCAAGTCTCCACTGTTTTAGTGAACGGATACAGACTGTTGAGTATCGTTTTACAGACCATCAGTCACAGTGGCTCATGTTGTCTGTACATCCGCCTTATAACCACATCTGCCTTTAGTATTAACTGTTCAATTAATGACCGGACACGCAAGCTGGTATATATACATAAACACTTAAAGAAAGACTACTAGAATATCTAATCAAATGATGGCTTGGATTTTACAATGAGAATGTTAGTTTCAAATTTGGAGTTTTGCAAATAAGATAAACTCATTAAAGAAAGGCATCATACAGCTTATTTCTCTGTCATTACTTTTCATTTGGACAAATCTGACAATATAAATCTTAAATTGTGATATATTCTATAACAATATGAGTTGCATCTGAATCAACAATCGAAACTAAAATTAAAAAATATAATGTTATGAGCGATATGAAGGATATAGGGATCACAAAGAGTATTTTTTAAGCCTATACAACTCAAATGCTTTGACAGGAAGGGTGACACCCATACATATACATTTATGCCAATGGTATAGTGGGCTATATACAACGCTCTATTCATATCAAGCACAAGGAAATTCTACCGTCTCCACAGTCTAGGCTAGCGTCTCCATAGTCTAGACAATCTAAGAAGAAAAATGCACATATGGTTACGTACGTTAGTTATTGCTTTTGTACAGATCAGTACTGAACAGAATATGTTAGGTCGTGTAGTATGTGTGTTCGACTCTTTATCTATCATTTACTATTTTTTCCTTATACTCGCTGTATTATCCATCATGAGGACATTTTAAATGCTGTTGTAAAGATCTTACATCAGTATGTATGTATGTATGTATGTATGTATGTATGTATGTTTGTATGTATGTATGTATGTATGTATGTATGTATGTATGTATGTATGTTTGTATGTATGTATGTATGTATGTATTTAAAACCGTAAACATCAGATGGTTTTGACTGGATCAATCTTCTAATACGATGTGTTCATATCGACCGGTGTATTGGTCTCTTCAAGTACTTACATACTTGAATTGGACTTAATTGAAAGCTGGTGGAAACTTTGAAGGACAAGTAGAAGTGAACAACATAAATGTGCAAAAAATCCTGATAACAGCTTCTTTATTGTGAACAGCCACGACGTACAGTTAAGCATGAAACAAAGTACCCCCTTTAGTGAAATTTCTAGAAAAATTCTAGTGCGTATCTAGAAAGTTTCTAGTGCGTATCTAGAAAGTTTCGAGAAGGTTTCAAGAAAGTTTCTAGAAAATTTCTAGAAATTTCTAGAAATTTCGAGTTTTTATTTTTTGGGAGATATCTAAATAACTTTGGCATATTCTGAAACTGCTTATTAAATTTAACACACATTTTAAAAATCACCTTTATAACTTTATTAGAAAAGCGGGTATTTATGTTGAAGTTTTCCTACTCTGCCATGCTTCCTCATTATATTTCTCCTTGTCTGCCTCCGGTCATGTATGTCTGACTCGCTAATTAACGAATAATCTGTGAAGAAATAAGCTGATAATCGACTATGCATTTACTTATATATCGTCATTTCATTTACACTTGTGTGTTTTTATCATACTTTATCTTCGTCTAGTTTATGCTCTATTAAATGTTGTATCTGACATATACTGATTCCTCGATTTGAACATCCATTCATTTCTTCTTAATTAAAGTCCGATAAATTACAAGGACATCCAACTGCGTATATAAGATATGATTTAAAATTCCATCGCATTAGAATTCGTTTGTATATATATATAGAGGGGTGAGGATCTTTTCCCGATCTGTCAACGTTGTAAACTGAAGCACAAAAGAAACGTCACACCTCAATTGGTTTCGATTAATTTAATATTTTAAAGACATGCGATGCATTTGATTATGGCACGATGCAATAACACCTTTTGGCAGTAGTTTTAATGACTTAATTGGTGACTGTTTTTTATTTTTTGTATTACAATATAATTTTTTAAACTAGACAGGGGTAAGAAATGAAATTTACACCAACATGACCCCTACCATGTTTAAAATGTTGTAAATGTGTGCAGGACGAGGTATATTTATTGATCTTCACACAGAGTATGTGTTATATGTCGATTAACAGTTGTGTTTTATCAAAATTAATTTTTGGGAATTTTAAATTTAAAAATTTTGATTTTTAATTATTTAAAAAAAACAACACGTATAACAATTCTTTGACTGATTGAATATTTTGGACTAATTTGCAAAAATATTCAGTTTTGGAATACGACGTCTAAAACTCGAGAAATTTGACTTTAAAAATTATACATATGATAAAAACAACTGAGGGGTGACGTTTCTTTTGTGCTTCAGTGTATATCAAAGTGAATGCAATATTAGGAATAACGACAAATATGTAAGTGGTTACGTCGTGATTAAACAATGCTGTGTCTGTGAATTGAATATAGAATATGTTACTGTTTTGTTCATATTCAACAATATCGATATATCTGTTTTGTTGTTTGGCTTTTAAGAGTTATAATATCCCAATATTGATACACAATTATTTCGTTTGTATGTTTGAAAATCTTGGATATGAGATATATTCCAAGCATTTGTCAACAATTGTAGTATGCCAGACAGAAGTCGTCACAAAAAGTTATATTTGAGGTGGTCATAGTTGTGATATATTATAGGTTTTATTACATTTATTGATATACAGGTATTATATTTCCAAAAGTCTGTATATAAATGTATAATGAAGCCGTTATTAAAGTGTCCTGTCATTAAAGTATATCTATTGAAATATATACATAAATGTTTAATCCTAATATTTGTCCAAACTAAGTTCATAAGTTCATAATAATCTGTGTCCACTGCAACATGCTTACATTGCAAAATTTTATTTTTTTCAATAAAAGAAACATTCAACTTTGTCTTAATATTTTAATCATCATATCAATTTGTAAATTGTTATTGCGGCATATGCCAATAATATATATATTATACATACTGGATATGAGAGAAATGCTGTGTTAGAAATTGTTACTATTGCAGAACTTATAACATCCTTGTGAAGATTTTGTCAGAATAAAAATCAATATCCGGTGGCTGATTCATTATATCTGTAAAATGTTAAACGGTTAACAAAAATGTTGTCAATGTCAATGGACTTTATTCTCAACTTCCATGCATTTAAACATAAGTTATTTTCTCAACAGATAGAAATGTTTATTTCCAGTTTCTACATGCTTGGAGCTCCTCGCCTTCTACTTCTGTTCAAGTATTTGAAGAGAAGTTGAAATAAAACATGCTTTATTCCTGTAAGAGTACATTCAACAATTGACATAAATGTATTAATTGGTTAACATTGTTCGGATATTTTAGCTGCATAAAGACTAAGCAAAAAAAAGTAAAAATATACTAAAAAGAATAATTTTAAAAAAGCAAAAAAACAAAACAAAACATAATTCATTCTTCACACCCATTCAAACACCAATGCACACGGCTAGAAGTTTATTAATTCTGTAAAGTATTCAACAACAAAAAAAGAGGAGGATATTACAGCAATTAGGTATTAAGAAGATTTTCATAGAGTGCCCATTTCCTGTAGAATTCTGTATATTTAGCTTTGTTGAAGTGTCTATTTTTTCTATCTGGTAGTAGAATACAACATCATTTTGAAAATGTTTGGTAGGTTATTTTGCATTTTGCATCTATAGATGTGATATTTGGCTAAAATAATTATCAAGTCAAACATTTCATCACTTTGGAAGTTTAGAATTAGGTCTGTGGTAAGATTTATCTTGGAAGTATCTTGACATTTTTGTTCTATCCATTCTGAGAATCTTTTCCAAAAGGTTTTACTTAATCAACAGTCCAATAATAAATGATAGATAGATTCTGGCTAAGCTTTCCAAAAAGTACATAAATTATTGTCAACAATATGCATCTTCAATAAGTGAATATTTACAGGTAAAATTCGGTGAAGCAGTCTGAGCTGGAACCATCTTAATTGAGGGTCTAGAGTTGTTTGGTGAGCTTTAACAAAAGTAAGAGGCCAGTTTAAATTGATTAATAATTCCTCTTCCCATTTTTCAATAGCTTTTACATTGTCTTCAGTTTGAGTTAAAATATAGTAGTATTTCTTTGAACCCTTTTTACAAGAAAACAGATAGCTTATTGAGACAGTTATGTTGTTTGTTATTACCAAATGGGGTTCTCTTTTTAATACCCAAGTCTGTCAAGTATTTATTTACTGATCTTAAAATACCATAGAATTCTAAGAAATTGATAGGAAAGTATCGATTACAGAAGTGTTGCAATGTCATGAAACAGCCATCCATGTTTAATAAACAGTGTATGTTATGTACATTATTAACATAATTTTTCTAATTATACAATGAATTTCCATTGATAGTTATATTTTGATTGTATAGCAAGGGAAAGGGAAAGGGAAAAGTCAGTAAAACAATCTTTCCAAAAAACGGTAGGTGTTTTTCTTGCAAGCACAAGGGGAAATCATTCACAAGGATTGTAATGTCCAGATTATCTGGATTAATTTTAGTCATCAAAGTTTTCCATTTCTTTTCAAAATCAACATTCAGCAGTTTCTTTATCCAAATTATTTTCAAAGAATTTACATAAGCAAAAATATCTATCATACCAAGTCCCCCTTTCAGAAATAGGTTTACAAGCAACTGATCTCTTTATTTTGTTTGGTTTGTTATCCCATAGGAATTTAAAAAGAATAGTATTTATTATTTTCAGAAATCCATCTGGGGGATTTGGGAGGGTAAGGAAAAGGAAATTGAGTTTTGAAATGAGCGTTGATTTGATTACTGCAATTTTACCTAGAGGCGTTATAATTCTGCTATCCATCTCTTAACAGTTTGTTCTATTTCGAAAAGTTTACCTTCAAAATTGAGTTTAATCATTTTATCACAATTAGTGGAAAAGATTATACCTAAGATTCTAAAGGTTTCAGGGTTCCATTCGAGATCTTAATCTGGTCTAAATTTGATATTACCATTTCTTTAAGAGCCTATCCAGATGACTTGTGATTTATCAAAGTTTATTCTTAAACCAGAAATTTTGGCAAATAATTCAAGAGAAAAAATTCTATATCATCTGCATATTGTGCAATCAAATAATCAATATTGTCAATGGTGAGGCCCTTAATGTTTTTGTTCTTTACAAGAGAAGTAAGAATTTCAGCACAAAGAAGAAAGATCTATGGGGATAATGGATCTCATTGCCTGCAGCCGCGGCCAAATGATATCCATGGAGACATATTACCATTGATAATTAAATTAGACTTGATATCTTTATAGAGTATAGAGATCCAATTAGAAATACTTTCACCAAATCCAAAGAATTTCAGGGTTTTGAAGATGAAAGACCAGGAGACAGAGTCGAAAGCTTTTTCAAAATCTACTAAAAGCAGCATACCTGGCATTTGTTTAGATTATGTATACAAAAGAAGATCATATACTTGGCGGATATTGTCTCCTATATATCTTCCAGACATAAACCCAGTTTGGTCTTCGCTAATAATTTGAAGCAAAACCTTTTTAAATCTATCTGCGATCACTGAGGATAGGAGTTTATAGATGGAGTTTAACAGGGTGATAGGTCGCCAGTTTTTTATGAACTGTCTAGGCTTTTCTTTCTTGGGGATACAGGTGATAATTCCTTGCTTCTGGGTAACTGACAAATTTCCAGTTACATAACTGTGATTTATTGATCTAAGTACAGAGTCTCCAAGAGAATCCATCTGAACCTGGACTTTTATTGTTCTTTGACCTTTTAAGAGCCGACAGCAACTCGTTCTTGGTTATAAGTCCTTCTATAAGATCTGATTAAGGTTTATTAAGTTTAGGGACATCTTGTTCAGTAAGTAGTTCCTCAAGGTTAATATCCTCAATAAGGTTATCTCTGGAGGTATACAGATTTTGATAAAAATATGTTGCTTCATTTATGATATCCTTGGAGTCATTCAATACAGTTCCATTATTTGTTTCTATACTTTTCATAGTTTTACTTATATAGTTTCTATTTTCCAAATTGCAAAAGTATTTGCTTATAGTTTCACCTTCATCTATCCATCTTGCCTTTGATCTCACTAATATACGTCTAGTTTGTTTTGTCTTAATTGTTGAAATACATTTATTTGGACTTATTTGGACAGGTGGATGACACTCACAACTGAACGCTCTCAAATTAGATTTAAACGTAGGTCAAATGGTAGTGTCATATTGGACAAAGTTAAATTTACTTGTAATATAATGGCCAAGTTTAATTTGTAAATGGTCCTAATGTGTTCCTTGGGAACATAACTGGGGAATTTTTATGACACGTTCTCTTTCAAGGTCGAAGGTCAAGGTCACGAGTTCCAAAATACTCCTTGTAAACGCGACAACTTGAAAAATACTTGTGCTATCAGGCTTATATTTGGTATATATCTACTATGGAAAAGGCCAAGATTTGAAAAGGTTTTCGCTAAAATTCCTTTAAAGGTCAAGGTCACAACGAGATCATGACTTAAGTATGCATTTGCGAACATGTCTTATTTCAAATATTAACACTATTAATCATTACATGATTGACATACACAATGAAAATTGATTATTGATTGTGTTACCTTGAAGGTTAAAGGTAAAGGTCATGATATATGGTCAAGGTCACCAGTTCTGAAATCACTAAATAACGTTTTTCGAGAACGTATTAATACATCATATAAATGGCTTTTCTTATACACCTGTGGAATTATTTTGACATGTTCACATTTAGGGTCAAATATCAAGGTCTTGAGTTCTGAAATCACTACAAAATCCTTGTACACACGATAACTTCAAACGTTTTTGTGCTATCAGGCTCTTATTTGGTATATATCAACTATGGAGAAAGTCCAAGATTTGAAAGAGTTTTCCCTAAAATCCATTAAAGGTCAAGGTGAGGTCACAACTTAATCTTCTAATACAACTGGGGAGTTCACATTCAAGGTCAAAGTTCAAGGTCATGAGTTCTGAAATCACTACAAAACTCATTGTAAACTCAAAAAACTGTGTGCTATCAGGCTCTTACTTGCTAAAATCTGCCAAAGGTCAAGGTCACAGCGAGGTCACAACTTAAACATGCATTTGTGAACATGCCTTACATTAACTGTTAAAACTTTTGACACTGTTAAATCATTACATGATTGATATACACAATCAAAAGTGATCATTAATTGTGTGACTTTGATTGTTGAATGTCAAAGGTCAACGTCATGAGATAATGGTTAAAGCCATGTTGCCTATTTAATTGTTGCTGTGGAGAAGGCGAAACAGGGAAAGGCGAGACCCTCAGGTTCGGAGCTTCGTGTTTTCGCGGTGTCTAGTTTTACTGCATCTGTATCGGGTCATAAACATTGTGCCAGTTAAGCTGTTGCACATTTGGCATTATACCCGCATTTTAAAAATTCAGTGGGCTTTATAAGTTGTTAGTGCGCATTGATAATTTTGTATATGCAACACATCGACTTATTGATTTTACAAGCAAAATATATTTCACAAAAATAAATCCAGCATAAAAGCCTACTTTGTAGAGAGCAGTTTTGAAAGTCAATATGAAAAATATATCATGTGAAAATCAGAAATCAAATATGGAAATCGCTATAAATTTACCTTCACCACTGCAAATGACAATACTTTTGAAGGTCATGTTGTCACATTGACCCTCTTCCATTCCGGTTCAGATGAGGTAAGGTGAGGGTTATACTGATGTTCCTGTCAATAAGATAATCAATTTCATAATTTAATAAATATAAGCTAGCTGTTTATTGGATATTATGAACATATTTGAACGTTCATATTCGAAAAATAAAAGGAATGAACCTGTGAACACAATGGCTCAATCTAGTGAGGTGATATAATAGTATTTTGTTTTTGACAGCAGCATTGTCTGTAGTGAATTGGAGAAATCTGATAATGTTAATTTGTGAATGGAAAGGTTAAAGACGGGTTTAAAAAATCAACAACTAAAACATATGACTCCCCTTAAGGAAAATTAACAGGTTTTTCCTAGTCATTTTGTTCATACACTGGTAGTCAGATATTAGTAAACAATTCATCTTTCAATGAATCTGACAATTGTTTTTCCTCTCCTGATATGATGATTCTAAAAGAGACAATATCAAAGGTATAAGAAAGAAGAAGAGCATATAAAACATTAAGGGATTATCAATCAAAAGGAAATTTCAAACGGTTATGATATAATTTACAATGAAAGGTTACTTAGCACGCCCTTCTTACTGAAATAAAGGGCTTTCACAAAAAAGATTTACCAATGGTTAAATAATTCTCAATAAAAAGAGTATTAAAACTAATGTACATGTTTATGTTAATAGCCAGGGAGGAATATATTAAAATTATTCCAAATTGTGAATTTTATGACCAGTTCTTGAAATTTTGCATGATGATAGGTATGGGTACAAGGTTTTCAGAAACCATCGCAAACAATATGAGATCGCCCAAATCCAAGATGGTTGCCGCAAAATAACTAAATGGTATGCAACTGTTTTTGTGTCAAATGTGTCATTGTATATATCAAATGAAAGCTCTAATTACAGGCTTTCTAAAATGTATACTTTAATAAGGTAATGTCAATTCATATTTGTACTATTTTTAGAAAAATGTTCCAAGATACATGACATTTTTTACCGACATCCACATCTTCATGTATGCTACAATTATCATTTAAAGATATCTATTAAATTCATGATTAATTGTTATTAAAAACTTTAATTTGTTATATGTTTTAAAAAAACCTAAAATTAGAAAAATCCATCTGAAGTTCTTAAATTTGTAATTGAATGGCATATTGTCCTTCAAGTAGTACAGGAAGTGCACTCATAGCTCCGAAACAAGGTCACACATATGTACTTTCAAGGTCTATGTCGAGGTCAAAGATCATTTTCTATGACATTTTAGAGCAAAATTACACAAAATATACACAAACTTGCAAATAAGCGTTGAATTGAAATTTCATATCTTCAAAATATATTCCACAATTAGAAAGTAATGTGCGCCTAAACTGAAATGAGTTAGTTATGTCTTATGATAACACATACATGTATATGCAGTGTGCATCCATGGCTGGCATCTGGTAGATATGTATCCCAATCACCAATCAGCATCTAGTTTTGTGGTGGTGTTGGGTCAAGTTTTGTGGTTCTGTTGGGTCATTTTTCTCTCAAGGAATGGTTCACAATAGGGTTTGACCATATGAATGACAGCTGACATATCACAGACAACAACAGATGCTTCTTTGGGTACTGGAGAAAGTCCAGGATCAGGAATGCCTGGTAGACAGCTGAGAAGAGATGACTTCATCCGAAGACATCAGACAAGGCAGAAGTTCTCATGTTTGAAGAAGTCAGCATCAGGTCGTGCTTGCAGGGACAGGAAAAGCTTGGGGAGTTCTGTATTTGCTTTTGCTGATCCTAACTTGTTTGCAGATCCACTGATGGCTGGTTGCTGAATGTATACGTACTGCATCTTTGGATGACATCAGATAAAAGATTTGATGCATTTTCAAGTTTCTCCCGTACAAAAAAACCCAAGACAGTTTGTCCAAGAGGCCAACGTCCGAGGCGAGGCCTTGGCCGAATACGGGGCTTAAGGACAAAATGCCCTGGCATTCCCGATGCAACGAGGAAACTATGGTAGTAACGGACTTACATCTCACTTATTCCGAGTGAAATAAAATGAAAAATTAAAATTATGAAAATGTCCACAACCTCTTTGTGGCCCTTCCCCGGTTATGAATGTGCTATGAATGTGCGTAGTACTATGGATGTTCAGCTTCAGCTGTTTAGCACATGCTTCTCGCGAGTCAACTTGCACGATACGAAATAAATGTTCGGGAATCGTGCAAACAATGCAAACCATTGCAATGTCACGACATGTACGTAAACATTTCGAAGCGAGGTGTAGGAATAGGAAAGGAATAGGATGTACATCTGTGTTGCCAGCGCGAGTAAAAAGTGAATTCTTAATAGAAATATATTCGCTCGGACTGTCACTATTTAGGTAACTGTAATTTCATATTTCTTTATTTGGCATGTACAACTATTATTCATAAAAAACGATTTATGTTTTAAACTAGTTATATAATTATTTCTAGATTAACATTTAAATTTCTAAAACGGGACACGGCAACTCTGTCTGCAGTAGAGAACTGTTCTACACGCAGTATGGTTTGGGTGCAATGCTTCACTGAATTTCAGCGTAGTACACCCATGGTTCGCTAGTTCCAGCGGATTCTCGCAGGTTTCACCGCAATGCATAGCCACATGGCGTTGTGGGTTTTCTCCCTGCCATACTACTAGAAGCCGCGATATAAGTGAACTACTCTTGAAAGCGGCGTTAAACCCCATCTCACCACACAATTTGGGGCTCGGCCGGGACAAAACCATACCATTTTGAACAGTAAATGTGGTATACATTATAAACCTTACTATTTTATTCATTCATTGAAAAACCCAGCTTTATCATTTCGCAATACTATATCAAACCAGAATGATTTGTGTCTGCCATGGGTATAGAGAATATCATGATGTTAAGGAAAGCTGAACATTGCCTTGTGTTTGTTAAGCCATCTTCTAGAAAAATAGATATACAGAAGACTTAAGTTGATATAAGTTAGAGATAGCATATCTGATGGTGAGGCTATGGAGAAGATAGTTCAGTCAGATGAGATTCATTAACAGAGGTATGGGTTGGAAGTGCGGATGCAGAAAATAGCGCCTAAAGAGCAGAAGAACAAAAGAAGAACGTGAGAGACAATGAGAACATGGGACTAAAACTCCTGTCATCCGTCTAATTCTATTGAACATGTCCAGCTTGTTTCTCATTTCAAGGAATCTGATTTTGATAATAACTTCGTCTAAACTGGCCTAAAGAATCATGGGCTGTCCTCTTACAAAGTGTTCGGCTTCGGATCAAGAGGTCCCGGGTTCGAATCCCGCCAGGGGCACGGCAACTTTGTCTGCAGTAGAGAACTGTTCTACACGCAGTAAGGTTTGGGTGCAATGCTACACTGAATTTCAGTGCAGTACCACCCATGGTTCGCTAGTTCCAGCCGATGCTCGCAGGTTTCACCGCAATGCATAACCACATGGCGCTGCGGGCGTTCTCCCTGCCGTAATACTAGCAGCCGTGATATAAGTGAAATACTCTTGAAAGCGGCGTTAAACCCGAACTCACCTCTGCTCACCTTAAAAAGTGTTTTATTGGTAGGGCTCATGATGTGTGTGTTTCACTTTCCTATGCACAAAACAATGACTATGAACTTGTGCCAGAATATTATCACTAAAAGTTCAGAAATACAGGACTCTTACGCATTTGTTGAATTTGCTTAACAGAAATCCACCGGTTTTGGCAGATGGGGAACAATTAGTAAAGTCTTTGATAAACGTGACCTTCTTAAGTCCAATCTTAACATATGGACTACGATCAAAGTTAAGAATTCTTAAGGCTACGAACGTTTCGAGGATAAGGCCCCAACCTACTATGTTTGAGGACTTCAAGAGACTGTACAAAGACTTAAAAACTCATTTTGATGAACAGAAAATTGAAACATTGGACCAGGCCGCAGTTGTAGCAGATGACTTTTCACTTCACACAATGGTTTCTGCAAACGGCATTCTATAAAGGAGGTCAATGCATGCCAGGTCAATATGAACTTCGTCCAAGTTCTCCACAACCAGATGTTAGAAGTCGTTACCCTCCCAAGCCAGATGTTAAGTCTTATTTCAACCAAACTCAGCGTCATTAATCGTTACCAAGATGCATTCACTTGTTATCTCAAGAGTAGGTAATACCGTTGCATATTGTCGTCGTCCTGCCCGTCTGTCTGTTCGTCCGTGATCATTTCGTTTCCGGAGCAGAACTTGAAAACCCCTTATCATATCTTCCTGAAACCTTAAATGTGTATTAACCACTAACTGAAGTGATGCCTTGGAATATCTTAGATTTCTGAAAATTGCATTTTTAATATTATTTCTGTTTATTTTTCACGTTTTTATTTGAAATAAATACTATAACTCATTAACGCCGACAGGTAATAACCAGCTAAACCACTGAGCCGCCCTCTAGTCTAGCATCTGGCTGCAGCGAGATTAATTACGCCTTTTCACCTCTCATTTAGCGAGACCTGATTGTCATATACAGGCTTTGATTGTTTGTTGTGTCTGGCGTAAAGATCAATAGTGTACAGTTATTGGGTGGGACGGAACAATTGTAAATTATGTAACATTAGGATATCAGCTAATGATTTATTTTGTTGTTAGTTTGTGATGTATTGTTAAATAATGTACCGTACCATGATGACCATACGTGAGATACCCTAACAAAAGAACACTTTATTTACTATATGTATACTTGTTGATAGTATAAAACATCTTAAAGTAGTTTCATGGTATAAAACAATAGCGTGACAAGTCAGCATTAAAGAGAGCAGGACGCACAGGAACTCGATATCGTAAGTAAAACATAGGTAAAACGTAGGTAAAACAAACCTACCCCCTATATAACATAGAGTAAAGGAGCAAGGGCAGCCATGTTGCCGATCTAAGGGTCCATTCAACATTAGGTCAAAAGTTACACTAAGAATTTGTGACATTTAAGGATTGTTTTACATGTTTTGTGCCTCTATCGAAATATAACAGCAACAAATTGTATAACATCGCGTAGCGTAGCGGAGCGATGTTATACACAATTTGTTGCTGTTATACTTCGATAGAGGCACAAAACATGTAAAACAATCCTTATAATTACAAAATCAACAGGTTTTTCTTTAAATATATACACGAGAAACAGCAGCTTGTTACACGCAATGATACATGGCTGAATCAAAATTGAGGAATCCTTCATCTAAAACGGCAGAGGATTTAATTTCGTTTTCCCCAACATTCACATACATACAATCAGAGTTCGTTTATTCCTGCTTTTTAGATTAACCCTCATTAGCATATCACGCGACGTTCAAACATGGCTACTGTTAGTGAAGCGCTGTGAGTGAACAAGCTTGAGGACTTGTATCTATCAAAATTAAGTGTTCCCGGTGAAGTTAATAGTCTCATTCGGAAAAGAAATGTATATTCCAGTTATCGGTGTAGATGTGAAGACGAAATGACATATGTATTTCATATTTTGCATCAAAACGTTACGCTTAGCTGTAAGAACCGGCTGACCCGACCGTTTGTTCGAATGGATTGTGACGTCACAAGGTACGAAAGCACGAGGTATGGTCGACATTTTATCTGCATTCATCGAGAAATGGCAGCAGGTTTTTGAGAGCTCTCGTCCAATCAGAAACGCGGAAATTAGTGTAACAAAATCATTTTGTAATTATACACAAATGAACGCACGTACTTATCGTTACTTAAAGTTTTATCGAGTTCCTGTGGCAGGATGTCACAGAAAAGTATGTACACTCTGAATAACAGATTTTAATCCCAGAAGTATTGATAGTTGATGTAGTTATTCAAATGCTATATTTTGTTGGTATGTTATCATGAACTACAATTTAGCTCACTTCCTAAATAGCAGTGTTGCATATTTATTATTGAAAAACAAAGAATGTAATTATTACCTGACTTAAAATATCCAAATGGTAATTACAGGTTTTACATGGCATTACATAATGTACATTCTGAACATACTAGCCTATACCAAAAAGGATCCTTTGTATCTTTAACACAATGATGCTTTTTGAGATACATTTATTACTGTATAGTTTTATTGTATGATGCCCTTTGTTCATGGAAAATATTAAAAGACAATGTATAGTAGTAAAACATAAAACAGTATTTCAAGAGTAAAATACAAAAACTAACAGTAATAACTTCTCAATAATTTAAATCGCTTAATCGCTAGTGAGCCTTTTTAATAGATTTTGATGAGTGTCCTGCAGTAGCATTCAACACATAAAGTATCATGTGGACACAAGTGTTCCACGAGCTAGGAGTCCGTGTGTGATGAGAGAGCATTTGCCACTTTCAAACGACCAAGACACTGAGACAGTTATTACGTTATTATCATTTGAAATCATCTGCCTGTAGCCTTTCTTGAATTTGGGGAGTGTCTTGCAGTAACAGTAGCATTAAACCCATTTAGCATGTGAACACAAGTATTCCTCAAACTAAAGTTCTTGTGTGGTGAGATTTATGTTTAGGTCAAATGTATTAAGAGAAAATAACCAAGGTCAAGTTTGGTAAAAGACAGGTCGAGTATTGCCTTGTCACGAGCCGCATTTAATGTTATTAACTCCATATAGATTAATACCTCTAATAATTACCAATATGATTGAAAATAACCGAGTTAATATGTTCGATACGAGCACATGTGCACATATCACGTTTGCCAAGCAACCAGTGTTTCACCGCGACTTACCGTATTTCGTCGACTGTGACGTCATAACACGATTGTTCGTGACGTCACTGTAGCTTGCATTCGCAAAGGAAGTGGGCCATTTCCTGGATATTTTTACGCGAATGAAATTATATAGAATGGGTAATAAAGAAATCATTACACTCGAAAGTGTGTCATATCATGACTTTTACGAAACACGTGCAAATTTGTATTTTACCCTCGCTCTCGCTCGGACAATACAAAAATTCACACTCCTTTCGTCATATGACACACTTCCTCAGGTAATAATCTCTATTTATTTCATTTCTTTATTATATTTTTAAAACATAACGTCCATTGAGTTAAATCGGTTTAGATTTTAAACAAATTGATCGAGCTTTGAAGGTTTATGTCAACAATAGTGGTTTTATGAACTAGATGTGAGCAAGGCCGATGAGTGTATTGATATTGCTGCCAATCTTGTCAGTGATAAACTTATCTCTGCCCCAGCGGCTACTATAGGCAATAGGAGACAGATTAATAAATGCCATTCAAATTCTTAACCATGGTTTAATAAAGAATGCAAATTGACACGTAGAAAGTAACATAACAGCAAAAAACGATACTCTAAATAACATTGTGTCCAGAACCGTTCGGCCTTTTTACATTCGAGTAAGCAGTATAGTAATTTCTACATTAAGCTTATGAATCTTATAAACGCCAGTGCAGAAAAACCCTACGGGAAACAAAAACTAAAATCCTAAAGAATTTTGGACTTTATTGAAATTTTTCAGTAAGAAGCTAGGAAAACCCTTAGTTGACGTAAATAAGTTATATGAATATTTGAGTTGAATGAGTGTGATGACAATTTCAGCTTGGATGCGAGTTATTTGCCTGTTATTAAGAACTTGATTGTGTCATAACTGTAGAGGCAATCTACGCAGATGTGAATAAGTTACGTAATAATAAAGCTTGTGGTGTAGGTAATATATATAATGAGTATATAAAGACTACTATTCATGCCATAATGTTCGGCTTCGGATCAAGAGGTCCGGGGTTCGAATCCCGACAGGGGCACGGCAACTTTGTCTGCAGTAGAGGACTGTTCTACACGCAGTAAGGTTTTGGTGCAATGCTACACTGAATTTCAGCGTAGTACCATCCATGGTTCGCTAGTTCCAGCCGATGCTCGGTTTCAGTGCAATGCATAGCCACATGGCGCTTCGGGCTTTCTCCCTACCGTGATATAAGTAAAACAACTCACTCATGTCTTAATGCCTGTACTTCTAAAGCTGTTCAATACTGTTTTTAGCAATGATGTAATGCCTGCAGCTTTGCTTGTTGGTTACATTAGACCAAATTATAAAAACAAACGGGATCCTGCAGAACCAGACAGACGTAATATGTATATATCTCAATCTGGCTTCTCCACTGCCTCTCCATTGTATAAACACTATGTACATCAACCTAGTCGATCTCAATCATCTCCGCACGGTCTTCGTCTCAACCAGTACCCAGCCGACCTAGTAAACAACTACATCAAGACCACCCTCAGCCCCAGACACAAGACACCCCGTCCGACTTTGTATACTATGTAATGAAGCTGTATGTGACGAGTACCATTTTTTACTTGCATGTCCATCACTCTGTGAACAAAGAAAAACTTTCTTACCAAAATACTTCTGTGTAAACCCAACAATTCTTAAATTTATATTCTTAATGAAATGTGATTATCAACCACTTATCTGTAAACTATCCAAATATATAAAACACTGCCTGTACCTTTTCAAATGATATCATGTAAATTTTTAGTAATACTCATGCTTGTATATACCTGTATGTTCTCTATATCACTTTGTGTGCTTTTTGAGAATAAACTCTGTTCTGTTCTGTTCTGTCCGCAGTCAGCCCTATTCATAATTAGTATCCCATACGTCAAGACTATGAGCCACCACATCCGACAACTACTCAAGAAACAAGCTAACATTGAAGTAGTATACCAGAGAGGACAATCAATGAAGAACATTCTCCGTGCCACTGTTAGACCTTCCACCACCACCACCAAACACTACCCATCCGGCGTAGTTTACCACATTCAATGTGAATGTGGCGACTCTTACATTGGCGAGACTGCCCTGCCCCTGCCCCTTCCCCTCAGAATCAAGGAACACAAAACCTCAGTGAGAAATAAAGACTCAAAATCACCTATTTCTGATCACGTCCAAGTCAACCCAGAACACAACATCCTGTGGGACAACACCAAGGTCATGGAAGCCAATTGATCAGACTCTAAAATCAGGAAACTCTTAGAAGCTCTGAACATTTAAAATGTCATCCCCCTATGAACAGGGATCAAGGGTATTACATACCATCGGCTTACCATCACTTAATCAAGCCCAATCAACGCTAGCTTATCATTACCCCTGTCAATCACTAGTTCTCAATTAACACCCATATCCATTGTATAAACACTATGTACAGCAACCTGATTCATTATAATCACGTTGTACATCAACCCATTCAATTGTAAAAACATATTCCATGTATATATATATGCCATACCACAATGTTCAGTATCATTTGCTTGATAACGGTGTGAGTATCTACGCCGAAACGTCGCATATCTTTGCAATAAAAAAGTTGTAAATTCATATATTTGTTTATTCTTTGAGAATATTTAATACAACTATTTACAGAAAAATTAACCATGCTGCTAAAGGGCCTGTCGCCGTTTTAAGATAAGGTTACAGGTTTTGGCTGTATTAAAAGACATTTGTACATTGGACAGTAAAAATAGTATCTTATCAACCTCATTAAAAGCCATAAAACTAGAATTAAAGTCCTGCCATTTATTAAAAAAGACATTTCTTTCAAAAGAATAAAGTGGACAGTGCAATTACACATGGCGCTTATCTTCAATAAAAGCCTGACAATGAAAACAGGTTATTTCCGTTAGAGGAGTACAATTATACCTTCCAGTTTCAGCTCTTAGAGGAGCAACACCACATCTAAAAAGTGCTAAAGCACGTCTAAAAGGGCGAGGCATAAGGCAATTAACATAACATTTTCAATAGAACCTTCAGCCGATGATATGCGTTGTCTTTGTATCTTTGCAAGTCTAGTCACCAATGAACAAAGCGGTAGCAAGTTATGAACCACGTGACATTGGGGGTAATCCGAAATAATTGGCACAAACAAATGTGGATTTTGATTATCAGTATTTGTCATATTGACAGAAATTTTCTTTTTTTTCTCATTAGAATCAATAATAAACTTGTAATCTGCGATTAAAGTTAATATCACACGAAACCGGGCGCTTTTATATTTGTTTAGTACATCATTTTGCATTCCGAAATTGGAAACTACGTTTCGTGTGGTTAAGCGTTTTTCTGGCTATGTTTGTTTCGGGCCCGGCGCCCCACCCGGCTTACGCCGCCGAAAATGGCGACACCGGCGGACGCCTATATGGCGTACTCCGAATGCTTCGTTTTTAAATGACAGGCAGAGGTGGCGTATAAGGGCTTACACATGCTATATCCTTGCAAAATTTAATAAGAATAGTTTCTGTTACTTTGCATTTGACAACTACATACTTTGACTAACTGATGTATTTAAAAAAAATACTGGTTCTTAAAACAATACATTGCACGCTAATAGAATGCCAATCCAGGTTTCGTGGTATTAATTTGAAACCAAAAAAAAAGTTTCATCATATAAATTACATGTTTATTGAAGCTAGTGTGAGGGATGCTGGCGTCTAACTGTATGTACGCCGATACACTTGTTTCCATTTAAGCCTGGTACGCCGGTCACGTGGTCGGTGTATACGCCGGTGAAACAAATCAACATATCCACTGACGTACTTTTACTGAATTTTGCAGATGTCGACTTGGTGAAGGCAATGTTATAGAGTTGGTTTCCACAAATTTAAAACTAAAAATTAAAACCAGAATCGTCATACGGTAAATTAATAACAATGTCATATTTGTCCACTGTTCAAACATTGGTATGATAACAGACGGTGTTGTGTTGTATTGTGCGTTAGTTGCCGTATTGAAACTCCCGTTACATTTTGTCCTTAGAACAAGTCCGAATTCCTTCGGTGATACTTTTACTGGAATAATACACCCGAGGTACTTGATTGTAAAACGGGATGATAAATTAAATATACAAAGCGTTTGAAACAAAGGATAATTCTAAGGAGATAAAAATACATCGTAAAATTGTTTACAACTTTTAAAACAATTAGAATGTTAGTCTATGAATTTCTAACAAATAACACTAGACAGAAAGACAAACACAAAACATTCCAATACTATGCAAATAGTTAATTAGGCTGTAATTTGTTACAGAAAAAAAACGTAAAATAAGATATATTGACATGTTATGATGTGTGAAGAGGACTGTCGGGCAGCGCCAATCAAGGCTTCTTATGCAGACTATTGAATTTTGTAAAATGCATATTTATCAAATTGTGTACTTTCATTTCTTCACATACCGTCAGTCCATTCAGCACCCATATTCTCCTGGAATCACCTCCCACTTATAAATCACCGCCTCACGTTCCACCCACTACATCTACCCAGGTGCCCCAAGCTTGCCTTTTTAAAGACTTTTCTTGTAAATACAGTTTTCCAAATACAATTAAAACGATCAAATAAATTACCAGTTACTTCAGAAACAACAAGAGGTATGTGATAATTAACATTTATGTTATTAAAATGTTGATGCCCAAGATCAGAAAATTTAATGCGAACTCTGAAATTCCAATTCCGTTTCTTTAAAACAGCATATTTATCACTCCAAACAAAAACTTTACTTGTAATACTGAACGGATCTACATTACATAGACTTCTAACAGATCTATCAACTTCTCGCCATTGGTGATATCCCACTTCCCTTAGCAGAATCTACCGTATTTGGAGGTGTGCTGTTTACAAGTAACCTTTCTACAAAAACCAGAAGTGAAAAATATTGTCAGAAAGCAAGACAGAATGTCAACTCACTAAGATCCATAGGTATGAATCATTCTGGCCTACATCCATTCATATGTGTTAAGATATGGCTCAGAATGATTCTTAAAACTAGTCTTTACGGCTGTGAATTATTACCAAATATTAATGGTCAACATGCTGACTTATTTGAGCAAACACAGAGGTATTTTGCTCGACTTGTCCAAGGTCTTGATAAAAGATCATCATCAATATCAACTATTGCAAATTTGGGATTATGGTCACTTATTGGTTACATCGATAAATGTAAACTTCTCTTCCTCGGGCGACTATGTAATATCGATTGTAACAACTTTGTAAAACATATATTTTGTGGCGCTATTACATCTTCAGTTAAATCAAACAGCATATGTGATGATCTTCTATTAATATCTACAAAATATAATCTAAACAACTATATTGACAAATATATTGCTCAAGGCATATTTCCTCCAAAACATGTTTGGAGAAGAATTGTAAATAGTACTGTACATAGTTATGAGGAAAACATGTGGCGATCACAAACTCTATATCGCTCAAACATGTCATTTTATGCATCAACTCATACTACACTCTCTTATCATATTCTCTGGCAACTGGCATACAAATACCCAAATTATAAATCTTCCTTACAATTTTGTGTCAAAATATCCTCAAGAGGTAAAATATCAAGTGACTGTACTCTCTGCAAAAAGCAAACGTTTGACTATGACTTCCATATATTACTTCACTGTGAAAAGTTACTCCAGCAAAGGAATGACTTTTTTACATATTTAATTGATAACCTTGATGTTGAAACTTATGTATTATTTGAAATGCAAGATGAACAAGATATGTTATCATTTCTCTTTGGAGCAGAAAACAGCTTTTACTTCTCAATAGATACAATGTTATGGGAAAATATTTTATTACGATTTTCACTGTATGTACATGACCTAAAACCTTATTTTCTTCAATGTTACAATGAGTAATACACTTCATGTCCATGATTGCTGTAAATAACCTTGTATATAAAATTTATGTTATTCTCATGTATGTGATGTAGTATGAAGTAATACCATGATGTAAATGTGTAATCTTCGGTATTAACTGGAGGAAATAAAGATATCTCTCTCTCTCTCTCTCTCTCTCATGGCAATTTATACATAGTAATTAACAGACCAAGCGCACGACTAGCAGAACTAGCTACAGGTTTTTCCATACGTAAATAATCTACATGCTCGGTCAACAGTAAACCAAGATAATTATAACAGTCGGTAACTTCCAATTCTATATCACTACACATGAATAAAACTGTTAGAACTTCTGACGGACCTCTAGAATGAACAAAGTTTGATTTGGCATTATTAACAGCCATCTTATTGGATACACACCAATAATGTGAACAGTTCAACATAACATTTAATTCATTTTCATTCATTCATTTAATTTCATTCATTCTCAGCAATTAAAACAACATTATCAGCATATGCTTAAACTCCGATGTTGAAACCATCAACTTTACCACCTAAGGATATAGCTTAAATACAATCAATAAGATCGTTAACATACAAATTAAACATAAGTGGTGATAACAAACAACCTTGTTTTAAACCACACTGAACATCAAACCTGGGTGTAAATTGTCCATTAATACGCACAGCGCATTTACCATTTTTGTAAAGTGAAAAATAGCTTTAAACATGCCACCTTCACACCAAAACATTTAAGTTTCTACCAAAGTATGGACCAATCAATGCAGTCATAGGCTTTCGTAAAATCAATAATAACTGTAAAAGTTTATTTCCTTAGTGATTTTCGAGTTTCAATGATAGACGTTAGGCTCGCGATGTGTTCCATGGTTGAGCGACTCTTTCTAAAGCCGTTTTGATGACCAATTAGAACCATGTAACTACAGGGGACTTTCTTTCTAAAGTTGTTTAGGACAGCTTTTTACCTCGATGGCTCTGTAGTTCACATTTCAAAGCTTTCCTCTGATCAAGTGTTGAAATCTTAGCGAAGGAATTTTCGAGAGAGAGAGAGAGAGAGAGAGAGAGAGAGAGAGAGAGAGAGAGAGAGAGAGATGAAGAGGGAGAGAGAGAGAGAGAGAGAGAGAGAGAGAGAGAGAGAGAGAGAGAGAGAGAGAGAGAGAGAGAGAGAGAGAGAGAGAGAGAGAGAGAGAGAGAGAGAGAGAGAGAGAGAGAGAGATTATTCGCCAGCTCAACGGACCGATCAGATCGTTCGAAAGAGTGTCTACTGCGGACTAACGTTCACGGGAGAGGTTTTTGTGGTCAAATTTCGAGTTTGGAGAGCTATACAAGTTATCTTAGGGGTGATATATGTTGGAGATCAGTCGGGTTTTGCGGAGAAATGTATAATTGATAAGTACGCGCGTTCATTTGTGTATGTCACCAATTCTTAGCGTAACTTTTGACCTACTGTTGAATGGGCCCTTAGATCGGCGAAAAGGCTGGCCATGCTCCTTTACTCTGTTTAACCTACGTTTTACCTACATTTTACTGACGATATTGAGTTCGTGTGGGAAAGATGTTTTCAAGAAAATCGTCCTGTTCTTATGTATGCCACTTCTAAATGCCCTTCAAAGACCTGTTCAATTGTAATTTGTACCTCTATTGACATTGTAAGTCAATATTTTTTTATCTTGGTATACTATTCGCTGGTAATGGTCGACTCGTTAGAGCAATCAAACGCCTTACCGTACAAGCTAAGAAGGTAATGTTTGTTATTTTCAAAAGAATTCGTCAAATTGATATCACAATAGACTGCCGACTTAAATTATTTGATAATCTTGTCAAACCAATCCTCCTTTACGGAGCAGCAGTTTGGGGGTTTTGAAAAAGTTTCCATCATCGAACGTGTCCATCTTAAATTTTGTAAATATATTTTGAATGTTAAGCAATCAACTGCAGAATTTATGATTTACGGTGAACTAGGTAGATACCCTATCAGTATATCCGTAAAGGTTAGAATTATTTCAAACTGGGCTAAACTATTATGTTCTAATGGTAAACTAAGCAATATTTGCTATAATATCATGTACAATCTATATTCTTCAAATGCTGATTTAAATTTTCCATTACTGTCAAGTGAATATCCTTCAGGATACAGGATTTTACTATATTTGGCTCTCCCAGTCAGTACCTAACCAAATTTGACTTAAAAATAATGTACAAGTTATTCTCATTGATCAATTTAAACAGTTATGGTGGCAGTCGGATGTCGACTCGTCGAAAGGTTATTATTACATAATGTATAAGCAATCAATAATTCTAGAACCTTATCTATTACAATTACCTTACTATTACAGACTCTTGTTGAATAAATGTAAAACAGCAAACCACAGACTCCCCATTGAAACGGGACGTTGATCCGGCATTAAACGATGTTATAGAACCTGCCGCTTTTGTACATAATCTTTTTGTGATGAACTCCATTTTATACCTTACTGCCTGGCACTAAATGCTCTTAGACACCAATATCTTCCCCATTATAAATATCAACATCTCAAAATCGAAAATTATTTTTATTTAATGAAATGTGATTATTCACCACTTAAATTATAAGTTGCCTAATGTATTAAAACTGGACTCTGTACCGTGTTTTAATATCTTTGTAAATGCTTTTCTCTGTGTCACTTTATGTGATTTTTTAGAATAAAAATTATGTTCTGTTCTGTTCTGTTCATTGAAACTCATGTTTATCCACGTGATCCGTTTGGCGATCTATATCTTGATTTGTGCACGTGGCCAAACACATGGAGTCTAACATTTTTAATCCACCTTTACCTTATTTCATTGATTAATGGAATTCTGATTGTTAATTATCGCTATCAACACATTATTTATATAAGGTCCGCGTTATTAACATTTACCAGGTGAAAAACATAAGGCTATTTGCGCTACCTGGCGACTAATTAGTCTCCTATACTATACATGTAAGACTGCCAACACGTTTTGAGCAGGTTGCAGGTGTCATCATTGATCAACTATAAAATACACGGACTACTCTCTTATCTGTTATTGCCTCTCTGACTAATCTTCACGGACTCAAATACATTCAGAGTGAGTGGGCAAACTTGGGGACTTTGTTGAATTCAAAGAAGCTTCATCTTTTTAACAGTGTCATCATTTTGTATCATCAGGCTAGATTGTGGGCACTTTGACGTTTTGTTGTGAATCTCATAGTTGATCTTGAGGCAACTCTGAAAATTAAGCCACGACAACTATTCAAATCCATGTCTTGAGGGGCGTTCTGCTTATACGTATTCCTCTGTTTGTTACTGCCAGCTTACGAACCTTTCTTCACAGGCTTCAGCTAAAGTGCGAACCATACGTATTCCTCTGTTACTGCCAACTTACGGACCTTCCTTCAAAGCATTTACCTGTGTTTCTACCGCGTACAGACTTACCATTTACCTGTGTTTCTACCGCGTACAGACTCTCCAGTTACCTGTGTTTCTAACGCGTACAGACTCACCATTTACCTGTGTTTCTACCGCGTACAGACTCACCAGTTACTTGTGTTCCTACCGAGTAAAGACTCACCAGTTACTTGTGTTCCTACCGAGTAAAGACTCACCAGTTACCAGTGTTCCTACAGAGTAAAGACTTACCAGTTACCTGTGTTCCTACAGAGTAAAGACTTACCAGTTACCTGTGTTCCTACAGAGTATATAGACCAACCAGTTACCTGTGTTCCTACCGAGTAAAGACTCACCAGTTACCCGTGTTTCTATCAACTATGGACACTACAGCTGCTTCGGGTTCGTCGAATGGTACGTCATATGACTTTGGAACGAATTACTACCTTGTATTTTTCTATTGCTTTGGGGGTTTAACGGTTATTATAAGCAACAGTATTGTAGTGATAGTTGTGGTCAACTCTCAGGACCTTCATAAACCAACCTTATGGAACATTGCGTTCATGGCAACATGCGATCTCCTTTATGGTTTACACTACATTGTCTTTTCAGTTCCATCTCTTGTCCTAGGCAAATTTGCATATTCCGAGAAACTCATAACCGTTGCTTCAATGTCTATGACACTGCTTTTCGGACAAAATGTACTCAATATCCATCTGACCCTAGTAGACAGGTTCATAGCTATTGTTTGGCCTCTGAGGTATTCACGGCTTATGTCAGCTAGCAAATTTCTGATTGCTGTTCTCTCAATGGTCGCCATTAACATTGGACGTCTATGCGTCATCATATTTCCAAATGGTGTGATGTACTACAATGCCGGAATTGGGATCTGTTTGGTTAATTTTAATACCATGACGGCCGGAATTGCATCTGTTGGACTTCCGTTTCTGATCAACGTCCTGAACGTACTAATCCTGATCATCATATGCGTTAAGCTGAGGCTGAGGAATAAGTTGCACCCGACGACTTCGTCTACCCAAGGCCACATGTTCACAGTTACAATGAGTTTGGCTGCACTGGTGTTTCTTCTTTGTTATCTACCTACATGCACAGCAATCATCAACCATGTCATTTATGGAGCGGATGAGACCAACCTGTTGTACGTCCAGGTTGGTCTTATATTTCTTCTGTCCAACAGCTTCTGGAATGTAGTGATCTATGCTACAACATTCAGACCATTTAGAGACAGCTTCCTCGGTCTGTTTTGTACGAAGTATTTTCGTAATCGAAGGCGCCGGGAGTTTCAGACGAAACAGGACAATATATCTTAATTCAATTTATATAAAGGCATTGTAGCACGCCGTTCTTTCTGAAATAAAATGAATTCACGAACAGGAAAATAAGTGTTGCTTATAGTTGTATAATACTCCCCAATCAATATAAAATCAAATGTACATGGTTCGGTTAAGCTATGTGACTTCGTTTCCCTTTGGTGTTAATTTAAAATGGCCGCTCAAAGGTATTTAAAGTATAATGTAGCGAAACCTAAAAATTGTTTACACCGAGAGTATAGTATTAAATATGGCACCATGATGGAAGCGTCAACCATCTTGCTTGCCTGAACTCTCAAAATCGCATCAGGCCAAAAAATCTACCTCTCACACTGAAGAGTTCCACACAATTTTGCCTTATATGTCGCACCAATTTCTACCCATACGGTTAACCGTTTTCTATGGAAACGGCTTATCGGATGAAGTAATGAGATGTTTACACTCTAACGTGACGATATATTGTATAAACTTTAACATTTAATATATAGCAACTTTGAGACAAAATAATATGCCAAAAACGTGCTACAGTGCCTTTAATGTTGTTATTATTTCTTTCTGCAGTTGTTAACCCCTGACATCCCTCAAGATCCTTTCCCTTTGACCAAAAACGTTATCAATCATGAATTATGAATGATTAAAGCCAGAGATGTTTCGGAGGTTACATGTATTATCGAAAAAATGTTAAATGATATGAATTTTAGTAAGCTGACTTGACATAATCGATGTGTTATTTTGTTCTTACATTCACTTGATACATTAATTTCTGAGATTATGTTTGGTCATGAGCAATCGAAAACATACAACAAAATCTCGATGATAAAATTTATATCGTACCGTATGCATTGCTACTTCAGAAACAGATAGATAGTCCCATTGGCTACGAACCGGAAAAGGACAGTGAATCAGTCAGCTTTTAAATCTGACACCACTTCAACCTCCTAGAGTTTTCCAACTGTTAGGCCATAACAAAAAATAATGTGTTTCTGGTTTCCACCCGCGTCAGTTTCAAACCCACGCACCGGGTCTTTTTTTCTAGGTCTTAACAAAAGAAAGGAGCAGATAAGTCTATAATTATTTAGCCTAAAAAAACATTGGACATTGAAAGTGTCACTCGTTTTTGGAGTGTAGGTGTGAGATTATTTGCCATTGTAATAACAACACATATTTAAGGGAGTTTGTGTTTTATTTACATAAATAATGTGTTACTTTTTTCTGTTAACTTGTGAGAAGTTTGTATAAAATTAAATTTATCTTTTCTTTCGAAAAAAAAATGTTGTAATTCTTTTTTTTAAAATCGCGTCATCGCATTATTTTTGTCATCATGTAAAGACCAGAAACATTAATATTTTTTTTAATTATTTTTAGGCCTTAAAGTGTGTCTACTAAATCCTCAATCTGCCTGCAACATATGTAGGAACATTGTAGATGTGGTACTGGATCACCATATTGATATGCTATTGCTTACTGACACACGGCTTAAAGGGACAATAGCACGTTTCTTCGTTGAAATAAGTCGATGAAATGTTTTTAAGAAATAATGTCACCAATAGTAAAACACGCTACTCTTTTCGGAACATCAAGTTAAAAATGAGTGTACATGGTTCCATAAAACCATGGGAATCGTTTTTGAAATTCGAAATTATGAAAGGTGTTCACATTAAAATGGCCGCCATGCTTTATACATGAAAGACTGTTATTACCATTACGGATAATTGGTTTGTGAAATAAAATGTTTTACCCTCTAAAGTAAATATCAATGACATAAACCATCATTTAAAATGGGAAATTTGAAAATATAAAATTTGCAAAAAAAATAAAACGTGTTACAGCTCCTTTAAACCTTTAGCGGTTGAATCAAGGATTATGAAACTCATAACTTGTCAACTTAGGATTTCTTGTGGATGTTGACTATATGTGTCTGATATTCAGGAGTAACTTTCAAGTTAAAATTGTACTCTTTCGAACTCTTAAAACTATAGCATAAGCATAAGCATAGCATAATTTCCACTTTCATTGAATTTTACCTTAAATACCAAACATAATGTAAAGCAACCAACTTTGAAATAGCAATTTCAGCACCCCATGTGTGTTTTGAACAGTTATTACATATTAATTATCATATTCACATAAATGAAATTTGCATAACTCAAAATCGACTTCCTCCGGTAGAAGTATTTTGTGTTTTTACTGTTGAAAATTTAGTAAAGTTTATTTTGCCCTTCGGGGTACATGTGATTTGTATGTTGCATGTTATCTGTTTAGTTTGAGTTTGGTGTCAGTCAGCATGGTTTCAAATATGAGTGTTTTAAGGCGGTATCACACAGTTTTATTTAAATAGACAGTTTTCCGAGGAATAAAATTTGCCATTTTTCGGGATACGAACTCATATCGTTCGGAGATCTGTTTGTTACTGCCTGCATACGGACCTTCCTTCACAGGCTTCAGCTAAAGTGCGAACCATACGTATTCCTCTGTTTGTAACTAATAACTAATAACAGCCCGTAGACTCCCATGTTCTGACGCAATTCAGTTAACCAAACACACGACCATCAACAAAAGCTTTCGGTGCGAGAAGAAACCTCTAAACAGCTATCAAAACGGCGACCGTTTAAAACCTATGGTGTGATTGGAATTGGTCAGCTACTTGACTGTGCGTTGACTGCACTAAAGTAAACACACGCCTATACGGGTTGTCCTCAGACCCTGTGGCAAGGAAATATTGATCCAGTTCGTATCTATTTTGCACATTTAATTCCTCGGAACAGGGTCGATTTTAATCAGACTGTGCTTTAACATGTCTGTTATCTCGAAGAAAGTTATGATTATGAAGCGCCTACGTTTGATTCAGTTGTATATCAAATATGGTGCTGTATGAATACTGCATATTATAAACATTATGATTATGTTTTGATAGGTGAATGTCTCACACTTTGAAATAACGTGTGATCGAGGTTAAGGGAAAAATTATACTCACGTGTAAAAGGAACGTTCCCATATTTTCAAGAGAGTATTACCGACAAAATACTGCTGTCGGAGAAGGAACTATCGTGTACATTTACGACATTTTACATTGTACATCTGTCAAATATGTTATTGATACGACTTCATGTATTCGTTGTTGTAACTGACCATTTGATCATATTGATATAATACAGATCAATATTGATATCGTTTGTGCTTGAAGTGATATATTTTGTACCCTGACCATTATTATGTATTCGCATAAATGCACTTTAAGAATACAGAATTATGTGCAAGTATTTGTTGCGTTGTTTCCATGTAGATCGTATGGACATTCCGTTGTTTTTGCTGTCATTTATGTTTATTGATAGTGAATAATAACGAAGGGGAATGAGAACTAGAACCAATCAACAGGATAGTAATAAATACTTCTCCTCCGTTACTGCACTATAAAATTGTTACTTGTATAGTTGAACAAAAAGTACACCAAATATGAGCGTGTGGGCACAATATACTATTATCTTAACTTTTGGATTGCTTCTGAGATGGTTAGAGCTGAGGTTTAATGCCGCTTCCAAGAGTATTTCATTTATATCACGACAACTAGTTTTATTGCAGGGAGAAAGCCGCAAAGTCATGTGGCTATGCATTGCGGTGAAACCCACGAGCATCGGCTGAAACTAGCGAACCATGGGTGGTACTGCGCTGATATTCAGTTTATCGTTGAATGGAAGATTTATCTGCGATTTGTAATAGAAGAAAATACTTTCACTGAAATGTAACTCTATAGAAAATAATAACTTTGAATGCTGTACAAATAGTGATTTTAATGAAAAAGAAACTTCGACAAAGATACATAGTTTGATGAACTAAATTATGAAGAAAACTACTTTGATCAGTCAAAAAGATAATTTGATTGAAAAAAGTGACTATGGTGAGAAAAACAACTTAAATAAAACATCGACATAAAATAACCCTGACGAAATTTTGACTACAATTGAGAACATAATGTAAGCAATAAAATATTACTTTAATAATGAAAAAATAGTTTTTGATAGGTTTAAAAGACGGAGGAAATGATTTTAATCAAGAAAATCAATTTAATAAAGAAAACGACAATTATAAATAAGAGTTTGTCGGCACAACTTCATAGTAAGGGCTACCCGCATTAAATATTGGTTGTAATAGCTACATACCTTATTCCAAGAGTGGCTTACACAAAATCGGTGGTATACTTAAAACAAGAAAACACCCCTTAACAATAAACCATTTTCCCTTATTGTTATTGGGCTCAGGAGTTTGGCGGCAAAACTTCAAAGTAAGGTCTACTGCATGTTAATATTGGTTGTAATAGCTACATTCCTTCTTCCCAAAGTGGCTTACATAAAATCGCTTGTATAATGAAAACAAACAACACGCTAATAACAAAAAGGGTTCAGCCTCATGGCTGAATCATTAAATAGAACTGTGAAGCTCTCTAGGGCATTTAGTTTTTAAGAAGGAACCATGTACGAGTTTTTAGGGCATGACACCTTAGATATGTCTGTACATAACAATTCTGGATAAGGGTAAAAGGCCTTTAGGTCTTGGCCCCTTTGGTCCTTTTTGGTCCTTTGGACCATCAACTCTATTTATAACCCCCATTGGCTAAGCAATATGAGCACTCAATTTGAGCTTACTTGGACTTTTTATTCTTAAAAGGAGGGTTCTATCGGGGTATTTTTTGTGGAAACGAAATTCCAGAAGATATTCCAGTTTACACATATATTTTATTAATACATTATTAAAACAGAGTCAAATTGAAAGATAGTAATAAAGGTAATATTTTTATTGATTTTATATTTCACCACTTGATAAACACAAGCGCACATTTGTTGAAAAATGAAACAATACGAACAGAAGCCATTCATTGGCGCTGCGAGCGGAGAAAACTTCACTACAGCATAACAGCAAAGTGTTTATTAGTTTTATGATATGTTATGTATTTAGTAAAACGTTGTAAACTTCACGCGCTGCAAAAATATCCAAGATAGCGACAGTACTCTCCCTTTAAGAAACGGGCTTTTAGTCGTGGCCCGTGACTGTCAGAGGGCAACCACATCTACTATCTAAACGTATGGGCAAAGTATATGGCTCAGTTGTTTTTATCATATGTATAATTTTAATATGTATATTCTACAAACCGTGTACCGTTTTTTTTATTATTTAACTATCAATGTTATGGCATGTATACGTCATTTTCGGCCTAGACCATATGATTCGACAACTTGGCCAATACGGGAAAACCTGGGCCAATACAAGACATACTGGGCCAATATGAGTCTCAGCATGCGCAGTTGCACATTTGGTGAAAGCCTGAAGCTGTCGCTTCACAGCTTTTACCCGTGCTATTTGTTCACCAATCTTGTTTATCATTATTATTTCAATATAAATTAATATAAACCTAGTGTTGTGCAAATAGAATGAAAAGAAGTTAATTACTAAAATTGTCATTAATTAAGTATTTCCCTTTTGTCCTAGTTACATCTCGGTCCGTTGTATTGGACTGAGGACCAATACAACGGACCTAGGACCTGTAACTTGGCCAATACGGAAATACTTAATTAATAACATTATAGTATCGTGATTTAGATAATATTCCTGAATTCTTAGATTTTCAGTGGTGAAATACGGCGTTTATCAGTTAAAATAAAATCCGTATTTTTACTGAGTGAAATAACATGTTATTCTACTCAGTGAAATAACACTTTCAATCATATGACGTCATCGTAACAATAGAATGACGTCACAAAATGACCGCGGTAAAGCAAAGTGAACATGGATGCTGCATTCATAAAATTAACTTCATTCACAACCTATGCATAACTTGTGCAATCTAATGAATAGAACATTTGCCATTTCTCGTCGAATACCATGTACATATCATCTCGTGAAGTAGAAATCATATATTTAATAAATAAATGTCAAATATCCTCTATGAATTGGATAGGTAACCTTCAGCATTTATTCAAGATCAGTGCAGGAACTTATTTAGACGACCATATGATCGATGTTAATATATTTTATATGTATATAGTCATGTTGATATCATGCACTGACATTGGACAATTCGGTGATCTTTTTCTTCAAAGTCATGGCAAGGAATTGTACTTCATCTTATTTATTTTCTTCTAGAACATGAAAGCATGAAAGCTACAGTACCCTTGGTTCTATTTTAATTATTACCATTAACGAAAAGCACTACAATTATATCATTTTGTGTATGCATGCCTTCTCTTTAATGTTTTGAATTGAGTATGTCTGTATTGGCTCAGTTACAGGTCCGAAATCCTTGTATTAGCACGCGGGAATACTTGATTAATGACATGTTTATGAATTAACCTCTTTTCTTTCTTTTCTTAAAATATAAACCAGAATGCAGAACAGAAAGTCCGGGTGAAAGTTCTGGAGAGACAGCTTCGGTCTTTCATCTTGCGCATGCTAAGATTCATATTGGCCCAGTTCGTCTCCTTTTAGTCTTGAATTTCCGGTATTCTTTCTATTGTCGCAGTTGTCGAATCATTGCCTAGGCTGTAAATACTCTAAAAGGGTTTTAACATTGATAGTTATTTAATAATAGCAGTTATAATTGCATATTAATAGTCTCTTATTCTGTAGATAATCAATCGTGCAATGTTTGCTGAGCTACAGAGACAATGGCTCCACTTCATTATTTCAAATGATACATGTATATGGCACTAATAATATACGTTTTCTAATAATTTGCCTAATAATGTGACATATTCTTAAAAGAAAACATCAGATATAACATGAAATGCAAATACCGTATTCAATACTGATGAATCAGTTTCAACACTAATTATTGGGAATAATCTCAGTCATTGAACAAAAAAATGGTAATAAATGTCTAATTGATAAAACTCAATCTAAATTAATTTATTTCGACTGTCCTATATATATTATAGTAATACAGGTGGTATAACGTTATGAAAGCCGTTAAAGAGTTGATCTAAATGAATTTAATTAGATTGGATAAAACAAGACATTGCACAATTAAAAGACAAAACGCACATGTTGAAGAATCATCTAAACGTGAAATGAGAAGTAAAGCCCAGTGTATGTACATGCAACATGTATATGACATTTAAAGACACAATTCGTCCACTCCTTCAGGCTCGTTTTGCTTAACAGGGTGATCCGTTGGTACCTGGAAACACAAACAACATCATTCAAAACTTTTTTTTTTTTTTAAAAACAAGGAAAAGGTTTGTCATAATAGGGAAACTCTTGGCCCAAATATGACATTTTATTGGACACTTATCGTAACCCTGTCAGATATATAAGAACAGGAAGCTTTTCTGAATAACAACTTCTTAAATGTGAAAATACATGACGTTTCGGAATATATGCTCACTCCTTCATCAGGTCGAATGTGTTTAAGGAGTGAGCATATATTCCGAAACGTCGCGTATTTTCACATTAAAGAAGTTGTTATCCAGAAATCTTCCTGTTCTTATGTATACCACTTATAAATGTCTTTTAAACACCTGATCGCTGTCAGGTGGTGATATGGATCCACCAATATGGATAGATGACTAGAGGATAGTCATTTTCCGCACGCATCGGGCCATTTATGCACTTTGAGAAAATGCATCCTGACCCTTGTGACAACTCGAAGGGATTTCTGAGACAAGAAGTAACACGACGAAATGAAAATGAATACCACGTAAACCCAAAAATGCCGATTGTTATGTTAGATACTATGCAATGTTATATATGCTGAAAATGTATTATTATGTATATGTATGGCACCTTCAAAAAGAAATAAACTGAGAAAAATAAGAAGTAACACGACTATTGAGCTATGATGTATACCAATCAAATTCCGTTTACAAATCACTCACAAACAATATGGGTGAAAGTTTCTTCTTTTAATTTGAGTTACCCGTACTACACTGGTTACGCTCAATTAATTAGTGATAAAACTAAATCACATCTCCTGCGGGTTAATGAAACAAACCACAATTTATTCAAGATCTGATAATAGCTCTCTTGTTCAATTTTCCCATTGAAGTTAAACCCCGTTTTATGCAAATGAGCTTAACATCCGAGATGGAAAATCCCACAGATTTATAAGCAATGTGTAAAGCTGTGGGCGCATTACCAAATTTGGATCAATTGGGTTGGTAACTACCGATTTGATTGGTCAATAGAGGGGACGTAACTCTCTTTGAACGATAGGTGGCACTGACCCTGTCTCAGTAACCCTTCGAGTTGTCGCACGAGTCAGTATGCATTTTCTAAAAGTGCATATATGGCCCGATGCATGCGAAAGATGGAGAATAGTATGACTAGTAATGTTTTTTAAAGGGGCAGAAGCACGTTTTTCCGTTCGAAAAAGTCGATGAAATGTATTTGAAAAATAACTTAATCAATAGTAAAACACCCTTCATCTTCGTAAAATCAAGTTTAAAAATGAATGGACATGGTTTGGTAAAGCCATGGGAATCCTTTTTGTAGTACGAAATAATAAAATGTGTTCACATTAAAATGGCCGCCATGCAATTTTTGCTTTATAACCAACATCGTTATTAACACGGATAATTGGTTCATGTAATAAGATGTTTTACCATCTAAAGTGAAATTAAATGATAAACTGTCATTATAAATCGAAAATTTGAAAAAAAACTTGCTACAGCCCCTTTAAGGACAGAGTTGGACTATACGTACATGCTGTAGACCATCACCATCAGAGTTGACAACATCGTAGTCGAATTTTTGCTTTGTCTTGTTTGGACTTGGATAAAACCTGTTAACTATCGGATGTAGAAGATTGGGATCAACGTTGACTTGTTTTCCGTAACCTGAAACATATATTATCCATTTTTTAAAGAAGAAAAGTAGATAAGTTTGGTGCCACGTGCTTACATACAATTCACAAATGGCTTAATAAAACAATGTTTACATGGTATAAAAACAGTGCATTAAAATAAAGTGAGGCGCAACCTCCGTATGTACCTGTTTTTTTTGTTTGTTTTGTTTTGTTTTTTTATTTGTTACCATAGGTTACAAGGTATATTTACATTGAACAGTGCAATACAAGATAAGGTAATGAAGTTTATAAACTGCTGAAGGATAAATATCATATAATATAATCATTGTCAGTTGCTGAATAGTGGGATGAGTGATTGCCATTTATTTTGGAATTTTTCAATTTCATTAATTCTTTTTTAAATGAATCTTTCTACCAGAAATATCTCTTTTAATACTTTTTTTTTATAATTACTGAATTTTGGAATTATATTTTTTATGTCACATAGATGTATATGTTTTTTGGCTAAAATAATGATTTGATTCATCAAGATATATTCTTATATAATGGGACAAACCAAATCAGATATTTGGTAAAGGTAATATTTTGTGGAAGGTATCTATTATTCTAAAGTTGGTTTCACAACATTCCCCAGTAAATACGACAGATGTTCTCAGAAAACTCAAAGCAAAAAATACATAAATCATTGTCAACGACATTCATTCGTAACAATTCTTTTTTAGTAGAAACAATTCTTTGCAAAATCAAGAAGTTTAACATCTTTCAAGTTATGTCTATAAAAGTTTAAAATGATTTTCCAACCGAATTCACAATCCTTAAAACTCATTTCCCATTTATTACAAATCTCAAGTCTGTCATTTCTAGAAACCAGCTTGTCATAAAATAATCTTGAACCCTTTGTGGGCTTCATCATATTTTGTTGGTAAACGTTGGTATACAAATTGCAAATAGGAATGGTTCTTGTCCTTCTTATAGCCTTTTTCCAAAAATCAGGTAAAATATGTAGTAGATAATTGTAATCTAGAATTGTCCCTCTTATTCCATATCATAAATCCATGTTCTTCACGTAAGTCTTTTATGAGCAATAACCCCTTATCAGCTCAATCGTTAATAACATAACACGGATTCTTATAATTATGATTTAGCCATAAAGGCTCTGCAAGAATGTGATCAATTTTGTCTGATTCATGATTAAAATGTTTACAATAATTATTCCAAGCATTTAAAACATCTTTCCAAAAAGGGTTTTTAATATTTAATTTCTTTTCTATGTTTGCTCCATATTTGAAAATATTATTAAATGGGATGTTACAGGGATTATTGTCAAGTGTTTTTATACAGTAAAATAGAAGAGTGGATAATTTCAGTGCTTCAATAAATGCCTTAATATCAACCATACCAAACCCTCCTTCAGTCTTTAATCTTTTCATTGTGGTTCTCTTTATTTTATTCTTTTTATCATTCCAAATGAATTTTAAATGTTTGCTCAAGGAAGTTAATAAAGCCTTTCGGGGGGTTGGGCAATGAGCTGAAAATATGAACTAACTTTGAAAGGGCTAATGTCTTTATAACAGTAATTTTACAAATTAGGGTCAACTTTCTTTTTCTCCAAACTGCTAATAATCTGTTTTTTTTCTTCTAATCTTTTTCTTGTATTGATCACCCATAAATCAGCAAGATTGGGGGTAAAGGTGATTCCAAGCACTTCAAATTCCCTGCTAAACCATTCAATGTTCAAATGTGTACATAAAGTTTGTCTACTGCCAGCCATTGAGCCAATCCATATTGCTTTTGTTTTGTCTATATTTATCTTCAAACCTGACATTTTGTAAAATGTATTTAGTGTTTCAATAGCTGCATACAAACTCTCTTCTTTACCATCAAGGAATAATTCTTTGTCGTCGGCATACTGTCCTAGTTTGTATTCTTCCTCATCAATAACAATATCTTTAATTTTATCATTATTTCTTATCATACATCCTAATATTTCCGCTACAAAGATGAATAAATATGGTGATAAGGGATCACCTTGTCTACAACCTCTTTCATTATCAAAGAATGGCCGTATTGTATAACACAAGAAGTAATGTGATATGTAAGTTCATTGATCCAGCTTATCATCTGTGGGCCAAAACCAAATTTATTAAGGACTTGATTGATGAAATCTTTAGAAACTGTGTCGAAAGCTTTCTTCAAATCAATTATGATAAGTAAACCTGGAATATTTCTTGTTTGTGTCTCAAACATGAGGTCGTATAGTAGTCTTGTGTTTTCACTGATTGTTCTGCCTGGAATAAAGCCTGTTTGATTTCCATTTATAAGTAAATCTAAAGTCTTTTTAAAATGATTTGTTATGCATGAACTAACTATTTTATAAACAGCATTCAGTAAAGTAATTGGTCTCCAATTTTTTAAAACATTTCTATCTTTGTTTGCTTTTGGTATGCATGTTATAACCCCTCGCTTCATTGTCAAAGATGATTCTTTTTTTTTCAAAGCCTCATTAATAAATCTGAAGATCAATACTTTCAGGTCTTTCCAGAAGAATTTGAAGAAATCAATAGGAAATCCATCAATTCCTGTTTTTTTAATATTATTTTTCATATTTTTAACAGCTATAGTGATCATATCAATATCTTGTTCAAGTTCTTCTCTGAGTTCACTACTTGATATTGGAGTTTTGATATTTTCTAAAGTCAAATTTTCTTCAATATCATCATTTGAGGAATAGAGTTTCTGGAAGAATGTTTTTCCTTCTTTTAAGATAGAAGTGCTATCAATAATCGTCTCATTATTTTAAGTAACAATCTTATTTATTGATTTAGTGGTATAAGTTCTTTTTTCTAGGTTGCAAAAGTATTTTGTTGGTTTTTTACCTTCCTCATACCACTGAATTCTATTTCTAATCTGAATGCCCCTGAGTTCCTCTTCCTTTATCTGTTTCAGTTCTAAATTATATTTTGAGAGTTCTGACAGTTTGGTCTCATCTATACTTTGAAAATGTTGTCTTATGTTGTCATCACATATTTATATTTTATTTTCCAATTCAACAATTCTATTATTTGTATCCTTTTTAAAAAAAGATGCGAAAGATATAGATTTCCCTCTAACATTCATTAAAAAGGATTCCAAGAATAAACCATCACTTATAGTAAGTTTTATATTTTCATAGATTTGATCAGTCTTGTTTTCAGATAAATTTATTTTCAGAATATTCTTCAATAGTCTCTTTTCAAATTGTCTTGACCAAATCACTGTATTTAGGGTGAAGAAGTAATGATGTATTAAACTTCCAATAGCCTTAACCTCTTTTTTGGTTTAAAGTATTTGAGAGAGTAAGTGATATGGCAGAATGGTCAGTTTTATAACCTGGTAGGATGTCAGAATCAAGAGTTATATCATACATATCTTGGGAGATAAGGAAAAAATCAAGTCTAGCTTGTTTCTTTGGATTCTCCTTCCACCATGAACATGTTCTACTATGTTTATTCAAACCCCTCCATACATCAACAAGGTCATAATTGTCTATGGTTTTTATGAGTATCTCCCTTGATTTAGGAGTATTTAAATGTTTGTAACTTTCTAAATCAATTGAGGGATCCAAAACAAGGTTCCAATCTCCTAAAATTACTAGTGAATCATTGTCAAGGGAAATATCTTTTCAAATAAATTGATGTAGAAGTTAGGATCATCACTGTTTGGTCCATATAAGTTTGTTAATGTAAATATTTTGTCTTCAATAGTAATGTCGGCAATAATAAAATTTCCATTCTCATCTCCAATAGTTCTGTGGACAGTAAGATCAACATTGTTATCAAATAGAATTGCCACTCCCCTGGCATTAGATTTGTAGGGTGCTATAATAGATTGTAGACATCATTCATTTCTCATAATATTGATGTCACCTTTAGCTAAATGAATATCTTGTAGGCAAATAATTGAATAAGCTTTTTTTCTAAAAATATTCATTACTTCCCTTCTTTTATTCTTATCTCCTAATCCTCTTCAGTTTGATGAGATCAATTTAATCTTTTTAATGTAACCTGTAGTCATTTGTATCTAAAAAGAGAGGAGATATGAGTAGGATGCATATGACGAATTGGATGGCCAGGCAATATGATTGAACATGGTTTTTGAATTAGCTTTCTTTGAATCACAGAGAAAATTTTGGTCAAGCATACAAGTATCAAAGTAGAAAACAAATAGTCAAATTGATTGTATTGGTGTGGGAACATATATAGAAATATAGTTTGAACCAGTTGGGAACAGGTTTTTATCATAATGAGAAAATAGGAGAGGGATAAAAGATAGAAAAGAGAGATAATAAAATAAAATAAAGAACCAGGACATAACTTGCCTCGATGAAAATAAGAAGAAAAAGATTGAGAAATAGAATGGAAGGAAGTATGAAAAATTAAATAAAAATTTAAAAAAAGAGGTGGGGCTAATCAACCCTCTCCCAAAGCTCAGACATTTTGTCCAGAAAAAATGCACCTTAATGTTCTTACAAAGTGGTGGATATAAGTCAGGCGAAATATATTGGTTAGGAAATGGATCAAAAAGATCTTTAAAGATTATTGCCTGGGAAGTAAAAACTCTACTTTTGTTGGAGTACCGATTAAGAATACGCTTTAAACACAAGTTAAACATCATTTTGCAGTCGTTCTAGTGTAAACAGTTTCTTATTGAATGTGAGAATAGTCCCAATCCCGTAAACATATCCGATAACAACTTCCAAACGCAAGGCATACGTCTTACCAGTCTGCATTACTGGCTGATTAAGCCTTGCTGTATTTCCATCGCTTTGTTGTGCTTTGATAGTGAATCGCTGCACCAGAAATGCATAGTGGGCCTGGATTTCTAAGCACAGATTTTCTAAGGAAATACTACAAGGCCTAAATCAGCCAGTAATGAGACTGGCGAGAGTTATGCCTTGCATTGGGAAGTTGATCCGATAAACGATCACTTTCTCTTGTAACAATCGCCTACATTACAGGATGATGTTGGACATCACCGATGATGAAAAACGAAATCTCTTGCAAAGACAAAGGTCCTCTTTGTTTTCTCGCTTAGCTCGTTCACAACCTTCAAACTATATGTATGGACAATTCAGCGCTATCGATTTCAAATGAGGGTAGTATTGAAAATACTCAACGCCGACATGTGTACTAACACGTCTATTAAATAAGGGAATGGCTTGACCTAGAGAGTGAATTGATTCTAAATCATCTACGATTTTCATGAGTATATCATCAGTCAGTTAAGTAATGATTTTAGCTAATAAGGCCATGGTCATGAAAATGAACTGGTGTCTGCATAATCTGTCAATAAGGCTGTCACCAAATTTGAAGGCATTGAGTGGTTAAGGAAATACTAAGTTAACAAGAAATGGACGTATGTATGGACGCTGAATACATAGTCTCCTATTCCCGTTGCGGCGAGAGACAACGATCAATTGAAAACAATTACGTTAAATCTGAACATTTCAGTAATGTCAAATCTAAGATATTGCCAACAAGTCATTTCTATTCATGTCAACTTGAAAATTAACAAAAAATCCTTCAGTAACCTAATTAAAATGTTATACATCTATTTACCTGTGATACAGCTCGCAATATATCCCATAACGACCGTGATCATTGCCCCCGTCAATGTGTAGTACAGGTAGGAGAGACGGTAAATGATGAGGAACCCGTTTCTGAAACATATAACATCAAGTTGTACAAGCGACGGGCGCTTACGATAGATCAGAACATGTTTGTCATGGCAAGGTCAGTTTCAGTAATTTCATTTGCAAAAGATCCTTGAATATGTTTGATTTTTCAATTATCCTTACAATGGCATATCTATTCATCCGTTTCATGACCACTTAAATGTAGCAGGTGACGTTATCATTTAAGCGTTACCTCTTCGTAATTTTAATGTCATCAAGCCACCATGACAATTTTTCTTTAATAATAATAATACTCTATTGCCCGACAAAGGAGTTCTTTTTACAACATTGAGACATCAGCATATTTAAGACAATAAGAGAATAAACATTCGAACAACATTAAACACACTCATACATCTCAATTAAGAACAGACAGATGCACTATAAGTTATAACATTCTGTTGAGGGTGACACCATTATTTATCAGACCCGCGTTAGTGTTTATCCAACGAGCCGTAGGTGAGTTGGATAAACACTAACAACAACAAACACTAAAAAGGGTGTGATAAATTACGATATAAAACATGTATCACCCTCGGTAATATTTATCAACCCGTATGGCGGTGTTAATTGATATTTGTTAATGGTCACGAGGACCAATCAGGGATTGACATTCTTACATGAGGTAGGATAAACACATTTGTTCTCTGAAATATGAGAAATATGAGCCTCGATATGTTACTGTTCACGATAAAATGACCACTGCTTACCTAGAAAACTCCTAAGACACACATTGGAATGATCGATTAACTGTATGTCCACTGTGTCATCAACACGACCAAATACAATGTGGATACTATCAAGAATTGGTAAAGTTGTAGTAATGCTTAAAGAGTATATCACCCATTCATTCACACTTACATTTACAATTTTGAGCTTTCACGATATCCACCGACAATGATACATTACAGAATATATGTATTATGTCAAAACATTTTACTTACGCTTCGACAATGGTGGTATTTTCTGGTTTAGATGGAGGGGTCTCTAACGTTACATTGCTGCAACCGTCCATTGAATAGTCTGCCTCCTGAGGTTGGGTGCCATAGAGAAAAGATCCTACGCTTATCCACAGCATAAAGGTTAGGCTGATAAAATAGCCTATAATGGTGCCCTGGAAAGATTATAGATATGCATATAATATATTGCAGTATCATATTTAATGACAATAACGCAAACCTACTCGTGTAATACCATTATATGTATGACGTTTTCAGGGTAACAGTTGTGACGCGAATTGTTTAAGGTCACAGTGAGTTTAAATGTTTTGTCAAATTTGTCAAATCAATAGAATAATTCATGTGTTTAGATCAAGCTTTACAACAATGCATTATTTAGTGACCTGTTTCTATGGATTTTAGGATTTAAAGGTTTTACCAATCTTAATCAAGTCAGTGCGATTACAAAATATGACTTTGTTAAAATTTGCGTCTAAGCATGATCTTTGCCAGTCAAATATGATGATCCAGGCCTACTTTTGAGGATTTGTAGGTGTGAACATGTCCATCCTCGATAACTCCAGGGTAAAAGTTACAATAAAACCACAGACAAAAAAATTATCGGAATGTGTGAGTTGTCGAGGATGTACCATGTCAAGCTCTTTAGGTTAAGAGAACACTACTTGCAATGTTCCTGGCGATGCGTCATGCGATGACTTATAGAAACGCCGACAGTGTATTTATCAGAAACCGCAGGCACGACAGCTAATGGATAATGTTCTATTTTTTTTTAATTGGTCAACTTGCTGTTGACGACTTTAAACTTTTATCAATGTCATTTCTATTAATGACAATATCGAGGATCAATCGATGAATTGTCTGATTATAGCTAATCACCCCCAGTGGTGAATTTTTGGTATATTTGCAAAGCATTTGAAATTGAAATATTGTCTCTATTCTATTTTGGTCATATTCTGTTCAATCCTACTCAGAATGATAATGGTAAATGTGCGTTATTATTAAAAGATATATACATGTAGCAGAAGTTGATAGCCTCTTAATTAGAAAATAGTTGCGATTTCTCATAACCGTTCGCCATACTTACAGCATTGTTTGCCCTTGGGAAAAACAAACCGAGGATGAATATTCCAAAGAGAGGACCATCGAATGAACTTATCCCCTTGTAGGACACCTACAACAATACACACTTTCATCAAGCTAAAACCCTTACAGATGAATAATTTCCACTACAACTACTTTCTTATTACTTAGTCTATTGACGTAGATGTTCAAAAATGGAACCAGCAAGTGGGAAAAAGGGAAATTCGCTTCCAAAAATATAATAATAAAAAATTGTTCTTACCACAACAAGTAGTTTAAAAACAGACTGTTCTTTACAACTAACTCTTCCACATAAACTAACGGGAAATAGAAAGTATAACACTCACTTCTTTTCGATTAATTCAATATTTTAAAGAAATGAGATGCATTTGATTATGGCACGAAACAATAACACCTTTCGGCAGTAGTTTGAATGACTTAATTGGTGACTGTTATATTTTAACTAAAATGTGATTATTTAAAGTAGACAGGGGCAAGAAATGAAACTTCCATCAAAATGACCCTACCATTTTTAAAATGTCGTAAATGTGTGAAGGCACATTATTGATTTTCACATAGAGTATGATATGTCAAAAACAAAAACAAACACGTAGAAGTTTTCTTTCTGATTTAAGTTTTTGGACTAATTTCCCAAACTAGTCAGTTTTTTAATACGACGTCGAAAACTCCAGAAATTTTACATTGAAACTTATACATATGATGAATACAACTGAGTGTAATACTTTCTTTTGCACGTCAGTTTAGAATGAGTGTATAACACAATTAAGGGGCAGGCTGATTCCGATAAATGGAAATAAAGCTTGCATGATGTGTCGCAGTAAATGATAAATCATTTTACAGTAGATAATGCACACTGCCATGACGTGACCATCTAATACATGACGTCATCATCATTTTTGGGTCATTGAGTTGTAACGGAGACACAAATCTACTGATCTCATAATACAATCAAAAGTTGATCAACACTGATTGCACAAAAGTAAAATAACACAGATAAACTTATTAAATGTATTAATGTGATCAAGTCATGTTGATATATATATTTCTGTTTTTATTTAAAAACATTAATTAGATGCTAAATACCTGAAGAATACTTCCCAACTTCGAAGCTAAAAATGCCATACCAATTGTGAGAAGGCCAAACAGAGCGGCTGAAATGAGTACCATGATATTGGTTACAAATCTCAAAAAAAATGTTTTCTTCTGCTCAGAAAATCATTTTGTTTAACTTTAAAGTTCTTACTGAGTTTAGGTGTGTTGCACGTATCTAGGATTAAACACCAACTCAAAAGCTATACAAAACGTGGAAAAAGTTCATAAAAGGCTTACTTGATCCCAGGTTATCTTAAAAGGTTTCGAAGAAAGCTTCCACCGTGCTTATTACTTCTTTGAAAATACCTACATATACGTGATTCACATTGAACTAATATGACAAAAACGTTTCTTCTGAAGTTGATGTATCTGCAGCATTTTACTTGAAGTAGTATTTTAAGTTACTAAAGAGTTCTTTATAAGAGGTAATACTTCACCTGCTACTTTGGTGATCACAGTCGCATGGAGGTCACTCACTGTCCAAGGAGAGAATGGTCGGACATAATCTTGAAGGACAACGGCGGCAATGGAGTTTATTCCAGAGGAAAGAGAACTGAAGTATATTGTATTAGATATGATCTCATGTTTTTGAAATCCTGGTATACCCCGCATTATGATGTTTCAATGTATTTTATTCGGTTTTATCAACCTACCAGCCATATAACATGATACTTGAAACGACCTTACAACCTTGTAATTCCCTCCAGGAGGGTTTACACATACACTTGTAAACCCTGTTAGAAGGAATTATAATGATTGTAAACCCTGATATATTTGTTAAGATGACGTCTTGAAAGTTAAGATCCTAAGAAACTAACTTAGACTAATTTTGAAAAATTTCATAAGTTTACGACAGAATATGTACAGCTTTTTTTTTTACAGAAAGTGCGTCTCGAACCCGTATCCACTATCACCTGCAGTTACTGAGTCAGCGCCTCTGACTACTGCGCTAAGGAGGCAGACGAGATATCACATATATACAAAGGAAACTCATATAGCGCGGCTGACATCACCCAGGGATCCTCATTATAACGCCAGGGATCCTTAATATAACGCCAGGGATCCTCAATATAACGTCAGGGATCCTCAATATAACGTGATAACACGTAAAAACCCTGTTTTACACTTAAAAACGGTGTATAATATTGATAACCCATTCTACCTCGGATATGGTACGGTTGTAGACCCTAATAGTCAGGAAAAACCCTCGGATGCTTCGCATCCTCGGGTTTTTCCTTCCTATCAGGGTCCACAACCGTACCATATCCTCGGTATCATGGGTTATCCATATATAAGCCTAAATATCATATTTACCACAGTCTCCGACTACAGCACATTTCATTCAGGTGAAACCATAAATCCTGAACAATGTCCCTTAGTTATTGTACCAAAGTAAGGATAAAATACACGAGGTTTCATGTATATTTCCCAAGATAAGGAGATCTGCATATGAGAAGAAAAGGTTGTGACCATCCATAACAGTCCTTTTTCAAACAAAATTTGAATTATGTATTTCTTAGTCCCACAACAGAAAAATAAATGTTTCTGGTCTCTACAAGATGACAAAACGATGCTTTAAATGTTTTATTTTATTTACAACATTCTTTTTTCAAATGAATAGATAAATTCCATTTCATAAAATATTCTAACCAGTTAAAAAATAAAGCACAAACCCTCTTCTTTTTTTTGGGGACAATAATCTCACCCCTACACTCCATCCAAACAGAAAGAGTGAAATTTAAAATGTCCAATGTTTTCTGAGGCTAAAGAATTTGAGTTATCTGCCCCTTCCTTTTGTTAAAAACTAGGACAAAAGACCTAAAGGCTTGGGTTTGAAACTGACGGAAACCAGATACCATTTTTTGGGGGAGGCGGGAACTTACAGAAAAACTATAAATTGCTTGCCTTAAACTTCCGCTGAAAATACAGGTCAGGAACACTCCTGGCAGTCCCTCGAGGTGACTGAGAATGTCCATGACGAACAAAGGCAGAAGCTGAAGTTTAAATGGTTTCAAATCGTTACAAAATCATCAATATGCATTGAAGAACATATCAACTATTCTTCTGGTAATGTGACTTTGACGAAAATGAACAGGTGCTAATATTCATTTTCCGTTACTTTTCTTTTCGTTCTACACCAAAACAAAATACATGCATGTCACATATGAAAATCATATTTCCAAACGATATGAAAAGGAGAATATTGTCCTTGGTCTTCTTCTTGTTCTTGTCTCTAACTAGTAAAAACTCATCAGTCAAATATACTTCTCTAATCAGAAAATTGGTTGGATGTAAACTTTATTAAAGTCTGTTGTACAAAGACCATTGTAAAGGTGTGCCTGTGTGTTCATTCTGTTGGATTAAAATCGTTATAAAACACTATTTATTACAAAACATACACATGGAAATTATTTTTCTTATTTATTATTCTTCGCTTTCCACTGTATAGCTATGGTTTTATACTAATGAAAAACGATTTCACACGGCGCAGCTACGTTTGCACACGGTAGTCTTACAATTGTACATGAGATGTTCGTAATTTCCTACATCAACTCTTCTCTCCACCGCAATGGCCACACTTTTGGGACATATTGTTAAATCTATTGAAACCTTTCTTTGCGGGTTGTTAAATGGGCTGTAGCCCTTTTTTGCATATTTTGTAATTACTGTAGCAGCAACCTATTCAAAAGGTTTGGTCTGAACGTTGATTTGGTTATTGTTTATGATGTACTACAGATGCATGATATATTAAACAAGAAAAAAGTGAGCAAGGCTCACATACTCCCGCCATCCCCTATCCGTCCATTGAGAATTATAGATGTGAAGGTTACTATGTTTAAAAATAAAACAGCTTCAAGCATAATAATATTGTCCAAAATAATTTTAGGAACCGACTTTGTTATTACAAAATTTTATTCACCCAGATGTAATATTTTTCTGGTAACTTAATTTTTCCCATTAGAGCATCACACCGGTATCAAGTTCAATTACAGATTCAAGGGCTTCATATTACCGTAAAAAAATAATATTTCGGAACTGGTTTTCGAACTCGATGAAGAGTATCATCTGGACTACCTCTATATTAAATTTCATTCACCTAGATGTAATAGTTTCCGAGAAAACTTGTCCCCATTGGAGCATCACAGTTCTTTTGGTACTAAGTTCAATTTCGGATTCAAGGTCCATAACTCCGTAAAAAATAATATTTCGGAACTGGTTTTCGAACTCGATAACGAGTATGGTCATGAGTACTCACAACCAAAATTTCATTCACCTAGGTAGAACAGTATCCGAGAAAACTTGTCCCTATTGAACACAATAAAACTAAGTCCAAAAAAACTGTCTGTGCGCGATCGGAGGAACATGGTTAACAACTGTACAAAGTTTGGTTGATGTACCTTTGACGGTTTTTGAGAAAATTGACCGGAAGGACGGACGGACGGAATGACCGCTATATACCCCCGCTTACTTCGTAGCGGGGGTATAATAAATCGATTACCTCATCTGTGGTGGTGATGAGGTTGTGGTGTACGGGATGGCAGTTGCTGTAGAAGGCGAACAGAACCACCCCGATCATACAGCATAGAGACACGATACACACCAGACACGCTGCGTTGATCCACAGGGCTCTTGGGGAAATATCAGCATTTTAGATAGCTGTTTAAAAAGAACATCCGACTAGGAGACACGATAAACAAAAGAAAACACATCAGTGCGGCTGTATTTATCCATAGCGCTATGGAGAACGCAGCATTGGTGAGCTATTTTTAAAGACAGTTACAGAGGAGACACTTTAGAAACCTGACTGATGGTTCAGGATAAATATAATATATTTCCAAGAGCAGCATTTTAGAAATGAGACGATACACACGACCAATACACATCAGCTGCATTTGTTCATAAGGGATGGAGTATCAGACGTTTCTGTAAGGGCCAGTTGTATAAGCTATTAACGTTAACACATATATGCTCCTTTGATCCAAAGAACTCTGGAGGAAATATCAGTTATTACTAGGGAGAGACTTCTCGATCGTTCTATTAAACACCTCGGGTAACTTTACCAGGTGTTCTAAGTGTGCTTTTTGAGCGGATAACAAAAACCTTGCTGATTGTGGCATACAAGTATTTGGTCCTCTTGCATTTGCACACTATCTAGCAACCTACATTTGAACTTTCCTCAAGGAAGGAAGAGATTGAAGTCTCTGGACCTGACACTGGTTGACTGCATAGAAGGACATCCACATGACTCCTCCTCCGATGACAACCGACCAGAACGAATGCCTAGTCCCTGGGTCTGGACTAAAACTGCAAGGGAGCATTCAGATTATACAGTGATGTTTCAGTACGCTTTACCTCAGAAATATCCAATATGCACCCTATTAAATGAATATAAGGTTGTTCTTAACAAAGTAAAGTTGAGATTGTGATAATCATTTTCATATGCATAGGATGCAACAAAAGTCATTGACAACTCCACAGAATACTGTACACTAGTTGAATTGATGTATTTTCTCGAGGTCATGAATGTTGCTTTGATAAAAGAAAACTGACAAATGAATAGAATCAATTTTATAAATGATAAGGTTGTCATAATTTATAAAATTGATTAATTTGTTACATCCAACTTTAGATTCTTAAAACCTCATACCGGACAATAGTGGTTGTTTTGCACGGCACTTTTTCCATACATGAGAATCAAATATTTGGATATTACAAAATAAAAGGTGTTGAAAACATCACTACCCTGGTGTTACCCAAGGGGATAATTAAATGATTGAAGGTCACTTCTCTTTAACCTGGTGAACCTATTTAGCATTTGATGAACCGATGTATATTTTGAATAATGTATCTTGCCCAAGATGACACCGGAAGGACATAGATCTTGTCTCAGTGTGGGACATTGACCCTTGAAGTTTGAATACCTCCATTACATGGGTCAACTAAAGTGACAACATGTGACCATAAAGAAGAACAACCTACTTATTGAACATGATCCTTGACTTATTAGATGCAATATCCCAAGCATTCGTGAATCCACCCACAACGATGCAGCCTTGGATAAACACAGCAAGAAGACCAACGAGAATCAAAACAGCCTGGTAACTGTCTGTCCACAACACAGTCTTCATACCTCCCTGGGAAACATTGATAACCATTAGTTGTCACCAAGGTGAACTTTCTTCAAATTAAAGAGAAAAAATAGACGAGGTCATAATTTGATAATAAATTAGATGTCAACAGAAACATGACCAGTTTGTTCAAATTTAAAAAAATGACTAACGATATAACATGTTAGTATCGTGCTGACAAGATTAAAGGGGCTGTAGCATGTTTTTGGCAAATTTTATTTTTAAAATTTCCTATTTATAATGATAGTTTATGTCCTTTATATTTTCTTTAGAAGGTAAAACGGTGGTAATAACGGTGTATGGTATGAAGGCAAAAGTTGCATGGCGGCCATTTCAATGTGAACACCTTTTTTATTTCGAATTACAAAAACAATTCCCATGGCTTTACCGAACCATGTACACTCATTTTTAAACTTGATTTTCCGAAGAGAGAAGGGTGTTTTACTATTAGTGACATTATTTTTCAAATACATTTCATCGACTTATTTGAGTGAACAACGTACTACTGCCCCTTTAACATACAAGTTCAAGTGCTGAAGAAGTAATGTTATTGTGACCCTCACAATAATGCTTATGTCACCAAATCAATACTATCCTGCATCATGCCTTGACGTAGCTTTGTGTAAGATATGAAGAGAATTTGCCAAATGGTTCATGACATATTTTTTTGGCTCCAAAAATTCGAACATACATGTTGCCATGTTTAAAGTTTCGCTGTGACCATGAGAATAATTTCAAGGCCACCTAAGTAGGTTGTCAGCTCTACGTCTCGCTTCTACACCTACTCCTGGAGAAACAATTTGTTAGATTTGAAGAGAATCCAGTGAATCCTACACCCAATCACTACAGGTCATGTGACAAGCTAAATGAGTTGTAAAGGATGGCCTCCAGATTGCATAAGGCACAAATGCATAATTGAAAATTTCAGAATATTTATAGTTGGAACTTTTATTGGAGAAATTCTATATATTTTCATTTTCTGTTTTGTTTCAGTCAATAAACTTTATAGCAAAACATGTAGAATTGCTATAATTTTAAGTATAACAGGAGAGTTATTGATAAGATGTATTTTTCTGTCCAGTCAATACTTACTATTGACGTGTAGAAGGTTACTAGACCCCCGACTGTTAGAATAGAGACCCACAGTTCCATTCCAGTCACTGTCAGAAATATATGGAAAAATTGTTAAACATATTTTATACATGATGAGAAGCCGAATGCATGCGCGCCCTTTACACGTATGCCAGTTATTTGTTCCATTGAACAGTACCGACCAATATCTGTCTCTTTGTCTGCTACATATAAGTTTAAAACAATACGTCTGAACATTTGACGCGCAACAGCCGCGGAACATTGTCCGGTTTTCGATCATTATCAGGAATAAACATCTTAATAATGAAGGAGAAATTGTTGACAACAGTCATTACTTCTCGATAAAATAACACCCTTGGTAACTTTTGACCTTCGTTTTCCCAATAACATACGGAGTGTCTCTTAAAGTAAGTAAGTAGATTTGTTACCTGATTTCAATGCCAAAGATGGTGCGTAGAGGACAAATGCAAGGTAGAACAACTACAATACAATCAAAAGCATGTGATTTTAACATAAATAATATTATAAAACAGTAAGACAGATTCAGGTTTAGTGATTAAGACATTTTAAAGCTATGGAGGTATTTTTCATTGTTCCTTTTTATAATGATTAATTCATAATACGATGGAATTATGTGGATTTAACACCGTGTAGACAAAGACAATTAATAAATATTCATATTCTTACTGTTGTAATCATCCAGTTTAAGGAAGCAAGGACCCCCATTTTCTTGCCAAACCTCATTTCAAGGTACTGTAACACAGATCATAAATTGACATTAAACATTTTGCATATTATTTTATTTGCCTTTACTTCATGCCGAAACACCAGATATTGATTAAGTTTAAATTTTAAATAATTTCACTTCACTAGCATACTCATACCATATCGATACATACATGACAATTACTTGTTTCTATAACAAGAGTCATCTGAAGATAACATATCCCACCGATCCCACATAATTCGTAAAACACGTCTTTGACAGATAAACGTATATCTAGTACTTCAGTTACACATGCTGAGTTTCAGATATGATGAAGGGTTTTGGAGTTCTGCTCCTGAGCAGACCTATCTTTGAACAAAGTCAAAATCAAACACGGTTCTATGGAAACGAAAAAAGAAAAATTCAGAAATCTGAAAATATTTAAAGGCACCACTTCAGTTACTGGGTAATTCCCATGCAAAGTTTCAGGAAAATATGATGAAGTGTTTTAGAGCCGTGCTCCGGAAACAAAGTCCAAATTTAACACATTTCTATGGGAACGGAACATTTTTTCCAGAAATATCAAAATAGCAAAAGGCACCACTTCAGTAGATGGGTTATAGACATGGGAAGTTTCAGAAAGAAAGTTTTGCTCCGGAAACGAAATGATTGCGGACGGACAGACGGACGGACAGGGCGACGACGATATCTCACAGTATTACAAACCGGTGGGATAAAAATCGAGCAACAGCCTTTCACATGTTCAGAAACCGAAATTACACGTCCCATATACATGTTCAGTAACTATTGAACATTATCTATCCACATCTGCTTTTTTGTCTGGTATAGGTAAGTTTCCAAAAGCACGTATGACTATTTAAGGTCATACAATCCTAACAATTTTGTTCACAGGCAATATCCGTACAACGGGCTCCTTTTTTCTAATCTCTATCTTAACTGTTCATAACAAATTTACCGAGTGAATAGCGAGAAGAAACAAATGCACTTGAAATAATGTCTTCTCTCTCTATCGTTTATTGTTGTCCCCCGCCGCCGCGGAGCAGGGGATATAGTATACAGTTCCGTACGTACGTCCGTCCGTACGACTTGTTAGCGCGATATCTCATGAACGGCCGCACCTAGAGTCTTCAAATTTGGTACCAGTTTTCATTTGGGGAATATGCAGACACCAGTCGATTTCATTTTCAAGGTCACTACGAGAATTGTGCCGGATATAACAATAATTGAATCAAACATGTAATGGTCACTACTCGGTACAAGCTGTGTATCCATCCTTTTAGCTCATTTCTTAATTGCGGCGGGGGACATGGTCACCTTTGTGACAATTACTTGTTGTTATTGCACTGACATTCCCTTAAGAAACAGTCACTTGCTTGAATAGGCATGCTCTTCTGATTAAATGAAGTCACATGAAACGCTGACAACGAAATATCACGGACGACGATATTGTGCTTTCAGATCCGTTACATATAATGACTTCACAATACTTTGATTGAAACGTTATTGTTCAAGAGTTTTGTTTGTTTCAAACATAGTTCATTCACGAGAAAATGATCCCCCCTATAGTATTTAGAGTTCAGCGTAGATGTCGGATAAAAACATTGATTAAAACGTTTTGAACATTATTTCTCCAAACATCCAAAACTGGTAATACATCATTTATGCTGAAGAAAATAAATAAAATGATATAAAATGTCGTAATGCTGATTTGAAATGTACATACGTATCAGTGGGTCGGTTTTTCTTGATCAAAGTGGGAATTTGTTAAAAAATAAATTCTCTCAAATAACGAATTTGTAAAAGCTTTTCTATTTGTAAGAAGATTTACTCTATACTATAAATGAATATTGAATCAACGTTGGTTATTAAAGTCATTCAAGACAAAAGTAAAAATCACAATAAATGATACGAATGAAGTAGTAGCCAATTTTGTTCATTAAATATTGAAACGATCCTGACTGTTTCTTTTTTGTTCGCACGTTTCTGTGCAGGTTTTGCACTGCACATTTATATCCTAATAAAACACATACTGATCCGATGAAATATTACCTCATAAATACTGGTGATGCCCATCTTGTAGAATATAGGGTTAAATACATGAGCTGCCCCTGCAACTGCCAGAACCATGCCAAGGGCGAGCCACCAGAACATCGTGTTGTAGTTGTAGATCTCTGCTGGCATCCCAAGAAGGGTCAAAGCCGACAGAAAGGTCACGGACAAGGACAGTGAAACCGGAAGTATGCCCATTTTTCCTCCAGCGATTAGAAACTCGGATGGATCTTTGACATTCCTGTCTTTGTATGCATAGAAAATCCCGATGAAGAGGGAAACACTCAATGTGATTCCGAAAACAACAAAGTCTATGAGTCCAAACTGTTTGCTTGCCCCAGTGCTTATGCTGTATGACATGTCCTCCATTTTGACTTCTCAAAGGTTATCTGAAAAAACAATGTGTTTGATATTATACATATATATATATATAGGAAAATACAATAGTCGAAGAAATCACGATGATTTATTCATAATTCATATTCATATATAATATATATATATGGATACTAGATACAATATACCTGCTTCTTATCGAATGACATCGATTTTACTTGGACTTCATCGTTTACATCGACCAATTAACTAATGAATCTGTATCATCTGCCCTACTACAATACTCTGGTCCCATTAACTCTCGTATGAATTTTAATAACTAGATAATGTGACATGTTGGTAAACAAACTTTCGGTACGCAGCTGTGTTTAGCATACTAAAACTCGTCTATGATAAGAAATAATAGATGTACCTGATAACTCTTCCTGTTGAATTGAAGGGATAGGTGAATGAGATGAATTCCATTATAGTTTTATTTGTTCATACTTTGTAAAGAAGTTTGTACATACCACATGTTTTGTCAAAACCTCCAAACTGGCTTAAATGTCAACAAATTGTGTATGTGTAAACGAATATCTTTCTTTTAGAAAGTAAAATGTTAAAAATTATAATGCAAATTGTAAAATCCTCCGGCTAATTTGCTATCATTTTATATTATACTGTCGTCTTATACGTAGTATGCCGAGGATCTAGGCCTGGGTGTAATAAAGTTCTGTACTGTTGTGTTCTGTCGAGAGGACAAGAGGACCCTGTCCATCACTTCTTAATGTCCTCTATATGATACATGTACATGCAGATTTAACATATACTTTTCACAGAAAATGATCCAAAACGTTTTTACATAAATCTTAGTACCGCATGCTCTTTTAGTTTTATAATAATATTTTAATTTATGAAGATCATAATCCATTAAGATACAACATTGAATATATTAAATCGATGGTTTGTTTTTGGTCATGTACATACACGATCAACGCATGTTAAACAAGATACATACATACATATTTATGAATTTTCAATAATTAAATGTAGAATCATCAATCGATGTTTCTGTACCAGGCAAACAAAAGTCTTCTCCAGTTAAAGACGCTGGTTGCAGATTGTTTCCTCAGATTGCCTTTATACTGTGGAAAGATTTTATCTTTCCTTACAGTAGAATACTCGTTTTCGATTGCCTTACAACGGTCGTTACATTTCTTCTTATGTACCCCGTCAGTCTCACGGTGTACACATTTCATGTACCCGCTGCCATAGTAACAACTCTTAGCTAAGAGTAGGTGTCGCATTATGGTCAGATGACGTTATCAAATGGCGCACGCGATATACAGAGTTTTGAAAAGTTCGATCAGCTGTTTACGGGTTTTTTTTATTACAAACTTATGTTCGCCTTATTTGCTGCTTGGTTTGGAAACAAATCTTATTTTGCATTGCTTACACACTCAATTTAACAAATTTTAACTCGTTTTAAGACATTTACAAGCTTGTAGTAATACGTCATACGACTTTTAACATTTCAGTCGAGACGGATGACGCCAGTTTGTTTACGTTTACGGTCAAGGTCATTCAAGCGATATCAGCTGATCAGTCATATGCAGCCAAAACGCAATAACTTTAAATAATACTTATTTTATTGACATGACGGAAAGATAACTACGTTGTATACTTCTCACTCGGTAATACGGTCTCATGTACTATCTTTGTACCAGTGTAGGAGGCTCGGGAGACACTGGTACAAAGATGGTATATGAGACCGCATTACCCTCGTGAGAAGCATACAACTTATAATATTAGAACTGATTAAGATGTAAATCGGAAAGTTGAAGTAAAAGACTGTTCGCATTTATACAAATTTGTAACCTGAGAAGTCTTTTGACATGTTTATTCAGATATTCATATTTTTCTATATTCTGATGTACCACCTTTGGTGGTTTTATGGGAAATTAACTGAATTGAATTGGGAATAACATTTTGTTTCAACAATTAAAAAGTTGATGAACTCAGTTCAGTATTTTGCCTCATTCTCGTTCACCAAGAAGCTTTTGTTTTAGGTTTCAAGATCAGTGAAAGCGAGATAATCCCCTCGAACATAAGGTGCGCTTTTATTTTTTGTTCCTGAAAATTTTGACATCTTGGCCATTTGATCAATGTGCATCACTATGTGACAAGGCAGATATTTGATATAATGAACTATACAGAGTCCTATCAAATTCCCGGCTTACTACTACACATTGATTTCGAAAAAGTCTTTTGACTCAGTTGATAGAAAACTTTGTGCATAATGTTTTAAACTTTCTCAAATTTGGACCGAGTTTTAAAAAATGGATACTACTTTGTTACATGATATTGAATCCAGTTTACTGGTAAATGGGTTTGCAAAAGATTTATTCAAAATAACCAGGGGTTGTTGTCAGGGAGATCCAATATCACCATATATTTTTTTTATGTTATGTGCCGAAGTGTTAGCTCTATTAATAAGAACAAATAAAACGATCAAGGCAAGGATTTTTCAAAGCTTTCTTGCCCAATTTGCAGATGACACCACAGTGACTTTAGAGGGTCAGCTTTTTGGGCTAGATTTTCAGGGTTAAAAGTAAATGCAGAAAAAATAAGCTGATATGGATAGGATCTAAAATAACATCTAGGTGCAAGTAAGATAAGATGGAATGCAAATTCAGACTGTTGGGAATAGACTTAAATGTTGAGTTAGAAGATATGGTAGATACTAATTACAAAGGATACAACTAAACATTATACAACTAAAAGGAGATGAATATTTTGTCTTTGAGATACTTGACACCAATGGGTAATAATAAATACTATCTAATAAATATATAATAATATAATATAAATATAATAAATCCCTGCTAAAACCAAAATTAAATCTCCTATTCGGATGAATTCCTAGTCCCCAAGCTGATGTGATGAACACTTTTCAGAAAAATTATTTTGATTTTGTTTGGCAATTTACAAAAGGATAACGTAAAGCGCGAAATCATGCACACCAAAGCCAAAGATGAAGGAATTAGTGTTCCTATTATTTAATGCCGAAACATTAAAAGGAGGGTTCTATCGGGGGATTTTTTGTGGAGACGAAAATTCGGGAGGATATTCCTGTTAACACATATATGTTATTAATGCATGATTAAAACACAATGAAATTGAAAGATATTAATGAAGGTATTTTGATGAATTTATATTTCACAACTTGATAAAGACAAGTGCACATTTGTTGAAAATTAAAACAATGAGTACTAGAGCCATTCATTGGCGTTGTGAGTCGGAAAAACTTCGCTACAGCATAACAGCAACTTGTTTATTAGTTTTATCACATGTTTTGTGTTACTATGTGAATACTCTATCAGTGTATGTCTTTAGTTATCAAAAAGTTGCAAAAGTGGGTACAATATAGCTTGTTTTCATTTCACATAATGCAAAATATCCAAGATGGCGACAGAACCCTACCTTTAAGTGGATGAAACGAGTAATGACTACAACCTTAAAATGTATCCAAATCGCAAACGAGTGCCTAGTTGATGCAAATAATTTAAGTTTGACAGATGCAGATCATGTATGCAATAATATCATTCCTGGTGGTTACATTTCAAAATTGCCCATACTATTTAAATGATTTAAATGATGAAGTTGTTCTTGATGAAATATATTGATTCTCCACAATGCTCTATTTTCGAATCAGCTCCTGAAATAATACATTTATTATGTGAATGTCAATATAGTATAAATGTATGGAAGAAGTTGTCAGAATGGCTTAAAATAGTTTCTGAAGGAAATATTGAATTTTCACATGAAAATGTGATCTTTTGTTTAAAAGGAGAAAATAATAATCCACTAAATGTGGTAATATAAAAAAGAAATACTCAAATATTATAAGGCTACAAAATACATAGCCTTATCAAATGGGCAACCAGCGCAAAAAAAATCCTTTTGATATTTTTTCCATACACTTTTTTCTAGTATGAATGATCCTGAATAAATTCGATTAACATTTATACACTGAGACATAAGTTGAGAGACTTAGGGTGTCACCCTAGGTAAGTGACTCAGTTCGAAGTGTGCCTCTGTCCACCAAGCAGTAAATTAGGTACCTGGAATGATACGATGGTAGTCTGAATTTGAACCTTGAGCGCCTGACAGGCGACCGGTTGTATGCTCCCCAGGGAGTGTTCTGTACTCGTTGACCAGGGGTAATATATCTACCAGCGCCTTGAGCATGCAAAGTGCATGGATATATGTGCTATATGAAAGGACTATTATTATCATTATTATCTACACATTTTGTACTTATGAATGTCCACGACGGCTCATGTATGCTGTTGTGTACAATGTACTCTGAAACACTTTTTGCACTGTGTGACACTGATATACCGTGTCATGAACATAATGAATTAATTCAGACACGGCAAATGGCAATTATATCGTGCATATTACATGAAAGGTGCATCTGTGTATTCAAGTACACATTAATTATAAAATAGGTTATCAATGTGTGATATGATATATGATGAACACATTTATTGTCGCACGGCAATTAGACAAATAAATATTCTATTTTACAAATGAGAAAACTATCATTTGGTAACATATGCTTGATTATGCGTGGTTTAATCATTATTTAATTTATCTTGTTTTTGACAAGAAATGCAATACAGTCAGGCCTCGATAATCCGAACGCTTCCCTTTTTCATCAAAAACGTTCGGATAGTGAAATGTTCGGAATACTAAAATGAACCAAACAAGATGGAGTTGATCCCCTTCGAATCTACATACAGACGAGAACGTATTTAGAATATCAAATGACTTTGACACGCTGGATATTTATAACTATCACACAAAATGATAAATTTCAATATATTACAATCACAAACTACTGACACACAATGTAAAACATTACAATTTATTAATTTATTACCTGATAGCTCTTCTTGATAATTTTATTCAGCTGTTGAACAGACGTTTATGACATTCAACATTTCAGTTTTTTCCAAAACATTTATAAACATGGTCTTATCATAATTAGTTAGTCAAATCATATTAGATGCAAATGAAGTTTGGATATTGTTGATTCGATGCAGATAATAAGTTAAATTCTGATTGCCTTGAAACTATTGCTGCAGTTGCATAGATGAATACGAATATTATACTACTAATACTGATAGCAGTTATTAAGGTGGGTTTTCATTTTCCTTTTGCAAATTGCAAATTGCAAAAGGAGCATCATCAACATCATCATCATACAAATACTTGTGTAGCGCCAATATCCGTAGAACGCTTAAAGGCGCTTGGGGTCTAAGATTGTAAATTCATCACAGAATGTTCAAAGGCCTCGGAGTTTAGTCTTTAGGTCGGACTTAAAAGCACATACATCAGGTTGTGTTCTGAGGTGATATGGAAGATTGTTCAGAAATGTGGGCCAGCAGTTTCAAGACACCTTATCACCGTATGTTTTTGTAATCATGAACATCTACCACAATAGCCACTTCTCATACTAACAGTCAGCCTCGGTGAATTAATTCTAGTTCTGCATATGAACTATCAAATGTTTGAAACATAAACATTGCATATTTCTTCCATACATAAATTGCTTTATTATTTAATCAAATATAAATTTATTAAAACCTATACATGGCCCTTATTCTCGAAACGTTCGTAGCATTACGAATTCTTAACTTTGATCGTAACCCTTGTGTTAAAAATGAACTTAAGAAGTTAAGAAGAACGAGCTACGAATAAGGGCCAAGGTTCTGAAAGTTTCATAACTTGATATATCTATGATATATATTATATTGTCAATAAATAATGTGTCTGCTTTCATTGGACGCATTATCCCAGACAACTGGCTATTTCAACATAAGATTCACTTATATGTTGAAGCGAAGAAATTCAACTCTTAGTGAAAGAACCTAGATTGTCACGGCCAGCGGAATGAAATGGATAGAAATTCAGAACTAATTACAGAAATATACAATTGCAGGGTAACACATCATGGTATGATAAAGTTGATCTAAAAATTCATGACACAGAAGATGTTTTTCATGTCGGCAGATGAGGCCAACCAAGATGCACAACTAAATCAGAGACAGATTGATATGAAATCAGTGCATGAGAACAGATTCTCAACTCTTAACAGTTGGGTATTGTGCAAAAATGGGCTGGTTTGTGGATCAGTCACATGTTAATCGCCAGACATCTACAAAAACTTTAAATTCTCAGGGTAGTACCACCCATTGTTCGCTAATTCCAGGTCTCAGCGCAATGCATGGCCACATGACGTTACGGGATTTCTCCCTGCCATAATGCTAGTAGTGAGTGAGTGAGTTATTGCTTAACGCAGCTTCGGCAGTATCGCAGCCATTTGCGGCGAGAAATTTAAGTTAATTGCCCAATTTAATAATTATTTGCAAAAGCAAGCATGAAACGACACTAAGGTCGTAATAACACCAGCGAAGTATCACAAGTTTGGTAAAAGCTGATTTAGAACAGGTTAAACATTAAAGTTTATCAAAGAGATTAATTTCATTTATAAATTCTAAAACGCGATGTTCACCCAAGGGAGTAAAAACTTGAGAAATGGAAATATTAGGGTAAAATGTTTCCCTGATATGAGCAGTGACCCAACACTCACATAAAGTTGGCTTAACGATGAGGGGACACTGGCAGAGGAGTGTGTCCAATCCGACATCGTCGTAGGACAGAAGCTTCCTGCCGGGTAAAAGAGGATAGCGATTTGTAACCAAAATGAGGTTTAATAGTGTGAAGTTTGTTATGATGCTGTTGGTCCCATTGGGACTTCCAACGCTGCTTAATATAAGATTCAATAGTTGGTTTAGAATCAGTATATGAAACTTTAGTTGGAGAAATATGATTGAGATTTAAGGCTGATTTAGCTACTGAGTCAGCTTTGTTATTACCTCTTATAATACTAGTAGACAAGATGTAAATGAAATAATTTTGAAACCAGCGTTAATGCCCAAATCACCTCAACCCAAATGATTTGATGTCATGACTATTCATCCCTACTCTTGTGTTGTTGTGAAAGGGCTGTGAAAGAAACTATACAGCTAATTTATTTGTATGTGGTGAGTTATGCAGTGATCAAATGAGCTTTAAAATGGATAAGAGAACTATCAAATCACTTATCACAGCAACAATAACATATCTAAAACAATTCTAAAATATTTGATATTTGATAAAATTAATAAATGCAAAATGCTTGGCTTAGAAATGTGAAACATATTCTGAATAGATGCGGACTGAGTGAAATTACACTTAGAGATCATTTTTAACAATCCTGGCGTTCTGTGCACTGTTCTGTTCTAAAGGACTACGCTCGAACAATTCCGTCTATTTCAAAACTCATTATGTGTTCCGTTTTTGAAATTGAGAACAAGTAAACATAACATTCCAGGAGAAACTGGCAGATGACGTGGACAACCTCGTGAACATAGAACCTGCCCTCGTTATAACAGATGAAATACAATATTTGTTTAAATGCAAAGCCTTTAAAACAGAACATCGCCTTTATATTAATGAAGTTTATTTATATATCAAATACAAAAGACGAGAAAAACAGAACTGAAAAAAATGGCGATGTTAATGAATTATATAAATTGTATTCTCTTGTACTTTGAGAACTCAACATGATTGATTGATTGATTGATTGAATGAACCTAAAGCCCTACTTGCAAAACTGGCAACAGCTGTTATCATATGTTTACAATATGTCATGTCAATATGTGACAGGAGTGCATTAAAAACACAAGAAACCCGGGTTCCTTATCATCCAAATAATCATTCTAATTGTAAGGGTAAGTTAATGACCTATTAAAAATAAATAAACATGTCAAATATCGAATGCCTATCACCAATCAAGAAAAACATACCTAGCTGTATACTTTACTGATATGTTTCAGCTGTCCAATCACGAAATGTATTAATAAGAATAATGAGAAATATAACTATAGTCACAAGTGACGATAAAAGAATTCAGCGCATACATAAATCAAAAGCAATGAATGAAGCAATCCTTCTAGTAATGCGCACCTTTTGAAGAAAGTTGCAAGTCTCTAACATGTCTACGAATTACCCATGATTTACTTAATTCCTTGCATGGTTGTTGCACATCTTAAAAAAAGTCTCCATTTGCATTTTGAATATTTCCCATTTTAAAAATGGACATGTAGATTCGAAATGGACGTTAAATGCATTACTGGGTGAAATGCGAATTTTACACTCTATAGCTGCAGGTGATTGGCTGAGATTTTGCCTTCAGCACTGCATGCACTGCAATTCTCTAAGTGAAAATGAAAAAAGATCACATATAAATGGACCCCTACATTATGTTTCTCATGATAAACCGGTTAATATTTTCATACTTTGGTGTAACATAGAAAATGTTGTGCTTTAATTTCCACTTACAGAGATGTTATGATCATTTAGATTGCATACATAATTAATGCGTTATTTTATTCTGAATATTCAAGAAAATACAGGAAACTTAACTATTAACTTTTTGATGAAAAACTTCAACGTAAAACTTTTTGTTCTTGATTTTGTGCATACGTAGATACAAATAAAGTTCAAAAATCGGAATTAGTGAAGCACTTATGATCCTTTGAAATTCGCTGAAAATGACGATTTTCGAAAAATGACAATGTTCTATGACTTATCACACATAAACTATGGCAGATACATGTTTGAAATTTATTGCTCTCAATAAATGACATCTCTACTGCAAGATGAGCTATTAAACACAACGTAATCTTCAATGGTTTAAGATCGAAAATTCTCCAAACAAGGTACCCTCGAAAATTCTAAAAACACAAAAATTTCAATGGTTTATTTCTTTGTCCAATTTGTGCCCAAACTATCAACTTTTATACGATAATGATGTGTAACGGAATTGTTAAACCTGTTATAAGCAAGAGGTTGCAGTCAGTCACTGTGGCATGATTCACTTTGTTACAGATTTATGCCCCTTTTAACATGAAGGCGAAAAGCGAACATTTAAAAAAAGACCATATTCAAGGGCAGATAATTTTAGTTCTAACATGAAAAACCGCGAAAGTTCACCAAATTTTCAGTATTTTTGAAATAGGAAAACATCTATTATTACGGCCGAAAATCGCTGTGGGCCTAATCGATGGGGAATGTTGTTGCCCACATGTTTGTGAAATCTTATTTAGTTTTTGTGCTATTGAGGTGTTGAAATGAAATGGCTAAATCCTTAAATATACTTGGGGATCTAAGTTTACCGTCTTTTATCAGAATATTTGATATGAGAATAAACACTAGTTTACTATACAGTGCTGAAACATGGGGGTTAACATTCTATGATTGTATAGAAAAGGTACATTTATTTGCTTCCAAGAAATTATTTGGGGTAAAGATGAACACATCAAATGTTATGGTGTACATTGTATGAGGATTGTGGTAGATACCCTCTCATTATATCGTCACAAATCAGAGTGATTAACTATTGGTTGAGGCTATCAAATATGACATCCTATCGTTTGCCGAACATTTACTATAACATGATACTGCTTATAAGGTAAAAGGAGTTGGGCAATATATGTTAAACACCTACTGTCTTCAACTGGATTTAATCATATATGGGATAAATAAAAGGTTGATGTTTCGTCATTGTTTCTGAACACGGTCACTCAAAGATGAAAGCTATTTACCAAACAAAATTGGTTTGGAAAAATGTCAATATATACAAAATGTTACAATTCATGAAAACACATATTTATACAACGTTATTCATCAAGTGTTAATATTGAGAAATTGAGAGTGTGTTTAGCTCGTTTCCGTTGTTCATGATATGTTAAAAGAGATATCAAAAGAGAAAAGGGAATATGTTGATGCTGTAATTATGATAGTATTGAAGATAAATATCTTCTTCTCCTTGTATGTCCAGCATATGATGATATACGTAAACATAGATTAAAGAATTCTATTTTGTCCATCCATCAATTGATAAATTTTCTTATTTATTGAATTTTAAATGAAAATGTAATTCAAAATGTTGCAGTTGGTATTCACAAAGCTTTCATTGTTACGCAAGATATATATGTGAACTGTAAACTACAGGGCAAAAAAGAGTTCTCACCTCAGTTGGTTTCGATTAATTCAATATTTAAAAGAAATCAGATGCATACGCTATGGCACGATACAATAGTACTTATATGTAGTCGTTTGAATGAATTAATTGGTGACTGTGGTTAAAATTTAGTTAAAATGTCTTTATTTTATGAAATTTACACCAACATGACCCCTGCCATGTTAAAAATGTCGTAAATATGTACAGAATCAGGCACATTTATTAATTTTCATATAGAATATGTCATCAGCACTAATTTTTGAAAATTAAAAACAACATGTAGAAGAATTCCTTGACACCTGACTCAACACCTGTACTTTTCAGAACTTGAGATATTTGCATTTGAAAATCATACATAACTTAAAATCAAGAGAAATGAACATTTTCGTAGCCTGGTAGTTTTTTTTATAGGCATTGTGGCATCCTCAATACCGAAATAAAGATATTGAAAAGACACCTTGACATGAACAACGACATGTACCATCGAGAAACGTTAACATACAGCACATATGGAATGAAGATTAACATTGTTTTACAAAAACATGAACGAAATTGTCAAATCCGTCAATTGTTTAGTTGTGACAAGTCTGAGAGACAGTATACGTCTCCATAAATTATTTCAAATGGCATGTTCTTCGTACTCACTATATCCGCGGTCTGTCCTTAGTGTCTTTTCTCCCGTAGCACTAAGCAGAGACTAGCATCCTATAAGCGTCAAGAGCATGGTTCAATAATGGGAGTGTGTGTGGGGGCGTTTTGTGTCATGGGCTACTGATCGTGATACAACATTCAACATCGTTACAATTCAGAATCATTGAAGAAGTAAGAAGGGTATCGCTGAAATCGAAATCTTTGAAATGGAGAATTGTCTGCAAGTTAAAGATCCTGTATCACGTTTACTTACGGAAGCAAATAGCTATCACACATGTTACCAATTCCATAACAAGTCTCCTCAATCAATAAATGGAGTTTTAAAATGTAAGCCGACGACAAAACGAAGCTTGTAGAAGTTGTTTTGACGCCGCGGACCCAACATCAGTGTGGCTATGTATTACGGTGAAACTTGCTAGCATGGGCTGGAACTAGCAAACAATGGGCAGTACTGCATTTAAATTCAGTTTAGCATTGGACCCAAACATGCATAGACTGCACACCCCTTGCTTGACGACACCCCTGGCCTAACCCTAGTGGTCAAGTATGTGTTCCTAGTCCACTATACACGGTCAATGTAAGGACAATTGCTCTAACATCATTACATGATAGCTATATTCTGGACGACGGGGTAACATCATTGCCATCATAATAACAGTAACATATCTCTCTCCGTGTCTATCGTGTTATGAAAATGTATTTTTCGATATATACCATTTAATAGCTAAGTTTAAACATTTTCTGTCACAAAAAAATTAGTTGTAAAGGTGTTTTGAACCGTAACAATAATGTCCGTTAACAACATCTAATAACAGTTACCATCAGTACATATATAGTTACTTCCCTTCCTTCTAATACTTCCGGTACATTCTCTAAAGCTTTATGACAACGTCTATTTTGACTGTTAGAAGATGTGAGAATTTTCTCTAATATTCTGAAAGGTGATATATCTATAGAAAGCTTGTTTGAGGGAAGGACTGAACATATTTCTGCACTTGGAATATACAAGATAGGACTCATCATTTGCGTCGATTCAACAAATGGCATCATTGCCTCTCCAAGAAATTTCTGCATTCAAGATTTCAGTGCAATGTGGTGGCTATTGATTGACATTGATAGCTCTGTTATTTTACTTTATTTTATTTTACCCTATCATTACCCTCTTATATTTCTTATGTATTTCATGTGAAAATATGAGTTGTTAAACTTATGATTAATAAATTTTAAAAATAATCTGACTGGTTTGAGTTTTCTTTTGTGAGTTCCTCTGGGGGTAATGTCACTTGTTGTAACAATAGTCTCATGTCTTTATTGATACATTGCGATCGAGAAGCGGTGATGATGAGCCTCTGACAGAACAGACATACGAGTCAATCTATACTTTAGTCTACCCCTGAAACAAGGTCCAGGGCCATCAGTGCGTTCTAGTCCACACCTGAATCCTCGTTAACCCCAAAAGCCTAGTCAACACCTGAATCCTAGTGAACACCTGAATCCTAGTTAACCCCAAAAACCTAGTCAACACCTGAATCCTAGTCAACACCTGAATCCTGGTCAACACCTGAATCCTGATCAACACCTGAATCCTAGTTAACCCCTGAATCCTAGTCAACACCTGAATTCTAGTCAACACCTGAATCCTAGTCCACCTGTGAAACATACAGTCCACCCGTAAACTTTGGGATCTATTGTGAAACATCTAGACCATGTATATATTCCATTAAATCGTGTCAATATCGAGCAGACGATCTTGTTACACCTACGTTTCTAAACTTGTATCAAGCATATGATACAACTTGTTAGCAGACAGGACACACCTACGAGTCCATTGCAAAGCTACCTCCATCCTTTGTTTGGTATGCCATCTTAGTTCAACCTTCCGCAGAATGAACCCTTTGTTCTGAAGCTCGAAATCTGCTGTTATTGGTTGGGCCTTTCTGTTCGTTAGCTAGTGGTTCTCATGTACGTTTCTTGACCATTTATAAACAATCAGCCCTATAAGCGCTAGACCCTAAATATACATATACGTATACCTACCTACCTACCTACGTGTATGTAACATATAGATAAGGTTAAATTCTGTCGTCATCTTTGATCCTGCCATAGGGCCGGACAGAGACACTTGAATCAGTCTACGCATATTACAAAGCGTATTTGAGCCAGGAAATCAGTTTAACCATATCCGGTCCTATGACAGGATCCAAAATGGCGGACAGTGTCTTACCTGCTTTTTATGTTATACAGGTAGGTAGTAGTCCAGTGTAGAAAACTCACGAAAATCCAAGCCAGACAACCGGACTGGTAACTAAAATAAATTACCAGTCCGGAAGAAAACCTACCTGTCCGATTTTCAACATTCAAAAGCGAAGAAATTAATAATTGACTGTGAAGTACAAACCATGCATATGCATAATCGGCTTTTGCATGTTCCTTACTGCAACTTACTGCAAGTACCAAACATTTGTTACACATCTAGTTGAACATGTTTCTCGTATTTAACTAAGCAACAGCGGGCCAATTTATTAAATGTCAGCCATATTTTCATTTGAGCATATATCATCATGTTGAATCATCAGTCCTTCTTTGAAAAATTTTGTTTTTCGTATTATATTTGCTAACATGACATGACATCAGGTTGACAATTATAAGAATTTCCAATTACATTAATTACACAGTAGTCGGCAATCGACGCAATTAATTATTTCTTGACATTGACGAGCCATTTTAGAAATATACTGATATAACTTACAGTTGATAGTATGCTGATATATCCAACTTAACTATTTGTATCGTCATATTTACTGAAATGGATTCACAAACAAGACAAATTTACAAACATTGCCCATAGATATATATGCCTTTCAAACGATGACTTTGGTTTGTAATACATTGTTCATGGATTAGTCAAGATAATAAAGAATATAAAATATGCATACAGCAAAGTGCCTTTGAGTAAGTTAGAATTATGATCTAGAATGTTGAAACGAACTAAATGTCTTTTCATTTCACAAGCAAGCTAGACATTCGCTGTCTCACACCATAGGAACGTGTACGCCTGGAAATTGTTACTCAAAGGAAGTGAACGAATTTCTCTGCGAGAGTCCAGTTTGTTTTTGTGCATTTTGTGTAGAAATGTGTTTGATAAATCGGTTTTCAGGTACTTATGACAAAAAATATTTCAGGCTGTAAAAAAGTAGACATTTGTAAACACAAAGTTGGTTTTAGAAATGAGATGCTGAGCAGAACTAGCTTAACGAGCCATCAAGGATGTTGATGAACAAATCGGAAAATTTACAAAAAATTATCCCTGCCTGTTCTTGTGAAAAATATGTAGTAAAAGACTAAAATTTCTACCAGACCACCGGACAGGCTGCTTTTGTAATTTCACCGTCCGACTGGAAAAAAGGCCGTCTCGGGCGGTCGGGCAGGCGGGAGTTTCTACGCTGCTAGTAGTACACGTATATGTACATTTACTGCCTGGCGTCTGTGATTCCCCTCTGGTAAGACGCATTTAGAAAAAGTCGGTTGGTAGATGTTGAGGAAACGAAACCCACAGAAATATAACCCAAGATAGGGTTGTCAAATTACCAAACTATCAACAAACATACCCGTTTCCCAAATTTGTAAACAAAATCACAAAATTGACCTGGATTACAAAACAGTGTCTGTACCATTCATTTCCATTTCCACTTCCACTGATTTGGTTGACACCGGATATATGAATACAAATATCACAATAACTCGTGACGAAACATAAAAAGTGTGTACTTAATTATTCTACAGAATACAGATTAACTTATATGTAAGCTTTAATGAAAAGGGCCATACAGTTTCAGGAGGCAAGGAGAATCCACTTGGCTGAAGTCAGCGTGTGTTGATGACAACTTGCTGTGGTGTCGACTTATAAAATATGGCATTCATGGAAATATACTACTTAAGGATTATGCGTGATATGTATTCGAAAATGAAATCCTGTTGTATTGGAACTCGACAAGGATGCATGGTTAGCCCAACGTTATTTTCTCTTTTTATTAATGAACTCATAACCGAAATAAGCCAAGCAAACTGTCGTGGAATATTGATATCAGAGGAAGAACCAAATGTGTTCTTCTTGTTATACGCTGATGATGTTACCAACGCTGCTGATAGCACCGGAAGACTACAAGAACAGATTAACTGCATCAGTGATTTTTGTGATTTTGGGACTATCGCTAAACATAAACAAATCTAAAATATAACCTTTAGGAATGGTGGACGTTTACGACATTATGAAAATAGGACTTACAGAGGTGAACGGATAGAGACAGTTTCATTTTACAAATATCTCGGAATATTCTTCACTCCTAAATTAGTATGGACAAAAGCAACATCAACACTGGCACAACAAGCGGAAAAAGTATGCATAAACATTTTAAGGATAGATCATTTATCTGGAGGGCTACCCATTGATACTGTAATTAAGATGTTCGAATCCATGGTTTTACCTATATTGACATATGGCTCTGAAGTATGTGGTTTTCAAGTTTATGAGACCATCGAGAGGGTACAGACCAACTATTATAAACGGATTCTTAAACTGCCGATAAATGCTAGCAACGATGCCGTCCTTGGATAAACTGGAAGACCATTATTATATGTATATAATATCACCAAATGTTTTAAATTTTGAACAATGAACGCCTACCAAAGAAAATATATTTAATGTTGTATGGATTAGATGAAGCTGGTCGTATATTTTGGGCAACATATATAAAGAATATTCTTTTTAGATATGGATTTGGCTAGGCCTGGATAACTAAAGATGCTGGAAATCATCAAATATTCATTTCTCAATTCAAACAACGAATAATGGACTGTGATCAACAACACTGGATCGAAAATTTAACTAAAAACTCCAAACTAAAAATGTATTTAGAATTCAAGTCAGCATTAATATTGAATTTTACCTTCAATACATTAATAACAAGGCCTTCAGAGAAACTCTAATAAGATTCCGATGTAGTTGCCATAGATTAAAGATTGAAACTGGACGTCATGATAATATCGAAAAAGCAAAAAGTTTATCAACGTTTAGGTCTTGATTGTATTGAAAACGAATATCATTTTGTTTTAATTTGTAATACATATTCTGAGACTTACGTTTATAGATACATATTTGTATGTCAATCCATCATATGACAAATTTGTAAATGTCTTCTAAGTGTCAACATACTGTTACACAACTCTCGGAACATCTTTTTCATGCTTTTAAATATTCATTGTTTTTAAATAATTATATGAATTCTGTATCATATGTATGTTCTATGGGCATGTGGCCTGAAAATATTTATGACATAGTGTATTGTCTGGATACATAGAATTGTGGTAGTTGTAATAGGCCGCTCTTGATCATAACTCGATACAGGGTATTTTACCTTAATGGATATCAAGCAAAATACAGGATACTATTCAAGCACATGGTTACATTTCAGTAAGTGCCATATGGACACACTTTGAGTGGTAATATCAAGTTACAAGGGTAAGAATACCAAAACTAATACAGGGGTATATGGGCACTGTAGCACATGTTTTGCATATTATTTTTTTCAAATTTCATATTTGTTTTTAAAGTTTATTCAATACATGGTTACGGTAGAGGGTAAAACACCTCATTACACGACTGATAAGCCAACGGAAGAAACGTTCTAGTTTACAGATCCACTATATGCCATTAAACTACCTAAGTTTACTGACATTTACTTATCATTAAACTACCCTAGTTTCCGGACGTATATTGAACAGAATACGTGGAATTTCCCAAGCACTAAAGTAAACTCGGGTGTACTCAAGGAAATTCCAGGAAACTACAGGATATTTCAGGAAATGTTCGTTTATACTGTAATGTTATTAACTAACCCCTTTTCATTATATTTGCACAACACTAAACATCTCATCTATATTAAAATAATGATTATAAACAAGATTTGTGAACAAATATCATAGGTTAAAGTTGTGAAGCGACAGCTTCACCAAATGTGTCACTGCGCATGCTCAGAACAATATTGGTCCAGTTTGTCTCGTATTGGCCCTCTTTTTCCCGTATTGGCCCAGTTGTCGAATCATATGGTCTAGGCCGTAAATACTGTATATATGCCATAACATTGATAGTTAATTAGTAATACTTAATGATTAATCTGTATTACCTTATGTAAAATAAATACATCTGATGATACGATATTGTAAAAATGTTTCGAATTAGTTTAAGGCTTGAACAACTGATATACACATGAAGAATGGGTCTTTTTATGTGATACCAATTGACAATAGCTGATATTATGTCATAATTAATTACAAATCAAATAACAGACAATTAAGAGGTTTTGAAGATAAAGCCGGAGGTTTTGATCACCTTAAAATCTTTCTGAAAAACTAGCAACGATGGGGTGCGACACAAACATCTATTGCGTGTTTTCATGCCGTATGTTGGATGCATGAGTGGTAGAGCAAACCGAAAGGCAGCCATGAGGGTGCGCGTGTTGCACGTGGCGAAACACACGAGGTAAGAACTGAGATTGAGTTTATTTCTGTCGTGTCTCTTACTGCTTACCTGTAACGATGTGGAGAGCAATCTAAGAAGCAAACTAAAATCGACAGTGAATTTTGTTTGTGTGACGTTCTGAAGGAAATCAAAGACATGAGGGTGGAAATGAAAAAAAGTGTTTCCTAATCTCACTATGAATATCGAAAATGTGGAGAAAAAGTTATCTACTCTGTCTGACGAAAATTCAGTTGTTCATGTTCAAGTTGGTGTTCTTGAAGGAAAATTGGAGTGGAACAACTTAATATTCTATCATGTTGAAGAGTCGTCGGATGCAATTCACAACATCAATACGGAGGATATGTGTGTGACAGAAGAATTCCATATTATTGAAACTACCGACCAAAGCAAGAGGACCAAGACCTGAGCTGGTTACATTTCGTTCCTTCAAAAAGAAACTTGCAGTGCTGAAATCGTCATCTTAACTGAAAGGTAGTGATATCCACGTGTCTCAATATTTCTGTGAGAGCGTCCATAAGCAACGTCAGAAAATAAAACCCTTCCTATAGCAAGCCCGAGAGGATCAGCAATTCGCAATGCACAGATACGTGTATGATAAACTTCAGATCGATAATATTGTACAAACTTGACCCAAGTGGCAACAAACTGATGTTTATAAAAACTCTCCTCAATCGGTAAAAAGGGTAGCAAAAATACTGCCTAGCGGTTGGGCCATGGCAACTTTGGCCGTTGTTTGGAATTGTGAAGGTCTTAAAAAACCTGTTTTTAGACAATTCATTTCAAAGGTCGACTTGTTTGGTAACAAGTCGTAACATGGGAGGATGATAATGACCATTTCACAATTAAAAAACTTCAAAACCGGACTATATTGTAAATGACGACCAATCACATATCACAGTCGATGATGAACTTAACTATGTGATTGATGATTAGGCAGGGTTTACACTACGTCCGAATAAATCGCATTGCAATGACGCATGCGATTTTTGGGTTTACACTACACACGTTTTGCATGCGATTTTAATGCGAATATCATTTAGTTCCATATTGTTAAAATGTATGTACACGTATATGTATGTACAGGTGTATGTAATAACTGTAGGTGATGTACAATGGGTGTATGTACAGGTTTTATGTATAGAATATGTATGTATGTATGTATGTATTGATGTTTGTATGTATGTATGTATGTATTGATGTTTGTATGTATGTAGGTATTGATGTATGTATGTATTGATGTATGTATGTATTGATGTATGTATTGATGTTTGTATGTATTGATGTATGTATGTATGTGTACAAGTCTGAATGTATGTTTATATGTATTGATGTACAGATATCTTTTGGATTAATCTTTTTATGATCGCTTTCCCTACACGTGGTGGGAAATACCCCTTTCATATAATGAAAATTTGACGTCATATAGGGAATTCCAATGCAATTTTGAATGCGATGCGAATAACATAGAACAGGTTCTATTTTCTTCGCATCGCATCGCAACGCATGAAAAAAATGGACTTAGTGTATGACAACTCATTGAAATAACGTGTTGCGTTCTTTTGCGATTATTTTAAACGCATCGCATAAAAAAAACGGACGTAGTGTAAACCCCCCCTTACGTCGCACCCCGGAAGTCCAAGAATACGGTTATAAACAAACGTGGTCGTGAACTGTTGACGTTCTGTATAAACACTGGGATGCGAATTTGTAACGGTAGGTTATTTGACGATAACGTGGTAACTGGTATGATCTGGATTGTCTGAATGCACGGACTGCAGCTCGGCTAATAACAGTACTAAGAACAAATCACTCAACACGGAAGCATTACTATTCTATAAGAATCTCTGCAAACATTAACAATAAACGTTTACTAAAAGCATCGCAGATAATCTAATCGCTTCCTTATCTGTAAACGATAGTAAACGATTTTGGTTAATTGTAAAGTCTAGAACAGTAAACAAGAGAATGTTTCATGGTTTTAAAGGTGCAGAACCAAGTTTTTTATTTCTCATTTAAAATGATAGTTTATGTCATTTACATTTATTGTAGAGGGTTATAACACAAACCAATTATACTCATTGGTAATAACGGTGTTGTGTATAAAGCAAAAATTGCATGGCGGCCATTTTATTGTGACCACATTTTATTATATTGAATGACAATAATGATTCAAATGGCTTTACAGAACCATGTTTACTCATTTGTAACTTGATTTTTCGAAGAGAGAATTTTGTTTTACTATTGGTGACATTATTTTTTAAATCTATTAATTGAAGAATTAATGTTATCTACTCACCCCAAAACTGTTAATTCTTTGGCTAAATATGTATTTCTTGGAATGGAGAAGAGAAAGCAATACTTTGATAATGTTGTCGTTTCATCGTGAATGCTGTTATATTTTATGGTGCTTGTATCACTTTGTTTCACACGTTATGTACTGTGGCCCACATACCAAAATAAACTCATTCTCTCATTGTTTGTAACTTAATTAGCTAAATAAGCGTTAGCTTAATAATACCAGATTGAACTACACCAGAACATATGTCTTTAGTTCTTGGGATATATCAGATACTTATGAAAATTTAATGTCCATGTGACAAAGTTGATAATAACGATTATTACCCATATGGTTAAAAATATTTGTCTTCTGTGACATCATAAAACGATTGTTCGTGACGTCACTGTTGCTTGCCGTTGCAAGAGAAGTGGACCGCTGTCTGACTATTTTTACGCGAATCACATGGAATAGAACGGGTAATAAAGACATTATTACACTCGAATGTGTGTAATAAACTCGTGCGAATTTGTGTAAAACACTCGCTCTCTCTCGGGCAATACAAACATTCACACTCGTTTCGTAAAAGTCATACGACACACTTCCTCGGGTAATAATTTCTATGTATGCATTCAAGTAGAACTAAACCATATTTACTTAGAACTTAGACCTTACATTGGCAATATTGGCAATAAACTTACAAAACTTGCATGACAAATGTAAACATGTCCAGCAGAAAGGCATGTTTAGAACTATGTATTGCACAACAGTGTGTATCAGCAGCCGTATGCATTGGACAATAGGCATTTGATGTGTATATCGGATGTACACATTATGTGTTACATTTAGTAACTGCCAATTACGATCGTGAGTTGCCGTTAGTCATAGAGCATCTATACTTGGACTGTCATAAGAAATAAATTCAGACTTTGAAATTTATGCTATATCCTCTCTGCTGATTGGATTAAACAAGGTCATGTGACCGGTATACATTCTCATAAACACGAGATTGACAGCTGAAAAGGATAACCTTCACACTTTGAAGATTGTACAAAATATTAACTTGCACTTTTTAAAACGTTTATAAGCCAGTGAACAAACACATAAAGACATTTAAAAAAAAAAAAAAACAATATGTCTCATCAAACATTGATAAACATTGTACATGAATATACAAATTAGGAAAATGAATGAATCAAACTTAAACATTAATATTTTGAACCATATCCTTTATATGAGTGTGAAGATGGATATATTGCATTATTGAATACTTACTTTTGTCAACGAACGTATACTGAGGAATAATGATAATATCCAAATGAACAAAAGAACACAACTTGAAACAATGAGTTGCTTTCTAACTGAAATTTATACAATGTTTTAGGTTTCAAAAAGTAGGCGTGAATACAGTCACACACCTGATGTTAACACCGAAATAACATCAGCGTTACTTTATTATCTTGACAGTATCTGCTAAAATTATGTCAAAATAGTTATGTTACGTTATTTGGAGATTTTTTTTTTGTGTTTCGCAGAACCTTAAATGAAGTGCCAAAACGTTGAAAAACTGAGGAAACTTGTTTAGGCCGTTCCGAATTTGAGAGGGAGGAAGAATTTTGAAGCTTGGAATAGATTAAGCTTAGAGATTAAGAAGGATATTGAAATTGTTTCTGGGTGAAAGCAATGATTGTGTTTTTGTGTGGATTTTCTGTTGGTGAATGTTGACTTTAGTGATTGCCCTGTCTATGTTTATTGTGGTATCTTTTGAATTTTGATAGGGTTTGGATGTTTTGTGGATTTGTGTGTGAGTGCCTCAAGCCCAATTAGTGTGTTGCAAAGTACGAGTATTTTGTTGTGTTTTTGTAGGATGGGCTGTTTTATTGCTACAAAAAATTGCCATGAGCTCTGCTTAAAGACGGATTGGTTATTTGGTAGCCGGTGTACTTGTGTGGCTTGCAGGGGTTGATGCAGGTGAACTCCCAAGCTTCTTGTGAATGGCTCTCGATCTTTGGATCAGTCGGTGTACATATGGCACCAGTTGTGCCAGGTGTCCTCTTTGTATTGTAGTTTTGTGTTTTTGGCATGTGGTGGATTTTGTTTGTTGATGATTTTGGTGAGATGTAGGTTGCGGTATGAAGTGGTGGATTTAGTTGGAAGTGTGATGTTTAGGTTTGTCTTTTTGATAAGGTTTTGAATGTAGAGATGTAAGTGGGTGTTTGTTTGCTAATGCGAGTTTGCTTTTTTAGACGTTTTTTGTTGTAGGAGTTGTGTGATAAGTGGATCCTTTGAAGAAGGCTCAGAGGTTTAAGGTGAGTTGGTCCCGTCTCAGATTGAGGGGACTTTCACCAGTTAGGGCCTGCAGACTTTCAATGGATGTCTTGCTGTGTAATAGTTGCAAGTTTTAATGCATGGTACAACTTACAAACGCAAGGCATACCTTTTGCCAGTCTTCCATTAATGGCTGATTTAAGCCTTGTAGTATTTCCCTCGCTTTGTTGTGCCAAGATAGTAGATCGCTGCACCTGAAATGCATAGTGGGCCCGGATTAGGAAGCACAGAGATCTTAAGGAAATACTGCAAGGCCTAAATCAGCCAGTAATGGAGACTGTCAAGAGTTATGCCTCTCATTCGGAAGTTCTGAATGGTATTGTTTCTAGTTTAATTGTTTTTCTAATGTTTTGTTTAATGTGTTACATATTGGTGCGCCATAATCCAATTGTGACCTATTAGAGAAGTATACATTTGCATTTAAGGTTTGTTTGGTAGCTGCACGCGTTCTGATGTAACCGCTGCACATTTTTCCACCAAATTTTGATGATAGCCTGTAACCTGAACTTGTTCACTACTTCGGTTGTTTTTTTATTTCACTATGTCTTGCCGCAATCAGCTTGAAGTTGAAATTTCAAATTTTAATAGATGGAAAACTGTTCAAAATAATTTCACAAAATCTTCACTAAAACGTGAGCAACAGCACACCCCATCAACAAGCTGATTTGTTAAAGGAGGTTTAAATCAACCATGGACAGGGTCCATGAGAAGTCTTGAAGACCTAAGTACTGGCGCGGCAGTTCTAGTTATGTTGCTATCGCTTCCATTACCTTACACAGATGTGAGTTTAGGATATATGAATTTGGATCCCCCGAGAGGCTTTGGTTTAGTTTTGTAATAGGTGAAAGTAAAGCTTCCTTCCATGCCCTTGGGAGCTTACTTACTTGACAAATGAGGTTGTATAGTTTTAATAATATGTTTGTTGTGTTTATTAATTAACTTATAGGAAGTGAGGTCCATTACTGCAGCTGTTCCCTTTTTCCTATTATTTAAGTACATATTGAAGCTCCTCCATGGAGAATGATTGGTTGATGATGTGGTTGTTTTTACATTGCTTGGGAATGAGGAAAATTTGAGGGATTTTGCTTCTACGTTTGCCGCCAGGTATGACTTGTAAATTGGTTTTCGAGTCAACCAGTGTTGCTGTTTCGTTTCTTTTATGAGAGTGTGTACTTGACTGTTTAGTTGTTTTGCGCGTGGGAGAAATGTCACGTTTTACTATATTAAAAGATTTAAAGAAGTTCCTGGATGAAAATTGCTTGGCCTTCATATGAGCTACTGGGATTGGTTTTAAGTCAGTCATGCCTTAGCTTTATACACCTGGAACATCAAAGTAATAACATCAGCGTTACTTTATTATCTTGACAGTATCTGCTAAAATTATGTCAAAATAGTTATGTTACGTTATTTGGAGATTTTTTTTTTGTGTTTCGCAGAACCTTAAATGAAGTGCCAAAACGTTGAAAAACTGAGGAAACTTGTTTAGGCCGTTCCGAATTTGAGAGGGAGGAAGAATTTTGAAGCTTGGAATAGATTAAGCTTAGAGATTAAGAAGGATATTGAAATTGTTTCTGGGTGAAAGCAATGATTGTGTTTTTGTGTGGATTTTCTGTTGGTGAATGTTGACTTTAGTGATTGCCCTGTCTATGTTTATTGTGGTATCTTTTGAATTTTGATAGGGTTTGGATGTTTTGTGGATTTGTGTGTGAGTGCCTCAAGCCCAATTAGTGTGTTGCAAAGTACGAGTATTTTGTTGTGTTTTTGTAGGATGGGCTGTTTTATTGCTACAAAAAATTGCCATGAGCTCTGCTTAAAGACGGATTGGTTATTTGGTAGCCGGTGTACTTGTGTGGCTTGCAGGGGTTGATGCAGGTGAACTCCCAAGCTTCTTGTGAATGGCTCTCGATCTTTGGATCAGTCGGTGTACATATGGCACCAGTTGTGCCAGGTGTCCTCTTTGTATTGTAGTTTTGTGTTTTTGGCATGTGGTGGATTTTGTTTGTTGATGATTTTGGTGAGATGTAGGTTGCGGTATGAAGTGGTGGATTTAGTTGGAAGTGTGATGTTTAGGTTTGTCTTTTTGATAAGGTTTTGAATGTAGAGATGTAAGTGGGTGTTTGTTTGCTAATGCGAGTTTGCTTTTTTAGACGTTTTTTGTTGTAGGAGTTGTGTGATAAGTGGATCCTTTGAAGAAGGCTCAGAGGTTTAAGGTGAGTTGGTCCCGTCTCAGATTGAGGGGACTTTCACCAGTTAGGGCCTGCAGACTTTCAATGGATGTCTTGCTGTGTAATAGTTGCAAGTTTTAATGCATGGTACAACTTACAAACGCAAGGCATACCTTTTGCCAGTCTTCCATTAATGGCTGATTTAAGCCTTGTAGTATTTCCCTCGCTTTGTTGTGCCAAGATAGTAGATCGCTGCACCTGAAATGCATAGTGGGCCCGGATTAGGAAGCACAGAGATCTTAAGGAAATACTGCAAGGCCTAAATCAGCCAGTAATGGAGACTGTCAAGAGTTATGCCTCTCATTCGGAAGTTCTGAATGGTATTGTTTCTAGTTTAATTGTTTTTCTAATGTTTTGTTTAATGTGTTACATATTGGTGCGCCATAATCCAATTGTGACCTATTAGAGAAGTATACATTTGCATTTAAGGTTTGTTTGGTAGCTGCACGCGTTCTGATGTAACCGCTGCACATTTTTCCACCAAATTTTGATGATAGCCTGTAACCTGAACTTGTTCACTACTTCGGTTGTTTTTTTATTTCACTATGTCTTGCCGCAATCAGCTTGAAGTTGAAATTTCAAATTTTAATAGATGGAAAACTGTTCAAAATAATTTCACAAAATCTTCACTAAAACGTGAGCAACAGCACACCCCATCAACAAGCTGATTTGTTAAAGGAGGTTTAAATCAACCATGGACAGGGTCCATGAGAAGTCTTGAAGACCTAAGTACTGGCGCGGCAGTTCTAGTTATGTTGCTATCGCTTCCATTACCTTACACAGATGTGAGTTTAGGATATATGAATTTGGATCCCCCGAGAGGCTTTGGTTTAGTTTTGTAATAGGTGAAAGTAAAGCTTCCTTCCATGCCCTTGGGAGCTTACTTACTTGACAAATGAGGTTGTATAGTTTTAATAATATGTTTGTTGTGTTTATTAATTAACTTATAGGAAGTGAGGTCCATTACTGCAGCTGTTCCCTTTTTCCTATTATTTAAGTACATATTGAAGCTCCTCCATGGAGAATGATTGGTTGATGATGTGGTTGTTTTTACATTGCTTGGGAATGAGGAAAATTTGAGGGATTTTGCTTCTACGTTTGCCGCCAGGTATGACTTGTAAATTGGTTTTCGAGTCAACCAGTGTTGCTGTTTCGTTTCTTTTATGAGAGTGTGTACTTGACTGTTTAGTTGTTTTGCGCGTGGGAGAAATGTCACGTTTTACTATATTAAAAGATTTAAAGAAGTTCCTGGATGAAAATTGCTTGGCCTTCATATGAGCTACTGGGATTGGTTTTAAGTCAGTCATGCCTTAGCTTTATACACCTGGAACATCAAAGTTAGACTGATTTGTGATAATGTGTGGTTTAATTTGCCTAAGCTTAATAAGTGCTTTAAGCTCATGGCCATAAGCCGATAGGCTATTAGCATATTGCAGAAGGTGGTAGATATAAAAAGCAATTTAGAAAGTTCATTGAAACTGCATTGTGAAATGAATTACAGATTTAATGAATTTATTTAGGTGGAGTTGGTTTTAGCAGTCCTTGATTTTGTTAACCACGGTGTGAAAAATGCGTGAATGCTGATGTTGATAAGAATGACCATTTGTGATAGTTGTGATTGTGGGCTGGGAAGGTAGGGTGGCTGGGTTTGGTGGTTGGTGTTCTTGGACTTGGGTAAGGCCTAGTTTTGCATAGTTTTAGGAATGTAGTTAGGGTAGAGTGTTTTGTTCATGTTTTAGGAGTTGTTTGTGAGGGCAGGTATGACATATGAATTGTACCCTTAGATTTGGTCTCTCAGTTTGGAGAGAATTTGTGGCCAGAAATTTTAGTTCTTGCTTTGGGCGGCTTCGGCCATTTCAGTGGAATTACATTGAGTCAAAATGCCGCATACAAAGGTTTTAAGTAATTTGAATTTGATGTTTTAGATATTGTAATAGCTTTCAATCCTGTCCTTTCCGAGTACTGGGATAAGTGAGTTTTGCTTATAGCAAACAGCAGGTATGTAATTTGATTTAGATTTGATGTTTGTTAAGTGCAGAGGTTGATTGTTTGCCTTGATTGTTAGGTAGGGGTGGTGAGTTGACGCGCTAGCGTTTTTTTTCTTTGGTGCCTGGTTTGTAATTTGAAGATCCCGATTATCCACATGGGTGATGGGATTGACGTCCAAATGGCTTTTAGGCTTTTGAAGTAGAGAGCATTTCCGAAATTGGCTTGGGAGGGAAGGATGAGGTAGATTTGGCATTCTTGGCATTTGTATTTGAAGATGCTAGGAGGTGGACAGTTTTGTTGCCGTGTCTAATGCAGATGCATTGCGGGTTAAGGATGATTTAGGCATCTTGATGTAGGTTTTCAATATGGTTTAGGAGATAACCTAACCTTAGTTTAAAGTAGGAGGAAGGACATACCTTTCTGGATACCACTGGAGCTCGGGAGAGCTGGAGAGAGGTGTTGTCAGCTCGGAGGTCAAGCTGCAGTTGCTGGAGGAAATATTTATGATGACGTCGCGCTTATGTTAATGTTATTGGTTGTTTTTTTCCCCTCAATTCTCATTGGATCATGTCCTATCTGTTACAAGACACAACCAGATGCGCCAGACAGATAGCCTGTTGCCAGCGTTGTTACAGCACTTGCATATTTATACAACTTAATCCAGCTTTTCAACTCACATTTGGTCTTTCAGCTTATACGTAATCTGAGAGGCTTTAAGTATTGTCTAAATGGAAGCAAGTATGCATTGTCCATTAAACAGGCAGTTCAGCTGCGTCTCTCTTCTTACAACAAACTTTTTTTTTTGCAAATAAAAAGTTGTAGACATCTATCAATCTATATTAATAACCAACAATAACCATTCACCTCATTTAACCATATACATACATTAAGTTATTACGATGAATATGAACTAAAGGAATATTGAACATATCATACAAATACAGACAGAGCTGCATCGTATCACTGTATTACAATGTTATTGTGAATATTTAGATTATAGCAACAAATAGAATAAATGTATTAAAAAACTGCGTATGTATGTAAATATCACACTCATTATAGGATACAGAAACCAGAATAAACTGAAGCAATACCAGTGCTGATAGCAATGATATTTATAATTTAATTAATAAAAATAATTCATAACATGGGAACATCTGTTGCAGTTTTATGTCATATGAGATGAGTTTTAAAATTACGTCAAATAATATCCATAAAAATACAGTCTCTGTACAAATAACATGTTCTTTCAACTACTAAGAGGCTACAAAACTTAAGCCCTGTTTATACGGCGAGCGTTTGCATATGAGTAAATCGTTGCATATATGCAAATATGCTGACATGAGCAAATCTCGCCCTATAAACGCATTTTCACGTATGCAAATGTTACTACCGTAAGCTAATTTTGCATTACCCTAAGCAAAGTTGGACCTAGTCAAGGGCAGGTGCAAATGTTTACTACCGTGAGTAAATATGGTATTTCACTATCTAGTCAAATTTCATCGTATACAGACATAGTTACTTCACACAGGTTGAGAAAATATATGAGGGAACTTTAGAAACTCTTAATATTGTTTTTCAAAATTTATACACAGGATAATCTCCCCTTTTGCATTCGATGCCCTGCGAAATCCATCTGACTGTCTGATTTTCATTAAAATTAGGGTGATAAAGTCAAACAAATGTTGGCAGATATAAATTAATGTCATTTATTTGGTTTAAATCTAATAAATAATAAATGATGTGTTTTAGGAATTCTCTATTTATATATTAGAAGGGTTGGAAGCCCATTTGCTTATGCAGAAATTAAACTCGTATGAACGCATAGTAAATTAACTTTTACTCATGTGTGTATATTACTACCATAAGCAACACTGCATATGTGCAAAGTTCGCCGTATATAAACAGGACATTAGTGAGGGTACTACGTGAAGTCATGTTTATGTCAATTACAGGGTAATTTAACTTAAACCAACGTAAATAATTTGTTACACTTTGCAATCGTTTAATGCTTTTTCCCATCCTTTTTATTCTATTCAATAAAAGTATGATTTTATAAACAGGCAAGGGTTTGATTTTGTTTATACTCCATACAGTACAAACAGAATTCACAAATAGCATACTGGATATGAATAATAGAATAAACATAATCATTAACAACAAAGTATGTGCATAACATAGCTACATAAAGCTTGCAGTTACTTTTCATTGCTTGGTGCTGAATGGGTTGCCTTTTGTAGAGTGCCTGGTGTAATTGTGTTTTGTAATGCCCTGTGTAAACTACTTGACATGAAACATCACCTCCTATTACCCTGAAACTAATTTGTGTGAGAGAGACGAAACAGAATTATCAAGCACGTCCTCCGTCCATACAGTGAATGAGATCACTCAAACTGGGCAGACCTCATTCCATGTGTGATGATGGACACCACGTGATTTCACTAGGTAACTCCCTGTTACCGTCTCTATAGTCGAGACATGTATCTCCAAATTGATAATGTTTTGCTTCAAAAACCCACGCTGGGCAGAACCACAGGGCAAACTTGTGTTCAGGTTCTCTTTGGCTCAACTTCCAAACGCAAGGCATAACTCTTGCCAGTCTGCATTACTGGCTGATTTAAGCCTTGCGGTATTTCCCTCGCTTTGTTGTGTCAAGATAGTGAATCGCTGCACCAGAAATGCATAGCGGGCCTGGATTTCTAAACACAGATTTCTTAAGGAAATACTGCAAGGCCTAAATCAGCCAGTAATGGAGACTGGCAAGAGTTATGCCTTGCATTGGGAAGTTGTCTTTGGCTATGTTTGATTCGTCTGACCGGCGTATACACCGACCACGTGTCCGGCGTACGCCGTTCCTGGACCAGGCTAAGTTGAAACAAGTGTTTCGGCGTACGGACAGGAAGATGTCATCATCCCTCAAACTAACTTCAATAAACATTTAAATCATACAAGTATTTTCTGGAAATTATTTCGAAACATGGATTAACATTTTACTAGCGTGCAATGCACTGTTTTAAAGAACCGGCAATATCTTAAAATAAATCAGTCAAGTACCACATTATCAAAAGCAAATTCATTCGAAAATAGTTATTGAATGTCGCAAGCATAACACTTGTCCGCAAGTATACGCTGCCTTCGCCGGTCATTTAAAACCGGCGCATTCAGAGTACGCCTGAGGGGTGCGCCGGGCGCCAATCAAGTGATTCGCCGGTTACGCCGCTTCCGGCGGCGTACGCCGGGTAGTGCGCCGGGTCCCGAATGAAGCATAGCCTTAGACAACCTTAAAATAGCAAAATCAATCACCAACGATAACACAAAGAAAGAACTGCCCTCAAAGCTCATGTACCTAAGTTTTCATTTGGATGCCTTGTCTAACTGAAATATGAACTATCCATTCACCCACACTCAAACTAAGCTGGGTTATTCCTCTGGCAATTCTGGATGTTGGACCAAACATGAATTAGTAACTGCAATACGTGGACTTTCGGACAGCCTACAGCATATTTACATACATGGTAATGTTCTCAAACCCTACATTTCATGTCCATAATCCGACAATTGCATTCCAGATTCTCAGCGAAATCCTGGAAATCAACGCCCTGTTCCAAACAGTGTTGCTGACATAGTAGCTATTGACAAACGGGTGGTTCCCTGTCAGACGAACGCAGCTGATTCACAATATACCCCACTTCAATCAACATAAAAGGAAAAATCATCATACGATGACATGATGTCTGTTTTCTCTCTTTTGTATGTATATGAAACCATAATGATGTTACCATATGTGCCAAACACATTAATACCCGTACAAGACAGCACATGTCATGCAACAACATTCTGCTCATACGTCCATGAGTTGATAACCACTTAAAAAATATCTCAACGATATTAAGACTAATCACGATGCCATCACTTTTACTGCTTCTGTCATGCCAGAAACGTACGCACTACTCTAGTATATACCTCTCAATTTATTGACCAAAATACAAAATGCTAACATTAATATGAAGACTTAAAGTTATGTTCTTTAGATTTATTCAGAAACAAATTGATCCTCAAATCATAGAACACTCAAAATGGCTGAATCCTTAATTACACAAGATTGAGTCCATATGCTGGCAGAGAACATACATACTGAATTGAAATTTGATCATAACCTCGACACATGGGTAAGGTAGACATTAGTTGATCACAGTGCAGTGTATTATAAAATGACAATATTAGTATCAATATTAACTGGGATGTACTTCAGTTGATAGGATGTCAGCTCATCACTCAAGACCGGGCTTCGATTCCCGGCCGCGTCATACCAAAAAGACGTTAAATATGGGAGTTGTTGCTTCCTTGCTTGACACTCGGCATTATTAAAGACAACGCTTAAACTGGCGCTACATTGTGGATGCCGGGTGCGAAATGCACACACAGAATTTCCAATGGATATTGTATTGTGGACAATTGTGACGTCAAAATGGTCGCACCGCCATCAAAATGGAACATGACTTTCGAAAAACTTAGTTCCAGCAATTTGGCTTGATCAGATATATAATAAACAGAATACTAAACTTCCTTCCATTTGATTCATTTACTCGTTTAATGAAAAGTATTCAATTGAAGGTGGTTTACTATTCTATATTTACGTTAGTGGCGATAGAGGACATACGTCTGAATCATATGGGCCGGAATAGCGCAGTGCTTAGCGCGTTCGGCTTCAGATCAAAAGGTCCGGGGTTCGAATCCCGCCAAGGGCACTGCAACTTTGTCTCCATTAGAAAACAATTCTACAGTAAAGTAAAGTCTGTTTTCGATGCTACACTGAATTTCAGTGCGGAACTACCCATGGTTCGCTTGTTCCAGCCGATGCTACCAGATTTCAATGCATAGCAATACATACATGTAGCACAATACACTAGCAGCTGTGGTATAAGTGAAATACTATTGAAAGCGGCGTTAAACCCCAACCCACATCACCTACATGTAACCTCTAAATTATGATGTTGTGTTGATTGTAGACGTGACGTCATGTCATCGTAAATATGACGTCATCCCGTCTGCGATATTTTCACTGTGTTGGGAAAGTGATAACATATTGAGAATTAATTTTCTAAAACTGAGATAGTCTCTTGATCACTGCTCAGCATATCATAAATAGTATAATATATATATTTTTTAAGCAAATCAGTCTATTTAATACTCACAATTTCTCTCTATCCTCTTATATCCTATAGGCATTGGAATCCTTTAGAGGTGTTAATTAACAACCGCATCGTCTCTAATGTTCAAAATGTACACTGTCGGCCAAAAGAAAACGCCTACCATATATCTTATCAGATTTCGTTAAAACTATCATGAACAGTTTACCAATATTATAGCATTATGAACTTGCACAATTTCTGCATAATATATTTAAATTTCAGAATGTCACAAAAGAATGGCCATTGTTGAAATGAGACAACAAAAATTGTTCAGTTTTCGATCAGTGCTTGATCAGAAAAACATGTGAAACAGATTTTCATACAACCACTAGCAACAATACAGGCACGCATTCGCATAAAAGTATTGGTGACGCTACAAATGTACGTGGTAACGGTGCGCAACTGAATCAACCGGAAATAGCGGTCTTCCTTGGTCGTGGTTTTCATGAATGTTACTGACTCGAAACACAGTTTTTCTTCGATTTCAATGAACTTTCATATAAATTAGTGTTTCAGCATAACGTGAAGACCACCATTAATTATATTTTAGAAATTATTTCATCTTTCATTTTGAGGAAAATCAAGTAGGCTTTTAGTTTGGCCGACAGTGTATTGTGAGAGTTGATGCAGGTTAATAGATCAGCATGGGTCAATGTTAACATCAGTGATTTGTTTGACATTCAACAAGTGTTGAAATTACTGCATCTGACTTTATAGGTTAGACTTGCCTCACGATTTGAGGCGAGTTTTAGTTATAAAGCCCCTATATGAATCATTCTAAGATGTCTAGCGGTTAGAACAGATAATGCAGTTTTTATATAAGGTACGATTGAATGACGTTTACGTTGTTCCACCAACGTGCGATGTGTGTCAAATATATACATAAATGGCTATGTTATCTGTAAAGAATTTTTGACCATCTTTGATGGAGTTTTATTTGGATACTCAAAATTTCCTCCTGGCTAAAATAAAAAAAAATCCATAGGATTCAATGCGGAGTTACATTTTCAGAAGGTACAATATCTGCATAAACGCATTGCTTCTACTTCGGTTGTAGATACTTTGTAGATACTCCAAGACTTTACAATATTTATCACGCACACTTCTCAGGTGTGACCAGCATGAACTCCAGACGTTTTCGAGAAAACCGGATGATATCATACACCGTTGGAATAGGAAAACACTGTCCACTTGATAACAAGAAAACTTAATAGAGAACTAAGAACATCAATGTAAATAAAATGTCATGTATATATAGCAAGCAAGAAACACTCACATTTCCTTGTTTCGTTGATCCGTTTCCTAATCAAGGGAATTACTGTCTATATTCTCTCTGTGACATTCTTCACCCTTGGTTCACAGTGTAGTTGGTATGTAACACTTCGTCCAGAAGCACAAACCAAACAGAATGGCTGCGCTTGATTTGGAGTATAATAACTATTGTCCTCAGCCAATTCGACTCTAGAGTCATGAATTATGGGTATTGCAGACTCATCACAAACGAGTCACGCATACACAATATGAATCAAATAGTTACTTTTTCAAAGGAAAATTAAATGTCTTGTTTTGATAGCTGAGGCGAATTTTGATACTGTGAGTCAGGTAAAACGTCAAACCGCATGCGTCGACTCCACCCTAGTGTTGTTAAATCAAACGCAGTCAGTGTTACTCGTTGAATCGACAGGAGTCCGCGGAAGGCAATAGGTCAAACTAATACGAGCTGATTGGTTGACTATTCAGACACAATGTCAGCACTTAGGGCAAACACATGTTTATGGTGGCATCATCTGTTTTCTATTAACGTATCTGAAAGGTTGTGACCCTGATGTTTAATGTGCGACACACAAAATTGGTACAAGTCGTATTATACGCGTAACATTTATATTGTGATGCACATGTAGGTCTAAAAGGCCAACCGTCAGTAATTTTTTAAAATTCTTTTACACTACTATTGTATAAGTTTATGCAGTATCACATCTTACTTTGTAAATACCTCTCTGTTGTGCAATATGCTTAAAATATTTAGAAATGTTTATAAACTGAGAAAAAACAAAGCCTGAGATTGTGATTGTGTAAGAAGACCTTTGTGTCAGCGTCTGGTCTTTTATCAACAGATATCAATGGATATATACCAAAACTTTCGACATAATAATGACAAATCAAATATCTAAATGTCATGGGACACGAAGCAGAACACAACGTTCACATTTTCTTGATTATTGTAATGCGGAAAATGTAAACCACATGTTCATGAAATTGTTTCACATGTCCTACCTTAGAACATCCTCGGTTACCCGGGGTTTAATATATGCTCCGTTACTCTACACTATAACACCCCTGGGAAACTCTATCAGAGAAATGTGTACTAAAATTACCCGCCCCTTCAAGTTTAGTACAGTAAATAGGTCTCTGAAACATTGATTGGACATGATGTTTTATCTTATGTTTAACTGGCGTGTGACTTGAATTTAGAAAAACTGTGACCATGACCATTTTGAAAACTTTAATACCAGGAATATATTTGCCCGTTTGGGTAGAACAATCGCTTAATGACACAATTGAATTTACCGCACACGTCATACAAGCTTTTAAAATACCCTCCGAATAATTTGAATGCATGTCATGTATTCGCCCTTAAAGAACACTTGAATTCGCCGCTCTTGTCATACAAGTTTAAATGCTGTAGAAATGAAATCTATATTTGATTAGATGTGTACTGAAAACTAAAATAATCTAGGCAACAACAATTTTATTCAGGTAACGGAAATACATTTACAATTGTATGTAATTATGATGCAATTTGAATTACATGCAAATAATGACAAAAGAAAGTAAAAAAAAATGAAACATTGCATATTATATTAAATAGTTATTGAAACATAGTAAAATGTTACATAGCATTTTTGATTACGACCAGTGATTTAAAATTGAATTTTTGTAATTATCTTAATTTGTTCTTTACACTTTCCAAATGAGTTATTATCCCATCGATGTCATCAGGTCAATTGATCTATTTAAATTATGACAAATTAAATAATTCAATAACATTACCATGTCACGCTGCGGTAGTTTGCAATTAAAAACAATTTGTTTGTATTTAACAAAATTTGGAGATGCACATCTACAATAAAGATAATGTTTTCAACAAATACAGATTACAAAAGCGGGACAGAACTGACATACACATAACTATTCATATTGCTCGATAGCTTTATAAATTCTGAAATATTTGACATCAATTGATTAATTTCATCACAATAACATGAAACATCGTTGTAAAGTATGAACAATAAAGATACATGAACGTGTAGAAATAATTAATCTATTTGGAACATATTCCCTTTGCGAAATTTTTTTTCAAGGAAAGTACATGCACAAAAATGACCTAAAACCAATGTTATACGTAAGGTTATCTTAATGTCATCGTCAAACACACCAATAGAAATAAATAAAGGAGTAAAAGCCACTTGTTTTGCAATATTATTACTTTTTCTTTTCTTCATTCAAGAAAAATGTAAAGTCTCAAACATGGTCCGGACTTCCGAAACAACTATAACGCTAAGGGCATCTCAATGTTATAATGGAACATTTACTGAGAAGAAGTTTAAATCATCATCATACACTCCTTTTTACTCTGTTGGTTTTACGAAAAATGTTGAAGACTCTTAAAAATTACAAAAGGCTTCGAAGTTTTCCTACTTTAACGTCTTCATAAAGTAATAGTGAATATAATCAATTTCCCTGTCGACGAAAGTAACAAAATTCGCTGTTGACGAAAGAAATAAATTTCCTTCTTTACGATGAACGTAATCAATTTCCCTCTTGATGGAAGTAAGCAATTACCCTGTTGACGCAAGTCACCAATTTCGCTCTTGAGGAAAGTAATACATTTCCCTCTTCACGAAAGTAATAGATGTCCCTTTTGATGAACGCAATCAATTTCCCTCTTGACGGAAGTAAACAATTTCCATCTTGACGAAAGTAACCAATTCCCTCTTGACGAAAGTCACCAATTTCCCTCTTGATGAAAGTAATATAAACTGACGGGCAAAAGAAAGTATAACACTCACTTGTTTTCGATCAATTCCATATTTTAAAGAAATGAGATGCATTTGATTATGGCACGATACAATAACACCTTTCGGCAGTAGTTTGAAGGACTTAATTGGTGACTGTTTTATTGATTAACTAAAATATCATTATTTAAAGTAGACAGTAAGAAATGAAATTTACATCAACATGGCCCCTACCATGTTTAAAATGTTGTAAATGTGTGAAGGACGAGGCAGATTTATTGATTTTCACATAGAGAATGTGCAATATGTCGATGATCAGTTGTGTTATATCAACATTAATTTGGGGGAATTTTAAAATTTAATTTTAACTTTTTTAAAACTACGTAGAGGTACACTTTGACTGATTTTATGTTTTGGACTAAGTTCCCAAACTAGTCAGTTTTTTAATACGACGTCGAAAACTCGAGATAATTGACTTTGATTTGAAAGTTATACATATGATAAACACAACTGAGTGATATACTTTCATTTGCCCGTCAGTGTATTTCCCTCTTACGAAAGTAATCAATTACTCTTGACGAACGTAATCAATTTACCTGTTGATGAAAGTAATCAATTTCCCTATTGACAAAAGAAGCAAATTTCTTTCTTGACGAAATTTACCAATTTCCCATTTGACGAAACCATTGATTTCCCTATTGACGAACGTATCAATTTCCCTGTTGACGAAAAGTAACCGTTTCCCCCTTGATGCATGTTATTGATTTCCCTCTTGATGCAAGTTATTGATTTCCCTCTTGATGCAAGCTATTGATTTCCCTCTTGATGCAAGTTATTGATTTCCCTCTTGATGCAAGTTATTGATTTCCCTCTTGGCGAGCGTATCAATTTCCCTATTGACGAAAAGTAACCGATTTCCCTCTTGATGCATGTTATTGATTTCCCTCTTCATGCAAGTTATTGATTTCCCTCTTGATGCAAGTTATTGATTTCCCTCTTGATGCAAGTTATTGATTTCCCTCTTGATGCAAGTTATTGATTTCCTCTTGATGCAAGTTATTGATTTCCCACTTGATGCAAGTTATTGATTTCCCTCTTGATGCAAGTTATTGATTTCCCTCGAACGTATCAGTTTCCCTTTTGATGAAAGGTAATTCAGGTGTTCTCATAAATATTGTCCTCCTCCTCTTCGTCTGGATCTGGAAGCAAGATTTGTTGACTTAGTTCAAGATTGATTGTAAAATTCCCTGCGTTCAATACAGCGGGCCTCATGTTTTAAAATGTAATGTTTCCATGCGCTATACATTCAGTAACAATGTTGATATTTTGACTCATTTTATCTCGGTGTAGCAGTCTCAAATGACTCCACCGCGTCATATGACTTTCGATTTAGTTTGGGTCTAGGCCCTTTTTACTCTAGAGTCATATGGGTCTAGCAAATGGCCTCACATGACTCTATTCAGCCTCAAATGACTCCATCAAAGCATCTGTGAAATATTATTTACGTATGCATAATCTTAGAAAAAAGTAATAGAGTCAAATGAAGCTCCGTCCAGAACGCTCTAGAGTTAAACTGGCCGAGCCTCAAACACTTAATTGTTAAATAGGACTAGGGCCAAACACTCTTAAATGGGCGCAGATGTGTACGATTGGTATTGTATACATTAAAGGTAGATAACTCTATATCATTTGGGAATCCCATTTATATCGCTTGGTAATCAAATATGAAATAAATCCACAATTGCGTCTGTGTTTTACATAAGTCACGCTATAACATAAATACATATATACATTCATGTAAGTTATATAGTTTGCTGGTTTAATCACAAAAAAGGAAATACCATTTAATTGGGAAAATAATAAATTGTAGAAACACTTCGTCAGATTCAGAAATGTGTGACAAAAGAAACCTGCAGGACGAAGATAAACGACAAGATTCACTTTTGAGTGGGTTTCTATGGCGACTGTGAGATTGACAAGCATGCATGCCTCGGAAACCCTTGTTCCTATATACTATATGTATGATAGCAGCTGACTGAAGAAAATGTATGTATGCCAAGCTCAATTTTGTCTTGCTTGTGTTTTGGCTTACAAAATGTAATTATTCTTGAATAATGCATATATTTTTGGACGATCGTGAAAAGTACTTGTGAGTCTCAATCTTCCTGATTTTATTATGTATATATTTAAGTACACGAAATACACTGTTTGAATGGTGATAGGATACATTTGAATGTTAACAAAAGTATATTCATGTTAGTTTTATCATCACGGAACTATCAATTATGTCAGCACAAACGTAAATGTAACTCACGCACTTATAAGATATAAATGAAACAAAAAAACAGTAAAACAGTGATGTTCAATATAAAAACAACTTTGCGATCTGATGTCAATTAAAGTTTGAAATATAGGAAAGAACGTCTTTCTATCTATTGAAAGAACATGTATAACATTGGCGCTATTTCAAAGTCAAGCTGATCAAAAATATATTCATTTACCGAAAGCTTGGTTCTCGTAGATGACTTCATCCTCTTCTCCAGCCAATGCCTTCTTCTTTCTCTCTATCATTTCTTTCACAGTGTCATGAACGAACGTGTACTGACTCTGGAAAACATGCATCAATGTTATCAATACAATATTTTTAAAAAGTATCCTGACCGAAATGTTTTATTTTAAAAAATTGTGTAGATACGTATATAAAACACACACGTGCAATTGTGGTCAACTATTGATATGTGTCATTTTTCAATCAAACTTTTATTCTGAAGTTACGGGAAATAAGGAAATATACACTTATCAAACGATAGGAAAATATCGAGAAATAAAAGGAGGAACGTAGTCTCTTTTCCAAGTGCGTGATTCATCTAGGAATATTACACATGTGCATTGTGTTTATGTTCCGGTTATCAATACCCATTTGTGAAGTTACCTCTGACTGAACCATCATAGGACGACAATCCCTCATCTTGAGGACGAAGGAGAAGATGTCAATTGAGTCGTCGAGATCAGCCTTGTCGATCACCTGTAGAAAGTAGTCCACGCTGATGAATGTTCCGGTTCTTCCTACTCCAGCGCTGTAATGTGATGAGAAACCAGTACAACATAGGTCAAGTAGTAGCATTCAAGAACGGCGATAAACGCCAAACCACGTAACCTTACAACATCTTCAAGCAACATGGCGACTGCGATTAAAGATGCATGATCAGCTTTGCTTGATATTCGATTTGGTTCTAAAAGGGACACAATAACACTAGGTTCTGGTCTAGGTATCTTCTTACTCAGTTTTTATATTCACCCCAGATGCTTAATATGTCAAATATAAATGTTTCAATGAAAACAAAGGAACGGATTCATACATGTGTAGAAGCCTATAACGATGGCTCTGTCTCACGTATGTACTCGGTATAAGGCTTTTTAAACGCTATGGAAGCAAATCTGTCTACCTATCTAATTTATTTAAGTTTCCAAAATTATGTTTGACCATTGTCCGGCTTTCGATCATGACCACGACTTTAAATGATTTTTATTTCTGTTATTCTGAACTGATTGACCTTAGACTGGTTGTTTTCGGTTAAATTTGATAATTCACAATTAAATAACACAAATTATAACATTCGGCATATATGTGACCTCACCAACATGGTTATGTTCCTCTTACTCAATATGAAGGCACATACGCAAGCAGCTATGTTATGCAGCGGGAATATGCCACCAACCTACCTACAATGAACCACCATAGGTCCTTTGTCTGTGGGCTTCAATTCGTTCCTGACATATCGGGCGAAGTCTATGACATCCCCAGCGTTGAGATTAGCGTTGTAGTCCTGCCAGCCCTGTAGGAAGAAGTGCTTCACTTGCCTGCTCCGGTTTCCCTGAAAGGAGGAGAAAATTATATGACATGTTGACTTCTAATGATTTGCACGAGTTCTTCTTAAAGGTGCATCCATTGTTTCATAACATTTTATTAGGCTTTAATACGTTCCGACTCACCATATGTGCTGTTTACAGTGCTAATAAATTCATTCGGTTTGTATATTCATCCCGAATTACCAAATATATCATAATTACTAGTTTCCAATTAAAATAGAGTAACATCAGTATGCATGTGTAGAAATCGAAACTACACGTCCAATTTACATGCCCAATAGTTATATGACCTATTTAACATAATCAACCCAAATGTATCAGTTTGTCTGTTATAAATGATTATAACATTACGTTTGACTAATTGACGCGCGCCACACGCGGTACATTATCCGGTTTTCGATCAGAAATCACTACTTTTGCCTTCATATCGTCAATATACTACATGTAAGTCGACTAAAAAACGGGAAGGCTGCCGTACCTGACGATATCATAATAGAAATGATTAAATGTTCTAAATGGGAAATAATGCCATTCCTTAAGAAATGTTTCAATAAGCTGTTTGAAATTGGAACTTTTCCTTGCAGTTGGTCAAGCTCTATACTAATTCCACTTCATAAAAAGGGGGACATAAACGATCCAGATAACTATCGGGGTATATCATTAATGAGTATCATGGGAAACGTTTTTATGTTGATATTGAACAACAGATTATCGAACTGGGCGAATATGCGTGATAAGATTCCTGAATCCCAGGCTGGATTTAGGAAGGGATATTCCACTTTGAATCATATATTTACGTTGTACGCAATGGTCCAGAAAGTTTTGTCAAAACGAAAGCATAAATTGTATATAGCATTTGTAGATTTTAAAAAAGCTTTCGATTCGGTCAATCGTACTAAATTGTGGCAATGTTTACGTAAAGCAGGTCTTCAAGGGAAAATGTTTAACATTATAAAGTCAATGTACTATAACATTCGATCTTGTGTGCGCTGCGCAGATGGGGTTACAGATCTTTTCGATTGTCCCTTAGGCTTAAGACAAGGCTGTTGCTTAAGCCCACTTTTGTTTTCTTTTTTTATAAGTGAATTATATCGTGATATAATTTCTAAAGGAACACGTGGAATCCAAATGTATCCAGATTTTATAGAAATTCTTATCCTCCTTTTTGCTGACGATGATGTTATTTTAGCCTCAGATACTGTAGTCGGTTTTCAGAATCAATTAAATATCTTGGAAAGTTACACAAAAGAATGGAACTTATCAGTTAATCTTACGAAAACAGAAATAGTAATTTTTAGAAGGGGCGGACCTGTGGCCGCGAGAGAACGTTGGTTCTATGATGGTAATTTGATCAATATATCCAATCAGGGTTCATGTTTTCAGACAGAATGAATTTAAATAAATGCGCACAAAATTTAGCCTTACGTGGAAAAAAGCCTTAGTTCAAGTTATATAAATTTTATGCAAAGTTGGAACCATGTCACCCAATGTATTTTTAAGATATTTAATACTCAGATTCAGCCCATTCTGTTATATGGATCTGAAATATGGGGTTTTCAGCGATTCGATTGTATAGAGAGAATTCACCTTTTAGCTTGTAAAAAGTACCTTAATGTACGTCCAATGACACCTAATTGTATGGTATATGGTGAATGTGGAAGATTTCCTTTGTACATTAATTCCCATGTACATTAATTCCCAATTAAGATGTTTAAGATTTTGGTTTAAGATTCTAAAAATATTTAGGAAAACATACGTGGACAACTGATATAAGGAATTTATTGTTTTCTCATGGTTTTGGTTTCGTATGGATGTCTCAACTAATTGGTAACATGAACCGATTTATCAGTGAGTTTCGCCGTAGATCAATAGATATGTTTAGTCAAGAATGGTCATCGACCCTAGATTCAAGCTCTCGATATGAATATTACAGGACCTTTAAAACGCTACTTCAGCCAGACAAATATTTATCAATAATTACGACATACAGTTTAAGAACAATGTTCGTTAGATTTCGTTTAGGCTTATTGACTTTAATGATTAATGAGGGAAGAAAATCATCTATAGAGAAAGAAAGAAGACTTTGTCCTTTATGTAACCTCGGTATAGAGAATGAAATTCATTTTACATTGTTATGTCCTTGTTATGTCGAATTACGTCAAAAATATATACCACCCCATTTTCTTGAAAAACAACCAAGGGATGTTTACGTATCTATGTTACAAACTAAAAATGAAAATGTTATTGTTCAATTGTCATTATATGTAAAGCATGCTTTAGCCAAAAGAGACATTCTTATAAAAAAAAACTGTATACCCTGTAAATATACAACAATGTTAAAATACCACTGTAACGCTTCTGTATATGGGCCGGAGGCCTTGAATACAATAAACATATTTTGACTTTGACTTGACTTTGACTAAGATGAAAATGGAAATTTTCGGCAACAGTAAGTACTTCCCGATAACATAAGACAATGTATAACGTTTAGCATATGTGACCCCAAACAACACAATGGATGTACCTTTAAACCATTCTCAATGAAATGTAAACATTATCAACAAGGCATGTTATCATGATATTTCAGGATCTCCGTATTTATTGGCGTATATGAGCTTAGAGCATCTCTAAGTAGTATCAATACGTATCTTGTATGTTCAAAAACAAATGAAACGAACTTTAATGATAATATCATATTCGTTTAAATCAGATTGCTTGTGAAATACGAAATCGCTGTGTACGACGATTAATTCATTTCACACCTGTGAACTTAACATCTGAATATATTTTTTAAAATAGAAAACTTTATTTTGTGTTGTCTTTTATGTCAAATTAGTTTAATTAGTGTATTTTCTAAATTCTTCAATGATATTATTTACTTCTGTTCCTATACTAGAGAAATTTGGAGATAACTTTCACAGGACAAAAAGTGTTAGAATCCGCTTGCCGGATTCTTCTGGATTCTTCAGGATCCACCAATTTTTGGGAGAATCCGGAAGGATCCGGCAAGCGGATTCCAACACTTTTTGTCCTGTGTTTATTGACGCGATAAAGGAATTAAAGTGTTCAAAGAGTAAGTATCTACCACACAACGTGTATGTTCACAACACAATATTTGTTATACAGAATATTTTGCTCCTGTTACAATGTATCTATTCCACTTTTAAATACCCTCTTGATATACAAATTATTAATATGAATGTAAGAATTTATTTAAGAAATTTATTGGAAAAGAAAACAAGATAGTGTGAATCACAACTTCTTTATTGTGAAGAAATTTTGTGTGTGTTTGTGGAAATCAACTTCTTTGTTGCGCAAACTTATTTGTTATTCCGACTATTTTGTTCCAGTCTTCCATAATGACACATTTATACGTACCAGAGAGACCTTGAACACTTTGATTGTGTACTTGTTCATGGGTGATACGCTGACAATCTCCACCTCGACTTCACCATATGTCTGTGGTTCATTGACTTCCTCTGGCCAGTACTGGGAAAGCTTCCTCTGTTAATACATTGTGATTTGATGGTTTGAACATATTTTATTCATAATGAACCTGGTTCGGTACACAAGCAACGTCTCTCTTATATCAATACCTAACAGTACATACGTATAATAACAATTACACAAGAACTTGACATACAAATGACAAACAAGAAGAATAATAGCATCATGTGTACATGATTGTTACGAAATATTATCAAGACATATTCATTAAGTGGGTAATCGATACACAAATGCATAAAAATGAATTAAATTCTGTAGAAAAATTAAAATATCAATAGACATTCATAGAAAAAAACCCATTAATGATAGAGTAATGACAAAAGAATTTATATCAACAAACTGCAAAATATTTTAAGTCATTAGTGATAAAATCAACTGAATTAAGTTTCATAGTGTCTCGAATAGTCAATTTCAATTTTTTCCCCCATACCCGCCCACTCAAATTTTTTTTTAGACTTTAGACTCACCTGACCTCTCTCGTATAGGTCAGTAAGCTGGACGATGATTGGCACATTTTGCTCCCAGATCATCTGCCAGAAATCGTCTACAGTTGTTGCCACCGGGCCTTGGGATGCTATGTATTCTCTGGGACGGGAATACCCCTGCACATACATTAAAATGTGACCAGTCAAGATTATAAGGTAAATGAACACATAGATGTGACAAACATATCGTTCGTCGGCATTCTATCACCAATTTTAAACATTTAATTAGTTAAGATGAATCAGCATTCCTCCCGTTTAGATATTTTGATAGGAATTCTGAAGGGAGCTCACGAATAACCTATGTGGGAAGAGAATGCTGAACCACTATATTCAGGAAAACCATGGTGTATAGATAGTGAACTTCTCCATTGCAATTAATGCGACGTTTCGGTGACGATACACTGTACTAACACCATTATCAAGCAAGTGAGTTGTGTATCACTTGTTAACGGTCTTAGTATCTACATCGAAACGTCGCACGTATTGCAATAGAGAACCATACATCTCTGTACATGCATGTGTAAAACTTCTACAATGCCTCTATAGATAGTATCGTTATGAAGTTATAACGAACTAGTACCAGTTTCTGACATAAACATGTAGCTATTGTTAGGCTCTCTCGTTTGGAACTATGCCAGGATTTATTGTATTGTAGTGATAAATAAAAACGTTGACTTTAAAACCGTTAATCATTTGAGTAACAAAGAAGTTTCCATTGAAGGATCACTGGAATCATAAATGTTTAAACGAAATAACCTTTTGAAACCAAACAGTAATTTTCCATTCTCATGTTCACATTAAAAAAAATAATACATTAAAAAGGAAGCAACATCGATGGAGTGAGTGAGTGAGTTATTGTTTAACGCCGCTTCGGCAGTATCGCAGCCATTTGCGGCGAAACAACATCGATGTTTATCTACTTACTCCCCATCATGTTTGTATTGCAAATCCTCATCATTCTCATGCCTCATCTCCATCATGTTTGTATTACAAAATCCCAATTGTATTCCATTGTCATGCATGTTAACCCCCCTGATTGAGTTTCCTCACCATTGTTTTGTTTGCTATTTAAATGTACCATATTTTGTTCAATGCTCATTAAGACAAGACGTCTTCTAAGCGGCAGACGGCCGCCATATTGGATTTATCTCACCCCCGAGAAATCTCAATCTCCAGCGACCCTCTACACCATGGATCACTTCATTCCCATTCCCATTACCCAAACCACTTGTGGACTCCTTGAGACCCTGCCTGGGGTACATGGTAGACTCGTTCTACACCTCAGGTAACCCCAAGGATAACAAAATCGCCTTCACCATTGTTTTTGACTAAAAAAAATGTAATTTGTAACAATGAAATTCATGTAAAATGACATTCATTTGGCGGTATGCCAGATACAAATGAACAAACAATCTTTAAGTCACTAATTTCCATTTAACAAGTTGCGTCTTAGTTCCATGCCTTGTTTTATAAATAGAGATAATTTCAGTATAACATCCTCATTATTTGATGACAAAATAGAGGAAACTTTCTGGTATGTATTTAATTCTTAATTCAGTATAATATGGACAATCAAATGTAAAATGTATTTCGTCTTCTATAGCATCATTACAAAATGGACAAGTCACCACCCTCACAAGCTTCACCCGACACTGATGCTACCCAAAGGTCTTCTAGTGTTGATCACGCTCCAGGACATACCACGGGATCACCAGTCGGACCTGACGTCCCCCCAGGAGTACCTTGCCCTACCCCTGCGGAACCTGACGTCACACCTTTCAAACAGGTCAGGAAGAGGAGAAGACAAAAATCTTCTACCAGTTCAACAGAACCAGGTACCCCTCACCCACAGACCACCTCTACGTCGTGTATTTTCACATTAAAGAATGTTCTAATATCGCTGGAGCATTCAAATGTGAATCGCAATCATTTATTTTAAAACAGTAAACAGAGTAGCTTAAATATCAGTTCTCTCTTCTCGTCTCAAGAGTCTATGTTATCCACAAAGTTTCCATGTCACCCGTTACTTATCACAAAACTTACATTTAAATTTCCTAAAAAAAATCAAATATAAACAACGAACCTGTATTGCAGAATATACTTAACTCAAATATAACAACGGAAATTGATTCTGATGAGGAAATATTCGTATATTTAATGTTTAACAGTACAGTAGAACACGGGTATAGCGAACAAACGAATATAGCGAACAAATTGATAAGCCCCGTCAAAAACCCTAAATGATATGCCAAACGCGAAAGCGAACAGCGGATACAGTGAACTGAATTATTTGGTCCCTTGGAGTTCATTATATCCGTGTTCTACTGTAGTTTCGCTTTTGCTATTGACGTGAGGTGATTTCATTTGCCGATCCGCATGCGTATTAAGTGTTGTTGACTTGACTTGTGTTCGCAAAAATTAAACTCAACTTGAGGCTATTTGCGTAAAAATGTTACGATTTGCTTGTTTTCATGCTTCAGAAGTACAGTATACTATAATTAAGATATATTCACAATAGCTAAACTCAAAGTATTTAAAGAAGGTGATGTATTTTAAAGGGACAGTAGCACGTTTTTTCGGTGAAAAACGTTGATGAAATGTATTTGAAAAATGTCACCAACAGTAAAACACCCTTCTCTCTTTGGAAAATCAAGTTAAAAAATCAGTGTACAGGGTTCCGTAAAGCCACGGGAATCGTTTTTGTCATTCGAAATAATGAAATGTGTTCACAATGAAATGACCGCCGTGCAATTTTTGCTTTATACGCAACACCGTTATTACCACTATGGCTAATAGGTTTGTGTAATCAGATGTTTTATCCTCTAAAGTAAATATATATGACATAAACTATCGTTATAAATAGGAAATTTTAACAAATAATTTCAGCAAAAAACGTGCTACTGCCCCTTTAAAGGTAAACAGAACATACCAGGATATAGTTAGCGTTGATGTAGTCCGACCCTGCTTCCTCTGTTTTAGGGAGCAACTTGACACGTGTGTGGTCATCTGTAACACAAACACATTTTTTTTTTTATATAAAATAACATATATAAAAAGTATACTTACACTTGTTCTCCGGTATCATATGGAGAGTAGATCTTAACTGTATCTCGATCTGAACAGATCATCCGGAGTTCTCCTCTGTGACCTTTTTTTAAAATATTGGTCCATTTATTTCTCATTGACAGTTGTAAGACAATTTGAATTTAGTCATTTATTTTTTGTTCCTAACATTGTTTACATTTTACGTATTGGTTCAGGGCGCATGGGATTGAGCTGTGCTTATAAATTAATAATAAAGTTTTGTTCTTGTTCATTTTGAAGAATAATACTTAAGCATTGTATTGCTTTTATTATTTTCCATTACTTACATGCTAAGATGTTGGTATATCGGTTCTTCGCTCGGTTGGGATCAAGTGTTGCATTCTCGTAAGGGTGCTTGGGTGAGTACTGTGCAATCTCCTGAAAGAAATCCGTAAAAGTTGAGTTGAGAGACTCATTGTGTCACCCTGAGTAAATGACCTTATTCAAAATGCCTCTAGTCACCCAGCAGTACAAAACTGGTACTTGGTAACGTGTTGTACATGAGGATATTACATCTATGTCATACTATGTTTACGACACGAGTGCCTGAATATTAGTATGTCCCGAGCGAGAGCGAGGGATATACCGATATTCAGACACGAGTGTCGTAAACATAGTATGTCATGGACGCGAATATAATATTCTGTTTATTACCGAAGTCGTGAAATTAATGAAAACACGCTAGAAATCCACTTTCAACCATAGGCTGGCGACCCGCCGTCGCGCATGTAGAACGCAACTTCATAGATGAAACGTGACGTCAAAGCTTTGTTTATGACGTCACGTCACCGTGACAAAGTGATATTTTGCCCTAGGGACCGTATGAAGAATATGAACCTCCGTATGATTGCCCTCGTAGGTAATAAAATGTGTACAAGATGACCTTCTAGCGACATGTATTTTAGCTTGGGTTAGACCAGGGTAATAATGTTGGTAGCTCCTTGAGCATGCAGAAGTTGAATGAACCGATATAAATATCCATTATTATCATTTATAAACTCATTTAAAAATTATCTGTTACTGACAGGTAATCTATAAAGAAGACAAATATTTTATGGATGATCAACTTCTTTATTAACAATAGCGACGTTTCGGTATAGATCCGTATACCGTTATCAAGCATGTAGCATGTAATTGTCAATAAAGAAGTTGATCATCCATACAATATTTGTCTTCTTCATCACACCAACTTCTAGAATGCCTCTCAAAGAGTTTAGGTAATCTATATTTCAATAATAATTTCATAATACGTGTTTCTTAATCCGAATAACTATGCCTGCAACTAACGTATAACTGGACGATATAATGTGTCGTTCAAAAAGGTACGTATTTGCAAAAGGAATGATTTAAACAAAACAGGTACATTTCATCAATCGAACTAACTATCTAAAACTGATATGTACGGTTGAACATTTGTTTTAATGAAATTATTTAATGCGTAAAATCAATTGATAACATTATTTTTACACTCTGTGAAACATTTCAAACTTTTTGTTCACTTACCCGCCATTCCAATGAAAACGAACGTCCGCAGTCCTTATGATAATCATCAACAAGTCGAGGGAAGTCACATATTTTTTTCGGCCTGAAAAAAAAGTAGTTATGTCACGAGACATATATGATGGACGAGTTCTCATTCTCTTTTTGTCGTGCGTAGTTGGTTGTTTAAAAGTTTTATTTTATGTACTTTTTCGAATAGAACTAAAAAATTTAAAAGAGATTTTACCAATTGTAAAACAATCTTCCTCAATCCATAAATAAAGTTCTAAAACGTGAATCCATTTTCCATCTTCCACTAAAATGGCCGATATCACTTTTCATTTTATACTTGATACCTTTTCTACGACTAGGATCATAATAAGGTCTGTTTTCACTCTCTATACTGCATAAACTTTATTATAAATGGCAAATTTGACCATATGAAAATGCCAAAAACGTTCTACAGTGCCCTTAATCTAAATTTTGAAGTCGTTGAATTATACGTGTGAGTCACCTTTGACTATAATAGGATGATACAACAAATGATTATGGTTCGGTTAAACAACGCGAATCCATTTTCCATCTTCCTATTATTAAAAAAGTTTTCACACTAAATGGTCACTAGCACTTTTCGTTTTATACGTGACACCATTTTCTATGACTAGCATAACAATAAGGTCTATTTTACCCTCTTTATGCTGCATAAACTTTTATTATAAATGATAATTTTGAACACATGAAATATGCAAACTACGTGCTAGAGTGATTTTAGTCTAAAATTGTATTGAATTATAAATGTGCGTTACCTTTGACGTTAAATCACCAGAATCGTTTTGAAAATATTCACCATTATACCTGTTAATTTTATGTATGTGTCAGCTATAATATTGTGGCATATATTTACTATTTTTTACGAATAGGAGAGGATTTACATTGCGATTACAGAAAAAGATACAACTAAATTTGTTCACCTCTGACCTTCATAAAGAGAGAAGTTCCAAACACGTCATTCGTACATGTAATCCGTATAGCAAATAATGTTATTACACAACTACACAATGTTGTGGTGTTTATTATGAATTCCTTTCACTTCGCAATTTGAGTGATGTCCTTCAACATTAGCAAATGTAAATGTTGAATAGATTTATCTTAACACCTTAAGAGTAATGAGGCGATAGTTCTCAACGATAAGCAACGCCAGTTATGTATACGTCACATAAGTGTATAAATACACAGGTAACGACCCCAGCCAAGTCAATGCTTTATGTAAGCCACTTGCAAACCTACATGTACAGTAAGGTCATCGACTTATTTACACTAATGTTACACTATAGTTACCTAAACCTTAAATAACTATATAAGCATTTCTAAAATGAACATGTCAGGTTGAACATTGCTGTATGATTAAATTTCAAATGGAATGTAGATTTACTCATTGAAGTTTATAGCATTTTGATTTGGGCTGAAGTGAGATGAATCTAGCATGAATCTACGCAGAAGTTGAGAGACAGTCTGTACGTATGTACATGTAACTAAAGTATATAGCTAGATGTGAATTTATCATCTATTTTTCTTTCATTTAAAAAAAAATTAATTTCACATCCCCCATTCCCTCTGCCACTACATACATCAAATCATGGGTTCATATTTTCACAATTATGACTCACTCACTGAAAACTTTATGATAAGAAAATTATTAGATATCATTTACCCTAAACATCGTCGATCAATAGTGAATAAAATCTTACTTTAAAATGAAAATTCTTCTTCTGTACATTAAACATTCGTTGCAACAAACTTCTGTTCTTGTATATAATTCGACTGAGACTATATATATTAGCTATGACTCAAGCGTTACTATGGACCAACATGGCTGCAGGCCAAAACCCCCGATCTCTAAATACAGTCCAACCAGAGTAGAAGGGATCTATTGCACTGATAAGTACAGCGTGCTGTGCGCCTTCTCAAACTGGCTTCCTGTATGTACCGGAAGTAGAACAGATTGCTATAACGTGCCAGCACCGCAGTGTAACAGATACTACCGAACAGTGGAAGAGAGTAGAGAAATAATCAAGTGTGGTATCGTTCTATGGTGCTGCTTGAATCCTTTTACGTTCGCTGTTTGCTGATTTCGTTATGGTTCATATGCAAATCACATATTAGTACAGAATTTGTTATATCGAGGGGTTAGTGTCGGAATAACTTTCTATAAGCGGTTTACATGGTGTGTTTGACAAGTTGGAGATGTTTGAAGTTATTTAACGTGTATTTATTTCAACATATTTGATTAAAAGAAGAAAGGGATTAAGTACAAGTTATCTAAATTAGGTAATCTCTCCCATATATTTACAAAATATTATTACAACATGTAATAAGCAAGTTATGAAGTACAGAAATGGTAGACAGATATTTACAGATTTTCACGAGAAACGCTTATAATTGAATATAAATTGCTGAACTGATTTAACAATTAAAAATGGATTATTAATTATCGATCGATCGATCGATCGAGAGAGAGAGAGAGAGAGAGAGAGAGAGAGAGAGAGAGAGAGAGAGAGAGAGAGAGAGAGAGAGAGAGAGAGAGAGACAGACAGACAGACAGACAGACAGAGAGAGACAGATGAAATGATATTATAGAATGAGTTACATTATTACATTCGCATTCGCTAACTATCGCTTTCGGCCCTGTTGGCTCCTTCAGTTTAGGATAATATATAAGTCAGTAGTTGTAAATAAATTGGACGAGTGTGTACCTCGTTACGTCAGTAGCTAGTATAACGTTTTCAGATGAAGTCCTCCTATTGAAACTATAAACCATATTCACGATTGTATATACTGTCTAATTAACATTACAGTTTATATTTTCAGTTCACTTACATTACATTTTATCTTGATCTATTTAGATGTAAGTTCCAGGGAGATGTTCAAGCATCGAATACATATATTTATAAACCATATTCATGAGTGTATATACTATTTGATTAATATTACAGCTTTATGTTTTCACTTCGCTTATATTTTAACTTGATTTATTTAGCTGTAAGTTTCGGGTAGATGTTCAAAGATCGAATACCGATATTAATGTTCAAAATTTGTGTTTTATCATATCATATGTTGACAAATTATAGTTCTGATTAGTTCACATACTGTTTTGCATCACCTGTTCTTATCAACGCTCTCTTCCTCTTCCTCTTCGGCTGGATCGTCATCGGCGTTTCGAAGCTTTTTTCTAAATCAAATAACAAGTTAATTGATTGAGGCAATATCTTCTGAAATCAAACATACCAACACGAGTAAACGTTAACGTTGCACAGAATCAATTAACATATTGACAAGTTGACATCGAGAATAATATATTTATTTATCATTCAAAATTATTCTCCATCACCTTTTACTATATTATACACCAATTGGCATGTTTTAAACATGACAATGCCGATACCCTTCTTGAACAACAATCTAAGTGATGTCATAGGTCTATGACGTCATCTACTTTATTATCTTGTGGCATCGTTTACTTCGTTCTCAGTAATGCCAAAATATTGTGAGGTCAAGTTTTTTTAAATTTTATAAGTAAGTTATAAGTAACAGTTTTATGGCATTATATCTACAAAGATATAAGCATTTACAAAACATGAATACAAATACATTCTTGTACTTCTTGTCATATACTCACGGTAAAAATGGTTGACACCCATAAACAGAAAATAATTTTAGCAAATTAAATGCATGGATAACTAATATTGTTCGATATCATGACATTTTCGAAATTAAATCGCACAAACACATGATGTAAACTATATAATACTTGCCATGTATATATTGTTTGCAAATGAGACTCCATGAAAGATTTGGTGTATATTTGGGTTCGGTAGAATTTTATTTTTCAAATGCAGAACCAAAAAGAGAACACTCAAACACTGTAAGACTATACCACTGACAAGATCTTATGACACAAGTAATGAACTCTGTTGAATAAATTTCATTTTTCTTATACTCCTATCTCTTTGGTATTTTACAGTACAAGTGGAGAAATAGGAAATGCTCAAGGACAATATTTACAAATAGACATCCAGTAGTAAAACGTTTAACCAAAACAATAATCGAAACTGACACGTTACGTAGTTTATATAACATTTCATTCCTAAAACTTTTAGGGGCTGTCAAACCATTATTACCAAGAGTATATATTTCACACATGTTGTAGTGTTGGCCTCATGGCCAGTTATACGTACATGTAATAAATGATATACGCGATATTGACATGCATATTTGGAAGATAAAACAACACGTGCAATAAACGTTGTCAAAGATTATGCAGCTGGGTATGAATATATATCTATCTAGAAGCTGTTCATGATATTAGTCTCAATTGAGTTATCATCAACGTTTTGACCCATATGAATATATCAAGCGGCAACATAGAATAGAAAACATTATCAAAGCATAAGCAATGTAACATAAATTACTGAAATGATGAAAATAGCGCTACCTGTTTCGTCGTCTTCTGTACAGGAAAGCTCCGACCACAATTCCAACGACTACAAGAGCTGCCAATAGTCCACCAACTGCAGCACCAACGACGGATTTTGCTGCAAATAAGATTGAAGATTGTGCAATGAATGACTCGTTCACTATTCAATCATTGAGAGTTCGAATCCTGTTCGATATATATCAACAATATGTATGCATTACAGTGATGAACGTACCTTTGGTTCGCCATATTTAACCGTAGTACAAATACTATGTACTATATGACTTTGTGTGTCATTAAAGGACATTCATGCCTATTTTAACTATTGGTGTTCAATTATGGTGTCAATGATGGTAATTAATTGAAGTGCACATAAGACAACATTGTTGATGCTGATGGTAAACAGGACAGTGTTCTGTGATTGGTAATCTGGAGTTGAGGTGATATAATGAATGAAGACAAATGTTATGCATAAAAACTTCTGTATTCTATTTAGGGTAACGACTTCATTATTCTATATAGTCTACATCGAATAAAGAAGGTGTTATTCATAAAACAAATTCATTCTTCAAGATTGAATTCTTTTACCATATCTAAAACTCATATCCACCTTGAAGGAACATATAAAGGGTATAATCTGGTAAAAATATCATTATTTCAACATCTAAGTTGATAAAATGGAAATGTTGAAAGAACTTTTGTTTAGGAATTGTTATGGTATAAATAAATCATAGTCACTAAAGCCATTTTCATATATATTTCTTGAGAACATCCTCCTTATCTGATGAAAACGTATCGGAGCATGTTCTGACTTCGTCAGAAGACTTTCCATAAAGAAAAAATCATACTCCATCGTCGGTTAGTAGCATACATCCGTTATGATATAGAGGCCTCTTTAGACATTTAGTGTATTTTATATTTAATTGTCCTGCAAAGTTTGAACTGCAAATCATCATTTCGAATGATTTATATAATATAAATGCAGTTATTATAATTAATTAATAATTAAATATTAAGATAATTAAGTGTGTAATTCAGTTTACCTTTTGTTTTGAATGGCCCGAATGGTTGTGATGACGTACATCCAGCGTTGGTACATGCTACCGATATAACCCTAAAAAGAATTTAAATTTAAATTTTAAATAATTTAAATTAGAATTTAAAGTTTAAACACAGTTTTACTGACACACTGGAAGTATAATAAGCAAGGTCATCTTTGATGGATGTACATGCACTTAAATGCATAATACACAATACCTTTAGAAGAAAATACTATACATAGACAGTTTTTAATTACAAAGTGTTGATCTTTTAAAGAAAAGGTTATAATTTGGGACTGTGTTCGCCAATAATAAAACACAAACGAAGACAACTACAATGAATTATTTCACTAGCACGTCTTACATATATAGATATTTATATCTAAAGGTATCCTTTATTCACAAAACAAGTATAACGGAAAACAATTCTACTAATCCATGTAAACATTTAAATTGTTAAGCTAAGGGAGACAACCCAATCTCACAGTATAGAGATGACGGGAGCATATTGCCTATTTGTTGGCCCGTACGTTGTCCATTGATCCATCTGCCCAAAAATTATCCACTTAAAGCTATCTACAGACATGTTGCCATTGTGCTAAAGCACGGTGCCTGTAAAAGGACTTCAAATAACCCACTTATCTGTTCATTGGTTTTCATCCTAACACGGCTTAAAGGCAAGTACATTGATTGGAAATTGTTATAAAGAGTTCAATAGTGTAGAGGATCATAACATTGATACAGAATGGTGAAGTATATATAAGTAAATCCACTGTACCTGTACGTTGTATCAGCTTCCACTGGACCGTTACAGTGAACGTCTTGTATGTTCTCGCAGTTGGCATTGGCTCCTACTATAAACTTAGTTGCTGATTGGTCATCACCTGTGAAGCAAATGAGTATGATTGTATCAGTTGTGTTTCTCATGGTTATCCTCATATCAGGATCACATCCTATTATCCCGATTTGATGAACACAGCCACACAATAAACCATTGAAGAACTGAACTGAAGGTTCATTTGATCATCACTCTCATTTGATAGTAGAAAGTAACGACTTATTTCAATATGTTATTTGGTAAAACATGCGAAAGATTATAGTTATAGTATAGTATATGGGATGGAGTTGAGTGTCCCACAACATAATCGCATTTGATGCCTTATAGTTAAAAGTTACAGTTTTTGCAGCTGTTTTAAAAGGAAATTGGATTGGACTGATAGTAAGTGTAACGAAATAGGCTGACACTTTTGTAAGGCAGAGCTCGGATCTCGTCACGTGACAAGCCTGATTTTGTCTTTCGTAGGCAGTTTCTAATGTACTAACCAGTACTCCTTTTCCTGCGTATTTGAGGAATCAACCAGTTTTCTGGAGTTGGTCTGTAAGTGCCCTTGTAGTCTTTTTTCCATTCTTTCCATCCTCGCCATTTCTTCAGAGAGGTCATCGTTAGGTTTGTGGGAATATCTAAATGAATCAGAATTCAATTTCAAGCTATTTTGATTTAAAAAAAATAATTACAGTTATAATTTTCAATTCTTTTAAAATGCAGTTGTATGGATATTTTCCTGAAAACATTGTCAAGTCAAAGAAATAGTCAAGTTTAAAGTGTTATGTAATGTCCTCTCCTTATTGCCAAAATTGTGAAACTGAACAATGAAGGAACCAAATTGGGAAACACTGAACTAATCAATGAAATACACGGCAACTAGACCATTTAAAAACAGAAACGTCTTCCGCAAAATGTTCCTTTAAAAAAGTTCCACATAAGATGGTTTAAAGGGGCAGTAGCACGTTTTTTGGGCAAAATTTATTTTTTTTAAATTTCCCATTTATAATGATAGTTTATGTCATTTATACTTACTTTAGAGGGTAAAACATCCCACTACACAAACCAGATATCCGTAGTGGTAAAAATGGTGTTACATATAAAGCCAACATTGCTTGGCGGCCATTTTATTGTGAACACATTTTATTATTTGGAATGACAAAAACGATTCCCATGGCTTTACGAAACCATGTACACTCTATTCCAACTTGATTTTCTGAAGAGAGAAGGGTGTTTCACTATTGGTGACATTATTTTTCAAATACATTTCATCGACTTATTTCATCGAAAAAACGTGCTACTGCCCCTTTAAATCGTAACTTGGATTGTTTGTCTACAGTTGGTTATAGGTAAATGCTGTTTTTTGTCTAGATGATATACTTTTACTGTTAGCTGCACATTTGAGACTCAAAATGCTGGAATATCCCGGTTCTCTGTAAAATATTCACATGTCCTTACCCACAACTGCGTTCTTTCTCATGACAAGAAGAGCTGTCATGACAACATGTCCGTTGGTCGAGTCTCTCAAGATATCAGTGTTCACCGACACAAGGAAAGTACTATCTGTTGTACTTTCTGAGCTCTCCGACGTAGTTGTAGTGAATATTTCTGTGGATATTTCCTCTGGTGGTTCTATCAAAGTTGAAGAAAAATGGTAAGACTTAAAGTGAACAGATGCTGGTTCCCATGCCGTATTCAAAAGCATTTAGACACATATTTGCATCGAGAAAGCCAGTAAAGTTTTGAGCTCAGGGGCTTGTATTGCTGAAAACAAACAGTTCCTAGGTTCAATACTTCGATACGATACACCCTTTACTTTCCCCCCTGCCCAAACAAATCCACATTTCAAAATGTTACCACACATTTTACACCTAATACAAACTACACAAATGAAGTACGGTGATTTCTCTTTCGATTAAAACAAACATCAACAAATCGATGCATTATTTCTCAAGTTATGACACTTGAAACACGATTTTTTACTCGTCAGAGTTGAGTGGGCCAAAATGGTGTATCAGAAATACATCGATACAAATCGAGGGAAAAGTCTATATTTCACTCCTAGCAAAATCAATCAATCTCGAAAAGTTTTCTACTATCACTTTACATCCCTAAATATTTATCATACTTAAACCATCCCTGGTATCTTACCATAATAACTGTATTTCAACTTTATAGTACCTTCAAGGAAATCTTGGAGCCAACTCCACCATCTTGGAGGAAGTGACCTACTTTTCCAACTACAGATACGGACTGTAGGTCCTCATACGTCACTTCCTCTAAGATGGTGGTGATGGTTTTGATTTATTGCTATTGTTAGCGAAATTCTTTATATGTAATTGTAAGGTTTTAAAAACTACTGTCAATTTTAATCATGTTCAACATGATATAAATAACAGATATGTCATTGAAAAAGTATAGCTTTTAACAAAAGCCAAGAAAATCAGTTTAGCGAAAAATTGATGTTATACCATGGTATTTTTAATTTAAAGTTATGTTTCTTTGATTAATTCTTCTTGCCTTGTTGTGAATATAATATCACAATGTATAGTGTGTGGATGTGTGAGTTAATGTGCTGTCTTTGTCAAACAAAAAAGAAGTCAGAAATCCTTCTTTATTTATTTTTATACAACATGGCTTTTATAACCCTGGGCATGAGTCCCTACATGTATCAGGGATTTCTGAAATAAAAAGTTGATATATAGAATATATAAATATAGTGCAAGAAAGGCAAGCCAGGGGCGATCAGACATTAAGAAGAGAACGGGGAAAATAGTCAACTTTGGTTGTCATTTTGTTTATCATCATCTTTAGCAATCATGCAATTTACAAATATGTTCTATCATATACAGTTTAAGGGCACTGTAGCACGATTTTGATAAGTTTTTATATGTTCATATTTGCCATTTAAAATAAAAAATATGCTGAATATATTTATAACATGGTTACATTTGGGATAACACTACCTTCAATAGTAGAAATTATTGTACTTTTTCGGGCAGAGTCCAATGCAGATTTCGAGGGGGATTGTTTTGCAATTGTTAACATTTCCTTTACATATTATGACATCTTTGTATTTCCTTTAGAAAACGGGCTACACGTGACAACCCTTAAATACTCACTTCCTGGTTCGGCATAGAAGCTATGTGACACAATCTTTATTCCCCCATATTCAGCATTTGCAGAAACCTGAATTACAAAAACATTTATCAAAATTTGAACTGGGAATTTGACTTAAAAATAATGGACACATGAAAAGCTTATGACAATCTGTATGATGTTATTGTAACTGTTAAATTACTTTCTAAAAACATATTTGTAATAAATGGATGAGCGTCACCTACTTCAGTTAAGACTACTACTCACTGTGAACTGGTAAGATTGCTCCGGATGCACAGGCAATATAGCTGTGTGAATCTCTCTACATGGGTCTCCGTCAGGAAAGTTACCGATTTTGTTAACCTTTGAAATAACATCGACATATTATATAAGCATAACAAAATGATATTGTATGTATTAAAGACTGGTACAAGAAATGCTGAATTTGAAATTAAACAATCTAGAAAGTTTAATTCGTTCCTTGTCATCATCAAGAAGCAAAATAAGATGCGCGATTCATGAAAATATCAATTCGATGAGACATAATAATAATAGTACACAGTCGTTATTTGAAGGTGTGTTGGAACAGGTAGGTCTTCACTCTGGACTTGAAATAGTCCAGTGATGTACATTGTATTCGACAAGAAATGTCAGATATATCTCTACAGTCCAGTACACCCTCTCCATATACCCAGATACATTCAGTATGCCCAAACAACATTGAGACGTCATTGTCAATTCAAAAGATGTTGTCAACATATATTACTTTCTTGGACTTAAATTTGTTGACGCATCATTACTGTTGGACGTCACAAAACAAGCCTAAATCGCTTTTTGACGCTTCGATCTCGACTAGTTAAGAGGATTCCAAACGAAGATTCTTAAAATATGTCTTTCTCACCAATATGAAGAGATAATGTTTTGAAAATTCAAAGTTTATTTAGTTATCTGCTGAAGACATGATGTAAGTTATTTCAGTAGAAAGTATCGCTCGTGGGTTGACATATTTTATAATATGTAATGGGTTTCTTTTGCATGTGAGTATAATAAAAGTGGATACATGACAGACCTTGTCTGAGTACTGTACAGTGTAGTGTGAGATTGGTCCATGTCTCTCCCTCTCCTCAGGACAGTCCCATGTGAGTTTCACTGCTGTGTAGTTGTCAGAGAGAGATGATACCTGAATGTTCTCCACTCTACCTGGGGCTGGTGTAACAATTTTAAGTTTAATATGCATTTCATTGTTATGGGAACGCAACATGATGCGTAATCTTGTACAGTGTAGTTCGTGTCTAAAACATTTAGGTTTACTGCCGAAGTTCCATTAGAAGTAAAGCATTTGAATAATAGGTTTGAACCTCAGAAGTGAGTTAAATGTCTACTGAAAAACGAGAGCTTGCTACAAAATGAAGATAACATGAGAACAAGAAGCATCTTCATTCCAGTGAATGGTTGTTTATTATTAAATATTATCTATTTGGTAATTTTTACGCATTCTTAAATGTATATTTTGAAAAAGTAGTCATGCAACTTGAAGATACCAGGTATAGGGATATAATTGTTGAAAAAAAAGTATTGTATTTTGAAATAAGATGCACACAAAAGGGTAATTTGTTTTGAGAATCGGTTTTCCCTGAACACATATTTAGACAATAACTAACGAGTGACGGGGAATGACAGATTATCTTTCCCGAGTTATATCATTTGAGTAATTCTCGAGCCTTGGCGAGAGAATTACACACAATTGATATAACGAGGGAAAGATAACCTGCCATTCCCCGTCACGAGTTGGTTATTGTTTATATTACCCATATGACAAATTAAAGTAAAAACGCGAATATTAAAAGCCAATAGCTTCTCTAAAAGGACCCGAGAAGGAGACGAATCTCCATATCCATACGCGTGTGACGTGGATTCACTTCTTACGTACCTATCCTTGTTTACTCCACACGATTAAAATGTCCCCTGCGAAAATGTCTTTGACAATAAAAGAAAGATGTGGCTTTAGTTGAAAGTTTTGTATTCCTGCCAATTACTATCAATCAAGCATTATACCATATAACTTTTTGCAACATCCATATCAAGAGGTGTGCGAAGCTAAAAAACAAGTCGGCTCAAACCGAAAAGCCCTGTGACGTTACAATCGACACTGTGACGTCATAACCGCTCGCGCCTATGACGTCATTACATTCGAACGATCGCCGTCGCTCTTGAAGCTTTCCGTGGTTATACAGTCAAGCAGTAATCGCTAGTTTCTTTACATTTCGGACAATTTAACTGCTTCCTCCGACATTTGATGCGTCGGCACATGTACGAAAACGCTAATTTCAACTGCGGGAAACAAATAAAACATGTTAAAATGCAGAAGACAGTTTCTAAAGTTACTAGTCGGGAAAAGTAAGAAAGATGAATGAAGTAGTTCCGGCAACCAATGAAATTCTTATTTTTCTGTAACAGCCAATCAAAAGCCAGAAAAAGGTGTAACTCCCATGTGACTTACAGGAAAAATACTACCCTGTGTCCGTCTTCCCATATGGGTAATATATCATGTTATCCCCTGTAATCCCTATGTTTTTTTTTAAACAATAGTTAGTAAACCATTTATAACAGATATTAAAGAACATGTAATTTAACATAACCTACGAGATTGCAGTGTTTGTTTTGTGGCAGTGACTGATGCCGAATCTGGGGCGACTGAAGTCGTTGCACGGACAAAAAAGTTGTATTTCCAGTAACTCGTCAGGTTGGCAATGTCAATCGAGTTGTTGTGAAAACCTGAAATATATAGACAGTGAGTCAGTTCTACATTGTACATTAAATGCATTGCTAAATGCGAAGTTAATTATTTCTTTTCCAAGGGCTTTTTGGTATTTGCCACAAAACATGACAACTCACAGTAATTGTGTTAGGCGTTAAAATATATATAAAATATATATCATCCCTTAAATTTATATAAATATTGAAATCTACATATCAAACATTGATATCAGAGTGTACCAACTTATGTTATGATCACATGTCGGTTTAAAAAAGAACTGACGTTAACTTTCTAAGGATGGATTGTTTCATTCCTTTTTTAGAATCATGGACAAAACTGTGTTCATATGCCTTTTGGTCTGCATCAATCATGTCATCAAGTGGAATGTATATCAGTAATCCAAGAAACATTACCATGAACTGTGATGTTCCTATTTAGTATATAGAACTCAGCCTGTAGATGAGACTGTTCCTCCACATCAACGATATAATCTGTGACTCCACACTGATGATTGCTGGGCATCCAAGATAACCTCACAGAGGAGGCTGTGACATTCTCAACGTTCAGGTTTTGTGGAGGATCAGCAGCTGTAGAAAGAGAAGTCAATGTGCTATTTCTACAGTACATAACATTCACGCGTTGTAGGGGGGTCCGAGTTACCCTTGACAATTTTAAAAGTAGAGCTACTATAAGGACATCAAAAACTGGCAAAAGACAGTAGTTCAAATTGAGAACTCAAGTCATAATTTCTTTAAAATTTGGATTCCCTCAAAACAAGCCATGTCCTATGTTTAGCTTTTACACGATTTAAGTGTATTTTTAGTGTCACTTTACCTTCAGGTTGCGTTATTACTACTGTGTCTGTGGTGGTTGATTCTCCTGCTTGGGTACTGGCCCTGATGGTAAACCTGTAGATCGTGTAGCTGAGAAGATCTTGCACAATCAAAGTAGAGTCTAAAAACCAAACAAAGTAAGAGACACTTTATGAATAACATGCATCTTTTGCCTTTTGCATAATTAGACAATAACTAACAATTGGAAGGAATACCGAGATAAATAAATAACGCAGAGAGAGAACGAGAGAATAGGATACTTAATAAAGCGAGGAAAAGACAATCTATCATTCCCCGTCACGAATTGATTACTGTTTTTAATTTCAATAAATGAATTTTATAAGGAAACGTGTATCGTGAAGTTTCTTTATAAGGATTCAACACGTTCTTGAATTTTCATATTAAAAGTCCCGTTTGAAAATTAAGGCTTACTGTGATTGTTTTGAAATGTTCATCTCTTCAATACCTTCACTTTACTTATGTTTTCAGTAAATACTAGGTTTTGTATAGATTTCAAGACTTTAGCGACGCTGTATTCTAGCAATGATCACCTCAAACATTTTTGTAATGTTACTATTAACACGTTTGTGCATCAATGGAAGAAACGACTGTAAGCTTCACTTTGGTCTCATTGATACATTGATAAATAGAGTAAAACATGAAGAAGACAAATATTTATGGATGATCAACTTCTTTATTAACAATAGCGACGTTTCGGTATAGATCCTTATACCGTTATCAAGCATATGGGAGAGATGATAAAATCAGAGGTTATATACATGAAACATTTTTGGTATGATAATGGGATAACAAAGACAACAAGATGAGATAACAATAAGATGAAAGCTGTAACAAGCAGGTAGTGATAACATGGATACCAGTGGAAGGTAAGTTAATTAAGTTCCCATCCTCTCTGAAATCTATATGACCTCTTTTGAAAAGCATGCCCTCAGCACCTCACTAATCCAACCAACCTGCTGGTTCAGGAAGGTTGACGACACCTTTGTCATACTCCCTTCAAATAACGACCCCACTGCACTCCTCCAACACCTCAACCAACAGCACCCTCGTATCCAATTCACCTTCGAAACTGAAACCGACTCACAACTTCCATTCCTTGACGTCCTAGTTACTCGCACACCTAACAATACCATCCAAACCTCTGTTTACCGCAAACCCACGCACACTGACCAGTACATCCACTTTGACTCAAACCACCCACTCAGAACTAAATCCGGCATCATCTCCACTCTAACCCGCCGTGCTATCAACCTATCCTCTGACTCCCCTGACTCCGAACTAAATCACCTCCGGCATGTCTTCACCCAACTCAACAATTACCCAACTCATCTTGTTGACCGTGTCATCAACCGCACTAAAAATCCAGCACCTAAACCTACTACTACCAAGCCTACCCCTGCCCCCATTCGCATCCCACTACCCTATATTGGTAAAACTTCACATCACATCAGCCGCCTACTCAAGCAGCAAGTAGGCATAGACACATACTTCTCCACGGCCACCCCACTCAAAACCATCATTAGGGCTAATGGTAGGAAACACTCCACAGCTAAACAACAACCTAAAGGCGTAGTTTACAACATCAGCTGCAACTGTGGCAGTAACTACATTGGGGAAACATCCAGACCACTCAACATACGCATCAAAGAACACAAAACATCCACAATCAAGGCAGACAACAAATCAGCCATTTCAGAACACATCACCAAATTTCCACAACACAACATCAATTGGGACGCTGTCAAAACACTCACAAACAACAAACATGATTACACCCACCGCCGTTTATCTGAAGCTTTACAAATTTTGAGACATAACCCCTCTTTGAATAGAGATCAAGGCTATTTCATCCCATCAGCTTACAACCACTTAATCCACAAATAATTAATCCACTCTACTCACTCTGGCTTCCTTCATTATCCTCCACTGATTGCTCACCCTCACTGCTGCATTGTATCCCCATCCCAACTTAATTAACTTACCTTCCACTGGTATCCATGTTATCACTACCTGCTTGTTACAGCTTTCATCTTATTGTTATCTCATCTTGTTGTCTTTGTTATCCCATTATCATACCAAAAATGTTTCATGTATATAACCTCTGATTTTATCATCTCTCCCATATGCTTGATAACGGTATAAGGATCTATACCGAAACGTCGCTATTGTTAATAAAGAAGTTGATCATCCAAAAATATTTGTCTTCTTCATCACACCAACTTCTAGAATGCCTCTCAAACAGTTTAGAGTAAAACATGATTAGCAAACACGGATATAGTGAACAAATGGATAAAGCGAACAAATCAAAGTCTCATCAAAAACCCTATATAATATGCAGAACGCGAATAGCGAACAACGAATATAGCGCACTGAATTCTTTGGTCCCTTGGAGTTCGTTGTATCCGTGTTCTACTGTATTGAACAATTTGACTGACTCGTCAACATTTCGACAGTTGGACACATGACAGATATGACGAATGAGACACGGTAAATCAAAAAACCTTATTACATGCAGATATTAAATTATTTAGTCGGGAAACGTTAGAACGTGGGTTTTAACCAATGAAAACGTTAGTTTCTTAAAGAACGTTCAGGAAAAGCTGCATTGTCCCCAGTAGTGGTGTAGTTGAGCACAGTGGTCATGCCAGAGACCTGGGTTCGAATCCCAGTTGAGACACCAAAACTTTGTGACCTGGGTCTCACACTGTGTTGTGCCCTTGGGCAAGGCACTTCATCCACATTGCACTCAGTCTACCCAGCTGTTTAAATGAGTACCTGAACACGGGAGAGTACGGAGCGCGGAGCGCTTAGTAGCAGCCTGAAAGTACACATCTTCCCACGGCAAGATGAAAGCGTATCGAAATGAATTCTATCCATGTTTTACCTTGCCCTCACCAGCACAGAAAACTGTGCAACGAAGCAGCGACATTTATTGTGATCAGACAGCCAATGAAATCACCGTTTACATTCGGTACTGCAGACGCGATAATTCTAAAATTGTTATTTTTAGAAACATACTTTGGGTAAACGTTTCTTCTTGTACATTGCAATACTCGTCGTATAGTATTTAAATCAATGAAATATATTATCATAAACATGCTAATTACGAAAGAAGACCAAATGCGAGCCAGGAAGCGTTATTAGTTTATTGTTAAAGTTATAACAGAGACATATGTAGTTCATATGCAAATGAGAAATACCCACGTTCAAACAAAGTAAAAATATTTGAATACAAATCGTCGCATTAAATAAGAATATTTCAATTAGTATAATGTAAAAGGTGCATTAATCATAAGCATAAATATTTCTTATTTTAATATTCTGTGTAGCGGTACGTAATTGCTTACAGTTATTCCCCTTTGTTCCTTTAATCGGAAGTATTGACAGGTTACGCATGCGCACTTGACTTAATGCAAATATGCGTTTTGAAAGAATACACTGGCTCAACATTAAAACTTTGTTTTATTGTTTATTCAGGTAGGAACAAAGCACCAAAACACATTCCCTTGCCCCATTACATCTTTGTATATATGTTTGCCAAATGTTATGTGTAGACATTTGTTTTAGAAGTAGTTTTTATCACTTTTAGTGGTAACAAGGTTGCGCGTCTTTGAATCCAGACAGGTCACGTTGTCGATTTTCATGTTTTGCCTAATTTCTATAAAGTAAGCCTTTTTCATGATTGAATTTGTAAGTAAATACATGCTAGGTCATTCAGGTAACACATTGGTAGCGTGTAAAGCGCAACAAGTATTTGAACCAGTATTTTCAGTGTTTTCTGATTATTTTCCCACATGGTTGGAAGAGTTATGTCCCTTTGCAAGATGGCTGCGCCCATGGTTCATGTTCACCGTCGTTTGATAGTGTTTTTTCGCGTAATGGAAAGATGTATTTTTAATAACAATTCTTTTGGTTTATCCAACTGTAATAGTTATTGTTTATATATTTAATTACTTGTAAGGCAAAAGTAGTAATATTAAGAGAAAAATAGGGAAATTAGCGTTTTAAAGAAAGGTTACTTTGACGGTTTTCATAAATTGAAGCATTCGTAAAATATCTGTTTCTGGTTGTATTTCAGTTATTTTGCAGCGGTATTTACAATTCATTTATGTTTTCTGAAATCATTATTATTATTCTTTTATTAATTATAAAAGTAGAAGTAGGGTTTGAGTAAATATTTTCTATTTGAATCTGTATGTTTGAAAATGTAAACTCTGAAGTATTTTATTGAAATAATTGTTTTATTTTAATTGTCATTTTACATTAGGATATATCTTAAATATTTTATGGAAGCTTTAATGTTAAATACTTATTAAAGCAAATGTATGTCAGGTTTCATGTTTGTCATGTTTCAAGTATTTTGACATTTGATTCATGTATAAGAAAAGCACTCAGAGAAATGTCTTAACAGTTTTAAGATAAAGGTTTTAGCAGCTTTAAGCTCAAGTATTAATGATGTAATAATAGTATCATGTAGTGCAGGTTTGTTTCAAGTTATGTTCATTGTTCAGGCTAAATTGTTCAAATCATTATTGTTGTTGAAGTATATCTAAGTTGTAACCTTGTAAAGTTGAAAGTCAATTATGGATATGTAACTGGTAACCTTTAGCCTGAAAGGGTTGATGTGTTTAAGCTTAAAGGCACTGATGATTGTCAGACCCAAGTTATAATCCTTGGTGCATGCGCACTTGACTTAATGCAAATATGCGTTTTGAAAGAATACACTGGCTCAACTTTAAAACTTTGTTTTATTGTTTATTCAGGTGTTACATCTTGGGGGCTCGTCCGGGATTTGCCATCCCATCACCGATGAACTGTTAAGAAGCTGACATCATGGGGGACCAAGAGTTCGAGTACAGTCTTAGAGGGCAAGTCTACCTTCTGGAGGAAGACCAACTTCGTGAAGTGGCGACTGCTATGAAGGTCGAGTGTGATGACGTCCAGAAGCTAACGAGGGTGAACGCCATCAAGGCACTTGACAATATCATCAGCAAGTCGACAGGGACAGAAGATGGTGAAAGAGTCCGGAATCGTCTGATTGAGGTTCTCAAAGAGGTCCGAGGGAGGACAGTAGAACAGAAGGCTGCTGAAGAAGAAGTGGTTACCCCAGTGATCGATAGCAGTAACAGTGACAGTAATCTGCAGAATGGTAATGATTCAGAGAGTGAACCATTACAGAACAAGAATGTGAACATGTCCACAGACAAACTTGCAGCATGGAGAAAAGACTTCAAGATCACTGGTCTAATAGGGGACAGTAAGAATTGCATTAACTTTAATAGCCTCATTAGGCAGATTGATGCAGGCAAGTTGAAGGGATATAGTGACGAGGAAGTTGTGGAAGGGGTAATAAAAGCCATTCAACCTGGGTCGAGACTTCGGAGTTACTTGGAATGCAAGAAAGAATGCACTCTTCCTGTGTTAAGAAGTATCATTAGGTCTCACTTCAGAGAGAAGACCCCAACTGAACTTTACAGCGAGTTGACAACTTTGATTCAAGGCACAAATGAAGATGCCCCAGATTTTCTTCTCCGAGCACTAGACGTGAAGCAGAAAGTACTGTTTGCCTCACAGGAAGACAATGCTCCGGTTCAGTACAACCCTGACCTCGTTCAGCAAATGTTCCTTCATAGCTTGGAAACAGGACTGGTATCTGATAGTGTTCGACATGAAATGAAACCCTATCTCAAAGACCTGAAAGTGACTGATGAACTCTTAATCTCTAAGATGAACAGTATCTTCACCCAAGAAACAGAAAGGTTGTCAAAAACGCGACATAAGACAAAGGTTGGCAAAGTTGACAAAGTGGACGGTGAAGAAAAGTCAGGTTACTGTAAGCATGGGGAAGAAATAAGTCAATTAAAGGAACAGTTGGCAAGAGTAGAACTGCTAACGAAGCAACAATTGGCCTCAGGTCAGAAGGAAGACAACTACAAGAAATCAGCAGAGAGACCAAGGTACGCGCCTGGATGTCCGAAGTGCAAGGTGGACGGTACAGGGAGCAACTGCTCTCATTGCTGGAGGTGCGGAAGTGATGAACATTTTAAAGCCGGATGTCGTGTTCGTCATGACAACAATGAGACTACGACAAAGACGACAGAACGTGTTGCCTTGAAAGAGCTGATGGGAGTGGTTCATCAATTGTCATCCAAACAGAAGAGGTCAATGACGAAGTTGATTGGAAACAGATGTCAAATGAACTGTCTCCTCGGTAAGGTTCCTATCACTGTGTTATGGGACACTGGAGCACAAGTGTCAATTGTGCATGATTCATGGCTGAAAGAGAACTTGCCTCAGAAGAAGTTACGACAGCTGTCTGAACTTCTAGATGGTGAACTGACTGTGACTTCAGCAAGTGGTGATTCGATACCCTATGAGGGCTGGGTTGACTTGGAACTTGAACTGGGGAAGGACTTGCCGTCAACGACTGTTCCGTTCCTAGTAAGCAAGGATGACAAGTTTCTGTGTCCGATTGTGGGCTACAATGTGATCGAGCATCTTCAGGACAAAAGTGGAAGTGACTTGATGAAGAGGGCCTTGAAAGCAACCATCAAGGGTTTGTCCACCAGAAAGATACATGCAGTAGTCAGACTCATCCAGTCCAAGAATGACCCATGTCTTGAACTGAAGACTGTAGGTAGAGACTTTGACATTCCCTCAGGACAGTCTTGCTCAGTGCAATGTCTTGCCAGTGCTGGGTTCGACCAGAAGCAAAGTGCAGTTTTCACACCATTGATTGAGCGATCATGGCCCGATGGTCTCATTGTTCATGAGAGTTTGGTGAACGTGAAGGCAGGATCATGTAAAGTGAACTTGATTGTAGAAAACACCAGCACTAAAGACCTCCAGCTTCAGAAAAAGACAGTACTAGGTACAGTTGAACAAATCCAGGGGATCCTGCCACTTCCAGAAGTACAAATACAAGAAGACAACAGAAGAAACGACATAACAGCATCAGACAATTGGGTCCCTCCAGTGGATCTGAACAACTCAACCTTGTCAGAGGACCAAAAGGAGAAGGTTCGTCATCTTCTGCAAGAAGAAAATGCTGCATTCTCAAGAGAGGGTGAGATAGGGGAAGCAACAGATTTGGAGTTAGAAATTCAGCTGACTGATCCCACACCTGTACAGAAGGGATATATTTCTGTACCGAAGCCGTTGTATAACGAAGTTAAGACATACTTGGTTGACTTGTTGCATCGAGGCTGGATCAGGAGAAGCAAGTCATCTTATTCAAGCGCCATGGTGTGTGTTCGCAAGAAAGATGGTTCATTGCGGCTTTGTATTGACTTTCGTGAGCTGAATCGGAAATCTCTTCCTACCAGACAGCCGATTCCACGAATTCAGGAAGCACTCAATAATCTTGGTGGAAAATCCTGGTTCACCGTCTTAGACCAAGGGAAGGCGTACCATCAAGGTTATATGGCAAAACAGAGTCAGCCATTGACAGCATTCACGACACCATGGGGACTGTACGAATGGATAAGAATACCTTTCGGACTCAGTGGTGCTCCAGGAGCATTTCAGGCATTCATGGAGAGGACTCTGGAAGGCCTGAGAGATGAAATATGTATGCCTTATCTTGATGATATACTGGTGTACAGTGAAGATTTTGACAAACACCTAGAAGATATCAGGAAAGTCTTGCACAGATTGATTGAGAAGGGTGTGAAACTGAAGCCTGAAAAATGTGAACTGTTCAGAAAATAAGTTAGATACCTTGGTCATTTGGTGTCAGCAGATGGATACAAGGTAGATCAAGCAGACTATGAAGCAGTGCAAGCTTTGAAACTTCGAGAAATCAAGACAGTTGGTGATGTTCGACAAGTACTCGGTTTCATTGGGTACTACCGGAAGTATATAATGAACTTTTCACAGAAAGCCAAGCCACTGTTTGACCTCCTACAGGTAAACCTGGAGTTCAAGGATATGATGACCAAAAGAAGAAAGGGTTCGAAGGTGAAAACTAAACAGGTCCAAGCCCCCTCAAACCAGCCGGTAAAATGGGAGAAAGAACACCAAACGATACTGGAGGACCTGGTCGACAGCCTATGCAAGTCACCACTGCTGATATATCCACAGTTCGACAATCAGTTCATTCTCCACACGGATGCCTCGCATGAAGGGCTGGGGGCGGTGCTATACCAACGAAAGCAAGACGGCAAACTTGGAGTGGTGGCCTATGGGTTTCGCACACTTTCGAAGGCTGAGAGGAACTATCATTCGACAAAATTGGAATTTCTAGCCTTGAAATGGGCCGTGACGGATCGATTCCGTGACTTTCTTTACTATGCAAAGGACATCCAAGTCTACACGGACAACAACCCCCTAACCTACATTCTGACGACAGCAAGACTGGACGGCACAAGGCTTAGGTGGGTTGCTGATCTCGCAGATTTTAACTTCCAACTACACTATAAACCAGGAAAAGCAAATGGAGATGCGGACGGTCTCTCAAGAATGCCCTTGGACATGTCCAAATACATCCAGGAATGCTCGGAAGTATCAACCCCAGAGATGGTCTCAAGCGTCTTTGATGCTGTCAACTGTCAAGAACTGAGTGTTGGATATGTCACGGTATCAGTATCGAGATGTTTCATTGAGAAGTCTGACATCACTTCAGTGGAAGAATAAACTGTGTTTAAGCACCAAGATAAGAGTCAAACTCAAAAGTCATCATCCTCCTACTTTGAAGAGAATGATGAAATGAACATGACCAGCGAAACGTCAGACTCCAGCATCAGCTCTTCCGAACTAAGAAAGCAACAGCTACTTGATCCAGAAATCGGCCTTGTCATGAGACACCTGTCATCTGGAACAGGAATGACTTGGAAAGAAAGAAAAAAAGAATTCAAGGACTAAAGCTCTTGCCCGAGAATTGAAAAACTTCAAGATCGGAGAAGATGAAGTATTGTACAGAGTCACTAGCCTACATGGATTTGAGCGAAAACAGATTGTCCTGCCGTCCAAGTACCATGATACAGTACTTAAGGAACTTCACAACAAGATGGGACATTGTGGAATAGAGAGAGTGGTCTCACTTGCGAGAGATCGTTTCTACTGGCCCAAAATGTATGAAGACATAGAGACTTATGTAACGAAGAGGTGTACATGTATCAAAGACAAGAAACCACATCTCAAGACATGTGCACCTATGAAATCAATAGAGACCTCAGAACCATTTGAACTTGTGGGCATAGACTTTGTTCAACTGGAAAAGAGCAAGGGAGGATATGAGTATATCCTAGTTGTGATGGATCACTTTACGAGATTTGCACAAGCATATCCCACTCGTAATAAATCAGCACGCACAGCAGCAGACAAGATATTCAACGAATACATCCAAAGATTTGGATTCCCAGGTACCATACATCATGACAGGGGAGGAGAATTCGAAAATCAGCTCTTCAATCGTCTGCACAAGTTGAGTGGTGTGACAGCCTCTAGAACTACACCTTATCACCCACAAGGCAATGGTCAGACTGAGAGATTTAACAGGACTCTACTCGGTATGTTGCGCACCCTAGGAAAGGACCAGAAGTCAAATTGGAAGGACCACGTTCACAAAGTTGTACATGCCTACAATTGTACGAAGAGTGAAAGTACAGGTTATTCGCCGTTCTACCTGGTATTCGGTCGCAGTCCTCGCTTGCCAGTCGATCTCATGTTTGGCATTGACAAGAAATCAGCTGAAACATCATTGCCAGAATATGTATCCAATTGGAAACAAGCCATGGAACAAGCTTACATTAATGCCAGAGAAAATTCTTCCAAATCAAGCCAAAAGCAGAAAGAACTCTATGATAAGAAGGTTCGCAGTAGTCTACTTGTGCCGGGAGACCGCGTGCTGGTACGAAATGTGAAAGAACGAGGTGGACCAGGCAAATTGAGGTCTTACTGGGAAGATCAAGTGTATGTTGTCACTAGAAAGTTTGAAGATTCTCCTGTCTATGAAGTAAAGCCAGAAAAGGGAAAGGGACAGAAAAGAATGCTTCATCGCAACATGTTGTTGCAATGTGACAGTGTATTCACTCTTCCAGAAAAAGATGACAAGAAAATTCAGAAATATCTGAAAAAGAAGGACCAAGAGAAGCCTACTCAAGAATCAGAAACTCATTCGGTTGAGGACAGTGATTCAGATGACGATTTAACTCTGATCTTGATTGATGCAGACAAATCAAGAAATGATGGTGAAAAACCGGTCATAGACATTCAAAATGAAGATGGGTTAGAAGTTATGACGGAAACTGCTTCAGAGGGACAAAACGTTGCATATGAAGAGCCTCGTATGTCAGATTATCTGTCTGAAAAATCTGATGAAGTTGATGATGTGTCTGAAAGTACAGAAACAGTTGAGGAATCAGGAAGTGAGTCTGTGAATACAGAGACTGCCGATGAAGTAGACGCTGAAGAAGAGCAGGACAGTACGGACTCTCAGAATGATAGTGCGGACTCTCAGAACGATAGTGCGGAATCTGAAAGACGACCAAGACGTCGTGAAAGTAAGCCACCTCAGAGATTTACATATGATGTGCTTGGTAACCCAAGTCTAAACATGATGTTTGTGAGACCACAGTATGTCAGTTCTCCAGTAGTGTGGAATTACCCTCCTGTGTACGTCCAGCAATTGCAAATTCAGCCTTGGTTCTACCAGACAGCTGGAATGCTAAACCAGTGACTAGTGAATAGTCAGTGAGAAGTGAAAGTGTAGAATTGGGAGATAAGTAGTTAAAATGTGTGGTGATATGAATGTGACAAAGAAGTGCTTTGTGCAAAAAGAATAAGTAACTAAGTAAAGTGTGCCTAGAGTAGCAGATAAGTGAATCTTAGTCTGTTGCTAACTGTGCATAAAGAATGAAGTTTATGTACACATTTCGAAGGAGAATAGAAGTGTCGAAATGTGTAAAGTGTAATGACTGCTGAATTATCTTGTGAATATCACAAGGAAGTATCAATCTGACTTGTTACAGTGTAACGGGAACTGTCTGAGGACTGATCAACCTCCAAGATAGTTTAAGGTCTGTTTGCCAACTGGAAATGAAGGGTAAACAGTATGTCATCTCTGAGACATAATTGATATCTTATGAGACTTTCCATTCAGCCTGAAGTAGTGTCACATTTATTTATTCCAGATGGACTTGTTCACCCACATACATGACTGTTTAAGTATTCAAAGTTAATTTCAAGGAATGGGATATTGTATTGATGTTTATTGAGTGTTTGGAATGTTTTCAATCTTGTTAACATGAAAAGATATTTCAGTGTTAAGTTCAAGTTCAAGGTGTAAATGTCGAGGCGACATTTTAGTTTCCCGGGGTGAGTGTAAAAGGTGCATTAATCATAAGCATAAATATTTCTTATTTTAATATTCTGTGTAGCGGTACGTAATTGCTTACAGTTATTCCCCTTTGTTCCTTTAATCGGAAGTATTGACAGGTTACGCATGCGCACTTGACTTAATGCAAATATGCGTTTTGAAAGAATACACTGGCTCAACATTAAAACTTTGTTTTATTGTTTATTCAGGTAGGAACAAAGCACCAAAACACATTCCCTTGCCCCATTACATCTTTGTATATATGTTTGCCAAATGTTATGTGTAGACATTTGTTTTAGAAGTAGTTTTTATCACTTTTAGTGGTAACAAGGTTGCGCGTCTTTGAATCCAGACAGGTCACGTTGTCGATTTTCATGTTTTGCCTAATTTCTATAAAGTAAGCCTTTTTCATGATTGAATTTGTAAGAAAATACATGCTAGGTCATTCAGGTAACACTTTGGTAGCGTGTAAAGCGCAACAAGTATTTGAACCAGTATTTTCAGTGTTTTCTGATTATTTTCCCACATGGTTGGAAGAGTTATGTCCCTTTGCAAGATGGCTGCGCCAATGGTTCATGTTCACCGTCGTTTGATAGTGTTTTTTCGCGTAATGGAAAGATGTATTTTTAATAACAATTCTTTTGGTTTATCCAACTGTAATAATAATTGTTTATATATTTAATTACTTGTAAGGCAAAAGTAGTAATATTAAGAGAAAAATAGGGAAATTAGCGTTTTAAAGAAAGGTTACTTTGACTGTTTTCATAAATTGAAGCATTCGTAAAATATCTGTTTCTGGTTGTATTTCAGTTATTTTGCAGCGGTATTTACAATTCATTTATGTTTTCTGAAATCATTATTATTATTCTTTTATTAATTATAAAAGTAGAAGTAGGGTTTGAGTAAATATTTTCTATTTGAATCTGTATGTTTGAAAATGTAAACTCTGAAGTATTTTATTGAAATAATTGTTTTATTTTAATTGTCATTTTACATTAGGATATATCTTAAATATTTTATGCAAGCTTTAATGTTAAAAACTTATTAAAGCAAATGTATGTCAGGTTTCATGTTTGTCATGTTTCAAGTATTTTGACATTTGATTCATTTGTAACTGGTAACCTTTAGCCTGAAAGGGTTGATGTGTTTAAGCTTAAAGGCACTGATGATTGTCAGACCCAAGTTATAATCCTTGGTGCATGCGCACTTGACTTAATGCAAATATGCGTTTTGAAAGAATACACTGGCTCAACTTTAAAACTTTGTTTTATTGTTTATTCAGGTGTTACAATAACTTGCTTATTTAAAAACTGGAACATTTATAAATAAGAGTTAGTAAGAGTTACAAATGTAGGCACAGTTTATCAAAAATATGTAAAACAAAAAATAGTGTGAAATCATTAATGATAGTTTCATTCAAACTCAACACTTGATTTCTTCGATTTCGGAGTGAATAACATGTGCTATAGTTATTTTCCAGCTTATATGACTTTTTTAAAAACTATGACAACCAACTAAATTGAATCACTCAACGTACTTCCAGCTGCAATATTGTGAAATAAACAAACGATACCTGATAACATGCGCAAAATCATTCGCGAAATGTATTATTGTATCCAGTTTGGCAGTCATCATACAGTAACATAGTAACAGTGCGTCCACTCCATGTGTCAGCTTTATGGCTTTTGAAGCTGTCCACTTCGACGTTTTGATTATCGATTACAGTTTTTTTGTAATTATTGTATTGCATCAATTGAAAGTTTACACAAGTCCTGGACTGATCAAAATACTGCCAAAAAGAGTGCTACAGTTTGCGACCAAAAATTAGCGAGAAATTGGACGAATTAGAAAAGGTGTTTTCCAGTCTAACAAGCAGGCAGAGTCGGCCATTTTGAATATAAAATGCACTTACTTTCTATATATCAAAAGGTACATCTAGACTACTTGGTTGATACCTGTACAAAGTTTCAGCAACATATTTTGAATAGTTTTGAAGTTTGAGGCCGGAATGGAAAAGCCCGGACACACAGACGGACGGACGGAGCTCATTATGGCGGGGGGTAAATATAGATCAAGTCTATTACATTCAAGCGTAACTTTGACTTTGTCTACTCGGACATTTTCATCATGATTGGGATTTTAGCACACGATTTGAGACTGTACTGTAAGGTATATACTTGAAACTATTTAAAATATGTTTTCGTTTAGTAGGCCTGGCGGCAATGTTTCACTGCAAACGCCTTTGCTGTTGACATCAGAAGTTCATATTGCAAGCTTTCTTCTGATTGGCCTATCCGATTAGCCTGCAGTACGCTGAAATCTTAGCGCAGAAAAAGCGGGCCGTGAAGTCAAGGGCGGAGAGAGATGATTTGAAAATATTTTCGTTACGCCTGTGTTGTTGTGAAGATGGAAAGTACAATTCCTTCAGGGTTATAATATGTGTAGCGCTTAGAGCATGCTAATCATGGATATAGCGCAATATAAATAGGCATTTATCATTATTTGTAGTAGAGATATTTTTACATAGTTACATACAGGCATGTTGTAATGTTTTGTTTTAAAATCTTCATTTTTAACCTTTATAATTAGAAAATTAAACGAAACCTACCTGTAAGGTGAAGTTTGGTTGCAATTCTGTCATGATGTTGACGATCTTAAATGTCACGTGAGATGCGCACGCAGCCTATGACATCATTTTTTAAAGTTGAGTGGTCACTAGTTCGAAGAACCAATGCGAAAAACTAACCAAGGGAGAGGAGAACAGGGGGCACGTGACCTCTAAGCTCGTCAACAGCACGACAGAATTATAATCAAACTTCACCTTACTGGTAAGTTTCGTTTAATTTTCTAATTCTGTACTGCTGTATGACGGGAGCTTATAGCTCAAGTGAGATGTTCACGAACAACAAAGAATAAAGTGAACGAGTTTAATAACAAATAAATATTGGTTATATGACCAAAAAACAGTGGAATTACATATTCCTGAGTAAAACAGTTGTCCCTTGGTAAAAAAATCACAGCTTCACATCTAGTGAAACTCAAATATGTAAATAAATTTAACACCTGTCATAGATTGTGCAACACTGTGTCATTTTTTCCCTAACCCAACAACACAGTAGGTACAGTTCGTAACCAGAACACATTCTAGTGAATGTGGAAAATAGAGCATCATCATCCATAACTGAATGTTAAGTCTGATGTTATCATGGGTATAAATTCTGTTAAAACAAAATATTTTGTTTTCAGCTTGAACTTAGCATGTGTACACACTGTATAATCATACTTGTCCTGACCAACCTGCAGTGTCAAGAATAGTCTTAATGGGGACTTTAGCTCTTAGAGCCGAAGTGCAAGCTTTCTTACATCCATCCTTACATTACATCCAAATGATTGTATATATGCTCCGTTGCTCTCCACTATATCACCTATGGGAAACCTTATCAGGGGAATCTGTACTCAAATTACCCGCCCTTGGCCGACGTGAGCCAATCAAACTGCTACGCAGCTTGGACCTGCGAGCCAATGACAATTCATATCACCTTGTTTCAAAGCAAGCGAGGTCATTGTGTTAGCCATCCATCACCGGTTATCTCCCTTGACCATTTCCGTCTTATCCCATTGAGCATTTTCTTTGGTTACTGACTTCGTCACGCCGGCCAAGGGCGGGTAATTTGAGTACAGATTCCCCTGATAAGGTTTCCGATAGGCTGACATAATGGAGAGTAACGGAGCATATATAAAACCATGGGTAACCGAGGATGGCTTTCTCAGTGCCTTCTCTCCATGACGCAGCGATAATGTATTTAGCTTCCTGTGAAAGTATGTACTTTGTGTATGTTCCCCTGACACCTTCACTGCCAGTAGTTTGTGCCTTGGTGGGTCTGCTGATTGTCTGCTTGGGTGTGACAGGATCTTCTCCGACCTGGGAAGAACAAGGGGAAAATTTGTCAACATTCTTTTCATTTTAGTAAACCAGAATTGTGTGGTCCACCATGGGACAATCAATATACACGTAGCTTTGTCTGATTCTAACTTTGAAAGCACCTGTCCTATTAGACAAAACGGAGGTAAACAATAAAGTACTTTCTTAGGCCAGGTCACTGAAAATGCATCAACTGCTAGTGCATAAGGATCAAGTTTGAATGCATAGTACAATGGTAATTTTGTTTTTAAACGAGATGAAAACAAATCAAACTGTGGTTGTCCTAGAATCTTACATATTTATGTGAATAATGCAGAGTCTAAGCTCCATTCTATATTATCACGGCTCGTTCTGCTTCGAGAATCAGCAGTTGTATTATCAACACTAGGAATATGATAAGCAGAGACAATCACATTTTTATCAATGGCCCACAAGAAAATATTTCTTGTAATATCATTCAACCCATCTACTTTACCCCCTTGGGAGTAAATGTAGGTTACTGCAGTTGAGTTGTCAATCTGTATTCTAAACCTGACTTCATAATGACCGTAGGGTGAACTGTGCTGCCAGCAACTCTAGTATTTATTATTTATTACATGCATGTGCTTCTCGCCCTCATACGAGGACCAGCTGCCACCTGTCACTTTCTCTCCAAACACCCCCACCAACCTTTTTTCGAAGCACCAGACTGCACAACGATAGATGGTTTCGGAAAGTGAATGGGCTTTTCAGCTTGTTCAATGTGGTCTATCCACCATAGTAAGTCATGACGACAGTAAGGTTTAAGTCAAAATTACCTTTTGAACATTTTAGAGCTTTGGTGTTGAAATTATCACACCTGCGATAATAAAGCTGTGCGTATGTTACTACTGGAAAACGTGCTACCATATAGCCAACGACTTTAGCTAATTATATGATGATAGAACGAGATTGTGAAAGGAGCTTAGTACATGCAGTGTTCACTTTCAAAGCTTTCTGGGCAGTTAATTTAACTGTCATAGTTTCTGAATTCAGTACAAATCCTAGATATACACCATGCTGGTAGATGGTTGAAATACTGATTTGTCAAGGTGCACAGTAAAGCCTGCTTTGATTGAATAATCAATTGTGTCTCTGATGTTATTTTTACAATCATCAAACGAATATCCTACCAAGAAGCAGTCATCAATGAATGACGTGTTCATATGACCAATTTTATGAGTTCAGAAAATATAACTTTTGTGATTTTTGTGAATAATCTAGGTGCTGAACCTAATCCATTTGGTAGGCAGGTAAATTGAAAGAGGGCTCCATTCCATTTAAACTTAAGAAATTGTGTGTGTGCCTCGTATATTGGTACTGAAAAGTATGCATCTTTCCAAACTATTGATGCCATGTAGCATCCTTGTTACGTAATATTCAAAGCATTTTGAAGTGTGTCCATTTTAAAATGGCGATAAGTCACATCACCATTAAAATCTTTCAAGTTCAAAATTATCCTTAGACCACCATCTTTCTTATCTCTGGTAAATATATTTGATATGAATTCACCATTCTCATGTTTTGAGGTTTCAATAATGCCTTTGTTTGAAAGAATTGTTAAACCATTAGTGATCATTTGTTTTTGAAATGGCACTCTAATTTGTCCCGGCAAATCATTAAATTCAATTTTAATTCCAGACACAGCTTCTAAAATGTATTGGTCAGAATTCATAGAGCACCAAAATGATAAATGCTCTTTCAATTTCCCTCCCTTAAAGATTAAGGTTTTCTTTCAACTGATTTTTTAAATCATTTTCACTTTTTATATCATAATTTGTACTCACCTGTTTCGTCTACATTTGGGAGTGTTTCTTCCCTGGTCTTTTGCCGTTTGGTCTCTTGAATGTGTGGCTGCAATACGGCCTCCTTAAGTTTGGGTTGTATCCCCCTCGACCACAAGAAAATCTCTGATTTTGGCGATAGTTAGTGACTCCAGCAACATGGCTTGCCATTTTGTTGGTTTCACAAGTCAACATTAGTCACAAAATGCAGAGCGGCTTGAACTTCACATACAAGTCAGGCTTGAGTGACTCTCGTCTTCTTTGACATAAGTCCAGAATGGCATTCCCCATAAGTGTCAGACCGGCCAGAGCTATTTTAATAGCTTTCCTGAAATTCTCAGGGGTATCTTTGGAATTATCCCTTTTCATGTTCATCAGTTCATCAAAAAGGCTTGCAATAGCAAGCGACCATTGATAATTCTATCTTGAGTCTTTTGAAATTTAATATCCCTTGAACGTATCTGTGATTTGAGTTTAGACCATATCTGTGTGTTTTATTCTTGGTAAATTAACATCAAGATTCTCTGGTTTTGGGTATTTCTAAATAAAATCCTTCAGTTTCTCTTCTGGCATGTGTTTATTTAAAAAATTCCCAACTATACTGGCAACCTTAACACCCACCGGTTTTCCGGTAGAATCAGTCACTGAATATTCGGTTTCAAGTTCCTCTTCGTGTTCACCGACACAGATTTCTGTTTAAACGTCTGCAACCACTTCATCATCTACACCTCAACCAAAAGAAACGCCTACTAGATATCTTATCAGATATTGTTAAAACTGTTATGAACAGTTTATCAATATTATAACATAATGAAGTTGCACTATTTCTGCATTATTTATTTGAATTTCAGAAGTGTCACGAAAGAAGGGCGATTGTTGAAATGAGAAAACAATAATTGTTCAGTTTTCGATCAGGGCTTTATCATACAACCACAAGCAACAATACAGGCACGCATTCGCGTTAAAGTGGTGATGATGCTACCGATGTACGTTGTTAAGGTGCGCGTGTGAATCAACCGAAAATAGCAGTCTTCATTGGGCGTGGTTTTCATGAATGTTATTGACTCGAATCACAGTTTTCCACGATTTCAATGGACTTTCATATTAGTTATTGCTTCAGCATAACGTGGAGACCGCCATTAACTGTATTTAAGAAATTATTGCATCTTTCATTTTAAGGAACATAAAGTAGGCGTTCCTTTTCCCGGGGTTGTATATTCAAGCTCGAAATGTCTTGGGCAGAAGCAATGTAACCGACTTCGCTGTCACTATCGCTGACATGGTTTCGCTTCCTTCCGGAAACAGGCTCGCACACTTGTGTTGGCATGTCGTGATAATAAACTTGACTTTATTGTGCATAGTGCGTTTAGGTTTCATTTCTTGGTTGTCAAGTCCCAGTGCACCTGTCAAGTCAAATTCGTTAAAAGTTTGTTTCTCTGCCATAGCTCACAGCTTAAATGACGCACGTGGTTTTGAAATCTGACCACGAGAGGCGACAAAAGTAATTGTCAGCACTTCAAACTAAAGAACTAAATAAAGACAGCAAATTATTGCCCTTTAAGAACAAATTGTAATCAGTCTATTGAGACTAAAAATAACCTCAGGTAAGAAAAACTATTTACTTTTTTCCGCACGATGTCAGACCGTCGAAGATAACATGCTAATGATGTCATAAGCTGCGTGCGCATCTCACGTGAGCTCTAAGCTCCCGTTATACAGCAGGAACAGAATCTATGAGTGTATGAAATAACGATTCCAAATATTTGATTATTATTAATTACTTATATATAACCGTCAAAATCATGATAATACATATAGACTATTCATCTGAGGTCCCTCCCTTAAGTGTAAAATATTTTCATGAGTAAATACAGGAAGTGATCTTTTGATGTTTTCATGAGTAAATACAGGAAGTCATCTTTTGATGTCTTCATACCCGATGTAGGATTCTGGGAATAAAAGTAGTCCAGTCAAGACATGTGCTTTGTTGTCTCTCCCCAAGGTTATCACGGTCAACTAGAGAAAACTAAGTTGGTGATAACAATAACCCTTCGTTATTAGTTTAGTATAAGCTATAGTTTACTATTTATTAGTTTTATTTGGAATCACACCATTTGTCATAGTAAGTATAATGATCATGTACATGTACCTTGTACTTCCACACTTTGAACGTTTGTGGTGATGTTGGATCTCTGATCTATGATGTAGGTTGTTGGTCCCGCCTGATGTTCCGATGGTGTCCATGTTAGATTCACACTGTAGGGACTGACGGCGGAGGTAGAAAAATCGCTTGGTGCAGTTGGTTCTGATAGGGACAGAAGAACGTGTATCTAAACTGAACGTTATTGACACTTAGGCCGGAGGCCGGGCATAGGAAGATACATTATATTGTGTACATACAAACATTTACAATTGAACTAAAATATACATTTGTGTATATCATATATGCATGTCAAGAAATGGCAAACAAATGTGTACATTATATACATTATGGTGTACGAAAATAAAAGTATACATCATTAATATAAATCTCAATTTATCAGAAGCTTGTAGAAAGGCGATTCTTCTCAACGAAAATATAATTTCTGGCAATGTAACGAGCTGCCAAATTCGCAATTATCTAATTTTGTGCAAAATTTCCCCCGTGTTGTATACATTTAACAATTTACTGAATAATTATCTGTTTAGATACGAGTTAGGTATAAGAAGTGTGACATTTTGCGTTTATATCATTTTCATTGTTTCACATGAACTCCCACACAGAGTAACCATCCAATCATTCCCTCATGAAATATCTGTAAAAGTGAAGCATAAAACAACACCTGATGATATAATCTTAACAAATAAACTTTGTCTGCAGGAACATATCCCAGCAGGCAATTCGACGTTGAACCGACGTTGAAACGACGTCGCTCATCGACGTTGAAATGACGTTGCATTATGGTTGCATATGAAATTTGCGACGACGTCGATTATCGACGTTGAATCGACGTCGGAACAACGTTGTTGCCTCGACGTTGCATCAACGTAGATTCGACGTTGCAATAACGTTGGTTCGACGTTGCATCTACGTTGATACGACGTTGCACCAACGTTGAGGCAACGTCGTATCAAAAACGTTGTTAAGACGTCGATTCAACGACAATACATCGACGTCGCCGCAAATTGCATATGCAACCATAACACAACGTCATTTCAACGTCGATAAATGACGTTCTTTCTGACTGAGCAGTAGCAATCTCTAAAAAAATAATCTCAATTCTAAAAGTTTGTATCTCTAAAAGATAGATATTATATATTCCGGGTTAGCTTAAGCAACAAGTGATTAGTCAAAGCAACCAGAATTGAACAAGAAACAACAGACAGCTAGGGATTAAGATTACATAATTGTTTATTCTGCCTTAAAATAACAAGAATACGCGTTTCTTTGTGTCTTCAACGGCGCGTTCTACGTTTCGTCACAGCACCATTTATCAGGTTTCTGGAAAAAGAAAAAGACAACTTACACAAATGAAAAAGGGAAAGAAAATCAACTTATTATTTATGCCGACGGTTCATCAAATCTTGAAATGTATCCATTTTTAAAAAATAATCATGTTACTCAACATTATCACTGTACTTTAACTATCTGAATTCTATGTGTTAAGTATTTATGGACCTTTACAGAGTCTTGATCGTTTATACATGATGCGTGATGAGTAAGTGTATACCTGAGAAAAGATTGACTTCTGGGTGGAGCAAGATAGATAATCCAGCTAATCTATAGATGCAATATCTCCCGTCTGCAACTGTCTCCTCCCCATCTTATCCCTTCTCAAGCAGTTGACTGAAAACAGAAATGTGAGCATTTATAATTAGTCACTACAAACAAAAGTCATACTTCTTTAACACAATTATTTATAGAGATTAATTGACAAAGGTACATTAATCTAATGTTCAACACATCTACATATTTCAAGGAACAAGTTGTATAGTCAGGAAAACAATTAATTTGTCAATACAATAACTGAATTTCCACCGATACCAGCTCCTATACATAATTATATATGAATCACTTTCAGTATATCGATATATTAGCATAATACATGTCAATTACGTGTACATGCACAGACAATTATCATGAAATACGTTCTGATGGAATCAATATACAACTTTTCAGCTTGATTAGAAATCATCTCAACAAGAAGATCATTTGAATTTAACGCATGTCATCATATAGATAGGCCCTACTGTCATTAATGTTTTCGATCATCATGTTGATGTTTTCAGAACTATGTATACTTATTAGTTAATTTAATCAATTTACTGTTGTTTCTTTGATAAACGAAGGAATTTTAAACATAAATTTAATGTTTTTCATAATTTATGTTCAATTTTCTGTTTTCTATCTTGGAAATGACAGTACATAAGATCAACATATATAGATAGTTGTGAAAAATTTAACATGGCGATCTATGGAAAACGTTTTATTCAATGTACACATGTAGGTAAATCGGATGACATTATTTAGATTGTCCTCGGAAAATGTCATTTATATTATGTACTTCAAGCTGAGATGATTTCAAATAAAGCTGAGAATTTTGACATTGATCTAACTTATTTTATGAAAATTATTTATCCAAGAGTCGACTAAATTAACATGCGTGTATGGAATTAACGTCACCGTCCGAATACTTTTTACATCACTCTATTGAAATAACGTTTAAATATAGGTGGCACAGTAATATTCGTGATGTAATTTTAGCACGCTTTTTAATCGTGTTAATATGACGCAAACAGCAATCAACATAAACAAGTTAGCAAAGTCTGCACTTAGTGAACTTGGAAACAGCTGATCGAAGACAATACGAACTCCGCGCATCATTGTGAAAAGACACGTCACGGAGCACTTTACGCAACACTGTAAAGAGTTTGCCCATGATTCCAAAGCCGGGCAGGCGACACCAAAATTGGTTTGCAAATCGAATGTCGTTGATCTCTAGTCAGTGAAAATTAAGTTTATGGATAGGTTAGATAGGTTAGGTAATATTAGCACAATCATTCAAATTCCTACTCGTTCTTCAGCAGTGTTAATAAGACTGCCGACTTCTACTGCAGTAAATGTAAACTTCGCTTCGCTTTGCGATTGAGTTGAGTGGTATGGTAGGCTAGTGTGGCGGGTTTGGTTTGGACGACGTGTCCGTATTGGGTTGACTTTATTAAATATTAATGATCAAAGTGTGCATAAATGCAGGAACAATAACTTACCTCAGAAAGAGAAGTGGCGACATCAGTGTCCATAATACGCAACATAAACAGATTCCCTCTACGCGGCGACATGGCGGTGAAAGTACTTGGTTTGTGACGTAATTGTTGCACACATGACGTCATAAGCTTTTGTGCTGGCGCGAAAACGTACACAGCTTCACAAATATTTGTGACGTTTTAGAAAAGAGTCTCAAATGATAAATAAGTACATGGGCATACAAAATAGATTACATATCTGTTTAAAAATAAATTCCCCGTTAACTATTAAAATAATTCGTAACAGTATCATTCGTTAAAATCATTAAATCAAATAAAAAAATATGTGCACAAATACATTTTCATTAATTGAAGACTACGTGTAGGCCTACATGCACATACAATAACATTACTCATTACGGAAAATTAATGAATATCAATGATGGTTTTAACATGGTAATTTTTTATATATCCGACGACGCCTACATAGGCCCCCTATAGGGCCCATAGACTTCATATCTTTATATAATGAATTAATCAAGCATAAAGATCGGAAATATATGCTTCATAAGCGATTGCGTTCTCTAATAAATGAACAGTAGGATGCAATTAGGATCGATGTCGTTGTGGATTTTGAAGACGTTGAAATGCCGTCGCAAATAGACTTATTATCGACGTCGAAAATCACAACGTTGAAGAGATGTCAGATATCGACATAACACCGACGTCGAAAATACCGACGTTTAAACGACGTCTGATATCGAATATATTATCGACGTCGAAAATAACAACGTTGAAACGACGTAGTTTTATCGACGTCAAAAAATGAGATGTTGAAACGACGTCGTTTTATAGTTGAACGACGTCGCGACATTATTTCAACCAAAATGCGACGTCGTAACAACGTCGTGTGCCTGCTGGGATTCTTTATATATGTAAGTCAGTCTACTTACTTCCAATTCCTGTTTGAACAGTTTGCTTTATAACTACGCATGAAGAGTTTCCCGCCAAAGTGCTGGCCATTATTGTAAAGTTGTAAAATGTGTAGCTGAGTAGATTTGCTACAACCATATTTGATGTGTTGTAATCTGTAAACACAGTGTAGTACGCATTTCATTCATTGATCATGGGTTTGGTTTTGAGTATGGTTTTAAAGGACAGTGTATGTCCCATTTTAAATAATAATAAGTTTTAATAATCAAGAATAATAAAAAAGTTAATGGTGCTTTATTGATCATGATGTTTAATCCAAAATCTGTGTAAAACTTTGTATCCATAGTTAGTATTTCTGAAACTTGTCTAAAATGAAATTGACCTGTTACGTTTAGGGATTCCACTTCAGTGAACTTGTTTGTCCTCTGTTGTAAATTCCCATACACTACAATAACATAGGTGGTGGGTCCAGCCTGGTGTGTGCTGGGAGTCCAGAACAGAGTTATTGTTGATGAGCCGTTTACCTTAGCTTGGAAATCTCTCGGTTCAGCAGGGACTGAAATAAAATTGTGAGTCATGCAGTGAATTTTGAAGTTGACAATCCATAGAACTTCTCACGTATAGTGTCTTCACCGAAACGTCGAAACGTCGCTTTCATAGCATTAAATAATATGTATACAAAAGTAATGTTGTTGTACATTTGGTGGTGACACTCGTAAAATATGCTCTTTAGTATCTCCCTGGAATAATTGTCAAGAGTTGTCAATAGCCACGGGAGATTCTATTTTAACTAATATGAGTACTTGAATATCAACTTGTACATGATCACACCTCCAATATCAGTCGTGAATTCTTTAAGTATCCGATCGCTGGACCCATTTGAGTTTATCGCCACCACAGATATTGTGTATTTGGTGTATGAGAGAAGACCCGTTAATGTTATATAATGTCGGTCATCTCTGTGTTGTAAAATTGTTGATGATAAACCGGTGTCACCGCATTCCTTCCCATTTTTTCTCTGGAAAGACAGACACATGGACAGATGACATAGACATAAAAAAAAAACAAGAAATACACTGACGAAAAATGCATGTCACCTCATTTTCAACAGAATAAACAAGGACATTCTGCTGTCGAATAAAGTTTAATTTTAAAAAAAGAAGGATATACAATTTCATACGTCAGAGTATGGCACTTTAATTTGTATGTCTATTTAAATTCCCTGAGGCTGCAGAAATAACTTTTCTGGTGGCTTTTGATCAGACGGTTTGCATTCAAGCAGCAATTTGTAAAATGTAGAAATTTAATAAATTACAGATGTCGAAATAAATTCCTTGACTAAAATGTGCTGACGCATAATCACTGTAAAACAAGCCAAAAAGCCTAGTTAAAGACGCATTTTTGACATAAAAGGAACAGATAATGTTCTTTAAAGAATGCATTTTTAAGTTGATTTCTGAAGAGATTATATTACTCTGTCTCACAGGTATAAATTACTCATGAATTAACTGTTTCCTTTTTCAATTTCGGGAGAATATAAATACATGTAGTCTACACTGATCTGAAGACTTTCAGCTCACATCAGTTGGCCTTGGCTTTTCAACCTAAATATAACATTATAATAAGCTAGAATTTTCTATGGTTTACTATATTCAAACATATTATAGCAATAATATTATTGTGTTATCACATGTGTGCCGTATATGAACATTTTGCTTTGTGTTAAATTCTACAAATATGTTTAAACCATTTAAAAATGGAATGATGCACAGATTATACATGAACAAATTATATATGAAGTAGGCTTGTTCATTTACAGAAACGTCGTTGTGTTTCTCCCCATTGCATACAAAGGTAACTGAATTGGAACAGGCATCGTCAAAGGTAATCTTGTAACCGAGCAGGAATCCATTTGGTAGAGAAGGAGATTTCCAGGTGACCATGGCAGAGTCTGATGTGAAGTTGTTGATCTGTACATCTCTAACAGGTCCGGGAACTGTCAAATATTGCCAAATAAAAGAATAACAACTCAACTTACTGATCACATTGATAAAATTAAACATATTAAGTAACACAACCACACACACACACACACACACACACACACATATATATATATATATATATATATATATATATATATATATATATATAAATAAGCAAATTACAAAAACCAGAGTGGTTTTGTGCAGTTTGGCCTTGTTACAAAATGGGAAAGTGCTCAACATTTGGGAAATGGAGCAGTATATAATGTAGAAATTCAAAATTCAAAATTGCACGAGCATGAAACAACGTTATAGTGACACACCATGATTTGAATGTCTACATTATATATATATATACAGTTGTAAATCGTCCGAATAGCAAGAATCACCATTTGTGCATAGAGCAGATTTGAAATATTCCCATGCGGATGGCCGGGTTTCCGGATATACGGGGTCTGGTAATTTTTTATTTTATTATTTTCATATTATTGTATTTTATAATATACAAAATAGTTAACTATTTACCGTCGCTTCCTGTTGTGTAATTACATTGAGCAGGGGTTCCTTTCAGAGGGTTTAAAGCTGTCACCTGCAGATCAGTAACAAATAAAATTTAATGTTTGAGCATCACATACTTTTCAATTAGTAGCAATTCTCAGTTTTAAAGTAGGAGGCCACCCACAAATATGGATTAATTAAATAATTAATAAAATATATTACTTAAACAAATGAAATGTTTTCTTGAGGTTCTTAGTTATCGTACTGCATACCATATTGACAGCTAACTTCAAAAAGCATGCCACACAAATTACAATTCCGAATTTTCTATTCACATCCTTTATGACATACTTTATGAATTTGTTATCGTTTTATGTGTCTCACCTGAAAGGAATATTCGGTCTCTGGAGAAACTTCTACTGTCTGGGAGTACAACTCATTGTCTGTTGAATTGGCGCTTATTATAATGTCTGTCCTATTAGTTACCTGCGTGAGTACCTAAAATGAACGATACTAATTTTATTATCTAAAGTGAAATAATTCTAGTCTCATAATTAGATGGAATGACTAACATTCTTCCTGTGTATGATAATGGTCAAGCAAAGCACAAATATCAAGTAAAATGGGTGCTTACCTCACAAGCAGGGTGTGTATGCCCTTTGGATAGCATGAAGTAGTTCAGCATATACCTTTCGATGATACCATTTTGGCTTTGAGGCCGGGAGAAACTAACAGTTACAACAGTGTAGTTTGCGTTAATTGATGTAACGGAAAGATTTCCCACCATTCCTGGTTCTGCATACCATGAAAAATATAGGTAAACATGAGGACAGTTAAATACGATACCTCTTACGAACATCATCATGATGAAATCTCAGTAATGTCATGCATGCTATTCTGTATGAGTTTGCACATATTATATTGCCTCTCAAAGAAATAAAGTGTTTCATGTTCTTTAAATGAAGAAACACAAATCTGTTCAATATGCAAACCTCCAGGGATAAGAATGTTTCTAAAGGACACATATAAACATAAATTTAAAGACGGCAGTTCAATAAGGTGCATAGGTAAAACCATCTGAACATAAAGGCATGAACAGATATGAGTGGATGATCATACTTTGATACTTCATGAAGACATATTCTATAATGAAAAAGGTAAATAAATATTTGTAATAACCAATACCGTATACCTGAAATATTTGTCCTAATGACTTTGTAGACAGGAAGGGATGTAGAATGTCCTTTTATTGTTGTAGCCATGATTGTAAAATTGTAGTTGGTGAAACTTTGAAGATTGGTAACAACCAGACTTGATGACTTGTAACCTTAAAAAAATAGAGACAATATAAAATAGTAATTAAAAGTAGTGCAACTAAGGATATAAACAGTCTCTTCAAGCCATACATAACGGATAAAACGTTTTCAGGCAACGTCGTCGTGTATATTATGACGTCATTACATTGTTACGTCACAATCTAAGATAAAGACATGGACACATCAAGTTTTAGAGTTTAACTTAGGTTACCACATTTTGATAAACCTGCTTTCTTTTGTTTCTAAACGATTGTTATTATCAAAATTTAACTTATACATTGGGAAGTTTTACGGTTTTTGGGCTGATTTATGTGGGATCTGTTCATTCGTAATTTCAACTTAAGTTTGGTTTTCCCAATGTATTTTTATTTCCAACCAGAACATATGATGAGATATACAACATTTTTGCTGTTACAGTTCAGATTTTGACGAACAGAAAACACTTTAGTATCAGTAAACTCTGCAGAAGAACCGACCATACTAGTTTTAGTTGTAAGACATTGCCTTACAACGTATTATCTGAAGAGGATGTGTAGCTGAAAGCGCTCGCTATTAAAATGGATGATTTCTACTTCTAAATCCATATATATATATATATATATATATATATATATATATATATATATATATATATATATATATATATATATAGCTTCAATCAATCTTTATTTTCATACTGAATGGCCACATATTTCATTTATTCATTTGATGGTAGCAATACAGTTTGTCTAAGAGTAAAACCTTTAGGGTGTAGATGGACACATTTTCTAATTGAACTTTACAAGACGTTTTCGTCAATGAGATAAACTTCAGGGTGTTCATAATAGTATTTCTTTATATATACAGTCCTTAAACGATAAGTATGCTGGTTAAACACACACAAACTGATACTCATCTTCGACATTATTCAAATTGCACATTTGACATATTCTATTTTCTTTTAATAAATAGTTTCAATATATAAATCATGCGAAAAGAGCGTAGTCCTGCAAATGAAGATTTATATTTCCTTATTGCCAAGATCGAAAGGTAATGTTCTGCATGAATTGAATATTTTAACATTATGTAGTAGAAACATTTGTTAGACAATGAGAGACAAGTAAACCAAGTTTGCAGAAATATATCTTTAAGTCTTTGTTTTACTAAGATGACAAAATGAGAGTTGGATGCCAGGTATTACCGAAGTCGACAGATGATACCAAGTGATTCGTGTGTGGAAGAAGTGGCTGTTTCTACACCAAGGAATTGTTTACATGCATACTAATGAACTTTTTCAATAACATCAAATGACTTAAAAACCAATACTTCCGCACCATATAACAACAATGGGTTGATTTTATATCTATATTTATTTGCGTTAAGAAAACTGTTATTACAACAAAACATAAGCCACAATAAGATAACAAGATGTATAACGACATCCAAAAGAAACATGTTTTTTAAATATAAACGTGGAAAGACTCAACTAGTAATTAAACTGTTTATTTGAAACGGTTACAACTACACGTAAAGACAGACCTGAAACATTAAACGTTTTCCCTTCAGTGAACTCCTTTGACTCCTGATCTAGATTTGCATACACAACAATGACATATGAAGTGGGTCCAGCCTGATGTTTGCTTTTATTCCAAAACAGAGTTACTGTTGATGAGTTGTTTACCACAGCAATGAAATCACTTGGTGCTTCAGGGACTGCAATAACAATATGACAAGAATGATTTAAACCCTATTAGTAGTGAACTATAAAATTGACATTCACCATCAATAATTAAATAACATTTCATTATTAGAAATAAGTTAAGCCGATAATTGCACAGCAAACTTTGAACACTCAAATGAATTCACTCTCAAGAGAAGCAAGAACAAAAACATACACTCATTATTGACATGTTTACGATGAAATGAAAAGAATGTAAATGACCTATCAACAACATTTAATTTTTCCGCAAGAACAACTACATTGTGTATAAAATCTGTGTAATGTTTCAGAGATTAGGTAACAAAAACGGGTCCAATGATATGAAAGTTTTTAACGTGGTATCTGATGATATAACACGTACGTCCAATTCCAGTTTGAACCATCTCACTGTTGACATTAATAATTGAGGAATTTCCTGCCGACGTAGTGGCCATGATCGTAAATTTGTAGTTTGTGTAGCTGATGAGATGATTTACAACCAGATGTGATGAGCTGTAACCTGCAAATAGTTCAATAAGTAACAAAGCAGAGTCTCTTTGTTTCACATTGCTGTTTTAGTTTCATATCATAGTTTAAAAATACCATAGTACCTATACAATATTTTTATCAAACACATTTGGAATTGTTTAACACTATACTAGAATTCTAAACCAAAAATAAACAAAATGTGTGGAATGGAATCACTATTAAAATATTTTTGTAAAAGATTATTAATCTCTCGTAGAAAATTAGCTGACTCAACTATTCATTAAGCTGTTTATTTAAAACTGTTACAACTACACGTAAAGACAGACCTGAAACATTAACAGTTTTCACTTCAGTGAACTCTTTTGACTCCTGATCTAGATTTGCATACACAACAATGACATATGTAGTGGGTCCAGCCTGATGTTTGCTTTTATTCCAAAACAGAGTTACTGTTGATGAGCTGTTTACCACAGCATGGAAATCACTTGGTGCTTCAGGGACTGCAATAACAATATGGTTAGAATGATTTAAACCCTATTAGTAGTGAACTATAAAATTGACATTCATCATCAATAATTAAATAACATTTCATTATTAGAAATAAGTTAAGCCGATAATTGCACAGCAAACTTTGAACACTCAAATGAATTCACTCTCAAGAGAAGCAAGAACAAAAACATACACTCATTATTGACATGTTTACGATGAAATGAAAAGAATGTAAATGACCTATCAACAATCTTTAAATTTTCCGCAAGAACAACTACATTGTGTATAAAATCTGTGTAATGTTTCAGAGATTAGGTAGCTAAAACGGGTCCAATGATATCAAAGTTTTTAACGTGGTATCTGATGATATAACACGTACGTCCAATTCCAGTTCGAACTATCTCATTGTTGACATTAATAATTGAGGAATTTCCTGCCGACGTAGTGGCCATGATCGTAAATTTGTAGTTTGTGTAGCTGAGGAGATGATTTACAACCAGATGTGATGTGCTGTAACCTGCAAACAGTTCAATAAGTAACAAAGCGAAGTCATTTTGTTTAACATTGCTGTTTTAGTTTCATATCATAGTTTAAAAATACCATAGTACCTATACAATATTTTTATCAAACACATTTGGAATTTGTTAACACTATACTAGAATTCTAAACCAAAAATAAACAAAATGTGTGGAATGGAATCACTATTAAAATACTTTTGTAAAATATTATTAATCTCTCGTAGCAAATTAGCTGACTCAACTATTCATTAAGCTATTTATTTGAAACGGTTACAACTACACGTAAAGACAGACCTGAAACATTCCAAGTTTTCACTTCAGTGAACTCTTTTGACTCCTGATCTAGATTTGCATACACAACAATGACATATGAAGTGGGTCCAGCCTGATGTTTGCTTTTATTCCAAAACAGAGTTACTGTTGAAGAGCTGTTTACCACAGCATGGAAATCACTTGCTGCTTCAGGGACTGCAATAACAATATGGTTATAATGATTTAAACCCTATTAGTAGTGAACTATAAAATTGACATTCATCATCAATAATTAAATTACATTTCATTATTAGAAATAAGTTAAGCCGATAATTGCACAGCAAACTTTGAACACTCAAATGAATTCACTCTCAAGAGAAGCAAGAACAAAAACATACACTCATTATTGACATGTTTACGATGAAATGAAAAGAATGTAAATGACCTATCAACAACATTTAATTTTTCCGCAAGAACAACTACATTGTGTATAAAATCTGTGTAATGTTTCAGAGATTAGGTAACAAAAACGGGTCCAATGATATGAAAGTTTTTAACGTGGTATCTGATGATATAACACGTACGTCCAATTCCAGTTTGAACCATCTCACTGTTGACATTAATAATTGAGGAATTTCCTGCCGACGTAGTGGCCATGATAATAAATTTGTAGTTTGTGTAGCTGATGAGAAGATTTACAACCAGATGTGATGAGCTGTAACCTGCAAATAGTTCAATAAGTAACAAAGCAGAGTCTCTTTGTTTCACATTGCTGTTTTAGTTTCATATCATAGTTTAAAAATACCATAGTACCTATACAATATTTTTATCAAACACATTTGGAATTGTTTAACACTATACTAGAATTCTAAACCAAAAATAAACAAAATGTGTGGAATGGAATCACTATTAAAATATTTTTGTAAAAGATTATTAATCTCTCGTAGCAAATTAGCTGACTCAACTATTCATTAAGCTGTTTATTTAAAACGGTTACAACTACACGTAAAGACAGACCTGAAACATTAACAGTTTTCACTTCAGTGAACTCCTTTGACTCCTGATCTAGATTTGCATACACAACAATGACATATGAAGTGGGTCCAGCCTGATGTTTGCTTTTATTCCAAAACAGAGTTACTGTTGATGAGTTGTTTACCACAGCATGGAAATCACTTGGTGCTTCAGGGACTGCAATAACAATATGGTTAGAATGATTTAAACCCTATTAGTAGTGAACTATAAAATTGACATTCATCATCAATAATTAAATAACATTTCATTATTAGAAATAAGTTAAGCCGATAATTGCACAGCAAACTTTGAACACTCAAATGAATTCACTCTCAAGAGAAGCAAGAACAAAAACATACACTCATTATTGACATGTTTACGATGAAATGAAAAGAATGTAAATGACCTATCAACAACATTTAATTTTTCCGCAAGAACAACTACATTGTGTATAAAATCTGTGTAATGTTTCAGAGATTAGGTAACTAAAACGGGTCCAATGATATCAAAGTTTTTAACGTGGTATCTGATGATATAACACGTACGTCCAATTCCAGTTCGAACTATCTCATTGTTGACATTAATAATTGAGGAATTTCCTGCCGACGTAGTGGCCATGATCGTAAATTTGTAGTTTGTGTAGCTGAGGAGATGATTTACAACCAGATGTGATGTGCTGTAACCTGCAAACAGTTCAATAAGTAACAAAGCGAAATCATTTTGTTTAACATTGCTGTTTTAGTTTCATATCATAGTTTAAAAATACCATAGTACCTATACAATATTTTTATCAAACACATTTGGAATTTGTTAACACTATACTAGAATTCTAAACGAAAAATAAACAAAATGTGTGGAATGGAATCACTATTAAAATACTTTTGTAAAATATTATTAATCTCTCGTAGCAAATTAGCTGACTCAACTATTCATTAAGCTATTTATTTGAAACGGTTACAACTACACGTAAAGACAGACCTGAAACATTCCAAGTTTTCACTTCAGTGAACTCTTTTGACTCCTGATCTAGATTTGCATACACAACAATGACATATGAAGTGGGTCCAGCCTGATGTTTGCTTTTATTCCAAAACAGAGTTACTGTTGATGAGCTGTTTACCACAGCATGGAAATCACTTGCTGCTTCAGGGACTGCAATAACAATATGGTTAGAATGATTTAAACCCTATTAGTAGTGAACAATAAAATTGACATTCATCATCAATAATTAAATAACATTTCATTATTAGAAATAAGTTAAGCCGATAATTGCACAGTAAACTTTGAACACTCAAATGAATTCACTCTCAAGAGAAGCAAGAACAAAAACATACACTCATTATTGACATGTTTACGATGAAATGAAAAGAATGTAAATGACCTATCAACACCATTTAATTATTCCGCAAGAACAACTACATTGTGTATAAAATCTGTGTAATGTTTCAGAGATTTGGTAACTAAAACGGGTCCAATGATATGAAAGTTTTTAACGTGGTATCTGATGATATAACACGTACGTCCAATTCCAGTTCGAACCATCTCATTGTTGACATTAATAATTGAGGAATTTCCTGCCGACGTAGTGGCCATGATCGTAAATTTGTAGTTTGTGTAGCTGATGAGATGATTTACAACCAGATGTGATGAGCTGTAACCTGCAAATAGTTCAATAAGTAACAAAGCAGAGTCTCTTTGTTTCACATTGCTGTTTTAGTTTCATATCATAGTTTAAAAATACCATAGTACCTATACAATATTTTTATCAAACACATTTGGAATTGTTTAACACTATACTAGAATTCTAAACCAAAAATAAACAAAATGTGTGGAATGGAATCACTATTAAAATACTTTTGTAAAATATTATTAATCTCTCGTAGCAAATTAGCTGACTCAACTAACTATTCATAAAGCTGTTTATTTGAAACGGTTACAACTACACGTAGAGACAGACCTGAAACATTAAAAGTTTTCCCTTCAGTGAACTCTTTTGACTCCTGATCTAGATTCCCATACACAACAATGACATATGTAGTGGGTCCAGCCAGTGGAGTTTACTAACGCCTACAGGGACTTAAACAAACAAGTTTATGCACAAGTGGTTCTGATTTTTTACATCCTTCAACCTTTCATCAAAGTGGAATGACCCGTTATTTTGTGGACTAATGCCTACAGTTAACTTGGTGACATTTTGGTTTTGAAATGTTGACTTTTTGAAATATTTCTTGACTTTCGTGAAAGTTTAACTTAAATAAAATATTGACTTTGGTGACATGTTGGTTTTGAAAAAGTTATTTTGAATTTAGTGAAATGTTAACTATGATCAAGTATTAATTTGATGAAATGTCGACTTTGAAAATATTTATTGACTTTTGTGAAAAGTTTAATTTAAATAAAATGTTGACTTTGAAAAAGATTTATTTGAACTTAGTGAATTGTTGACTTTGATCACATATTGACTTTGATGAAATGATGACTTTGAATTATGTAATGTAATGTAAACACAGTGTAGTACGCACATCATTCATTGATAAGAGTGTGGTTTTAAAGGACAGTGTATATCCCATTTTAAAATAATTTCAAATAAGTTTTAATAATCAAGAATAAATAAAAGGTTAATGGTGCTTTATTGATCATGATGTTTAATCCAAAATCTGTGTAAAACTGTGTATCCTTAGTTAGTATTTCTGAAACTTGTCTAAAATGAAATTGACCTGTTACGTTTAGGGATTCCACTTCAGTGAACTTGTTTGTCCTCTGTTGTAAATTCCCATACACTACAATAACATAGGTGGTGGGTCCAGCCTGGTGTGTGCTGGGAGTCCAGAACAGAGTTATTGTTGATGAGCCGTTTACGTTAGCTTGGAAATCTTTCGGTTCAGCAGGGACTGAAATAAAAATTGTGAGTCTTGCAGTGAATTTTGAAGTTGACAATCAATAGAACTTCTCGTTCTCTCGTATAGTGTCTTCACCGAAACGTCGAAACGTCGCTTTCATAGCATTAAATAATATGTATACAAAAGTAATGTTGTTGTACATTTGGTGGTGACACTCGTAAAATATGCTCTTTAGTTTCTCCCTGGAATAATTGTCAAGAGTTGTCAATAGCCACGGGAGATTATACTTTTACTAATATGAGTACTTGAATATCAACTTGTACATGATCACACCTCCAATATCAGTCGTGAATTCTTTAAGTATCCGATCGCTGGACCCATTTGAGTTTATCGCCACCACAGATATAGTGTATTTGGTGTATGAGAGAAAACCCGTTAATGTTATATAATGTCGGTCATCTCTGTGTTGTAAAATTGTTGATGATAAACCGGTGTCATCGCATTCCTTTCCATCTTTTCTCTGGAAAGACAGACACATGGACAGAATGACATAGACATAAAAAAAAACAAGAAATACACTGACGAAAAATACATGTCACCTCATTTTCAACAGAATAAACAAGGACATTCTGCTGTCGAATAAAGTTTAATTTAATATAATTCTATAGGCACAAAAGGAAGGATATACAATTTCATACATCAAAGTATGGCACTTTAATTTGTATGTCTCTTCAAATTCCCTGAGGCTTCAGAAATAACTTTTCTCGGTGGCCCTTGATCAGACGGTTTGGCATTCAAGCAGAACATTTTTTAAATGTAGAAATTTAATAAATTAAAGATGTCGAAATAAATTCCTTGACTAAAATGTGCTGACGCATAATTACTGTAAAACAAGCCAAAAAGCCCAGTTTGAGTATCCAATCACCTTTAGTTAAAGACGCATATTTGACGAAAGAGGAACAGATAATGTTCTTTAAAGAATGCAGTTTTAGTTTAGTTGACTTCTGTAGAGATTATATAACTCTGTCTCACAGGTATAAAACACTCATGAATTAACTGTTTCCATTTTCAATTTCGGGAGAATATAAATACATGTAGTCTACACTGATCTGAAGACTTTCAGCTCACATCAGTTGGCCTTGGCTTTTCAACCTAAATATAACATTATAATAAGCTAGAATTTTCTATGGTTTACTATATTCAAACATATTATAGCAATAATATTATTGTGTTATCACATGTGTGCCGTATATGAACATTTTGCTTTGTGTTAAATTCTACAAATATGTTTAAACCATTTAAAAATGGAATGATGCACAGATTATACATGAACAAATTATATATGAAGTAGGCTTGTTCATTTACAGAAACGTCGTTGTGTTTCTCCCCATTGCATACAAAGGTAACTGAATTGGAACAGGCATCGTCAAAGGTAATCTTGTAACCGAGCAGGAATCCATTTGGTAGAGAAGGAGATTTCCAGGTGACCATGGCAGAGTCTGATGTGAAGTTGTTGATCTGTACATCTCTAACAGGTCCGGGAACTGTCAAATATTGCCAAATAAAAGAATAACAACTCAACTTACTGATCACATTGATAAAATTAAACATATTAAGTAACACAACCACACACACACACACACACACACACACATATATATATATATATATATATATATATTTATATACATATATATATATATATATATATATATAAGCAAATTACAAAAACCAGAGTGGTTTTGTGCAGTTTGGCCTTGTTACAAAATGGGAAAGTGCTCAACATTTGGGAAATGGAGCAGTATATAATGTAGAAATTTAATATATATATATATATATATATATATTTATATATATATATATATATATATATATATATATATATATATATATATATATATATATATATACAGTTGTAAATCGTCCGAATAGCAAGAATCACCATTTGTGCATAGAGCAGATTTGAAATATTCACATGCGGTTGGCCGGGTTTCCGGATATACGGGGTCTGGTAATTTTTTATTTTATTATTTTCATATTATTGTATTTTATAATATACACAATAGTTAACTATTTACCGTCGCTTCCTGTTGTGTAATTACAATTAGCAGGGGTTCCTTTCAGAGGGTTTAAAGCTGTCACCTGCAGATCAGTAACAAATAAAATTTAATGTTTGAGCATCACATACTTTTCAATTAGTAGCAATTCTCAGTTTTAAACACAGGACCAAAACTAGTGGAATCCAATTTCCGGATACCTGCCGGATTCTCTCATATTCTTACCCATTTGGTATCCGGGAATCCGGAAATGAATACTCTCCTGTATCCAAGATCCGCCCATATTCTTCCGGATATTTTTCTGGAAATTATGTTTCTAAGAATACTGGAATCCGGAAATGTATACTTTTTCATATCCCAGATCCGCGTGTCTTCTACTTGACATTTTTCCGGAAAGTATGTTTCTAAGAATACTGGAATCCGGACAGAATATCTTATCCGGATACCCTCTATTAGTAGGAATAGGCAAGTTATTGGGTAATATTACCGTCTTATGTTGAAAAAGTGTTCACATTATTTGATAATGATAATAATTATAATGATAATAAGTATTTATTACTGTGTCATTGTGTTTCAATAAACTATATATACACAGCTTTACACTACACCTATAACCAAAAAAAACCTTGCCTACTAGAGCCTATAAGACAAGTTTTACCTTATTGAACAAGAAAGAAATATATAAATTAAAATATTATATGGATATACATACATAAAGGCTAATACTTCTTGCATACCTTTCACCCAACTCACTAAACATGATGCAGTGACTCATCGAGACTGTCACATTGATTCACCCTATAAGATGTTCACTGATTCACCGACCTTCATACACACTCATAATAAACTCTCCAAAACATTCAATCACACAATCTGACACTCCCCCATGCATATCTCCACTCAGACCGACACACACAGACTCCCCCACATATGATATTGTGCAAGGTACCAAAACAAATCAAATTTATGAAACTAAGTCCATTTAACTTTTATAATGAAACTCCTTTCAGGGACATCAAGTACCATACACTATATTTAACAGCATTAATATATCCTCCTGAGAACCCGCGTCCACACATGGGGACAAACAAACATAATAAATAAAAGTCTTATATACATAAAACTACATTCATAATGTTTAAAACCCAAAGTCCCCACCTGAGGACCGTCTCGTGCCGCCATCTGGATTATTCAGGAAAGACCACCTAGGAACTCTTTTTTTTTGGAGGTTCGAAAGAAGATGGCTGGCTTTGGAAGTGGTGATGGAAGACCCACCTCATCAGGTACTTTCTTGAGTTATGTGAATTTCAGATTTTTTTCAGCTGCACCAATACGGAAAACAAACTTCCAAGTAGATAGTCTTTCTGTTGACAAACTACAAATAAACTGTGAATTTCGTGGATTTTGTTAATTACAATTAATTAAACATGTCCCTCGATGTGGACATTAGGTTTCACTGCTGATACAATTTGTCCATACATGTGGACATGAGGTCTGAAATGATCACAACCACACTCTGGTTTTGATAAAAAATAAAAAGCCTTTCTTGGAATATTTTTATCGTTCTCTTTCCCTCCCTTAGTTGATCTATTTACTCTATTTTGGATTGCAACATCCACGTGTTAAATAGCTGAAAAAGGCCTGACAAAATCATCTTAATCTTTATCAACTCACTGAATTGCTGCAATCTTTGTGTTTTGCCAATCTTTGATTCTTAATATATCTTATTCTCATTTTAGGGAGACCTGTGAGGAAAAGCAAAAGATTATCCACAGAAGATGTCCTCCAAATGTTGGATAATTCCGATATTGATCTGTCAGAAGGAGAGTCAGAGGATCTAGATGACTCAGATGGAGATCCTGACTTTGAAATATCTAATGAGTCGGCTTCTGGAAGTGACAACGATGACGCTGATAATGTTATCGTTCATGCACTAGATGATGGACCAGGCGACAATTCATCCTCATCCTCATCCTCGTCTGATGAAGAGCCTGGTGGTGGTGGTGAACCAGCACAAGTTAGGGGCAGAGGTAGAGGTCGGGGTAGACCAGCAGGTAGACGAGCACGTGGCATAGGTGGCAGGGGGATACGAAGACAACTGTGACGTTTAGCTAGTTGTAAAAGCAGGTCGTTTTAGAATCCTACATTTATATATTAAAATAAAGTTTGTTAATTTAATTTTTTTCCATACAAGGTATGTGCAATATTCTGGCCATGCTTGATCGTACATCACCTGTCGGCTAATTAACACCTTGACTAAGTGTCTGTAGCAACAGGTGGGAATGTAAGTGCTTGAACAGTATTTCTGTACATATCCAACTATTGATAAATTTGTGCATCTAATGATGTGATTGATTTATTTGTAAAAGTTTGTGTCACTATATTGGATTTTGTCTGTAATTGTGAATGTCTGTTATGCAGTAAACAGTGGCTCTATGTATGCTCACCAAAATTTTGATTAAGACATACTTGGATGCAGAAAGTCAATTAATTTCAACTTCAAAATCACAAATATGGCTCTGGTAAATTTAATGACATGAGGATGTGCTTGTATCAGGATTTATATAACTAATGTACAGTAAGTGGCTAATAAGATGAGTTGTGTGACATGTAGCTTCCATCTCTCATTTTCACTATTTGAGAGGGGTATATTGAAAACAAAACCCACTTTTCAATGTTAACAGATGCTGGCATCTTTCAATGACAAATACTGATGTGCTAAGCTATCATAGATCCAGTAAATACAAGTGTTGTTTTGCACTCTTGTTAACCAATCTTTCATGTCTCCATGAATAATAACACAAAGACACCAAGTAAAGTCAGTCCATTCATATATTTATTTACAATTACATACTATATTTTAGTTGAATGAATATATACAGAGCAACACATACAGTAGTCAAATAAATAAACATACCCCGTATCTAGAAATCTTTATAGAAACTTTATAGTGCGTATCTAGAAACTTTCTAGAAATTTCTAGAAATTTCGAATTTTTACTTTTTACGAGATATTCACACAAACTACATATTAACTTTGGCATATTTTGAAAATTTCAACAATATAACTCAACTAGAACAGCAGAAAAGTGATGTTTAGTTTCGTGGTCCCCTCGTTATGACCCGCCTCGCGGAACTGCTCAGTGGACAGTCTAATTACATAAGTCGCTGTTTAGCCTCTCGCTGAACTGCGCCATGGCGGGTTTAGTGTAGCTTGTGAGTAGATTAATGAAGGATAGTCATAGACTATAACATGAAATATGTTGATTCATTAGAATACACTAGAATTCAGAATTATTTGAGACAATGTATAAACTTTTAAATAAGATCGCATTAATATCGTATCATCGGTTTAAAATTATCATATACAACTTTCAATCAATCAAATTGTGACAAATTGACAATCATTGTCAATGTTACCAATTCCACACAACATTAAATATATTCATTGCTATATCACCATTCAACACTGTTTTTCATCAAACAACTGATTAACGTATTTTTGTAAAGTATGTGGAGTAACTATGCCACTTTCCTTATCTTAATAAATAATAAACAGGGTCTTTTATTAAACGGACATCAGTATGCTCCGAATTATGTAATGAAATGTCCTCTTATTAGTTTTGATATTAAGCTGTTCTTCTTATGTGTTTATTTTTAATCATTATTGGCTTTCTCCCAATGGCGATTGTTTTAGAACGTTATAGATGTGTACACTGATAAAATGGTATCTTCATTACATCATATCAATGCATTCATCAGCGGAGAAAGGAACCGACTTTGTCATATCATGTGTAACGTACTGCAATATCGACAATGGATGATGGAATAAAACACACATGCAATCAAGACGACTGTACATTAATTCATTCATTGATATGGCGATAAAACATGTTATTGCTTTTTCTTTGTTTATTAAGAAAATCAAGTTCAACGACACCAATTGATATGAAGAGGCATCTTAGATCTCAGGTGCTGCCTCAAGCCCACAACAAACTCAGCTATCGTTTTAACATTATAGGCGCATACATCAAGAAGTCGGCCCTCCTGTCCTGTATATAACAATCCAACAACATACAAAGCTTAAACTTAAATCTATTCTCTCCTCCTATATCTAACTTAACTCATTCCAAATAGGATTATTTCCCCCCATTCACAATTCGGCATGGCTTCAAAACAAGTTATATAAAGCTACAAACTAACGCACTGTCGGCGACATGACAGGCATAAGATACATAATAAACAATTACAAATTTAAATCTTAGCATAGACGAAATTCGAAAAAATGACTCTCAATTAGGAATATAAACGACCTGTTGTAAATGCGTCTCGTTCTCAACAATGGAAACGTACAATGTTATCATATACGCTGTTATAAGGGAGTTTTCGGTTTATAGAGTCGGCCAAGTTTTAAAAATCCAGAAATATACAATAATGTAGATTATGCAAGCTGATCAAGGGATGGGATGTGTGTTTGAAGAGAACATTCTTGGTTTATCAATGAATATACATCACTTGATAACATAACATACACACCCGTGCGCACTATCTTCACATGACTTGGTCATGTTCAAGAGAGGTTTCAAGACTTTTAAACCTCTCTTGAACGCGATTGCTCAATGTAGCGCTACGTAACAAGGCGAGCAAACTTCAAGGAATTTGCACCGTGTCGTTCAAGAGAGAATAAGCGCTACTTGAGCTCACATTTTGCGATCAATGAGCAATTATAAGCGCTCACTGTTATGGAACGAAGCCCAGGTGTTACATCAACTGTCTTGCTACAATTTATCATCCATAGAATAATGGAGACACCTGAATGAAAACATGTTACCCGAAATAAACTTAAAGGTTAGATGAAATGACATATGGTCACATTCGGATTCTTTGAAAAGGGGCTTCAATTTGACAATTGCTCGATTTTAAATTTCTGAAATCGACCCATAAATTACTAATATACGGCTTTTTAAAAAAGTGCCTAATTAAGCCCCGGCGACCAGAATGAAAGTGGGTAGGGGTGGTCGCTGAAGCGTATCGTGTTGTGACGTACGTAGAGGAGCCTCATCATGGCCGCTAATCATAATTTAACGCGTTTTCCTCACTTTTAAACTGCTCATATAAGATAGAAAACTTCATCAGAACAACCCCAATTTTCGATAAACGGATTACTTAACTATTCAACTAGCGATTTCATATGGTTACAACAACTGGGGCGTGCTTAATTAGGGTGCATTCTGCGCTTTTGTATAGTATGTTTGTAGCAATTAATCTCGGAACTAGAAGGGAAAGTATGACAGTTCAAGTGACACTCAAGCAAGGGAAGAAGATTATCGCGGGAATCGGGTGAAGAGAGACTAAGTAGCATCAATTGATAAAATTATGTTGAATAATCGGCATGTTAATTTTGTTTTGTATGTATTAATAAATAAATATATATGGTAGGTATAATTTCATATACACTGAACGATTGACTGTTCAAACAAGCGAGACAACATTGCAGATTTATAAATAACATTGTGTATTTAATATAAAAGATTACTGTATTTTAAGTTTGTCAATTAAGATATTCTATGTATGATGTAATGCAATGCAAACCATTTTCACTTCACTTTCATGAATAAATAAATGAACTGGATTGGTCAACAAGCTCAATTAAATTTACATGAAGATTGCTCTATTCTACACGCTAAACATATACATTATGATACACAGATTGATATAGACAACAAACATTATCGAATAAAAGAATTATGTTACCAGAAGCATTTTAATGCACATCTCATTAATGAAAACGAAATAGTTTAATTAATAGTCTGATAGCTTGTATGTGTCACTTCTGCACATCAACACACAATTCTCAGTTTAGCGGACCGTATAGATGTTTCTTCCAGATCAAAGTGGAGTAGTGTTGTTACAGCAAATTAGTTTACGCAATTAAGAAGCTGAGTATATATATGTGGGAAGGAAGGAGTGTAATTATGTTTGTACAGATAACAAGTTTATTGAACCGATTCAATTATATAACAAATGGCAAGTCGGTGACCAGCATGTCATACATGTTTATTGTCAAACGTCCTGTCTTGGTGACACAAAGGAAATACGCAATAAACATTAACGCGACATTCAGTCTAGATGTTGTCAGCCAATGAAATTACTTTTAGTTTAAAATCGTCATAACTATTTTGTTTTCCACCTTGCCATTTACAAAAAGACTTTTGCTGAAAGCGGGTTATTATTTGACCATCTTCTGTTTCCAAGTACTGTCATTGATGGAATTATAGGTTTACATTTTGTGTCTATGTGCATTTGGATATTCACATTGTCCTTAAGGATATGTTGATAAGGTAAGTTTCTTACATTAATTGACACTCTTGATGAAATGTCAATTTAATACGATGTTTATTTGATTATATTTGATTAACCACACATTTTATTGAAAACATTATCTTATTATCTATTCGATTCTGAATGTTTTAATTTGTAATAAGTTATAACTAAATCGTAAAATGTAACATTGGGATGCGGTGTTTTCGTAGGTGGATTCGTAGACGTATTATTATCGTTGCTAATGAAATCCTTTTGATGTTTTAAAATATGTGGTGAGTTACTTTGATTGTTGTTCTTTACAGTTAGTAAATTAGGTTGTCGGTTGATTAACGACGTTTAAAAATAGGATGTTGTGAAGTGCTTTTATTGTCGATGGCTTACAAAAGGGTCTACTTCGCCGACGTGCTTATCTCACGTTTGTTGTTTTATTTTAAACACAAACATTCTCTAACAAAAAATAACAACAACACCGACTATCTGATTTCGTTGTCTCAACTATACTTCGTTCATATTATCATATCTTGGTTTCATTTTGTCATCTTATATATCATTAGCATTGATTTATCCTATGTCTACGAACGTCTATGAATCCACCGTCTCTCACTAGTTATATCAATTATATTTGATATATATAACGATATTTTGGTACATTTGTAAAGTGAAACTTGATAACTAACATTACTCGAACAGTTTACAGCAGAACAGCGATGTGGCATTATTGCAAAGCGTAGATATAACATATTAACTGACCGATTCCCCAGTGTTTGCCATTGTAAATAGTAAGCGAATGTTTACACCCCATCCCTTCACGTACGTCACTTCCGGTATCTTCCAACTCTCTAAGTATCGCCCCATTTTTGGTTTGTTTGTCACGGGTGAAAAGCAGACAATGTTTTTCGGTGTTTTTAAGTCGCTCTAGTTTAATATTGGAACAACATATGGATTTTTTGTTGGTCTTGTTTTTCACAAAATAGTCTAATGAACCAATTGCAGTTAAGAATTCAATAGAAAATAATTTATTTCAGCCTTCCTTTAAAGATCCCAACATAAATTTAGATCCCTGAATATATATTTGACATTGTTTGCTACATTAAAATGTTTTACTTAACAAGGCATGTTCACAGTTCGTCCCAATACATGAAATACGCCCATTATTAAACGAAAACATTATGTATATTTTATGTTCATACATAAATGTTAAAAACATAAAAGTCTAATATCTATATTTATGTTGTATCAATATAAGATGCACAATGAACGTTTTCAAAAGTGAGACACTGATTACCTGCGTTTATTTTTGAATTCTTGTGGAAATAACGAAGTGTTTCTTGTGATATTAATGTTAATCAGTTATTTGTTTTCGACATATGAACAGTGATATTAATATATCCGAAAACGTAGAAATATTTCATGCATTATGCAAGCCGATAAAAAGACGGAAATTGTGTATATTTGAAAAAGGGCATCCTGTCAGTCATTTACTTAATGTATTTAGGACAGAAGTTTTATCCGTTCAATAAGCTTATATCTTGCGTTTCTCATGTAACGCCAACGGAGAGAATAAACAGTTGAGTTTTAATTAAAACGATAAATTTGTAATATCCATCAATCATCTGTTTAGAACTAATTAAAGAAATGGTTCTAGCTAGATACTTTTATGGGGAAAAAATCGAGAGGACATGTCTGTTTACACACATTTGTTATTAATAGTGTAGGTGCTTATTGCACAATTCAGGTGTAACATTACTAAGGGGGATATTCGTATGATTTGATATTTTACAACTTGATAAAGACTACTACACAATCATTCAAAATAAAAAACAATGGAAAGCTATGCACCCGCGCTACGAGTTATGAACGCTTTGTTACCGAACAACATAACACTGTTAATTAACTTAATGATAAGTTATTTCTTACTTTGTAAATATTCCAACACTACATATTTGTTATTATTTCTAACAGTTGGAATGTATGAAAATACACGAATTTAACCTAGCGTGGCAATGAAAATGAGCTTTCATAAGGTGTAGTCGTTGATACAAAGTTATTAACCCTGTCAGGTTAGACAAGTTAAAGTTCTGAAATTACACGGCCGTGGTAAGTGGGAAGTAAATCATATGACTGTATACTTAAAGTTTATCATTGTGTTGGTGAAGTACTTAGAATTTACATGAGTTTGTTCACTAGGAAGTTCCTATGATCGGCTAGTCATTTGTTTGTTCGGCTTACATACTATACATTGTTGAATTATATCAAATCTTATCTCATCCGCCAAATGTAGACAGACAGACAGATAGTTTATTTCCGCCAAATGTATTTCATGATGATAGGGGGCTTCCGTTAAAGTTATTTAATAAGTAGACCTAAAGCCATTTGCATTTATTTGCTTAGATCAAATAATTGATAATTAATTACAGTAAGTATTGGGTCAGTTAACTCCGTTAAATGAATTAAAATTTAGTTGATATTGTGTATTTAAGAAATCATTATGTTGCAAATATCCAAGTCAATAATATGGTGCGGCAGTTCTCAAGAACCATTCGACAAATAAAACATAAGACCCATTGAATGTACATTTAGTTCTAGTCCGTACAATTTTTATAAACATTTTGAAATACATGTCCATACTAAATTAGTTTTTGAAAGTCTTTTCAACTTTAATGGGGCCATTGGCAGTTTTGTCCTGGAACCAATAGATCAATGGAGTCGGAAAATAAGCTTACGATACTCACATTTGTTCACATTGTGGGCAATTATTGTATGTCGGCGCTCTTTTGCGTGAACTCATAAAACACAATTGCAAAGGCCGCCAAAGAGATGTATAAGAGACAGACATGTGTACATCAATGATGCAACGTATTGTATATAGACGTTTGCGCATACACGTAATTAAACAATTAGGGCTGTTGTACATGAGTGGACAGTTTCCGGTCATTGGGAACCACTTGCCATTGGTATTGACACCTGTGCACGCGTGATTAGCAGGGTATTCAAAGCACTGTCGTGCATGGAGCGTCTCAAACTTCATGATACTGCGTATTTAAGCAGTGAAGTTTAAATTCTTTCGTTTTTATATCGTCAATCTAATCTTATAGTTCTTTAATTATAACAAAGATGAAAGGTCACAAGATTCGTGTTCACTGCAGTATAGTATCAGAATCAGCTTGTAGTGTAATGAGGGTGATTAGCAGGTGATCCAACGTTCTGCCGTACGCATGCAGCGGCTCTAACTTCCTGATACTGCGTAATTAAACACTGAAGTTTAAACTCCTTGGTTTTTATATCGTCACTCTAATCTAATCTTTCTTTAATTATGAGGTGTAAGATGTTATGTACAATGTGTGACGCTGAAATAATTGAAGATGTAATCCACGTTTTAATTGATTGTTACGTTTATGCAGATTAAGATATGACTTATGGACAAACGTTAGTTCATTTGACCCCTCCTTCCCACTGCAACAAACCAGCTATCTAATGAATATTCACAATATAAATGAAGCCCTAGCCCTTCACTCCATTTAACTGTTATATTCCTTTTAACATGTTTTAGTCTCTTTTGTAAATTTATGTACGAAAGCTATGTGTTTGTTGTACATGTGTTGTGTTTATCATTTACTGAATTGTTTTAGAAAACGCAAAAATGTTTGTAAGTAAATATGAATCCTGTGCGAAGGTATGACAGTTTGTAGGTTTGCCTGTGTTGCCTTGTTTATCTTATTGTATCTTGCGAGTGTTTCTGGACAGATATATTCGTATATGTATGCACGTTAATGTATAAGAGTGATGAAATGTACTGTCTTTGGCGGAATAGCGGAAAAATTTATAGCGTAGTTTAGCGTCCCCTCTACGGAATGAGTCATCATTAGTGTTGGGGTGAGCGGGGAAGGGGTTGAGCGTGTCCCCATGCGACGACATCGAGAGTTCTGAGTCGATAGACACAAGGAGTGAACCTATGACGAGTCGGCCGAGGGGTGGGGCGTGGCTTATCAATTGAGTGTGTCCTCCACGCGCCAACATCGAGCGTACGGAGTCGATAGATGACCCTATAGGAAGCCGTAATTTATAGCGGAAAGGAGCGAACAATGGCGAGTCGGTCGGAGGCACGGCCTATCGATTGGGCGTGGCATAACGACTTAGTGTCCCCACGACATCGAGAACATTCGTTAGCGTGGGTCACATGCAGACAGAATTTCCGAGCGAGCGTGAACTTCAATTTTATAACTATTGAAACGAGGTAAAACGCTGGTTATAGTTTTAATTTCGTTTAGGATATCACGAATATATGGATAGAACCAAAAACACGATAGTACATTCTGCGTTCATGTCTAGAGATGGTAGGATAGAGAGATGGAGAGATGTTTTCTAAGCTCTGTTACACTGTCAAGCGAAAAATCGATACGACGCGCCGGGCCGTGAGTCAATGCGAGGCGGCTATAAATAGACTCATGGTAAGGGCCCCAGAGGCGCTATGGACGCTGGGGAGAGGAGAGAATATATGCGCTACTGTCATATTTCAACCGATGTTCGGGATAAAATCCACCAACAGTATATTTCATAGGTTACACGCTTGTATAGGCCGACACGTGGGGATAGTCATACACTCCTATCTAAACTCCAACGAAACCCGTGGTAAAGTCCATGTAGTGAGCGGTGTAAATAAGCTTACCGGTATACGGTAACCACATGCTGTTGTGATTGTTTTGAATCTTAATCAGTTAGCTATCTAATTTTCAATAAGCATTAGCCCTTGAATATATACGAGCGGTGATTCGCCGACAGCTGATTCAAATATACCTACAGCCGATTGGGAGAAGTATGCTACACATGGTTTAATGCAGCAAGTTGTTTTCTTCTGATACACATTATAAGACATAATACATGTGCTTAAAATTATCATTTGGATGTAATAAACAACTACAGTTGGTTTAACTTTAAATAAGGTTTCTTTTTTCATTCGCAACTAGACAAACATATGATAGTCGGTAGCTTACAAAATGACTGCTCCCTCGAGAATTTATCATCTTTGTGTCTGAACATATAAGGGTCAAAGAGATCAGAACAATTATCAGAAGTTACCTCACTGTCAAAATGTATTTTAGACGATCTGTTATCTCTTCATAAAACTGACAGATTACAGGTTGCGAATCTATTCTATTACAACCAAACAGAGAATGAATATGACACCAACAGTCAGGATTAGGTATACGTAAGATGTATGAACGTGTGTGTGTACATAGCTGTACTTCCTACTAAAGGCAAGGTTGTGGTATAACAGTACGCATCACATAATGTTTGTGTCGCATCATTCCTATTGTCCTATCTTTTAGAACAAGGATATATCTTTATCAATGCATATGACCCGTGCTAGCCCATTTGCTATATAAAATCAGATAATATCTCAGTTATAGGTAGTCATTTATGTAGCCTAAATTTTGTGAAATATAAACGAAAATACCACCATTCAAAGTCATGGTTATGATCGAAAACTGGACAACGGACCTTAGATCGCTACATTCATTTATTCAAACGTGATTTTTGAAACTTACATAAAGTAGAGACGAAGACGAGTTTGCTTCTATGGCGTTTAATATGATAGAGATAGAGCCTTACGTGTCAGCCCATGTACGAGTACGGTTATCATCGAAATATATATATATATATATATATATATATATATATAATAATAATAATATATATATATATTTGATATAATAAGTGAGTGAGTGAGTTATTGTTTAACACCGCTTCGACAGTATCGCAGCCATTTGCGACGAGATATATTAAACAGGCAAATCTGGTAAGAAAATAGAACCTATATCATCACCTTTTAGAACCAAATAACGCAAGATCACGCATCTGTTAACATAGTTTATAACTATCCTTTTTAGGTATGTGTGTGTATGTAACCTTATTCATAGGGGATCGAAAACTGGACAATTGACCTTGGCTCGCTACATTCATTTATTCAAACGTAATTTTTGAAACTTACATAAAGTAGATACGAAGACAATTTTGCTTCTATTGCGTTTAATTGATCTTACAACGAGTAGGCTACACACGAGAGATAGAACCTCACGTGACGGCCCATGTACGAGTACGGTTTTCATCGAAACATGCATAATGCATGATAAAAACAGAGGTTATATACATGATACATGTTGGTATGAGAGATAACATAAGGACGGTAATTCAAAAACAGCTTCCGAGAATGCTTTGTTATTCAAACGCTGTGAGTTTCACCTGCGATGCAGCGCTAACAACTCATGCACAGTAAAATCGTAAGCTGCTAGTTAACGGGGGCAAACAATAGGGTTTCACTCGATTCGGGACCCGTCGCCTTAGACGGCATACGCTCCGTTTCGAAATGACCGGCGACAGGACCCTACTCGATTCGGACTCCGTCACGTGATCCGGCGTACGCTCCATTTTTTTGAATGACCGGCGAATTGTGTTCAAAACTATTTTTCATGAGATTTCTTTTGAAAATTAACTGATTTAGGAAAAAAATGATACTGATTACTGAACGATAAGAAGATTTAATGATTGAATTTTTTAAATTAAAAAAATAACACGAACAAGGTATTGAGAAGAAAATGGAGTCACTTTTATTTACCCGAAGAGAGTACGTAAACATGGCATGAGATCTGATACAGCGATGTTATACAGTAGTGACATACAAAAAGTAGTATATCGTTATAGGGACTAATTTTGGTCATTCATTACTATCAACCTCGTCCTCTTCATTCTCTTCGTCTTCGTCTTCTTCGTCCTCTTCTTCATCGCTGTCCTCATCCTCATCCTCATCCTCCTCCAACAAGTCTAAATCGACGTGAGATAGAATATTCGGTAGGCGAGATTTCCACAGACGTTTGATATTTCTTAAACTCTCCTCGTATACCATATCGTTTGGTCCTTCTCTTCTTAACCGTTCAATAATGGGTGTAAATAAAGGACTGTTATTCAAATACACCATGGTATCCACGTCTCTCGAGATTCGATCTAAATATTTTTTCTCCCACAGTCGTTTCATTTTCTGTTCGATCCATTCCTCTTCCTGGGTGTCTTCGAGGTCCTCGTACTTTCGCCTCTGTTTCTCCATTTTATCTCTGCTTTGTTCTACTTCCACCTCCCAAGTATTGTCCAAGTAAAAATCTTCCCATCTGGTATCACTCCCATTACCTATCATCCTTTTTTTTTTCTGGATTTGATCGTTACCGTTTTCATCCTCTAAGTCCCTTTTCAGTCCCACATCGGGTATTCCAGGTGGCATTTTTATGGACGATTTTTCCGGACACCAGGTTTTGATATGTTTCTGCAAGTCGTGCATGTCTATGGAGACAATACCGCAGTTGCGCAAGAGAGCATGTTCGATTCTTCCTGTTCATTCAGAAGGTCTTCCTTGCACGACTGTTCGCTCAGGAGTTCTGACTCGTAATGCCTTGGTTTCGAATCACTCTCTTCCTTTATCGAAGGACGTGGCTCTATGTCCCTGTCTGCCATTGTAGAAGGACATGGCTCTATATCTTTGTCTACCATTGTAGAAGCACGTGGCTCAACACGCTTTTCTACCATTTTGGGTTTTGACATTTGCGTCACAGTAGAAAGAGAATTTACGCATAACCGATTTGCGTCTTGTGTCTGCGGTTTCAAATCGATGAGTAAGTAACCGTAAGGGGCGGCTATGGCCTCGTCGTACTTCCTCATAAAATACTCAGTATTTCCGGGGTACATATGTCGTGCCAAAGTCATCGTAGACAATTTATCGACTGGGCTATTAAACAAAATAATATAATGCGAATTTCTACGTTGGGTCGGGTCCTTATTATAGAACATGTTTTGATTGATCGCGATGACGGAGAGATTCCTATGATGACTTCCTTCGGTGAAAAGATCGGTGATACGGGGATCCTTACTCGCCGTCGACATAAGATCGTCGAGAACGATTACGTTTCTAACTCGTGGGTCTATGAATTGGTCTTTTTCCAAATCTAATGGGATTCCCTGTATAAATTCAACACGCGGTAGAACAGTTTTGCTAATGATGTCGTATAATGGTTGCCAACGCTTGTACAGCCATATGATTCTTTGAGGAAGTGGATATATTTTTTGCTCTTGTAATATATCTTTGACCAAAAGACTTTTTCCGGATCCCGTCAGGCCCGAAACGTTTAAAGTGAAGGGATGCTGTAATTCTAAATATTGTCGTTCATCCTCGGCTGATGTGTTTAACTTAACCGATAACTGCTGCATTGACGATGAAAGCGTCGCTAAATTTGTACGGTGTGTATATCTCCTGTGTCTTAACATAGCTTCTCTTCTCGAAAATGTTCTCTCACAATCTGGACATGTTGCTTCCATGATGACCGAATGAGAAATATTCTGCGAATATTGTTCTATATATATATATACTTTGATGATGTCCCTAAGATGGACATGGCAGGGTGTCATTGTGATGGCGACGGTGGTGGTGTGAGTGTGGGTGTGAGTGTGGTGGTGGTGGTGGTGGTGGTGGTGTGGGTGTAGGTGTGGGTGTCAGTGTGGTGGTGGTGGTGGTGGTGTGAGTGTGGGTGTCAGGGTGGTGGTGTTGGTGGTGGTGGTGGTGTGGGTGTCAGTGTGGGTGTCAGGGTGGTGGTGGTGGTGGTGGTGGTGTGAGTGTGGTGGTGGTGGTGGTGTGGGTGTGAGTGTGGGTGTGAGGGTGGTGGTGGTGGTGGTGGTTGTGGTGGTGTGAGTGTGGGTGTGGTGGTGGTGTGGGTGTGAGTGTGGGTGTGAGTGTGGGTGTGAGTGTGGTGGTGGTGGTGGTGGTGTGAGTGTGGGTGTCAGGGTGGTGGTGGTGTGGGTGTGAGTGTGGGTGTGGGTGTGGTGGTGGTGGTGGTGGTGTGAGTGTGGGTGTCAGGGTGGTGGTGGTGGTGGTGGTGGTGGTGGTAGTGGTGGTGGTGTGAGTGTGGTTGTCAGTTTGGTGGTGGTGGTGTGAGTGTGGGTGTGAGTGTGGTGGTTGTTTGGGTTTGTTTATACAAAGAAAACAATGCACATGATTTATTCCTTAATATTTTTTTTATTGAAACTATGTTTTTTGTTACAAAGATCATTTTCAGACTTCTTCAAGTTATTGCTGTCCGAATGAAACTATGTCTGTTACTTCCTAGAGAGATAAGTCTTCTTCTTTTTATGTACAGTTCTCCGTTTCCGATTCGCTCTCGGATGAGATGTGTTTCTTTTGCGTTTCCTGGAAGAACTGGTCTCGAACCTCCTCCTTTTATAGCCTGAAGATCCCGTCGAATCAGGGCCCTGGCTCGCACGACGGCTTGTTGGGCGGGGGTCACAAAATTTATCGTGGGTCCGACGTCCTTACACTGTACTATTTTCTTCTTTCGCCATTGAGGATTGTATATCTCTAGCAATCGGTCTACGCTATGCATGGACGCTCTTCCATTTCCTTTCATCATGTCGTAGTTAAGGCCTTATTTTCCTTCCGCCTGTAATGTGTAATATCGAGTCCATTTCTCCAAGTCGGGCACGTAGAGTTTAAATTTCTGAGACATGATTAAAACCAGAATGGGAGCGATTTCAAATGTACCGTTGCCGTCACCGTCCCAGTGATAAATGAAGCCAAAAGACCCTTCTGATCCTTTATATATAGATCGATGGTTCTCAACTCACCAGATTTGATAGGAACGTCATTCACACAATCTCGGTTTCACGGTCAAAATGACATAATTATTATTTCCTACATGAATCCCTAGTTTCTTGACTTGTCCCTGTTTCAGTAGATCAACTTCTTTATCAATTTGACCAACTCCACTTTTCAGTTCTAACGATTGAGTCAAACCAAAATTCACACCTTTAACGAATGGAATTGGTCTTTGATTAATGATTTTATACTTTCCAACGTGAATAGAAAGGTCATTTTCCCACATTGCACCTGCAGTATATATATTGTCTCCTAAGTCAGAGTGAAAACCTTGTTCCATGTTGTCCTTGTAATGTCCACTATTGTCAGTGCATCTATACCCGTGCAATTCTCTTTTTCCAAATGATGCGAAATTTGAACCAGTGCTTACATAACCAAACGAGAAAACTGTCAAGTGTCACTTTTCATCCTGATTACGCCTATTGGTTCATTTGATAACTGGAAATTATTAGGTCTCCTCCGATTGGAGATATTTTTAATCGAAAACCAATGCCCAACTAATATAGACGTAGTGTTACTGGTCGTGAATTGGTCACATTATATACATACATCCACTGTAGGGGAAGGCGTAACCCTAGTACGTTATACTGTCTTCCAATTGCGACCGTACTCTAAGGAGTTGACGCCATTCCTCCGGTTTTAAGGCTATTCCTTTACGCGTGGGTTTTAACTCCTGTTCACCCTCGGGTAACCACCATTGTCGTAGATCCACGACCTTCTTTGGGGGTTCTACGCTGATAAAAACGTTACTACCCAACTGTAGGGAGTGCTCTGAAGTATTCAATGCTAAGCTACAGTTGAAATAATCAGTCACCAACTTTTCCACACTCTTGATATTACCCCACTGTTCAAGAGATAGACGTATTCCCGTCTTGGTAGGATATAGTATACCTTCGGGACTCCATGAATATTGACGGATGTCTATCTTCCAATCTCGACTCCAGTAGGTACTCTTAACATAACGAGTGTTTCCTATATGAAACATGTCTTCTCCCTCCGTGTTTGTTCCAACAACATTCTCTTCTTTTTCACATCCCTGCGACGGGACTGGACTGTTCGTTGCCATGATTCTAGTAAGGTCGTGTGCTCCTCCAGGTAATTAGCAATCATGCTGAGAAAAGTGAATAACATGTGACTCTAAAGGCTGTCTGGCTTGAACTGTTTGTGACGCTAAATTATCGAGAAAACATACCGCACCTATATGACTCATCCCCATATATGATCTCATCCGTTCACGTAGTGACGCCATGACGTCACGATTCGGTTATAATTTTACGATTTCTGATTGGTTCGATCATTTTGCCGTGGGGACGCTATCGAGACATGACTCATCCTTATATATGACCTCATTCGTTCACGTAGTGACGCCATGACGTCACGATTTCGGTTATAAATTCACGAATTCTGATTGTTTCGCTCGTATGTATCCCCTTACCCCGGGAAGCGATGATGTCATTCCGTAGAGGGGGGACGCTATCCTACGGTATAAATTTTTTACGCTATTCGCCAAAGACAGTACATATCATCATAAGAGTATGTGTGCCTGAGTGAGGAGTCTCTCTCTCTCTATCTCTATCTCTCTATCTCTCTATCTCTCTATCTCTCTATCTCTCTATCTATCTCTATCTATCTCTCTTTCTCTCTATCTCTCTCTCATCTCTTTTTCATTAAAATGTTATGAATTTCTTAGTATCCCCACCTATACTTGAGTTTACGTAGACATCTGTGACAATTCCATTATAATTCCATTTTCAAGAAGAATGATATTATTTTATGTAATTGTTACAAGGCGCTACTAAACATAGTATACATGAGAATAAAACACATTTAAAAAGAAATACATAGGGTGATGTAAATGACCCAGTGATACAGTATTATACTATAACTTTGCGAAATAGTCGTATCTGATTGGCGTCTGTAAAAAATCAGAGACGGTACATTGCTCTGTTTACTTCGTCTCCTGCGCAAGAATACACTTGTTGCCAAGCGAGATAAACGAATGAGTTAATTCGCTTTTGTTGTGATTAAAATTGCACTTAATAAATAGTTTTGATAATAAATCTGAAAGCGTTTAAAATTAAACCCGAAACGGGGAAAGTTAACAATGCAGTTGGAAAAATCTATCATTCAAACAACTTGACGTTTCAGAAACATTCTTGAATGAATTCAATGCGCGTTACAAAATAGTTAAAGCCGGGCATTATACCATCCGAAAACAATCGGAATCCAAAATACACTTACCTAAAACTTTATTTCCAAAATCTACGCAATAATACCGATGTTTCTTTTGAAAATATGGCAGAAATAATCTTGAATGTTGATGCCTATACCAAAACGCTACCGTCTATAGCATAGAATGAGCTCCGAAACTTTCGCTGTTTCCGACACCTTATAACAAGTTACGTTATTATAGTTCTAAATTATTCATTTAAAGCTATAATAATTCCGTTATATACCGTTGATTTTCAAACACAGTAAGTTTATTTCCTAATTATGAACTATTGTGGCTACTGATATGGTGATTGTTGGTCAGTAGAATAAAGCCTTATAGACTGAAGGTAAAATGATTCTAAATCCATATGTGTGATGTCATGGCTTTTCTGAAAAGCTGAAAACATTCAATTGGACAACTGTTGCAAATATTTGAAAAAAACATCGAAATAACAACTAGGTTGATGATAGTGCATTCCACGAGGGATCGAAAATATAACAAAAGAATAGCCTTGACAGTGAACTAGTGATGAGCTCTGATGTGTATGTATGCATACTGAAAAATCGAACAAACATCGCATTTCGTTCAGTATAAAAATATACTAGGAACAATTGTGACAAATGAAAATAACAAAATTAGTTTAATCTGAAAAAACGATGATGATTTGTATCGGTCTTTAATGATTTGTGGTGTGTCTTACATAACGTGCGTCACCCTTCATTGATCATGGTAATTCGCGTCCTGATGTAATTACAGGGGGCGGCGGTGATCATAAATTAATTATCTTGTCCCGACCGTCACTTAACCGTTTGTGTATTTCGACATACCACTAGCTACCAGACTAGTAGGGGGAGATAAACATGTTGACACCTTCATATGTTCTTATTGATTTAACCCACAAGTATTATATAACATGTGATGAGGAAGGGAGTACCGAACCTCACTGAACTATTTGTGTATTTCAACAAGCTTCAATGATCACGTACATTAACAGACTGTGTATAGTAAAGACTCAGTAGAATATCGTATCCATGTAAACACGCAATCATAAACTAATTATCTTAGTTTGTTTCCACATGGATAAACACAGAAAACACATGCATTTGCTGTCAGATAAAAGCCATTTATCAGCTCTACATTTAAGGTTGTACTGTAAAGATGTTTAATCTCCTCAAAACTCAAACTCAGAGGAATATCGATATAATAAATAGAATAATTGTCAATCATTGACAAATACCATGTTTATCTTATCTCATCTCATGAGATAGAAGAGTAACATATTCTTACTCGTGGCTGCTAAAAAAATTGTTCAACCTCACTCGATGAGATAATCATGGTATTAACGAACAAAATATCTGCTGTATATTCTATTTCCATGAGTATTTAATTGTATTGTATTCGGATATTTGTTCTCAATGATCCACCACATATGCTATTAGTTTGATTGTTGTAAACAGTAGCAAGTTAACCATAAAACACATTAATTAAACATAGTATTTATCATAACATATATCTTGTCTTCCCAAATTGAACATAAGCCATTTTAGTGTGCTACAATCTAAATATAATCTTAACTGTGAGTAGAATGAATTATTATTCAAAATAAAGTATGGGTATTGAATAATATATGAATCGACGCAATACTTAATTATCATATCCTATAAACATGAATACACATAAGTGAATGAGAGAGTTATGAAACGTAGAATTTGATGTCTCTGTATTGTATGATAAATGTATTCATGATAAGACACGTGCTTACAAACCACATATTAGAATATTAATACGAAATACAAACGTGTAGCACACACTGTTTTTGTAACTGCATGGATATTTAGATATAACGACACTTCCAATAACCGTACACACTATTTTAACGATAATAGATATTGTTAATCGTTAAATGTAATGACCAAAATTATGAAAAATGCCTATCTGAAAGAATTAGATTTTTTAGCTCTCTTAGAGCAAATATTTACACATTACAGTGTTGTCCAGTTTCAACTAAATAGACTATGTAATTAAGCCAGGTAATATCTGGGATATGTGTGTATTTGCAAGTGGGCAAAATCATTAAAGTAATCAAATCAATTAAAAATAAGCACCTCTGTGTATTGTCGCAAATACTGTTACTTCAATCAGAATACTTTGACACATGTGTAGATGATTCAGAGCTCTTATACGTCATTTCTATAAGTTTGAGATATTTATCTTTTAAATAGTTCATTAACTGAATCTAAATGGAAAGTCGAAAACATATTAAATTTTCGCATCAGCTGCACTGGCAAATCATTCATGTTCGGTGCCATGTCTCAAAGCAGTCCGTTGTATCTCTCAAAACTAAACAGCCAAAAGCCATAAACTGAGCCAAAGTTCTCAATAGATTCCTGTATGTGGCAATGCAGGTGCATGTTGGGTGTGATGAATTCTTTGCCATATTGCTTCATGACCTCTACGCAGAATTTTTTCATGAGTCTACTACCAATAAGAACAGGTATATTTTCTGGATAACAACTTCTTTAATGTGACGTATCGGTGTACATACTCACTCCTTCATCAGGTGGAATGTAAGGAAATAACAAAATATGGTATGGTTTTTATGTGTGTTGTTTTATGCTGTATATATAGTGTATTGCAACAACATGACAAAGTAATAAATTATTATTATCATTATATTATTATTATTATTAAAAAAATGTGAACCTTTTTTCAACATAAGACGATAATATTACCCAATAACTTGCCTATTCCTACTAATAGAAGGGTATCCGGATAAGATATTCTGTCCGGATTCCAGTATTCTTAAAAACATACTTTCCGGGAAAATGTCCAGTTGCAGACACGCGGATCTGGGATATGGAAAAGTATACATTTCCGGATTCCAGTATTCTTAGAAACACACTTTCCAGAAAAATATCCGGAAGAATATGGGCGGATCTGGGATACGGGAGAGTATTCATTTCCGAATTCCCGGATACCAAATGGGTAAGAATATGAGAGAATCCGGCAGGTATCCGGAAATTGGATTCAACTAGTTTTGGTCCTGTGAAAGTAGGAGGCCACCCACACATATGGAATAATTACAAAATCTATTACTTAAACAAATGAAATGTTTTCTTGAGTTTCTTAGTTATCGTACTGCATACCATATTGACAGCTTACTTCAAAAAGCATGCCACACAAATTACAATTCCGAATTTTCTATTCACATCCTTTATGACATACTTTATGAATTTGTTATCGTTTTATGTGTCTCACCTGAAAGGAATATTCGGTCTCTGGAGAAACTTCTACTGTCTGGGAGTACAACTCATTGTCTGTTGAATTGGCGCTTATTATAATGTCTGTCCTATTAGTTACCTGCGTGAGTACCTAAAATGAACGATACTAATTTTATTATCTAAATTGAAATAATTCTAGTCTCATAATTAGATGGAATGACTAACATTCTTACTGTGTATGATAATGGTCAAGAAAAGCACAAATATCAAGTAAAATGAGTGCTTACCTCACAAGCAGGGTGTGTATGCCCTTTGGATAGCATGAAGTAGTTCAGCATATACCTTTCGATGATACCATTTTGGCTTTGAGGTCGGGAGAAACCAACAGTTACAACAGTGTAGTTTGCGTTAATTGATGTAATGGAAAGATTTCCCACCATTCCTGGTTCTGCATACCATGAAAAATATAGGTAAACATGAAGACAGTTAAATACGATACCTCTTACGAACATCATCATGATGAAATCTCATGCAATTTCATGCATGCTATTCTGTATGATTTTGCACATATTATATTGCCTCTCAAAGAAATAAAGTGTTTCATGTTCTATAAATGAAGAAACACAAATCTGTTCAATATGTAAACCTCCAGGGATAAGAATGTTTCTAAAGGACACATACAAACATAAATTTAAAGACGGCAGTTCAATAAGGTGCATAGGTAAAACCATCTGAACATAAAGTCATGAACAGATATGAGTGGATGAACATACTTTGATACTTCATGAAGACATATTCTATAATGAAAAAGGTAAATAAATATTTGTAATAATCAATACCGTATACCTGAAATATTTGTCCTAATGACTTTGTAGACAGGAAGGGATGTAGAATGTCCTTTTATTGTTGTAGCCATGATTGTAAAATTGTAGTTGGTGAAACTTTGAAGATTGGTAACAACCAGACTTGATGACTTGTAACCTTAAACAAATAGAGACAATATAAAACAGTAATTAAAAGTAGTGCAACTAAGGATATAAACAGCCACTTCAAGCCATACATAACAGATAAAACGTTTTCAGGCAACGTCGTCGTGTATATTATGACGTCATTACATTGTTACGTCACAATCTAAGATAAAGACTTGGACACATCAAGTTTTAGAGTTTAACTTAGGTAACCACATTTTGATAAACCTGATTTCTTTTGTTTCTAAACGATTGTTATTATCAAACTTTAACTTATACATTGGGAAGTTTTACGGTTTTTGGGCTGATTTATGTGGGATCTGTTCATTCGAATTTCAACTTAAGTTTGGTTTTTTCCAATGTATTTTTCATTACAACCAGAACAAATGATGAGATATACAACATTTTTGCTGTTACAGTTCAGATTTTGACGAACAGAAAACACTTTAGTATCAGTAATCTCTGCAGAAGAGTCGACCATAATAGTTTTAGTTGTAAGACAATGCCTTACAACGTATTATCTGAAGAGGATGTGTAGCTGAAAGCGCTCGCTATTAAAATGGATGATTTCTACTTCTAAATCCATTTAAATATATATATATATATATATATATATATATATATATATAGCTTAAATCAATCTTTATTTTCATACTGAATGGCCACATATTTCATTTATTCATTTGGTGGTAGCAATACAGTTTGTCTAAGAGTAAAACCTTTAGGTTGTAGATGGACAAATTTTCTAATTGATCTTTACAAGACGTTTTCGTCAATGAGATAAATTTAAAAGTTTCAGGGTGTTCATAATAGTATTTCTTTATATATACAGTCCTTAAACGATAAGTATGCTGGTTAAACACACACAAACTGATACTCATCTTCGACATTATTCAAATTGCACATTTGACATATTCTATTTTCTTTTAATAATTAGTTTCAATATATAAATCATGCGAAAAGAGCGTAGTCCTGTAAATGAAGATTTATATTTCCTTATTGTCAAGATCGAAAGGTAATGTTCTGCATGAATTGAATATTTTACATTATGTAGTAGAAACATTTGTTAGACAATGAGAGACAAGTAAACCAATTTTGCAGAAATATATCTTTAAGCCTTTGTCTTACTAAGAAGACAAAATGAGAGTTGGATGCCAGGCATTACCGAAGTCGACAGATGATAACAAGTGATTCGTGTGTGGAAGAAGTGGCTGTTTCTACACCAAGGAATTGTTTACATGCATACTAATGAACTTTTTCAATAACATCAAATGACTTAAAAACCAATACTTCCGCACCATATAACAACAATGGGTTGATTTTATATCTATATTTATTTGCGTTAAGAAAACTGTTATTACAGCAAAACATAAGCCACAATAAGATAACAAGATGTAAAACGACATCCAAAAGTAACATGTTTTTTAAATATAAACGTGGAAAGACTCAACTAGTAATTAAACTGTTTATTTGAAACGGTTACAACTACACGTAAAGACAGACCTGAAACATTAAACGTTTTCCCTTCAGTGAACTCCTTTGACTCCTGATCTAGATTTGCATACACAACAATGACATATGAAGTGGGTCCAGCCTGATGTTTGCTTTTATTCCAAAACAGAGTTACTGTTGATGAGCTGTTTACCACAGCAATGAAATCACTTGGTGCTTCAGGGACTGCAATAACAATATGACAAGAATGATTAAAACCCTATTAGTAGTGAACTATATAATTGACATTCATCATCAATAATTAAATAACATTTCATTATTAGAAATAAGTTAAGCCGTAATTGCACAGCAAACTTTGAAAACTCAAATGAATTCACCCTCAAGTCAACCAAGAACAAAAACATACACTCATTATTGACATGTTGACGATGAAATGAAAACAATGTAAATGACCTATCAACAACATTAAATTTTTCCGCAAGTACAATTACATTGTGTATAAAATCTGTGTAATGTTTCAGAGATTAGGTAACTAAAACGGGTCCAATGATATTAAAGTTTTTAACATGGTATCTGATGATATAACACGTACTTCCAATTCCAGTTTGAACCAACTCATTGTCGACATTAATAATTGAAGAATTTCCTGCCGACGTAGTGGCCATGATCGAAAATTTGTAGTTTGTGTAGCTGAGGAGATGATTTACAACCAGATGTGATGAGCTGTAACCTGCAAACAGTTCAATAAGTAACAAAGCGAAGTCTTTTGTTTCACATTGCTGTTTTAGTTTCATAACATAGTTTAAAAATACAAGTTTGGAAATACCATAGTGCCTTATCCAATATTTTTATCAACCACATTTGGAAATTTTTAACACTATATTAGAATTTTAAACCAAAAAAAAAATGTTTGGAATGGAATCACTATTAAAATACTTTTGTAAAATATTATTAATTTCTTGTAGCAAATTAGCTGACTCAACTGGTCATTAAGCTGTTTATTTGAATCGGTTATAACTACATGTAAAGACAGACCTGAAACATTAACAGTTTTCACTACAGTGAACACTTTTGACTCCTGATCTAGATTCCCATACACAACAATGACATATGAAGTGGGTCCAGCCTGATGTTTGCTTTTATTCCAAAACAGAGTTACTGTTGATGAGTTGTTTACCACAGCATGGAAATCATTTGGTGTTCCAGGGACTGCAATAACAATATGGTAAGAATGATTTAAACCCTATTATTAGTGAACTATAGAATTGACATTCATCATCAATAATTAAATAACATTTCATTATTAGAAATAAGTTAAGCCGATAATTGCACAGCAAACTTTGAACACTCAAATGAATTCACTCTCAAGTGAACCAAGAACAAAAACATACACTCATTATTGACATGTTGACGATGAAATGAAAACAATGTAAATGGCCTATCAACAACATGTATGATAATAATGATTTAAACTTATGAGTTATGATGAGTTATTGAAACATACATTGTGTACAATAGCGTGGAAATATGTTGGCTGAGCTAGGGCTGAGATCAAATGATTCTTTGTCTTCGTAACATATCAGTTTCTATCTTCACATTAATATACGCCCTACTCGTATTTAGAATACAGTCATGGATTTTTGCACCAAATTTGATTAATTTATTTTATCAGTAGAAATACTTTATTTGGATTGTTTATGAACGAAACACAACAGACGTTATCACAATATGGCTATTATCAATATAATGATAATATATAGTTTAACGCCTTTTATCCCATGCAAGCACTTTTCACTAGCGGTACATTATTACCTAGAAGGAATTGTACATTCGGTGCCGCTATTTAGTGCTCCGTGTGACCATATAGATCCAAATTTCCCGTGTTAAGGTACCCACTGAAACAGCTGGGTGGACTGAGTGCAATGTGGACAAAGTCCAAAAGACCAAGTTTTACCAGAAAATAAATATATGGTTATGCAATGAATTTACTATTTATGTTTCCTTGTGTTTCCTTGCATGTTTTCTTTATTCCATGTCGTTATTTAGAAAATTTGTATTCCACTCTTTTAACTATCGACATGGCATACTCACTTGTTGAATATATCACTGTTTAATACATTTATATTCAAATGATTATTAAACACTGTGTTGCTTGCCATCACGAAATAATTGTAAATATGCAAAGTTTCTATGTAAGGGCAGCTGTAGTTAAAGGCCCACTATGCTCCTGAATAAAACACTGGAAAGCGTAAATTCAATTAGTGGGAAAATGGAACCAGCGTTACTCCTACGCAACTATGTTTCCGTTGCGCAGTGGCCTACTCGCCACTACTTGCCGTACAAGCGCGAATATGAATGCATTTTAATCGAAACAAATACTTCTAACTGTCTGTTTTGTTTTACATGGTAATTGTCTCTTATCATGATAAAAAAAAAAGAAGGGAATCGGCAAACTAGCTAAAGGACTTACGTATCGCTCTTCAAGAAACATGTATCTATATATCATTTTGTAAATAACAAAAGTACAATTGTGATGATTTTGCAAGTATTTCGCATGCGAATATAGCAATATACAATGATGACAAAGATTAGAATAACGAACCTGTTTTCTCCATGAGCCTTATAATCCATGTACTATAATAATCGTCCTATGTCAGCGATAAGTTATTCTTCAAATGCCAAATCTGCTTGTTGGAGGTTTTTCGCCAAAGAACACAGAATACAAAGCTCATCCTATCCCTAAATTCCATTGGTGGAAAATATGTTCCAACCTTTCAGTGAACGTTTAATTGACTGACAAATATCTAGACTGACAGTCGCATTAATGTTATTTCATGATTGTTTGTGTGTCACCTAGACCAGACTTCTGACAATTAACATGACAATTGAAATGCCGCCGGTCACCGACATGCATTTGTTATATAATTGAACCGGTCCAATAAACTTGTTATCTGTAAAAACATAATTACACTACTCAGCGTATATGACTTTGTTCAGCTTAATTGCGTAAACTAATTTGCTGTCACAACACTTCTCTCCTTTGAAGAAACATCTATATGGTATGTTAAATTGAGAATTTGTATTGGAGCTATCATCGTATTTACCCTACCATTACGTTTTCATTTACGAGAGTGTGTATTAGGCTGCATCTGGTAACATAATTCATTCATTCGATCGTGTTCTATAAATGTGTATAATCATATTGTATATGTGTGCGTGTACAATGGTGCAATCTTAATGTTAATTTCACTGAGCTTGTTGAAAATCTTATACATAAAATATTTTTTTTGCATTACATTAAAATATGTTGATTGACACACTTATAACAAGCAGACAGAGTCGGCCATATCCCCCGCCTTTGGGAAAATTTATTGAAGAATAGTTGTTGAATAACAGTGACTATGAACCTTTTTCAACTAAACACAACACACAAAATTTCAGCTTCTTAGACAAAGTATAGTTCTGGAGAAGAAGACAAAATGCTAAAAGTTTACAGACGGCTGGACACCGTGCAATGCCATAAGCCCATCGGGCCTTTCAGGCACATCTACACATGATGATTGTTCCACACACCAAGTTTCGTTGAGATATGTCTTATAGTTTTTGAGTTCTGTTCCGGAAACGAAATTCTAAGTTACATTTCCATGGAAACGGTAAAAAAAATAACTCGAAGAAGTTGAAAACCCCAAAAGGCACATCTACACATGATGATTGTTCCACACACCAAGTTTCGTTGAGATATGTCTTATGGTTTTCGAGTTCTGTTCCGGAAACGAAATTCTAAGTTACATTTCCATGGAAACGGTAAAAAAAATAACTCGAAGAAATTGAAAACCCCAAAAGGCACATCTACACATGATGATTGTTCCACACACCAAGTTTCGTTGAAATATGTCTTATAGTTTTCGAGTTCTGTTCCGGAAGCAAAATTCTAAGTTACATTTCCATGGAAACGGTAAAAAAAAATTACTCGAAGAAGTCAAACCCCAAAAGGCACATCTACACATGATGATTGTTCCACACACCAAGTTTCCTTGAGATATGTCTTATGGTTTTCGAGTTCTGTTCCGGAAACGAAATTCTAAGTTACATTTCCATGGAAACGGTCAAAAAAAAATAACTCGAAGAAGTTGAAAACCCCAAAAGGCACATCTAGACATGATGATTGTTCCACACACCAAGTTTCGTTGAGATATGTCTTATAGTTTTTGAGTTCTGCTCCGGAAACAAAATCGGGACGGACGGACGGACGGACGGACGAACGGACGAACGGACGGACGGACGAACGGACGGACGGACGGAGCCCATTTCAATATCCCATCCCCAACTATGTTGGCGGGGGATAATTATAGTAACCTTTTATATCTGATACACAATGTAACTTTATTACACTTATTGATATACTTTGTCACTGATATCAAACGTATATACAATCGTACAAGAGTAAACGAATGTTTCTTTACAACATGTTTCAATATAGCATCCATATTGCAAGGAAATGCTTGAGCAAAGAACCACGAAAATCGTGTACTGTTAAAATCCATCCACAATGTTATCGTTAAATCTAAAAGATTTTCGGATTTTTCATAAATCAATCTTTGTTTCTTAATTATTTCTTATCATCTATTGCCTTGCTGTTATGTAACGTTCAACATCTTTAAAGTTTAACGCCTTCAATTGTGTCTTGTAATCTGGTACCATATACATGCCTGTTGGTTTAATATTTTATGATTATTCAATGTATGCAACTTATTTGTTTGTTTGGTGTGTTTGCAGTTTGTAGGGAGAGGCATTTATGCAAGCATTTTTTTGCTTGTTTGCCGATTCCGTCAGTGTTTTAATACGTTTAAACTATATCAAGCATTATAGCAACAAATAAAAAAACTTTAAATGAAATGTAAGATTAAACCTTGATTTTTCGCCAAACACGGAGACATATTTTCAGGAAATCGATGTCACACTATTACCTCTCTTATGCACTCCTTGAAATCATCCAGTAGCATTTTAATTCTATTATTAGTATTATTAAGCACCTTGATAAACTACGGCTTTCTTTGTGAAATATCGTAATAAATTTGTTGAAACACAATCATGGATGAACATCACATGAAGTATGGTTATAATAAACAACATATACGCGTGTATATGTACTTGTAACCCTGTTTGTCAACCCATCTTTCCATGTAAGATCCTGAAATAAATGCCGTTTAAATAATATACGAGTACTTACATTTACATTTAATCCCGTATGTGAAGTTGTATTGTGGAAGAAGACTCCGTAATATTGTATCAACAACCTGTCAATTAATTGCGAGTTGAAAATGGTTATATTAATTTTGTCTCATGATGATATAATATTATCAGTAATAATAATGTTAATAAATGTATAAAAACTTACTCTTCAAATACGTCATCTGAAGCCTGAACAACTCAGGAAGAGGTGTACATATTGGTGTGTGGTGAGATGTTTTGGGTGTAAATTACTTTGTCGGCGACTTATCTTTTTCTCTTCACCGGCATTTTCTATTCGTCACATCTTTGCTGTTTTGTCAGACACATGATTTTATCTATTTCACATTTTATGATGCTAATACAACCTGTACCCACACCGTTTTGTTATTGTACTAATTGTCTGCAAAGGTAAGGATAATAAATGAATCTAAATCTGAAATGTCTCGTTTGTTTGAACAACCAATCGTTCAGTTACCTACCAAACTATTTATTAATACATGCAAAGCAAAATATAACCTATATCCATGCTTTTTAGTACGAGTTACGTTTTGATTACGAATCCCGATTAAGACGAGTTTACTTTGGATACGAAAAGCCGTCGATCGCTCGCCTGCACCTAGTTTGCGTCACGTGACCTCGTTACACATTGCGTAACGGTCTCTACCGCAGTCTCAAGATCGCTTAGACCAGAGTTCCTTTAAGATTTTCGACCTGATTAGAGAAACGGTCATAGCCGTAGATTTCTCGCAGTTTAAATTGATGTAGCAAAAAATAAACAAAATATATATACTAACCTTAAATACCATTTTAAGAAACCCATGAATGGTATTTGTATCTAATTTGCTTCCGCTCTGTTGTGACTAAACCATTGATAAAATTGACATTACACGCGGTTAAGAGTCATACTTTGACGGGTTAGTTCCCTTGTTTCACACTGAGATAAGACGTGAGAGACTCGTGATATCACCGTAAGGAGACTTAGTTCGACTTAGTTCGAAATGCGCCTCCAATAGTAAATTTGGTACCTTGAAATGGCCGAAGGTAATCTGAATTTGAATCTTGAGTTTTTGACCCTATCATGTTTTAGAATTGAAGGTGGATGACAATGTAATTGACACCGTAGTAGAATGTTACCTGTTGCAGGTGCTCGAGTTGGACTTGGAGTGTTCTGTTCTACAGGGAGTTTCTCGGTAAGAAGTGCTTCTGTATCTTCATTTTTTTCTGCTTGTGTACCTACAAATATCTAAAAATAAAACACATCAGCTGCTACAAATCGTCCCAAGTATTTAGAAGATGTATAACTACAAGTGTAATACAATACACAGCAAACATGAGCTCGTTTCAGAAACACTGAAACTAACAGAAAACCAAATTGAAACCAGTATTTCCACTTGGTATCCAGACCATTTAACAGTTTCATTGTGGTTTCCACCAACACAGAAACTGAATTTTGCACCAGTATCCGGATGGTTTCCAGTGCGAATAATTACAAACTCCTCCAGGTAGTATCCATCTGGTTTCCATGAATAACTTTCTTGTAGCTTTCAACTCAGTTTTTATGTTTTAGTTTACACTTGGTTTCAACTTGATATCCATATTTCTTAGTTTACACTTAGTTTCAACGTGGCTCCTATATTCAGGTTTACTGTAAGTTTCAACCTGGTTTCAATGTTCAGATTTAATGTAGGTTTCAGTTTTGTTTCAATGTAAAGTATTTTGTAACTTTCAGCATGGTTTCAGTGTAATGGTTTATTGTAAGTTTCCATTTGGTTTCCATGTTAAGGTTTAAAATAAGTTACCTTGTGGTTTCCATTTTAAGGATTACTATAGGTTTCAACATTAAGAAGACAAGGAATGTATGAATGATCAACTTCTTAATTTTGAAATCGTGACATTTCGCTAAAGATTATTATACCGTTATCAAACACGTCGCCATTGTTTAATAAAGAAGTTGATCATCCAAAAATTCCTTGTCGTCTTCATCACATACAACTTTAAAAAGTAACACTACTACGGAGATAATAATTCTAGTAATGACAAAAACGAGTGGAATGTGTCATGAAGTTTATTACATAAAGCGCCAATTGCAGAGCAAATATTTGACTTCTTAATACTTAATGCTGCAACAATGAGATGACATCTGACAATCTGACAAATCTAAGAAATTAATTCAAATGATGTCAAGCACACAATACCATATAGTGATCTTATTTATGAAGATCACAGGTACATATTTACAAATTGCATTATTTAAAAAAAATACTTCATAAATCATCCAGCAAAATGTCATAAATTGATGACGATGTAAATTGACATGGATTTGCTGCTGATTAAGAAAGACGATCATTGATGAAGCACGAGATATGAGGTTATATCATCGGTGTTTATACTGTGCATCCGGTCAAACAGGTGATTGTATTTTCCTCGAGTAAAAGGCCCAGGTTAATTACGTCACCGGGGTGATTTCTTCAGCTTCAGATTGGTACTTTCAGTGTCCTCAATGGGAATGATCTTTCGACCATATGGTATGCTCGTCTTCAAGCGCAGAAATCTTTGACCGTCCCTACTATGCTTCCTTTGAGATCTTTCTTGTAAAACGAACATAAAAATTATATCAATGACCAACATAAATCCAAATTGATGCAACATCAGTTTTACTTATTTGGAGTGTTTAAGTAAGATACACATACATTCTGATTTGCCAGATATTATGATTTTGTAAGCTGCAATTATGACATAAGGTCTTAAGTTAAGCTTTGAAACTCATACCTGTTGCAGGCTAAGTTGAGAGGGTCATCTATCTATCTATTCTTAAAGTTTCAATAAGTGCAGGGATGCTGAAAATATTATAAAAGTTTCAACTTAATAAAAGAAATAGGATTATTCAAAAGGCTATTTCAAATACATCAGTACAAAAACTCTTACTTAGTCGTTTTTGTAATTTTCATGTAATCATATGTTTTTGTGAATCAAGAACGTAGAGACTGTTTGTATTGATACTAAACATAAACATTGAAATCGTTACATAATGAATAGAGACTGGGATACATAAACTATTAAAATATAAACAAAATCTTTCTGATATATCATGTGGCAGGGTACAAATAACTAAATGTTCTACATAATGACATTTGTTTAATTTAGTAAAATTGTACATATTCTCATGTATTTAATGTATTTAGAGTCTGTTAATTCTGTACGTCTTATGGTATTAACATTTTAAACATTCCCTTGTATATTTGTTAGCAATTTGGAAGATACGTTTTGTTGATTTGAATAATACATGTGTTATAGATAATGACCAGAAAGTAGTTTCTTGTGTGTGAAATTTTGTTTTAAACCTTTAGAAAAAATTCATTGTTCAAAATCAAAGAGGTTATTTGAGTTATGACTTATGAGTATTGGATTTTTTTTCGCATGGTTAACGTTTGAACAAAAAAATAGGTCACACATGTTTTATTTTGCATGTTTTTATTTATTTTATTCTGTAAGGATGAAAACGTTTCACACAGCGTCTACCCTGCATGATAGCGTTCATGAACACAATTGTTTTATTTTCCATGTTACAATATTTCGAAGGCATTTCAACTTTTGTTAATTAGTTATTTAAATCGTTAGCATATTGGAAAAACAATAAGAAAAACATGAACTGTAAGTATTACATGAAATGTGGATTGTACCATGGTTGTAGAAATATCATGCCCTCTGTGAATGACATCAGTTGTTGTCAGTAAAGTTCATGTACACCCGGCAGACAAGATATTTGCCATTCTTCTTCATTGAGTCACAGGTTATACTTGCAACTAATTATAATCCCGCCATAAATTGGACGGTGAACAAAGGTCTTTGTCCGGGAGCTAGACCACATGGTTTGGCAATTATATAACCCCTTAGCGCGGTAAGAGAGCGTCAGACTGAGCATGCATTTGACCTACATCTATTCAATAAAATAAGGCTCACTGAGTATTAGGGTTTGTAATCGATATTATTAATATTGTTTATTTGTTAAATAGTTAGTCCAACATCAAACACGCAATACAATAAATTATATAATAATAAAAATATCAAGATTGATACAAGTTATTGCATATGAAAAGGAATACCGCGTACACATATCAATCACAGGTTTCAGTTATTTACTTGTATTCATGAATGTGCCGTTTGAACGATTTTCGTTTTCTAAAAAGTATAATTAACCATTCTTTGTCAATAACTTCAACTGAAAAACTGATGCGAACTATTAAACTAGTTAACTATCACAATAACTAATAATGAATTACTTGATAAATGATAAATAATTTGGTTTCTATGGGTATTTTGATTAGAACAAATAGAAAACACAAATGGATACACATGCATGTTCTTATTTTATTATTTGTTTCCTTTTACGGATATACTAAAAAATCTCAGAATTCAGAATTAATCCAAGTTTGAAACAAGGTCACTCAATTTCAGTGAACGGATACCAATTGGATACAAGTTACTAACATATGGCACGAAATCATAGTTGTTAGTTCAAAAGAATAAACTGGAAAGCAGCGTGATAAGTTCACTTCATAGTTTCATGTTGGTTTTCAATAAATGGAAACTTTGAATTCAAATTTCAGGCATGGAAACAAACATGAAACTACAATCGATAGTTTCATGTTGGTTTCCATTTTCGGGAGACAATAATTGTAATTTCCAGTAATGGAAATCAACATGAAACTTCACATTATAGTTTCATAATGGTTTCCATTACGGAAATACTAATCATAGAATCCAAAATGGATTCCAGGCAACTAGGTTGCTACGTTTCAGTGGCCGGATACTAAATGGATACACCTATCAGTCAGGGACACGTCGGCTTTCCGTCCTTGATTTTAGACGGCATGCCGTCTAAAACACTGTAACATAGCTTAATCATTCATTCACGCATATAGAAAACACAGGATCAGACAAAGCCATAATATTTTGGAAACAATAAATGCCCCTTTCCCTCTGATGATCTGAACTACAAAAAGATGGATACTCTCTTTCAGACCAGAGAAAATGACGAAAAACATGGAAAAGCAGAGTGAGGAGTGGTTGTGATTGTATCGATATATCTCAATATCTGTGCCTAGGAATTAACTCAAAGAGTGCATACTCAAAGATAAGATAGTACAGTATAGGGATATGCAAAAACATTTTTATCATTTCTTTTATTAAGGGAATCATTTCTTTAGTAAATGGGCATATTTTGGGCATATTTTGTGATATCAGACGGCATGCCGTCTTATAAAAACATAATTCTGGACGGCATGCCGTCTTTAAACCTGCAACTGCGCTATAAATAGCGCGAGATTCTGCGAGAGCTCACAAATATGGAGTGGGAGTTTCAAATCAGTCACCTCTCCACTTGGGAGGTTGTTTAGCTCATAACTTAATAATCAGTGTACTTTATAAATTTTAATTTGTCACAGTAGCAGTTCATAACAGTGTGGGGAAATTTACCAAGAATTGCTGAAAACAAACCTGCCATTTTATAGTTATAATAAGAATTTGGTTATTTCCATTTGAAAATTTTCGTTTGAGTGACAGGGTCAGGGTTCATGTGTCAGGGGTTATGTTTACAGGCATCGGTTTACTCACTCACAATTATGGCGGGAACCAGCCGCTCTCTGCATACATAGAGACAAAATACATGGTATCAACTGAAATACATGCTTATAAATAATAAAGATAAATCACTTACTGAACGTAATGTTACTGCCATTTGTGTCCCATATAAGCCAACCCTGGGGGGTTTGGGTACAGTTCACGAACTAAGTTTAGAACGCAGATTGGCATAATCTGCCTGTCACTTGTTCTTCCCTCCCATACCACTTCTCCTTGTATATCAGCCTCTCCAGTTAGGCGAGTTTTCTTTATCTGATAAAGAGGAATTTGCCAAACACCTCTGTCATTTAACATTTTCCAGAATTTTTTGTATATTTTACCCTTCGGAGACCCGAATTATTAACATGTGGTGCTTGGCCATTTCCAAACCATCGTTGTTTCTTTTCAGTCACACATGGGGTACAGAAACAATGTTCACACTGTCCTGGTAGTAAATCTAACCCATTGTTTTCAGTAGTATCCTCCTCTCTATTGTCTACACTGGGTCCAGGGGTAACTTGTTCATTCTCACTTGACTCTGTGTTTTCTTGTTGTTCAGAAGGCATTTCTACATTATCTTCTATTTCTTCACTAATAAGTTCTAGATCCCAGTCAAAATGCATGAATAATCCCTTTATAGCTTCCTCTTGTTCTTCAGTAAGACGAATGGTTACTAATTTATGTATCTCCATCTTGGCTGCCTTAGCAGTACTGAAGCAATAAATAAAAAGAGTGGGAACTTGGTGTATAGCGTGACTCTGTGTCTTATCATATATAAACATCCTGCGCCTAATTGATACAATGACAGATATAAGCAACCTTATCCTTGCAGTGCCAAATTACTAATTTAGTTTCATCCTCCATGAAAGTAGGATCCATGTGATGGTGAATTTCTAACTATGGAAACAAATTCTGCTGAAAACACTTCCACTGCAAATAGTAATAGCGAATGTCAAGAAAGAATACGTGAAGTTAATCGACTCCAGAATCCAAGAAAGAGAAGGCCTTCTGATAATCAAACTGCACAGCGACAGAGAAATGTTAAAAGAAAACAGTCATCAAAAAATCAGAAGGCTCGACTTTCATTCTACTATCAAGACGAAAATGAAAAACTGGAACTGTTCAATAAGATGGATTCAGTCAAAATGTTGATTGGAGAGGGGAGAATTTCACAGGTGACGACATCCCAAGTTTTGAACACTGTCTTTGACTTTTACCTGTCTGCGAATTGCATGAGCACCCTATACAAAGCACAAGCACCTCTACCGATGACACTCACCCGAAGAGTTATCACTATTCTTCTTTTGATAACAGCCGAAATGAGGATATGTTTATGTGTACACCATCAGCTGTGGGACAGTTGACAGAAACAATACAGAACCATGTGGCAAGGTGTGGCTGTCAGGTACGGGTAGAGGACAGTACAAAAGTGAGACTGGCACAAAAGGTCAAACTGACCTGCAGTAAAGGACACAAACTTGACTGGTATTCATCCCCGTATGTTGAAGGAGGAAAATTGCTGGTTAATCTGAAAGCATTGCATGGTTACTTTGTGTCCGGTATGCTTCCGACACAACTCACTAAATTCTCGGAAGGAGCAGGTTTAGGGGTAGTTGGTGAGAGGTACATGTCAGATCTACAAACAACATATGAAGATGTTGTCCAGAATCTCGCATCAAAATCTGTGGAAAGTGCACTAAATGAAGAAATTGCTCATTCTGTAGCTGCTGGCATGAACGGAGGCATAGGGATTATGACAGACGCCAGACATTGTTGGAGACGAAATGCAAAGTTTTCTGATATTGTTTGTTTAGGAGACAAAACACACAAACTCCTGAGATTAGAAACCATTTCTAAAGATGATGATCCCGTCACCCAAAGACATGAATGCCTTGGAGTGCAAAATATCTACATATATTTGGATGAACAACAAGTACCTGTCCTGGTACATGCTCACGACAGCAATGCCTCTTTAACGAAGTTTGTGACAAACAGAGGAGACACTCAAAATGCTAACGACACCTGGCACATGGCAAAAGCGATAGGGAAAAGTATCAAAAAATTTACAAGTGGTGCCAAAAAAAATGAAGGAAAAGTATGATTCTTTGATTTAGATGATAAGGCTGCATCCATTCGGACACACATTTACTGGGCATTGAAGAATTGTAACAGAAATCCACAGTTGCTTCGACAGAATATTGACAACATCGTCAACCATTACAAAGGATGTCACAAAGCCTGTCATCTGACATCCAGGTGCCGAAGTGACCCTCATTATGAGCCACAGCGAAAGCCCATAGTAAATGAAAAAGCAGAAGAGGCTCTCACTTCGTACCTGCATTCACTACCTGTATACAAGCGAGCAGAGCTGTTTGCAGCATGAAAGACACGCACTATGTGGAATCATTTAACAATGCTATACTGCAGTTTGTAGACAAGAGAGTTGTGTTTGGAGAGAAAACCTACAAACTCAGAGTCCAGTTAGCTGTGCTTGACTGGAATGAAAATGTCGACAGGCCAATAACATTAAGACGGTTTGTAGTGCTCCAAATTGTAATAATTGCTCCAAATTGTAATACCTGCTCCAAATTGTAATAAAAACTGCTCCAAATTGTAATACCTGCTCCAAATTGTAATAAAAACTGCTCCAAATTGTAATAACCACATTTTCGAAAAACGTTCTGTCAAGCTGCTCCAAATTGTAATAAAAAGTGCTCCAAATTGTAATAACTGCTCCAAATTGTAATAACACAGATAAAGGCGATGTAAGCTTAAATATCTTTAGTTCTGATTATTTGACGATTTTGGTTTTATGGTGATCATTGATTCGTTGTTCGTTTTGATAATGGTAATTACAATGTTTATGAAGATTGTTATTATCCCCCGTGTTAACGAAATAATAATAATGGATAAGGAAATGACCTAAGTCCGTCTGTCTGTCCGGAGCAATCATCATATCAAGATGTTCCTTTTGGGGTTGTTAACTTCTTTTGAATTTTATTTTTAGCCATGGAAAAACATCTACATCTTGATTCCCGAGCAAAATACGAAATGCGTTCTACAATATTGCTTCCGGAACAGAACTTGGTTATTTTTAGATAGACAGTATTCTGTTGTGGGAAGTACATTTCCTTCTGTAGCATGAATTAATAACTAATTAGTGATTTAGGATTTATTATAGCATTAAGCTTCACAATCATTGTTCAATACATATTTCTGTAACAGGTTTCCACTTATAGTAGACTATGTCTGCTTGTATTGATTTTAAGATTGATTTTGTGTAAACAGTAAGGTTGATATACACTAAAGTTGTATCTATATGCATGTAGATGTTGATGTTGATTACGATTTACATATTTAAGTTGACATATACGTATAGATGAAGTTGTAGATGAAGATGTATATGTTAATGTAGACGTTGACGTAGCCATGTTAACGTTGAAGGACATGGAGATGTAAAATGTCCTGATTATCAAGCTGAATATGAAGATGTAGAGCTCTGTATATCACGATGTACATGTTCATGTAGACGTGGACATGACGGGGATGAATATGTAATTGTTAATGTATAATGGGCACTTAGGTTATGATGCAGATGTAACTGTTGATGTAATGGGGATATGAATTATAAATAAAGAGTGGTTTAGATGTGTAGATGTGGATCAAACGGACACAACGCGGAATAAGATCTTTTTGACTTTCATGTTATTATTTATAAATTAATGACATTGCCAAGTTGATGACCGAATGATGTTTTTATATCATTCAAATGTAAAACAAGAACTCATTTTAGTCGCTGTCAGTCTTAATTTCTTTGTGCGAAACGAAATGCTGTAGGTATTAAAAAAAACTCTATTGATATCAGATGTACCATTATCGGTATCTTCATCATAATACTACAACCGAATTTGGGGTATTAACACTATTAGTGCAATTCGGAGCTGTTATTACAATTTGGAGCAGTTATTACAATTTGGAGCAAAGGCTTGCTCCAAATTGTAATAACTGCTCCAAATTGTAATAATGCTCATAAATTCAATATCATGTGACCAAAAATAGAAATGCTGTAGGCATTAAAAAACGTTTATTAATATCAGATGTACCATTGTGACTATCATCATCATAATACTACAACCAAATTTTGGGTATTTACACTGTTTAGTGCAATTTGGAGTTGTTATTACAATTTGGAGCAGTTATTACAATTTGGAGCAAAGGCTTGCTCCAAATTGTAATAACTGCTCCAAATTGTAATAATGCTCATAAATTCAATATCATGTGACCAAAAATAGAAATGCTGTAGGCATAAACAAAACTTTATTGTTATCAGAGGTACCATTGTGACTATCATCATCATAATACTACAACCAACTTTTGGGTATTTACACTGTTTAGTGCAATTTAGAGCTGTTATTACAATTTGGAGCAGTTATTACAATTTGGAGCAAAGGCTTGCTCCAAATTGTAATAACTGCTCCAAATTGTAATAATGCTTATAAATTCAATATCATATGATCCAAAATAGAAATGCTGTAGGCATAAAACAAAAACGTTCATTAATATCAGATGTACCATTTTGACTATCATCATCATAATACTACAACCAACTTTTGGGTATTTACACTGTTTAGTGCAATTTGGAGTTGTTATTACAATTTGGAGCAGTTATTACAATTTGGAGCAAAGGCTTGCTCCAAATTGTAATAACTGCTCCAAATTGTAATAATGCTCATTAATTCAATATCATGTGACCAAAAATAGAAATGCTGTAGGCATAAAACAAAAACGTTCATTAATATCAGATGTACCATTTTGACTATCATCATCATAATACTACAACCAACTTTTGGGTATTTACACTGTTTAGTGCAATTTGGAGTTGTTATTACAATTTGGAGCAGTTATTACAATTTGGAGCAAAGGCTTGCTCCAAATTGTAATAACTGCTCCAAATTGTAATAATGCTCATTAATTCAATATCATGTGACCAAAAATAGAAATGCTGTAGGCATAAACAAAACTTTATTGTTATCAGAGGTACCATTGTGACTATCATCATCATAATAATACAACCAAATTTTGGGTATTTACACTGTTTAGTGCAATTTAGAGCTGTTATTACAATTTGGAGCAGTTATTACAATTTGGAGCAACGGCTTGCTCCAAATTGTAATAACTGCTCCAAATTATAATAATGCTTGTAAATACAATATCATGTGACCAAAAATAGACATGCTGTAGGCATTAAAAAACGTTTATTAATATCAGATGTACCATCATCATAATAATACAACCAAATTTTGGGTATTTACACTGTTTAGTGAAATTTGGAGCTGTTATTACAATTTAGAAAAGTTATTACAATTTGGAGCAAAAGCTCCATAAATCCAATATCATGTGACCAAAAATATCCAACTGGACAAAATTCGGAATAAGATCCATTTGACTTAAACGTCATTATTTGAAAATTAATGACATTACCAGGTTGATGACCGAATGAATTTTTATGTCATTTAAGTGTAAAAGAAGAACTCATTTCAGTCGCATTAGCCATTTATTTGTCTATGCAAAAACCAAAGGCTGTAGGCGTAAATAAATCTGTATTGATATTATATTTACCATTGTCATCATCAAAACATTACAACTAGTTTTCAGGTAATACACTTGTAAATGCTATTTGGAGCTGTTATTACAATTTGGAGCAGTTATTACAATTTGGAGCAAAGGCTTGCTCCTAATTGTAATACTTGATCAAAATTGTAATCAACAATATAAATATCTGATATTGTAGTTTGTTTTTGATGACAGTATACATATACGACAATCAGGAATAGTACACTATCAATCTGCCATGATACAATAATTAGTAAATTATATAGTGATAAAATAGAACTTATATAATACACTAGTGCTAAAAATAAAGTATACACCTAAAAAATACGAGTACTTTTTTCAAAATTAAAAAATTATTGATCAACCATACTGGAAATTGTGTCCCACGTATAGACCCATACTTTCTGTGGAAAAAATGTCGAAAACAATTACGATTCGCAAAAACGTTAGATGAAATCCAAAAATGACATATTCTTGTGTAACACAAACTGCATGTGCAAATTGATTGTATAAAACAGCCTAAGCGAGACGTTAGGGATGCAGTAGTAGGAAAAACATAAGAAGTATGCCACGTTTGAGTCCTGTCGAATTAGAGAGAGCTGTCGAATTTGCCACGCAAGGAGAAAGACACACCGCCATTGCCAGAACCTTTGGTTGTACCGGAACTACAATCGTAAAAACTGATACATCGGCTGAGACACACAGGCAGTACATCGGACAAGCCTAGAAGCGGTCGACCACGTGTCACGACGCCCGCTGAGGATCGACATTTTCAAACGATTCATTTCAGAAATAGATTCGCAACGGCGACGTCAACGGCGTCAACAGCATTACGTCACCCTATCAGTCGACACACCGTCTACACTCGACTTCGAAGACATGGCATTCGGGCACATCGACCATACCGTGGTATTTATCTGACAGGTCAAAATCAACGTTGTAGACTGACGTGGGCCAGGCGGGTACAACGGTGGCAGAGGTGTGATTGGGCATGTGTGATGTTTTCCGACGAAAGTCGGTATTGCCATTACAGAAATGATGGTCGGAAGACTACCAGTGCCCCCTCTCACAGTCCAGCAACTGGAACAATGTCTCCAACAGGAATGGCAAAGAATCACGCCTGACGTCATTCGTCGCCTTACATCATCAATGTGTCGACGTGTTACGGCCTGTATCAACGCCAATGGAGGTCACACTCGTTATTGAGTTCGTTATTGTTGACATTTTGGCAATGAAAGACACTTTATCCTATATTTTTGAAAGTGTTAATTTACATTAGTACCCCACTTGTCTCTGATTGATCATTAAACCTAATATTCAATATCAAATGCAATGTATCTGTAACATTTGTTGTAAAAACGAATACTCTATTGAAATTAACAAGATTTAAAAAAATATTTGAATTTGTTTTCATTTGACGCCTGGTTTAACAACTGTATACTTTCTTTTGAGCACTAGTGTATAAATGGGTGACATAGTTTTCTCTTGAAATGAGACTTTCATCTTTCATGTGTATCAACATTTTATTTTTTAATACATTTTATGTACAACTAATATCAACTCAACCATAACATCAAGATTAAATCTACACTAACACATACTATGACATCTCCAATTGGCATATACACTAAGTCTTGTATCTGAATCTATACCTACGCATACAGTTACGTTTACATAATACATCTACCTCTCCACACAAAACCTTGATCTACGCGTACCTCTGTGTGTACCTTTACATCTACATCATCATACACATCTACACTTACACCCATATATACATTTAAATGAAGATCTAAATCTGTATTTAGATTAAGATACATGTATGCATCTAAAACTTTGTCTACCGTTTTTGCTACCTATCTATTTACATCTACACCTACATCTTCATCTACATCATCGTCTCGATCTACATCTACATGTTCAATTACGTCTAAATCTATAACTTTACGTACATCTGCATCTGCGCCTGAGTTTGTATATGTATCTTCATATACTTCTGCATCATCTCTTATATCTACGTCAACTCTTATATCTACATCTACGTCTCTGTAAACGTCTATACCTTCATCTAAATCTAAGTCTAAATCATCATCTACATTTTCAATTTACATCTATATCTACATCTATATACACATTTTCGCATACATGTTTACCTACATCTACATCGACATCTTCACCCAGATCTACATCTACACCTACATATCAAGCTATCTCTACCGGTACGTCTACAACTGCATTTACACATACAACTGCATTTGCATCTACATCTTCGCATAATCTTTTCCTACATCTGCATCTAAAGCAACACCTATCTATTATTCATTTGTAACTCTGTCTACTTCAACATCTATATCTACGACAACTCATGTCAACTCAAATATACATCTACATTATATCTATATCTATTTCTATTTCAACTCTTATATCAACATTTACTCTTTCTATATCTTTATCAGCTCTTATATCTACCTCAAATCAACACTTACATCTTCATCTTCATCAACTCTTACATCTACACCTACATCAACTCTTACATCTACATCTACTCTTATATCCATATCTCAATCAACTTTTATATGTACATAAATTCTCTCAATATCTGTATCAACTTTTACATTTACACCTACATCTCCATCACTGCTTACATCTACATCAATTCTTACCTCTACATCTACATCTACTCTTACATCTACATTTACATCACCTCATACACATAAATCTACATCAACTCTTATATCCTTATCTCAATCAAGTTTTATATATCCAGATCTCATTCAACTCTTACATCTACATCTACATCACCGCTTACATCAACATCAACTCTTACATCAACATCTACATCAATTCTTACATTTACATCAACTTTCATATTAACATCTACATCAACTGTCACATCTACATCAAATCTTACATGTTCATCTACACCAGCCCTTGCATCTACATCTACATCGACTCTTATATCAGAATTTACATCTTTTCATGTAAACCCCACTGCTACTACTACTACTTCACACCTACATATTTATTCACAACACCACGAAGATCTACATCTACATCTGTTCATTTACAACTAAATATATTAGCCAACGTCAACCGTTGCTTCTTAATCTCTATTTATACATACAGTAACACGTACTTCTACATCTACTTATCTAAGCCTTTTATTTCTACATTAAATAATATATTTACATCTATGACAACATCTATACCAATATCTACTTCGCAATCATCACCCACATCCTGTTCATTTACGTCTGTATATACACCTACATCTGTGTCTACATCTACATCTACATCTACATCAGTTATTTCTACATATGCATCAACTTATATATCGATATCTATATCAACACTTACAAATTGATTATTCTCAACATGAGATATAACTTCACTCATGTTACTAACAAGGCATAACCTCTGAATCGGGTTTTGTTGTACACATAATACTTTTGCCTCATCGTACATATACATCTAAAACAAAATACAACTAAAATTAATATCAACAATTACGTCAAGATCACATCTACATTTACACCTACAATAACATATAAAATGGCATATACAATGTATCTGCAACTACAGCTACGCATACATCTATATCTAAGCATTTACATTCATTTGTATCTACATTTAAATGTTATTAGCTTCACTCATGTTATTACAAGTCTTACCTCTGTATCGGGTTTTGTTGTACACATAAAACCTTTGTCTTATCGTACATATACATCTAAAAAGATCACATCTACATATCTACATTTAAATGTTATTAGCAGGCTTAAATTCGTCTACATCTACATCTACGTCAACATATACATGTACATCGACATCAAGTCTGTTATCTACATCAAGTTGTCTACCGCTACATCAACAGTTATATCTACATCTATATCAATGCCTATATCTATATCTACATCAACGCCTATATTTACATCAACATCATGCTGTACATCAATACATACATCAAGATCGAAATCATCACCTTCATCTACATGTCGATTTACATCTTATCAACATCTACATAAACTCTTGTATCTTCATCTGTATCAGATCTTCTTTTCATCAACTCTATATATTTTAATTTTCAGCAATACGAGATGTAGCTTCACCACAGTTATTACAATTTGGAGCAGTTATTACAATTTGGAGCACTTTTTATTACAATTTGGAGCAGCTTGACAGTATGTTTTACGAAAATCGAGTGATTAAATTTGGAGCAGTTTTTATTACAATTTGGAGCACGTATTACAATTTGGAGCAGTTTTTATTACAATTTGGAGCAGGTATTACAATTTGGAGCATTTATTACAATTTGGAGCACAACACGGTTGACAGAGAATATCAAAAGACAAAGAGCCCAACTAGGCTATCCAGTCCACAAGAAGAAAACATTCCAATATCGAGATGTGTTGTGGCTCATGTGGCTGGAGCATTTCTATGAATACCAAATTGTGTAAATACATTCCCTGTAACTGTAACTTTTAACTATTTGAATTTTAAAAGCGTGTTATTCTTCTACTGTAGCAGATTTTACTTTTATGTGACAATCAATAAGGAGACGCCTGTTGATGTGTTAAAGAACAAGATGCGTAAGTTGAACTGTATGTCTCTCATTCTTACATGTATGTGTCAGCTGTAGTACTGAGGCCCCGGCCCTATACCAGTCAGCATGCCTCGGCTAACATGTGCTTCACTAAAAATAGACACCTAAACTCTGCTTCCACTCTGGCAGTGAGGCGATGCCACGCCTTCTCAGAGAAGGAATGCGCGGTAGGGCCCTACCGCGAGTTGCGGGTTTAAATAATTTGGAAGGCATGCCGTCTTTATTGTCAGAAGGGAGACATCATTATTTGAAATTTAAATTATAAATATATATTTTATGAATAAATGACGGCTTTCCGTCTCTTTACAAAAAGACAGTATTCCGTCTAAAATATTGTGTTATAAAGATGGCATGCCGTCTAAAACTATTGTCTTATGGTGTGTTAAGACTTTTCCCCATTGGAATCTGTGATCTCAACCAAGGACCACAGGTAAAAAAATCAACATGTGTCGTCTTCTTCGTCGACAGCTTGGCAGATGAGGATTATACATTGTAGAGCTGGTGTGGCCCCAAAATATGTGTACAGTCGTCTTGGCAAATAGGGGTTATAAATTGTCGATTTAGAAAAAAGTAAGGTTTCAACCTCATATATAGTTTTATCTAAAGTCTGATCAGTTATAGAGCCAAGTATGTTTGGACACTATGTCAGCAAACAGCTATAAGTATTTATGGTATTTTAGTTTTAGTAATTGTAAATTATCTTAACCTTGTTTCATGGTATGGTGAAACTAGTTCTCCACAAACGAATAAATAGAGATTCATATCCAAGTGGGGATGTCATTATGTTTTTACAACACGAAAGGCTATAACATTATCTTGTCCCGAGGAAGAGCAAGGGAAACATAATTTTACTGGCACGGGTGTTGTAAAACAACATGACATCCCCGAGAGTATGTTAATGTCTTTAACTATATATGTTAATTATCGATACCACTGAAGGCATTCATTAGAAATAGTAATAAGGTATCAGCGTCATTAATGGTGAATTTAATCGTGTCAACACTGGTACTATTGACTGACTGGACTATCAAAACGCTAATGATGCAGGCTATTTTCAAACAACATAATTCGACCTCAAAGATCGACGTTGTTATGTAATAACTCGATTTACACAGACAAAAATATTACATATTTCGATGTAAAATGTTAATGCTGTGACAATCTTCCTCATTTTACATCAAACGTTTGTATAAGATGGCAGATGAATTGGCAGTTTCACACTGATCACAAATACGTTCGAGGAACTGTGGGATCAAACCTGCAACCTGATGGTTTCTTGTCGAGTGAACTAACACTACAACCAGATAACACGAGAATGACATTTCTATGCAAGTGATTGAGCAATTAGATTTTATTGGACCAAATGGTTATAAGAATGCATAGTAGTCTTATTTTCGCCACTTTGAAGGAACTATAGCACGCCGTTCTAACTAAAAATCCATTGCTCTCACGAAAAGAAACATAAACAGTGTAACCAATGGCTAAATAAGACCCCTGAAACAATTACAGAATTCTTTGACGAACGTTTTCCGGCCCTGTCATTTTAAGGTGTTCACACTAAATTGCCTGCTCGAAAGTAGTTAAAGCATTCTGACTGATTAAGCTATACCCACATTTGTATGAGAGCCATTGTGTATGTTAATAGACATTTTGTATTTTCGTATTGAAATATATACTCTTAGTTTTTCGCAAATTTACTTTTTTCGACCCAACATAAGTATGATACGTTTCCAGTTTACATATAGATCAAGTCTATTATTTTCAAGCGCGAAACATTGTGGTTTACTCCAAAATACACATAAAGATAAACAAATAAATACAAGAGACAGTATATGTGTATTTAAACAAATATAAATATACGTTTTATTTATTTACCATTTATTTCAATTATGTATTTAAAAACAATAATATATCTGTCATAGTTTGCTGGTATAATCACAATAAAATAGTACGTTTTTGATTAAACGTAATTATTTATACTTACCTGTTGACTAGACCTACTATGCCTACCTCCTCTTAAGGAATGCTATTTCAACGATAACACAGACGAAACTGAAACAGTGGAGTAGGGGATGCGTAAAATCCCTCTCCCAAGGAGGTAAGCCTGCATGGTCTCGTGACGTCACCACCGGAACCTCACTCTGCGATCAGGCCCAATAAAAAGCAAGACAGAACAAGCGGGGAGGATGGGCGGGCCTAGCGCGTAGGTCTAGTCAACAGGTAAGTATAAATAATTACGTTTAATCAAAAACGTATTATTATTTAAACACCTATCTGTTGACTAGACCTACTATGCCTAGAATCCCACTGCATGGAGGCGGGTCAGTAGATATGTGGTAGAGACGAGACCAGCAACAAGCCCTGAGTGTAAGCTAACCTACGAGTCCTCCAACTTGAGGTGAGGACAAGGCACAGCCCGGGAGACACCATCTCTACCGCTAAGCGAATCGAAGAGACAATCCAGCCACTCAACTTCTGGTTAACACACTGCCCCCGACCCCAATGGGGAGGGGGTGTTAAAAGCGAAGCTAAAGAACAAAACAACAGACAAAGAGCAAACAATGCAAACAAGGACCTGCGGACAAAGACCTGCGGGGAACAAGCTCCTAAGAGGACTGCCCCCTTCTTGGTCTCGTTGGGGGAACCACCTTCGTCTGAGCGAACACTTGTGGACCCAGCCTAGAGATGCCTTCGAGATCTGCTGTGGAGACGTCTCGTAGGTAATGGTTGGCGAAAACCTCTGAGGAGCTCCAAAAACATCCCGCCATGACGTCCGAGACCGCGATGTTACAGTGGTGAGCCATCGTGTTTGAAACTGCACGGATCTCATGCGGGTTGGAACGCGAAGGAGGAGGCAGGTCAGCGGCCTTGTACGCATCAATGACCGCCGACCTCAGGTACACCCCCAACGCTCGCTTGTCTAGCTCTTTGGTGCTCCTCGGCAAGTGAGGCAGACAACGCATGCCATCCCTCAGCCTGCGGGTACGCTGCACGTACACCCTCAACGCCATAACCGGACACAGAGAGAGATCCATCTCTCCTGAGTCAGAACCCAGAGCCGGAATAGAGAAAGTACGGTCAGCCTCATCAGCTACCTGTTTTTTGCAGACAAAGTCGGGAGCTAAACCAAGTAAGGCTGACCCCCTGCGCGAGGGCTCTAACTGGAACACCTCGGTCTCAGTCGGTAACTCCCAAGTAAGCTAAATACAGCCATGCTGTTATATTTTTTAATATGAGACAGCATGCCGTCTTAATTTTTTAACATTTGACACAATGAACTCTCCCTGAATCATTAAGACGTGATACCGTCTAATACGTGTTAAAGACGGCATGCCATCTTTATAAAACGATGATTTTTAAAAGGCATACCGTCCCATTGTAATGAGACGGAAAGCCGACATGTCCCTGACTGCCTATTACCCACTTTACAGTTTGTTTCCCGATTTCAGGTTACTCAGTCATTTTTGCTGTGGAAGTTTCATGTTGGTTTCCATGTAATCGAATGTTTCAATGCCGATTTCCTGTAAGGGAAACCAAAATGAAACTTCACTTTATCTGCAATTGGATACCAGGTTAAGTACTTCCTGGTACATGGTGCGCAAGCTACAGATAGCAGATAAATGATAAACAATTGGTACAAACAGAACATCAGTACATTTGCATAACCCTAGTGCTATTTGATTAAGGCCTGTATTCAGTTTATCAATTTTAAAGACATACAGTGGATACATGTGTACTGTAAAGAACCGGAAAAATTGCGCCTATCATCATTATTTACTAGCATGACTCATATCAAATCGGCGAAGAAACCATGAAAGCTCTCTTTTCATTGCATTCATTGGTTATTTCCACTATTTATGATCGTTTGTAAAGTTTGGAAGTATCGAAATAATTGATTTACAATTCTTTCCCAAGCGGGCAACGATATACCGGGTATTAAAGTTTTCATAACGATCATGGAAATTACAGTTTTTCTAAATATAACTGGTTGACGGAACTACTTTACGCCCATTCATTAATTGCTTAGCTGCACTATTTGAGCTAAATCACATAGATGAACAATTTCGAGAATACCTAATTAAAGTCACACGTCAGTAAAACATCTAACATAGAAAATCTAGTTGAATTTATGGTTCCGTGACCGTAATTACAGTACTAAATTTGCAAGGCGAAGCAGCATGCAAGAGTCGAGGGCTGAACTGTCGCGGCGTCAAGGCTTTGTGACGTCATTTTGTGACGTAATTACATTCCTTTCTTGCATTGCAACTGAGCGATTGCTCTTTCACGATCTACTAAGTTTATCTCATTATGCGATAGTATCTACAATTAAAACGAGTTGGTTATGTCAGAAATTCTGATGGGAATATAATTCAACAGTTACATCAGAATCTTCAAAAAAGAGCTTATGATCCATGAGTGGCGTATGAATATACACTTACTATGTTACAGTCTGATCTAAGATAGTGATGTCGCATCTTTGTTTTTTAACCTTTACGCATTAAAATGAACTTGGGTAAGAAAATTAATAATATTATGTCAAACTCCTCGCTAAAGTTTATCACAACAATTAACTCGGGACAGATAATCCGTAATTCCTCGCAACTCGTTGATTATACTTAATTACTTATTAAAATTAACTTCCTGTATGCAACTGACACCATGTCGAAATATGTGCATTTATGCAGTTTCATCAAAATGAAATATATATCATGTTTTATAACATCATCTATCAAATATAATTCCAGTACAATTGATTATTTACAAGCATTAATGTACTTGAAAGAACTTGATTTTACATGTGCAAATACTTAGCAACCGCCTTTCGAATCACACTGAATTATTTAAAGGCACAGTTGCAAAAACATTGTTTTCAAATATCACATTCACAAAATATCACATATAATATTAAACAATTATTGACTTCAAGTGAGGTTGATCCAATGATTTATCGACCTTGGACACGTGATGTTCACCGAAGCGAAGCCGAGGTGAATATCACGTGTCCAAGGTCGACCAATCATTGGATCAACCGAGTCTGAAGTCTATAATTGTTTTATTATATGAACAATGTCTTAACTGTAATGTCTATTCTGCCGAGTCTGAAGTCTATAATTGTTTTATTATATGAACAATGTCTTAACTTCAATGTCTATTCTGCTGTGAAATGTAACAGGTATGAGGTAAACGATTTCATCATGATACATCAAGATTCAATGAAAACAAATCGAGCTTAATTTCAACTGTTTAATGTTAGAATCAAATTTGTACTTTTAACAGTTAACAATATTTCAACAATTTCAAAATATCACTGTCGAAATATTTAAAATAAGTCATTTAATTTCCTTGTCATGGCTACGATATAGACCTTCAAAGCTTACGTACTTTGTATGATTCAGTGAATTCAGTGGGTCATGAACAATGTTAACATTTGTTCCCGATACGTACTTAATGTCTATTAATCCTATGATGAAGGTAAACTAAAGTACTGCGTAGCCGTTCTCTTGTGCCACTTTTGGATAAAACTTGGCGATTATTTTGTCCACTTATAGGCTATCAAACTTCGAAATTCTTCAAATTCTGACGACGTTTCTCATTTTAGGTAGGCCTTCATGGTCTTCTCAGCACTGGCTGTTAATTGCCCTCGTGTTCGGCACATCCTTCTTCTTTCAACAGAAAGTTTATTTCCTCATTAGAAACAGTGGCGAATCTTTACTTTGAAGTTTATTTCTTTGACGTTGTATCGTTTTACCGTCGACTTCCATATTGTTGATACGAAAGGGACGTAACTCTAATTCAGCACGGTCACAGGGACGAAGCGATGCCTTTCGCTTGATTTACAGTACTACACGCGAAGTACGGAGTTCAAGACCGGGATCTCCCAAAGCTAGTTTTAGTCACCGGAGGTGTCCGGTTTGTTACATCAACCTCTCGTGCGTCACACAGGTTGACATCGCTTGGCGTCAGTGCTGTCATGTGACCAAGTAAACCAATCAGAAAGACGGAAATAACCCATTCATATAATAATAACACATAATGCACATGTAATGATATTACAAACGATCTGCCCTTCAAATAGGTTACCTGGAAAATAGGCACGTATTCAAGTTTTAAGCTGATTTTAAAAGACCCGAAATAATTAATGCACCGTTGCATTATATCAACATAAACTGTACAATAGGCAATATTCAAATGCGTGCACACACCCTGAAGACCAAAAAAGGGCAGCCGCTATGGTTAATGCAACAGCAATGCTTACACTGTCCATTATAAATCGGTGAAGTTACAAATATACTTTAATGAAGACTATTTTATTCTCTCTAGTCAGCCAGTTAAGGGATTGATGTTTATATTTTTGAAAACCTGCACACATTCCAAGTTCAACCGTTTTCAACACTGAATATTTCCCATTTTGTACAAAAGCGACTCTTGCGATTATGGTAAAGTCATATGCATTCATATTACCTAAAATAGCGAATTTGGTCACGAAAACCGTTCACTTGTGACTTAATTGTCAGAAATGGTCCATAACAAAATTTAAAAGAACGATATTGACATATAATGTATCTCTGGTTATGAGAAAATTTCTAAATTAGGTATACGCTAAGTTCAGTGAACTAGTACTACATGTACACTACATTAGGATAAAAATAAATGTTGACAACTAGCACAAATTAGTATTCATTCCATTCCACCATGAAGATTAAATGAAAACTAAAATGAAGTTTGATTTTGGCGATAGCGTTTCTGAATATCATACCGATGCTGCTTGAACAACCCGTTATCATTGTAACATAAAATTGATCCTTCTCAGCTGTTTCAGCTGGAAAGACGAAACTCAGTCAATGTGATGGAAGTACAACGCTACATTGTGCATTTTCAACATTAACGAAATATCACTTTAACTTACCATCAGCACAACCAATGTACACTTCATCACTGATTTATCCATCTTCGGCGCATTAGCTATGTTTTCGTGATAATAAGAAAATGAAACTCATTTCAGATTTTCTTGTCAAACAGGTGAGGATCAGAAATCCTATATTTCTTCCTTGTCTGAGTCCACACTGACTGCACGATTGTTGTTGAGAGATACGACACAGGGTCAGTGAATAGATAACAGATAACAGTATTGAAGATGAGCGACAGGTTAGCTGAGAGCAAACAATTGTTCAGCATCATCAGTGCAATAGATATCGTATTGTTGTTAGTTAATTTATTTAAAGAGACATACCGACATCATTGAAATTTCCTTTACAACACAAATGAAATTATATTTTTCAGTCTTGCTCTGAATTCCTATAGCTATGTATAAGATATTCTCAATGAACTAAACTAACAATGTCGTTCTCCTTTTAACAAAGAAAATAAAACTTTCCCGATGAAATATACTTTCAATTTCAATAGCTGAGTGAGAAGATTGCCCCAGTATCTCTTATCTCATGGACGTTTTATTTTCAGCTAAATTCATATCCGTTTCCGTCTTTAAAATTAAAACGTTTAAAAAGTATGATACAGTATACTTGTCGAAATCAATTCAAGACATGACATCTTCTATCGCACAATGAAGTAATTAGCTAAAAGTGCTTGTAAACATCAGGGGGTAAGGTCTGCATCAACACTGAGTTTGTACGGACTACAAGACCATGTATTGTCTTTTTAACGTTTTATTTGCATTTAATGTATTTATTACCGTTAAAAGTGTTGTTTATGTGTATATAAACAAATGGATCCAAACAAATCCATATCAGGAATTCTGTACAGAAACGATGACCATAATAGTATAAAAATGGGCATTTAAAAAGCGCTGTATCCATACACAAGATGCATGCTCAAATCAAGCTGGTTTTACTTCTCTAATATCTTGGACATTTTATATTGTTGCTTCAAAGGCATCTCTTGATGATATGTGATGGGTAATGTGGACTTGAACGCCACTTTTACTAGTCTTTATAATTATTCCAGGAAGAAAGCCTGCAAAACCATTATGACACTCCATCGCGGTGAAAAGTCGGCTTGAGCCATAGGCGATACTGCATTGAGCTAAAAGGATTTCAAAACCCCATTTTATGTTATTTTACTTCATTATGGTGATGTATTCAAATTGTAAACACAAGCCGTCATGTTTTTACGTCACTTTTGCAAACCCGCGCTGACACTAGTGCGGTCCGCGGCAAACCCGGCATTCCCGTATGCAAAAAGATCGGCAGCTTTCGGCATCTTCCGTAATGTGACGTGATAGTGGTCCGTCAATCTCGCCTCAGTGCGAGTCACTGCAGTTGGCCTATGTCAAACCTGTTCATAAACACTCACTTGGTTGGTTCACTCGTGGCGCCCTGTATCATATATTTTTAGTAACATATGTCTATGACATTGAACTAATGTTGGAGTTCTTCAACCATTTTTTCGACGTATTGTTTTAGACACGAGTCAAGAGCAAATATCCGTCAGACCGACGTTCAAAGTAGCCTGCCTGCAGTCGGTGTTTTACCGTGCGGCGTACGATACCTGATCAAATGTTTCAAAAGATATATAATAAATGAAATTATGTATCATAACTGTTTATCATAATGCTGAATATTGGAAATTATGTTTTGCCCTCGATGTTATTTTTCCTAATATCTGATCTATTTCTGGACCCGGAAGTAAGACGATCGAGTTTAAACTTGCTGATTTTTTTCCTTATAAAGTGCTGGATGTCTAATTGTCTAAACGGTTCACCGATTCAAAGTTTTCAAAAATAAACAATGAACAATTACTTCGGTTCAATATTTTAATTTTGTAGTCGTGTTCCACGTAGGCCCTATATCATATATTAATATTTATGGTCAGTGGCCCTATTATCGTTGCGAAATAAGTTCTGTCCCTATGCTGATCTAGAATACTTTTCCTTATGTTTGCAAAACGCTAAAGAAATAACTAAACAAAGTGAAGCAGCATCTTAAAAAGTAAAACATATCAAATATAAAGTTATTTAAAGTAACAAAATTATCGATATCAAAATAACGAAAACACCTGGATGATTGACGTGTCTGTCATATTTCAGTGGAATGTTAAAAGGTTTTAAATATATTTAGAGTAATCATTGCATCATCCCGTAAAACATCGTTGGTTCAGAGAATTCAGAATCACTAAAATTTACATAATTATCAAAACCCACAGCGTGAAAACGTAGTTGCTTTGTAACACACTGTCAAAGCTTACCTGAAAAAAATGCCTTTCCTAGTAAAACTGGAGCATTATACATTTTGTTTAGTTTTGAAGATATTCTTTATTCATATAATATCAATGAAAATAATTTTATTTGTTTTTATGATGGTTTTATTTTGATTATAGAGTCATAAAAATATTATCAAATGAAAATTTCAAATACTCCGACAATTCTGCTTCAAAACATTGCATAAACAATGGGTTTTAATTCCATGTCATGTACAACGTTTATCCAAGTTTTCAAAAAGTAAAAGATTCTAACAGTTTTGATGGAAATGCATTAATAAAATGATACAACCTCCGAAAATATAGGGCCCACCTCCTTGGTTATATCTCAACATCTCTATCGACTTCACGGTCAGCGCTGTACTGTACTGTACTGTACAGAGTTATCGTTCTTCCTAAGGTACTGTTGACTCGACATGACTGGTAGCCACATTCCTGAGACGAAATGTTGTTCAAACTTCAGATTGGTTGACCCTCTTGACATACAAGTTTGTTTCTATGCATTCTTTGTAGATTCTTCGAGTAGGTATTGCTACTTTTAACCGTTGTTGTTTTAAAAAATTGACAGGTTTTTCCAAATTTCGTTATAGCACCATGCATGCCGTCAGTCACTCGCAGTCGCGAGCGCAGCTAGGCGTGTTTTGACGGATTGAATCATAATTTGAGATCACATCGTTGAAATGTACATATATTTATAATGCAAAAGTGCTTCATATATGAGCAAACCATGTATCTAAAAGAAAGTGCAAAGTTCAATAGCTGAAAGACTTGCGTTGAATACTTTTTTACAGTGAGTTTAGAACAGCTGTACTGGAATGATTGCATACATTTTAGTGTCACTTGCTCTTGCTGTGAATAAGTTTAGATCGATTTATAATTCTTTAAAATAAAAACCTATGGGCGAATGTCTTCCTAACATGTTAGTTAGAGGGCATGTACTGTTAAATGTTTCTTATTATCGTAAACTAGGTCATTCTACGTCTCTGTAAACTCACACCGCGTAACTTTCCCTTCGTTCGCATGTCAACAACTGCACACTTCCGTTTTCGTCGGACCACTATTACGTCACAAGTGCATAACTCATTAAAGTTCGGGATTCTTCGGCGGTCACTCGGACATCGCGACGTAGCAAGTTTGACGAAAGTGACAAAATTCTTAGCGGGGCAATACCGTAAGATGTGTTGTGTGATAAAGATATCATGTATTTGATCACAATTATTTCTGAAAGGGGTTTTAAAATCCTTTAATTGAATTGAAACCAAACGAAGGAGAAGAGTTACATACAAATGACAAGTTCTCGAACCCCATGATGTACTTTGCTATCTTTGCTAACATAGCTTAGTCCAAATGGTTGTAATATCAGTAACAAATAACAAAGCCAGCTTGTTATCTAGACGATGCACTGCATTATCTATCAAACACAATCGTCAGTGTACAGTCAGAGGCAGAAATGTCATTTAAGACCTAGCTATATACGTGTGTGTTCTCTATACCATGTAGACAGAACAAGACAGACCTAAGATGGACCAGTCAATGATGAAGTGCATATGTTTTGTACTGTCGGTGAGTGCACGATATTATATATTTGTATTTGATGGAAGCAAATTAAGCCTAAAATGATTTTGCATCATAGAACATTGTAAATGTGTCATTCGAAATGTAATATTTACAATGGTGGAATAATGTACAGCCAGTCTGATTAAACATTGAAAATAGTGCATCTACCGGGATGCGAACTCATATCGGTAGTAGGTTCCACGCCAAACCGTCTGAAAACAGCCCATAGACTCGCGTGTTTGAGCGCAATTCAGGTAGCTAATCAGAAGACGCCCAACACATGCTTTCGGTGCGAGAAGCTAGGGGCAGATAACTCCAAACAGCAGTCCTTTGATCTGTTCCGAATGCTTTCAAAACAGTGACCGTTTAAAAACTACGTTGTGATTGGTCAGTTATTTGACTGGGCTTGGGCTGTGCTAAACTGGTTCGGAACATGCGGTTATACAGGGTGTTCTCAGATCTTGTGGAGAGGAATCAACAGAACCTGTTCGTATCCCGGTAGATGCATAATTTAGCAAATTTTATTCCTCGGAACAAGGTCGATTTTAATCAGACTGAATGTACAGCATATGCTTAAAAAGATGTATCTGTTGTAGAAATTGTAATATATGTTGTTGTCAACCAAACATTTTTAGGGTGGGTGATCTCAACACTGCAATATATATGACTAAAACTAATATGAAACATACATAACGGATGATAACAAAATGTCAGCGTTTACATTGAGTTGAGAGTTGATAAAGACGTTTATATTAAGGAGTCAATGTATATGAGAAATAGACTGAATAGCAAAAGAATGGTCACTTCATTTTCAACAGAATAAAACTAATGTTGTGTCTGTGATAGGCACATGTGGTGTTATTTTCATTCAAAACAGTATGCTGCTTTTATTGTTATGAGAGTTTGAATACACTTGTGGTTGTGAATTCGCATTATCAACAAAGTGTTTTGGCCAGAAACTTTGATATTTAAGTCCAAAAATGATAAAATGCAGAAATATAATTAATATAAGATTGGATTTGAATTGAAATCCATTGACGAAGCATTACTGTAGGACATACACTGTACAGCAAAGCAAAAATGTCTTTATTATGTCAATTCATCCCAAGCTAATCAGCATTTTGGCGTAACTGTACCTTTGAAGTCAACGTTCCATTATGCATTAAATGGGGTTTGATAATTTTTCAAATCTAAATATTACAAAATTTGATAGTTTTGAAGTAAACGCTATTCGCACCTATCTGTAAATTAAAGGTTTCGTTGATGATCAACAACAAAACGGCAGCATATATTCCTCAGAAAACGTTTTCGAACTTGTATTTCTCTATATTTCATTTCTTTGACAAGCTTCTATGTTAGGTAAAAACCTGAAAATTTGATGATATTATCATTAATTTTGTATTATATTGTTATATTTGTGAGTACACCAGCTGGAATAGTACAAATTAGTGTACGTTTCGGTGGCCGAATGGGTTAGCTGTTGGTACAGTCAGTGCTGGCGGTTGGCGCCTGACTCTGAGTGTGTGGGTAAGAATCCCGCATGTGACTAATCCCGAAAAGAGTACAAGAATTTGAAAAGACAAGACAAGCAACAGACGAAACATTGTTACATTCGTTAACTATCAAAATGGCATGTGTTTTCACTAATCTGGTATTCCGTCTTTTGAAGGTTCTCATTCCCACTCTGGCATCAAGAAATCTTCAAGGTAATGTTGATACTTTAACTAAGCACTGCTCCATTATGAAAATGAAAATGTTAGTTATAGATCAACCCTTTCTTACATGTATTGAAAATTTCTCTGGTTTATGTTGTGGATAAAGGACGAGTAACAGTACTTTACCGTTAGCTAATATACGATTTTAAAGTCTTGTACAATTATATCTCGTTTAATCATCCAAATAAAACGATGTTTTTGCCTTTTGATAATATGTCTGAAATTGTATGTTTCTTTTTCAAAAAACGAAACAAAGGCTTCATAACATTCTACAATGTGCTAGATCACCCATGTTGAAATTACAATGTGCTAGATTACAATATAACCCGCGTCACAAAGTATTAGATTACATTTCAACATATGTCACTATGTGCTATCATCTTTTAATCGAATAGGTGCCATTGTTATTAGGACGTCAAACACGCACCTGCAGGCAATTTTGTGATTAAAAATACGTTCAAGATTATTAATTCGTCATTTCTCAATTAAATAAAATTTTACAGAGATTTACAGAAAGTCCGTTGATTTCCGATTCGGAAAATTTTAACGTTTTCATGAAATACGGAACTTTGTTTATACACTTTTGCCGTATGTATATCAAAAGGGTCAAAAGTCACTGACGTGTCAATACATGTTAATACTGAAAACCCCTCGGGCATCTTTAGGACCTCAGGTGATGTTTAGAGCATGTATTTTTTAAGGTATAAATAATTCATTGTTTAAGAAATGATAAAACATCAAGTCAAAATATATTACTGTGCATTTTGTAACATATTTGAGCATTTGGATGTCGGTAAAAAATAATTTGTTTTTCATAAACTTTATCTAAAACTGAAAACAAAATATGGATGAAAATTCGATCAAACTGTACACTTTTGAAAAGCCGGTTATCAAAGCTTTCATTTGATATATAACATGACACAATTGGGTGGATAAGAAGAAAAATTAATTCTAAATTAGAATGTGAAAGCTTCAGTGGCACCTGTGACCTTAAAAGTCAAATTTGACCCTGTTCCCCAACTTAGATTTCAAAACAGTTGAAATAATTTCTGTTGTAATTTGTGGTTGGTATTCTCATTTATTACAGAATTTGGAGTGAGATACTCGGTTCTGTCAGTGAAATAAACCTTCTATCAAGCTACAGTGGTGATAACCTTTATCACCACTCTACTGAGTGAAGATAAACTTTATCACCACTCGCGTCACGTCATCGGGACAATGTTATGACGTCATATTGTCAGCTTGCGAAGGCTGTACGTTTGCCGTTGAAATCACTCAAACTAAACGTAAAACACAGAAAAAATTATATAATAAAAAGAATAACTGTTTTTCCTTGACAAATAGCATGTGAGGCTGCGCCACTCGTTAAATATCTACTTTTCTACCTCATTCAATGAGAGAAACGTGGTATTTGTCAAGAAATCAAGAAAGACATATATGATCTGTATATATACTATTGGTTATTTCAAATCTTCACTATGCGTTTCAATGCAATGACGATTTGCCTAACCCCACGGCTCGCCTTCTTGACGACTTTCAACTGTAACCAAATTATGCGGATAAAAATAGTCTAACTGTATATGTTTATGCACAGTAATCTCTTCAGATACATTACTTTCCTTCTCGGCTTTTAATCTTTGAAAGAATTCTTAAAATGAGCATTGGGGCTAATGGAATTGATTTGGGAAACATAGTGCTAACAATTATTGATAAATCAATTGAATATTTAGTTTCAGCAACTGCTTGGTTAACAGACTTCCATGCTACTGTAAACAGTTCAACTGCGATAACTTTATTTTGGACTCCAAGCAAACATCAGGCTGGACTCACCAACTTTACCATTGTTGTGTATGAGAATCTAGATCGGAGCACAACCAACTTCACTGAAGTTGAAAGCTTGAATGTCACAGGTTTGTAGTTGAAAGTCAGATTTATTACAGTACCAAATCAATGGCCTCAGTAAGGATAATTATTTATTATCTTTCCTTGGATTACGTCTTGTGAAATAAGTGACTCAACACAGAACGCTTAAACATCACAGGTTCAGTTCATCTTTGACTGGTTGTAATTATTACTACATTATTTAAAATGTTTGAAAATACCTTCTTCATAAGTGTATGTTATTAACCATTACTAGCCATTCCCTTTGCAGATTAAGTCTCTAAAAACAAAGTTCTCAGTATTATTAACAGGATTTCCAGATTGACCATCACATTAATTACATCATCAAATGAATCGCCGTTGTTAATGGCTTTAATGATCAACATTTATGATCTTGCCTTGGGTTGCTTCATGATTTAAGAAATGTGTTTGTCTCTTGATTTTACCAGAACAAACTTGATTATACTTCCTGCGCTTTGTCTACAGGTTATAAATCTTCAAGCACGATTGTAGCCAATCTTCTCAGCTACACGTACTACAACTTTACCATCATGGCCAGCACGTCAGCAGGAAACTCTGCATGTGTTACTCTCAACAGAGCCGTTCGAACAGGAACTGGAGGTATATGAAATATATTTCAAGTTTACTCTGCAATAAAGAATCTGTCTATCTGAGCAACGTGTGTCTGTAAAGAAGACGGCAATATGATTTTTCACTATTTTCAGACTTTTTGTTAAGGTGATGGTGAACGGAGGGAATGTAAGGTTGGTTAATTGCATAAGGACAACATATGAATGCATGTAATAACAAAATCATAAAACTGGAAAGATCGACATGAGATCGTGCACATGTTTAGGAAAAGCACTATACAAATGTATTTATGCTGTTTGCAGTATTTTATTTTTAAAGATGGTAAGACTTTACAGAAACAAAACAAGAAACTGAAAGATTAAATTGATTCACCAGTATAGTTTAATGAAAATTACAAACGCATGTTCATATTCTAAGAGTGTGTAAGCCGAAATGCTTAAGATATGAAGAATAAAACCAACATATTTCTTAATCTTAACTTTTTCTACACGGTCTTGGGGTATTATAATACAAGTTTATGCTGTGAATGAAACGTAACTATCCTCATGTATACAAAAAATATAGACATTTCGAGTTTTAACGTGTGATTGTAAGGCAATACATTGAAGGAATTATTCAGATGACATACCGTCATTTATTTTATCTCATATGTTAACTTACAGAAATAACAACTTGAAAGAATGACACAAGACGGATATCTACATTATATCACAGTAACTTTTCTTCTCTCCTACATAAACTACTCAATATCCGTGTTAGCTATCAACACCTGAGGATCTGAGGCACATGCAGAATTTATGACAGAAATTGGAAATATGCAAACGCTTTCAATGATCATACGATTTTAGCACATATCTTATATAATTGTAAAAGTTGTGTATACTCGCTTTGGTCATTATATTTAAGGGCAATTTTCATAACTGCTATTTTGAATTTATATAATTTATATCTTGATTGAAAAGTACCACGTATCTTTTTCATTGACACAACTTTATGTTAAAAGTTTCTATCTCAAGATATAAACCTTAAGTCATATACGAGTGAACAAAAGATGATTTCATTTAGGAACTCAATATCTGCATCAGGAGATATTCTTGAGGCAACTGCGGGTTTTGTATACGAATTCGTTTTCATGCAAAATTTATTTTATCCTATCCTTTCATTTGTAAATGAAGTCTAAATATTTACATTGGTTTTGGATTTGAATAAGGAAACATATTCCTAGCAATTATTGAGCAATACATGAATCATATGATTTCAGTACCTGCTGAGCCAACAGAATTCTATGCTACTGTGAAGAATTCGACTACAGTAACTCTGTTTTGGACTCCAAGCAAACACCAGGCTGGACCCACTAACTATACCATTGTTGTGTATGGGAATCTAGATCAAAGCACAACCATTTTCACTGAAGTTGAAACCTTTAATGTCACAGGTTTGTCTTCATTTTGTTCTAAACATAATAGAGAATTAATCTTTTTTTAAATAAGAATTTACATCAAAGGACCGAACAAAATAAACACTGGAAATTCAACTCAAAACACTGGAAATCACAGATTCATTTCACCTTTGACAAGTTATGTATTTTTTTTATTATCTTATATAAATACATCTTGATGAGGTAATTTTACTGGTTCAATATATTTCAATGATCTTACCTAGAAACCAAATTCTGCTACAAATCATCGTGTATTTAATAACATAAGAGCGGGATTTCTGCATTGAACATTGCACCAAATGAATGGCCTTAATGATGACGTTGATTGTCATCATTTATTATAAAATGTACGTAATTATATTTCCTGCACTGTGTCCACAGGTTACCCATCTACAAGTAAAGTTGTTACCAATCTTCTCAGCTACACATACTACAACTTTACCATCATGGCCAGCACGTCAGCAGGAAACTCTGCATGTGTCACTCTCAACAGAGCCGTTCGAACAGGAACTGGAGGTATATGAAATATATTTCAAATTTACTGTACAAGAAAGAATCTGTCTATCTGAGCAACGTGTGTCTGTAAAGAAGACGGCAATATGATTTTTCACTATTTTCAGACTTTTTGTTTAGGTGATGGTGAACGGAGGGAATGTTAGCTTGGTTAATTGCATAAGGACAACATATGAATGCATGTAATAACAAAATCATAAAACTAGAAAGATCGAGGTAAGCTTTGTGCACATGTTTAGGAAAAGCACTATACAAATGTATTTATGCTGTTTGCAGTATTTTATTTTTAAAGATGGTAAGACTTTACAGAAACAAAACAAGAAACTGAAAGATTAAAATTGATTCACCAGTATAGTTTAATGAAAATTACAAACGCATGTTCATATTCTAAGAGTGTGTAAGCCGAAATGCTTAAGATATGAACAATAAAACCAACATATTTCTTAATCTTAACTTTTTCTACACGGTCTTGGGTATTATAATACAAGTTTATGCTGTGAATGAAACGTAACTATCCTCATTTATAAAAAAAATATAGACATTTCGAGTTTTAACGTGTGATTGTAAGGCAATACATTGAAGGAATTATTCAGATGACATACCGTCATTTATTTTATCTCATATGTTAACTTACAGAAATAACAACTTGAAAGAATCACACAAGACGGATATCTACATTATATCACAGTAACTTTTCTTCTCTGCTACATAAACTACTCAATATCCGTGTTAGCTATCAACACCTGAGGATCTGAGGCACATGCAGAATTTATGACAGAAATTGGAAATATGCAAACGCTTTCAATGATCATACGATTTTAGCACATATCTTATATAATTGTAAAAGTTGTGTTTACTCGCTTTGGTCATTATATTTAAGGGCAATTTTCATAACTGCTATTTTGAATTTATATAATTTATATCTTGATTTATAAGTACCACGTATCTTTTTCATTGACACAACTTTATGTTAAAAGTTTCTATCTCAAGATATAAACCTTAAGTCATATACGAGTGAACAAAAGATGATTTCATTTAGGAACTCAATATCTTCATCAGGAGATATTCTTGAGGCAACTGCGGATTTTGTATACGAATACGTTTTCATGCAAAATTTCTTTTATCCTATCCTTTCATTTGTAAATGAAGTCTAAATATTTACATTGGTTTTGGATTTGAATAAGGAAACATATTCCTAGCAATTATTGAGCAATACATGAATCATATGATTTCAGTACCTGCTGAGCCAACAGAATTCTATGCTACTGTGAAGGATTCGACTACAGTAACTCTGTTTTGGACTCCAAGCAAACACCAGGCTGGACCCACCGACTATACCATTGTTGTGTATGGGAATCTAGATCAAAGCACAACCATTTTCACTGAAGTTGAAACCTTTAATGTCACAGGTTTGTCTTCATTTTGTTCTAAACATAATAGAGAATTAATCTTTTTTTAAATAAGAATTTACATCAAAGGACCGAACAAAATAAACACTGGAAATTCAACTCAAAACACTGGAAATCACAGATTCATTTCACCTTTGACAAGTTATGTATTTTTTTATTATCTTATATATATACATCTTGATGAGGTAATTTTACTGGTTCAATATATTTCAATGATCTTACCTGGAAACCAAATTCTGCTACAAATCATCGTGTATTTAATAACATAAGAGCGGGATTTCTGCATTGAACATTGCACCAAATGAATGGCCTTAATGATGACGTTGATTGTCATCATTTATTATAAAATGTACGTAATTATATTTCCTGCACTGTGTCCACAGGTTACCAATCTACAAGTAAAGTTGTTACCAATCTTCTCAGCTACACATACTACAACTTTACAATCATGGCCACCACATCAGCAGGAATATCTACATTAGTTGCATTCAACAGAGCTGTTCGAACAGGAACTGGAGGTACTTGACGTCCTGTGATTTCAAATTTACTGTACAAGAAAGAATCTGTCTGTAAATTAGACAGCAATGTCATTTTCTCTATTTTCAGAATATTGTGATGTTGACCTGAGGGAATGTTAGGTTGGTTAATTGCATGAAGACAACATATTGATGCACGTTATAATTTTGTTTAGAAAGATCGTGGTTCATTAAGTAGACATGTTTAGGGAGGGGGGTTACAAGAACATTTTACAAATGTATTTATCCTGTTTGGAGCATTTGTTTCTAAAAGTTGGTAAGACCTTACAGAAACGAACCAAGAAACTGAAAGGTTAAGATTGATGCACCAGTATAGTATAATGAAAAATAAAGTTATTTAATAACAAACGCATGTTCATATTCTGAGATTGTGTAAACTTAAAGGTTTAAGATATTAACAATAACATCATCATCTTTCTCAATCTTGAGTAAACACGTATCTTGCATTTTATTTTCTATACGATCTTGGGGTGTTATAACACAAGTATATGGTACAAATGAAACGAAATTTTATTTTCTAACCCCAATCCTCATTTTTATTATATGCCTATGTAAACTTAAGATAGTAATACAGGCGTGCGATACGGTTTCAATTGGCGATTTCTGATTGTACGATGAATTCCGTATTGCACGGCTGACGGTTCTACTTTCACTAAACTTCGGCAATTCTCGGAGCTTTCAGTATACAACAATGTTTTCCATTCAATCTTTGTAATTAATGTTTTCATCACACTGGAATAAGACATAATATTAACAACACATGTAGGAAAATAGACACTCATGTAATCATTAATAATACAAAAAGTGTCATGCTAAGGGAATCCGAAAGCATTTCCGAAAGCTTCCCTAGCGATGCTGCATCATTGTGATCTCAGAAACGTTTATGACTGTGATGTCATTTCCATGGTAACATCATTCGAAAGAAACACCACGGATGTAACCTTGAATATTGTTTCAAATTTGCATGTCTTTGGAATTAAATTATTTCAAATAAACTGATGTTTTCATTCTGTTAACGCTTTGACAAAAATTCACTTAAAGCATTACTCAGCTGATCAATCAGAAAATAAAGTAATTATTCAGATCTGAAATCATCAGTCGAGCTGCTCAAGCAACCGTCGGTATCAATGCGCGGTACGTTGTCCCGCTAAATTTCATCAATTCAATTTTTTTAATACAAATTGCCTAAAAAAAGGGCATATAATAAATATAGAACATCATACTTGTTGAAGCTGTCATAAATACCGAGGAACAACTCGTTCTTCGAACTCATTGTTCCTCCACTTCCATGGCATCTTCTCGTTCAAAACAAACGATCTAAATGCACAAGTATGATGTTCCATATATATATATACATAACATATAGACATTTCGAGTTAAATAAATGTTTAACTTATGATTGTGAGGCAATACATTGTAGGAATTATTTATAAAACATACCGTCATGTATTTTATCCCATATGTACCATTTGAATCACATCAATAATCACACAAGACGGATATCTACATTATATCATAGTAACTTTTCTTCTCTCCTACATAAACTACCCAATAGCTATCAACACCTGAGGATCTGCGACACATGCAGAATTTATGACAGAAATTGGAAATATGCAAACGCTTTCAAAGATCATACAATTTTAGCACATATCTTATTTAATTGTAAAAGTTGTGTTTACTCGCTTTGGTCATTATATTTAAGGGCAATTTTCATAACTGCTATTTTAAATTTATATAATTTATATCTTTCATTGACAAGTACCATAATTGTTTTTTTAGTGAGATCTATAGAAAACTGGATATTTCATTTGTGACACAACTTCATGTGAAAAGTTTCTATCTCAAGATATACAATAAACCTTATGTCATATACGAGTAAACAAAAGATGATTTCATTTAGGAAGTCCATATCTGCATCAGCATATATTCTAGAGGCAACTGCGGGTATTGTATACGAATACGTTTTCATGCAAAATCATTTCTACAGATAAATTACTTTTATCCTATCCTTTCATTTGTAAATGAAGTCTTAATATTAACATTGCAATTGGTTATTGATTTGAATAAGGACACATATTACTAGCAATTATTACGCAATTCATGAATCATATACTTTCAGTACCTGCCGAGCCAACCGAATTCCATGCTACTGTTAACGATTCGACTACAATTACTCTGTTTTGGACTCCAAGCAAACACCAATATGGAGCCACCAGCTATATCATTGTTGTGTACGGGAATGTAAATCAGAGCATCTTCATTGAAATTGAAACCTTGAATGTCATAGGTTTGTTTTCATTTTGTTGTACATATAACAGTAAATAAATCCTTATCTATGCAAGAATTTACATCAGAGGACCAAACAAAACTCACACTGGAAATACAACTCAAAACGCTAAAAACCGCAGATTCATTTAATGTTTTACTATTTGCCGTTTCTTTTTATCTTTTTAAATATTAGAAAGTACATCTTTATGAGTTATACATGTATTATTATTGAATTTATTTCAAAATTGTTATCTTTATTTTTAAATTGTTTATTATTTTTATTTTTATGCTACAAGTCAACGCGATTAAAAACAGGATTTATGGATTTAACATCATTACATCACCAAATGAATGGCCTTAATAATGACTTTAATTATCAACATTTATTATATTTCCTTGGATTACTTCTTGATTTAAGAAATGTTTTTTTTACCCATATGGTTGAAAATTACCTAGTTAATATTTTTGATATGAGCACATATCACGTTTGCATTGCAACGATTGTTTCACAGCTGCTTCCTGTATTTTTCCGTCTGTGACATCATTAAACGATTGTACGTGATGTCACTGTTGCTTGCCGTCGAAAGAGAAGTGGGCCGTTTTCTGACTATTTGTACGCGAATCAAATGGAATAGAATGGGTAATAAAGAATTTATTACAGTCGAAACTGTGTCATATGACTTTTACAAAACTCGTGCAAATTTGTATATAACGCTCGCTCTCGCTCGGGCAATACAAAAATTCACACTCGTTGCGTAAAAGTCATATGACACACTTCCTCTGAAAAAAATAGTAAATGTCATTATTTGTACTCAACGTTGATAACTCACCCTAGCCAATTGAGTCTCAATTAATCCCATATAATCCAATATAACACAGTAAATTGAAAAGAGTTACCTCCCTGCACCCTCACTCCGTGCTAGGTGGCTTAACCCAGTGACATCACCTCTTTCTCCTGAAGCCTCCACGCAAGCAGCTCTCAGACTCGCAGGAGAGGAGTGGGAGGGGTTTACAGACAGTGAGTTATCAACAGTGAGTATAAATAATGATGCTTAATGAAAAACGTACTTTTATTTACATACTCTAGTTGATAACTCACTGTAGCCAGGATGCCACTGAAAGAGGTGGGCTGCGAGTCAACCCAAGAGCATCCTCGGTTGCCAATGGTTTTATGTATGTTCCTTTCCTCTCCACTGTATCACCAATGGGAAACCTTATCAGAGAAATATGTACTCAAATTACCCCCAAATTGCACGTCACGCGATGGTGCACGAACTGGACTACGTGCTGAGTCACTCGAGTGATCAGCCACGGAACCGACGATAACCAGAATTGTAGAACGTTCCACTGGAACTGTGGTCCGCGGGGAAGATGGGAATGTGCAGGTAAGCATCCTGATGGTCTAGAGATATCATCGTGTCCGAGGACTCCAGTAATCGCATTACTGACGACATGGTCAAGAGTCGAAAATAGTCCGACGAACAAGGTAAGAGTGGTTGAATTCCTTTAAATCGTGAATCAGCCGGCATTTATTCGAGTCCCTCTTGAGTCGTATGTTCCACCACCGCCCCCTTTGAGGTTTGGAAATGAGAATCTCCACTGTTCAATCGTCAAGATGAGCCGGCTGTGATTCTTATTCTTCTTCTTGGTCAGGCCTGACTTGGACTGACGGTGATCCGATGGTGAGCTGGCCGGTGAACGATCCTCGGGTATGATAGGCGGGTCTTTATGAGGCTACAAACTAGGTGAGTCCAGCCTCACCAGCACCGACAGCAAACAAATGGGAGAGGAGACTGGAGAACTGTCCGCTGTCCGTCTGCCGAGGAACGTGACTCTCTCTCAGATCTTCTGAGGACTGCACGGTACACATTGTGCTGCCCCGACGTAAGTGGCAAGCACTCCAAGCAGTGGTTAACATCAGTACACGCTGTGCGGCAAAGGCGACAGAAGTCGTGCCAGTCATACAATGATGACTTCCTAATGCCGCACCATCCACAAACACCCGAGTAGGGCTAAGCCATTCCGACAGTGAGACACACTGATCGACGCGAGAGAGAAAAAAACGGTAACACGCATCGGACTGGACACACACGCACACGCATGCAAAGCAAACAATACAGACGCTGCCCGCCAACCAATCATTAGTGCAGAAGTCACACCTCCTAAACGACGCTACTAGCGAATAGCGACAGTTTTCCGATCACGTGCCAAGCACAAGAGTACGAGCCTGCACAAGCTGCATGAGTTACAATAGAAAACTCTCCAGTCAAGGCAGCGAGAAGCGCTGACCTAGATAACCCGCAACAGTTGAGATGCACACTGTAGAAGAAGAAAAAACTCTCTTCAAGCCCAGGCAGGGAAAGAAAAGCATCAATAACACATCAAAAACTCTGGTCGAGGGTATTCAATTGAATATATTGCAAAACTCTGAGAGCTAGCCAAATTGGCGTCAGTCTTGTGACGTTACTGGACTCAGCCACCTAGCGGGGAGCAAGGGTGTAGGGATGTAACTCGTTTCAATTTACTGTGTTATATTGGTCGAGTGATTAATTATCAACTAGAGTATGTAAACAATCTCTATTTATCTTTTGTCAAGAACATACATGTATCATTAAAATTAACGTAATTATACTTCATGCACTATGTCCACAGGTTACCAATCTTCAAGCACAGTTGTTGCCAATCTGCACAGCTACACATACTACAACTTTACAATCATGACCACCACATCAGCAGGAACCTCTGCATATGTTGCTCTCAACAAAGCTGTTCGCACAGGAATTTCAGGTAGAAGACGTCCTGTGATTTCAAGTTTACTCTACAATGAAGAATATGTCTATCTGAGCAATGTGTGTCTGTAAAGTAGAGGGCAATATACTGTTTCACTCTCTTATGGATATTGTTTAGCTGATTGTGAAAGGGGTTGAGGGATTTTAAGTTGCTTCATTGCATGAATGCAAAACATATTTTTATCTTATAATAAAAGGAAAGAGTTCTCGATTTATTTCATAACATGCTTATGAAAGAGAGATTGAGATAACATTTTATCATATAATGGAGGGTGTTATCGATGCAATAAAGCAATCAGATAAACTTGGTATCCACATCTGATAAATATGCAAAACAGGTCAAAGGTCAAATACACGAACTACTTTCGCAGATTTCCACTCTTTTCATGCGAATCCTAAAACTGATTACGAATCATTGAAAAGCGTAATCGGGAGTTTACCCAAGTATTTCCGCTTGATATTCGAAATCACGAAATCATCTGATATGGTAGAATCTACACTATGTGCATTTATAGTGTTAACAAAGTGAAGATAATTGTTGATTTGTTTTAAAAATCATTCAAAACTTCAGTGCGCTATTGACCAAGAGCATCAACAAGTAGCTGCAGTGTCCTGTGTACAAAATAAATCTCGATGTGTCGGTGTGTGACCTACCGATGCGCCGAGTCGATCGCATTAGCATTTTGGTTGTTCTTGAGGGATGAGAATACAGTATTAGGTACATTAATAGGTACTTATTGTCATAAACTAGGGAAACAACCCCACCTCACAAATAATTACCGTTATAGTGCGAAAGATACTGGTTATGCAGCAATCTGAATCAGCCCGGCAACGCAGCTTCCAAAACGTTGAAAGTAGAGTTACTTCCCTTGTTCTAGCAACGTGACCAAATTATTTATTCATGTGTGGTTTAGATAGAAGCTTATGAACTGATTGAAAATATCTCCATGAACAAGAAACCAGGGACCAATGGTTAATTTTTGAAAGAATCGCGCACATGTGTTTTTAAATTGTTTTAACTAAGAACTATTTTAGGCACTTCACAGCCGATGTCGTGACCATCACTTTCATGTACCGTCTGTGATATTACTCCACTAAAACTAGGTCAATTCTCTTTCCACTTTTACCACACAAACACCCTTATTTTAATAATGACATATATGATAAAGAGATTATTAACCTTGTGTGTTTCCGTATCATTAATAGCCAGAGGCTCGCATAATACAATTTTTATTCCAAAAATATTATATTAATGATATGGAAACACACTTGGTTAATAATCTCTATTCATTATTTAAATACCAACGCCTACACAGGACCAAAAGTGGTTCAATCCATTTGCCGGATCCTTTCGAATTCTCCAAAATTTTGGCGGATCTTGAAGAATGCGGAGAATCCGGAGGGATCCGGTAAGCGGATTCCACCATTTTTTTTCCTGTGTTACCTCCTCTCTAGGTATGCTATTTCAACGTTAACACAGGCGAAACTTAAAACAGTGGAGTAGGGGATGTGTAAAATCCCTCTCCAAATGGCAGTAAGTTATTTCAGATAAAAACAGACGAGCATATTATATTATAATTTTTGCATTGTATATATATATATACATGAGATTTACACAATGAACAGATGTTATTTTTGTTTTATTTGGGAACACCATGCATGTATGTGCAATAGTAAAAAGTCTTGCAAATGAATTCTCAACAGTATCATCTTGCCTACTCGGTTTGATTTGGATTATTTAGTACTAGAAAATGATTGGTCAATAAAGTAATTGTTTAATTCCAGGACCTGCTGAACCAACAGATCTCCATGCTACTGTAAAGAGTTCAACTACGATAACTCTGTTTTGGACTCCAAGCAAACACCAGTATGGACAAACCAGTTACATCATTGTTGTGTATGGAAATCTAGATCAGAGGACAAATAACTTCACTGAAGTTGAAACCTTAAATGTCACAGGTTTGGTTTCATTTAAGTTTTAAACAAACTATTTACATATATATGAATTTAGATCAGAGGCTAAAGACAGTCATACCTCAACTTCAACGTGAAACCCTAGTTCCATTTCATATATACATTTTTTTATGTTTTACAGTACATCAAGCCTGACTCCCGAGGAGGTCTGACGTGACCGAGGGAGTCAGTTCCGATTGTCCTTGTATTTCACATAATGACCTCACCATGAGTAATTAAGTGTTTTATTATACCGAAATTATTGTTTTTCCTCTTCAGACTACAGTATGTATTTTCCTTATTTGTCAAATCGAACCCATCAGCTGACTTCATCTTGAAAGCGAACGTCAAAACAAACAGTCACGTGACAAATCACGTGACGAGTCAATATCTCAGGTCAGTGACAGAAATTTGTGTCACAAAACTGACCTCATAACTGGAATCGGAGGTCAATGTACAAATTTATTTTTCGATCACTTGGTGTGAACTGGCCAATGATATTCTTGCAAATTTAATAGAGGTATAATACTTCTTTTTGTTTAAAGGTTACCAATCTTCAAGCACAGTTGTAGCCAATCTTCTCAGCTACACATACTACAACTTTACAATTATGGCCAGTACCCTAGCTGGAAACTCTACATGTGTTGCTCTCAATCAAGCCATTAGAACAGGAACTGGAGGTAGATGGCTTCGGTATCTTACTTTTACTGAGCTAGATGGATCTGACCCTATATTCAACCCTTTGTTACATTCATTAAAACCTTCAGCTGTTCTTTGAGGGGCATTCCTATGTTACTTAGAAGTGAAACGAATAAAGTCAATGTTGGTCGCCACCAACTGGGTCACCCAAAGCTGAAAATTCCTATATTATGGTATCATGGGTTCCGTCAGGAAAACCTGTAATAAGATAACCCACATGACATTGTTGTCAACAGAAGATACTATAAGGAGAACCGTGATACCGAGGATATGGTAAGGTTGTGGACCCTTAATAGGAAGGAAAACCCCGAGGACAACCTTACAATATCAGAGGTATTATAGTTTCTCCATATTATCAACCAGTTTTAAATGTAAAACAGGCTTAGTTATCGTGTTATATTGAGGATCCCTGGTAAATAGAATCTGTATGTTATCAGCCGCGCTGTATGAGTTGCTTTTGTACCGTGCAGTCTTATCTGCCTCGTTGGCTCAGTAGACTAAAGCACTAGCTCATGTACTACAAGTGTTAGCGGATACGGGTTCGAGACGCACTTTCTTCAAAACATTTCCTGTTAATATTCTGTCATAAATTTGAGAAATTATTCAAAATTAGTCAAAGTTACTTTCAATCCGTCATCTTACCAAATATATCAGAGTTTACCATCATTGTAATTCCTTTTGTCAGGGTTTAAAACTGCCTGTGTAAATCCTCGTACCGGTTGATAGGTTAAGAAAGGTAGTTTCAAGTATCAGGTTATATGGCTAGTAGGATGATACTGTACTGTAGATTGGACCTACGAACAAAAGACAGGCGACTTATTGCCAGCTTTGGTCAATCCTAAACAAAAAATGTACTTGCTATTGCATTTTAAGACTGCACTAGGTATTATCAGGCAATCTAATGGTCAGTTTACATCATACTAGGCAACATGCTGCCATCCTCATATATCAAGTCTCTTCATTTGTTATGTGTTTCTAACAAGACTCAGATTACCTGACCTGATAACAATGAAAATTTCCAGGGGTGATATATGTAGAGTATCGAAACATTCAGCCCTATACGGAATTGATACATAATAAGTGAGTTATTTAAAAAAAAAAAAATAGTTATCATCCAATCGGGATTCTAAGAAATATAAAAGCTTATGAAACAATAGGTATTTACAGGTATTATAACGATCTATGATATACCACATTTAATTTTTCGTGAGAAGGGTGTGAGGTGATACATAAAGGCGACCTGAATTTATTAGTTCAGCCCAAATAATTAATATGAAAAGTCAACTTTTTGTTGTCCAAACATTTAAACTAAGTGACGGGAATAATAAATTAACTTCAGTATTTATAAAATTATTCATTAGGATGATAAATTCAGAAACGTCTTTCAAATGATTTCTGAACAATGTCGTTTTCCCTATCAGTACCGCCTGCACCAAGGAACCTCTACGCCACTTCCACCAGGCCCTACATTGTGAATCTATCCTGGACATCATCAGAACATCAGGCGGGTCCGACCACCTACCTCATTGACGTTAACGGGGAATTACAACAGGGATCCGGCAATTACATCAACGTTCAAAACCTGAATGTACAAGGTAATCAAATATAGAGAATAGAGTCAAACATTGTATCCTATATACAGCTGACTTCAGACGAGCAACGGGGGATTAAAAAAAATATACCAAATCAAGTTTGATAGGTATGACCTGATCAATAATCTAATCTATCTTTTCTGATTTACAGTATACACATATTTAATATTGAGATTGAAAGAATTGATAAGGTTTACCTTGATCGGAACTTTGCATTTGTATTCAATTAATCACATCGCTCATGTGTTTTCATGAATAATCAAACATCACATCACCAGGCGTTTTTAGGGGACATAATATTTTCAATTAATTGTATTTTACTTCTGAGGTTTAAAAAAATACACAACAAAATGATATTGATACGTGCTTAAATGTTATGATTCAGTTGTTCGTAATACTCTCCAAAATATCATTTTGACCATGTGTGTAGTTGTCGTATGATACATGTATATATTCAGCTCATTGTCATACATGAGAGGCCTATATCAACAGTTCAGTACGAAAAGTAATATTATCCAGGACCAATCAATGTCTTTTCCTTGTCAGGATTTTCAAATATTTCCCTGATTGTGCAAGATCTTCTCAGCTACACGAACTATAGGTTTACCATCAGGGCTAAAACACCAGCAGGAGAATCCAACACTAGAGACACAGTAGTAAGAACACAACCTGAAGGTAAAGTGATTATTAGCATCTTATAAACTCGTTAAAAGGACAGTTTGATCTTCTTACCTTAATAAATTGACTGCTTTATTCATGGATTGCTACTATTACAATTTCTTGAATCCTGAAACAGTTATTACACAAGAGAAGCTCAATTACTGTTCAACTAACTTGGAGTTACACGGATTCACCAACGACGTCTGATCTTTTCGATATAGCAAATCGACTTCTTTTTCTACAGCTGCTGATCCTCCCCAGAACCTGAAGGTTGAGGATGTCAATGCCTCCTCTGTGAGATTATCTTGGATGCCCAGCAAGCATCAGTGTGGAGTCACAGACTATATTGTTGATGTGGAGGAACAGCCTCATCTACAGGCTGAGTTCTATGTACTGAATAGGACGATCACAGTGCATGGTAATGTTTCTTGGATTACAGATAGGCATTCCACTTGGTGACATGATTGATGCAGACCAAAATACATCTTTACACATTTTAGATCATGTTTCTAAAAAAGGAAAGAAGCAATCCATCCTTAGAAAGTTAACGTCAGTTCTTTTTTAAAACGGAAATATGATCATAACATATTGTGCTTCACTTTGATAAAATTGTGTAGATTTCAATATTTATATAAATATAAGCGGTGGATCTGATGGTGATATATATCTTTTAAATGCCTAACACAATTCCTGTCAGTTGTCATGTTTTGCGGCATATACCAAAAAGCTCTTTCAAAGAAACAAGTAACTGCATTTAATATAGTACTGACTCACTGTGTATATATTTCAGGTTTTCACAACAACTCGATTGACATTGCTGATCTGACGAGTTACTGGAAATACACATTTTCTGTCCGTGCAAGGACTTCAGTCCCGCCAGATTCGGTACCAGTCACTGCCCAGAAACAAACACTGCAATATTGTACGTTACGTTGAAATCACATTTTCTTAAATATCCGTTATAAATGGTTTACTAACGATTGTTTAAAAAGAACACAGGGATTACAGGGTATAACACGAGATATTTGTTCAGGGAAACCGATTCTCAAAAACAAACACCCTTTTGTGTGCATCCTATTTCAAAATACAATACTATTTTTTTTCTCCCTATACCTGGTACCTTACATGACTACTTTTTTTAAAATATACATGTAAGAAAACGTACAAATTACCAAATAGATAGTATTCAATAATAAACAACCATTTACTGGAATGAAGATGCTTCTTGTTCTCATGTTATCTTCATTTTGTAGCAAGTTCTCGTTTTTCAGTAGACATTTAACTCTCTCTGAGGTTCAAACCTATTATTCAAATGCTTCACTTCCATTGTATGTATTAAAAACAAGAGTTGGTTAGCAACACATATGTTCTTTGGCATGTTTTACATCTCATTTGTACATTACAATGTGATCCAAAAAATAAAATGGAGAAAATAAGTTCCCTATTGCCCTGTGCAGATACTATTTCAGCTCCTGGACCTGTGACATCCCTGACTTTCTCACCTGTCCGCGGAGATTACTCGAGTTTGATCCTGCACTTCACCTGTTTAGCACCAGATGAGAGACATGGAGACATTACCCACTACATCATAAATTATACAATAGGCACGGAACTCTCGGGCAGCAATTGTGGCGTAAGTTGATAAAAGCAGCTTTTTTGTGGTTTGTCCATTGAACTTTACAATGATTGAACTTCCTATAACCACTATCGTAGATCACATTCAGTAGAATAACTCAACATACGTATCAAAGAACACAGATTCAGATTCTTTATTAGGTCTTCAAGACGTATTTAGGTCTTCAAGACGTATATCTCGAAGACGTATTGTTATTATCCTGATTATTTTTTATTTTATTATTCTTTGTACCAAATTTTGTTCAGCAGATTACTCAGTAACGGCTGGGCCGATTTGAATTAAATTTTCGGGAAAGGTAGCCTGTAACCAAACTTAGAGGACACTTTTTTACTTTTTTGATATTCGACTTCTTTCTTGAGTTATCTCCCCTTGAAGTTGAAACTTTAAACCTCAATAGCTCGAAAATTTACCAAGTTATTTTCAAAATACTTTCACCAAAATGTGGGCAACAACATTCCCCATCGATTAGACCTAGTGCGAATTTCGGCCGTAATAATAGGTTTTTTGCTATTTTGAAAAAACTGAAAATTTGGTGCACTTTCGCGGGTTTGACGGTACGCGTCTTCAAAAATCTTCTTCTAAATCACGGCAATACATACAGATATGTGTGATAGCTCATTCGAAAGCAAAGACAACGTAGAATATAATTTGCTAACAGAATTTTGAATTTCGGCCTAGAATTCGAGTAATCTGCCCTTGAATATGGTCCTTTTTAAAAAGGGCGTTTTTCGGCTGCAATTTCAAAGGGGCAATTCTCTTTAAATAATTGACTTATGTCAAAGTCATTGATGTCCATCTCTTTATAATAAACAGCTTAACAATTCCATAATACATCAATATCATATAAAAGTTGATAGTTTCGGAACAATTTGCAAAAAAAGTTTTAAAAAATGATTTTGAGCATTTCAAAAGGGTATATCATGCGGAGATATGTTCAATAGCTCATGCAGAAGTCGAACCGTCATTTAATCAGGACAATAAACTTCATGTACGTATCTGTCTTTATAATATATGTATTATTAATGTATGTATTTTAATCGGAATAATAATTCATTTTCAGGTATAGAGATACTTCCTCTTGGGGCGCATTTTACATATTTTACGAGTGCTTCAAATAAATTGAAATACTGATACATTTAAAATTTGATTTACAAACGCAACTTGTCACCTCATTGACTTAGGAAAATTTAGTCTTTTCCCTTTCTCTAGTGTCAACATCCACATATATTTATTTATTTCATTTATTTTCATTTAAACATTTTAAATGTTGCTACAAATGTTGCTAACAGTGCGCTAGGGCCTGATTAAAATTTCCGAGTTTACTTGTCGTTTTCTACGGTGGCAAAGAATGGCCATCTGCTTTTTATCTTGCAAATTTCGAGATTTCGAGAACATTAGTTGAAATTTCAACATATGAAGTTGAAATTGCAAGATAGTAAGTTGAAAATTCAAGTTACAAATCACGCAAGTATCTAGAAATTTCAATATTTGAAGATGAAATTTCAAGATACAAAATTTAAAAACAGATGGCCCCACTATGTCACCGTAGTTTTCCGATTGGAAAAACAACAGGCAAACGAAGGTCATACAAACCCAGAGATCTGATTGGGTAGATTATTACATGCTATGCTATTACATGCTGTGCTATTTTGACGTCGATGTCTCACGGATGTCAGAGTTTTATACATCAGTTGATATTTGAGGTCGTCGTGTCAACAACTAACCTTGTTAGATTTGAAGGCATTTAGTACATGTCACTTTCAGGTTTGTCAGTAGTTTATCTTCTGACATTTGATTAGATTTGTATTCTTATGCCAACTTTGCTCTCGCAAATTATGTAGTATTTTAAACTTCAAGTTTTGTGAACCAAATGACCAAATGATTCGGATTAAACTAAAGCGGAAACTTTCTTACAAAGGTCATCATGAATACAAGTTTGTCAATCCCAAAAATATTGAAGATGCATTATCGTTTTTGAAAACTAACAACGGTTACTATAAAGATGTAGAATTCAATAATGATTGGGTAAACCCACATGATGTCATTGAGGTTGATGGCGAGACTGAAAGTTCCAGTAATAATGATGAATTATGCTCTGAAGATAATTTACCAACTTGTAGTGCGCAATCCTATGACAAGCCAACTTCTGGTGTGCAATCGTATGACCAACAGGCTGTTGATGGTGAAGAACATCGGTTACTGCTTGACACATGTCTCCAACCAGTTGATATTGGGCAAGAAATTCTGGATAACAATTTGGACAATATTGTTAATATCTCACCTTGTGAAAATAATAAGCCTGTATCAATAGCTTGTGATGAAACTAACGAAGCCAAATGTTTTCCTACTTTATTCCCTACAGGGACACCAACATTTCATGATCAAAGAGAGGAAAGGTTAACTTTAGGGAGGTATTTTAACAACAGACTTATGAATTCAGATAATAGATTTGCCAAAAACACTGATTATATTTTCTATGCCCAATATCTATCTGAGTTAGAGATGGTGAAGTCGAATGTGTCTGTGACAATACGTAAGGGTAAGACTTCTGGAAGGTCGATGAACATAACCTCACAGTCACTGATGGATAAGGAATCTCTTTCAAAAATTCTAAAGCAGGACTTAGGTTATAAATTCCTTAAGCCAATAAGGGGGACTCCTCCCTTCTGGCAAGCTGCCCAGAAAGATTTATTTGCCATGATTAGACAGTTAGGAATTCCTACTTGGTTTTGCTCATTTTCCTCAGCTGAGCTTAGATGGCCAGAAATAATTGAATGTATCCTTCGTGAAATGGGCGACACCACCAGTAAAGCTGAGCAACTCGATTGGAATACTAAATGTAGCATTCTCAGACAAAATCCAGTAACGTCTGCCCGAATGTTTGATCGGAGATTTCATTGCTTTTTGAATGATGTCATCATGTCATCTGCAGCCCCTATTGGGAAAGTTGTGGATTATTTCTATCGGGTTGAGTTCCAGCAGAGAGGATCCCCGCATACTCATTGCTTATTTTGGATCGAAAACGCTCCAAAAATTGGAACTGATCCAAATCATGTGGTTGTTGATTTCATTGATAAATATGTTTCGTGTGAAATGCCTGATGTTGATGCAGATATTCATGAAGTTGTTGACAGTGTTCAAAAACACAGTAAAAGACATTCAAAATCTTGTCGCAAAACTGGTAAAAATTGTAGATTCAACTTTCCACGAGCTCCATCTTGTCAAACATTTGTAAGTCAGCCAGAAAATAATGAAAATACCAAAAAAGTTGAAGATTTACCTAAAGATTCAGATGGAAACCCTGATTTTAGGTGTTTGAATGACGTTTCGAAATCTGGTAAAATGATGCCGAAAATTGCAGAAATTATATTAAAAAGAATTTGGGAAGAAATAAATGATGAAAACAAAATATATGAGTGTACAGAAGATTTGTTTGATGCAATTGGTATAAGTCAAAGTGTATTTGAAAATGCAATAACTACACTTGGTAAAAGGACCAGTTTGACATTGCAAAGACGTCCATGTGATGTTTGGATCAACCAATATAATCCTGCGCTATTGAGATGTTGGGATGCAAATATGGACATCCAGTTTGTCCTTGATGCCTATTCCTGTGTGGTTTACATAATATCATACATCAGCAAGGCAGAGCGGGAGATTGGCCTACTCTTGGGTCAAACTGAAAAAGAAGCCCGGAATGAAGGCAATGTTAACGCTAAGGAGGCACTTAGAAAAATTGGACACAAATATCTTACACACAGGGAAGTCAGTGCACAAGAATCTGTATACAGAGTGTGTAATTTACATCTCAAAGAAGCTTCTCGACTAGTGCAATTCATACCTATTGGTATGGAAACCGTACGGTTGAGTTTGCCAATTCAAACTATTAAGCAAAAATTGTCCTCTGGTGACATCAGTGAAGATGAGATGTGGGCAACTAGCATGATTGATCGGTACATCAACAGACCCAATGAGTCCGAAATGGAGGACCTGTGTTTGGCCAAATTTTGTTCAGAGTATAGAGTTGTGTCGCCATCCGAGGTTTCTCGTGTTGATAAAGATAAACGGAAAACCCCTTTAACAAAACTAAAAAAGAATCTTGGTTACATGCAAAAACGATCAAATAGTAAACCAGCAATAATACGCTATCCCCGTTTCTCTAAAATTAAAGACTCTGAAAAATTCTATCAAAGCATGCTACAGTTATTTTTGCCTTATCGAGTTAATGAACATCTAAAACCTCTTGCATTTGAAACTTTTGAAAAGTTCTATTTAGAAGGATCTGTGAAAATCAACAACATAATTAAACCCGTGAAAATAATTGTTGATTCAAATAAAAGCATTTTTGAGAAGGATGCTGAAGAAATTGACAATGCAGAAGCAGTTCTGGAAAGTGGTGGATGCTTTGAGGACGCATGGTCACAAATAAGTCCCGAGACAGAACTTGAAAGACACGAGTGTGAAGCATTGGCAGAAAATGTGGATGATGAGGGTGACTGTGATGAGAATATTCCTGATTTGTTGAACACGGAAAATAGGCAATATACAACCGATACTGTAGTGTCCGCATCGTCAATTTCTAAAACTGATGCCCAAAGACTCTTGCTTTCGTTGAACACGGAACAGAGCAAAATATTTTATAAAATTAGACAGTGGGCTTTGAATAAACGAAACGGACATCGGTTGGAAGCATTTTACCTTTGCCTTCATGGCCCAGGTGGCACTGGTAAATCCATGCTGATAAGAGCAATCAATTATGAATGCAACCGTCTTCTTGGCAAAATCCGAGAACATCCTGATGACATATCTGTGTTGCTCACTGCTCCAACTGGTGTTGCTGCTTTCAACATCCATGCTCAAACCATCCATAGTGCCCTTTCAATTGGCATTGATGCACATTTGCCGTATGTTCCTTTGAGTGAGGAAAAACTCAACACCCTACGGTGCAAATATCGAAGCTTGAATTTACTAATCATCGATGAAATATCAATGGTTGACAATAAACTGTTAACCTACATTCATGGAAGGTTGAAGCAAATCATGCAAACATCAGATGACATACCCTTTGGTAACGTCTCTGTGTTAGCTGTTGGTGATTTTTATCAACTTCCACCAGTTAAAGGTAAACCCTTATTTGCTGAAAACCTGGGAACGGATTACTGGAATGATTATTTTACTAAGGTTGAATTGACTGAAATTATGAGGCAAAATAACAGAACTTTTGCAGAAATGCTTAATCGCTTACGAATTCGAAAACGTAATGAACCTTTAGATCCGCAAGATGAGAGAATCCTCAAGAGTCGTGAAACTGGTCAAAACTTAGACTGTATTCATGTATTTCCTGAAAACCTGGGAACGGATTACTGGAATGATTATTTTACTAAGGTTGAATTGACTGAAATTATGAGGCAAAATAACAGAACTTTTGCAGAAATGCTTAATCGCTTACGAATTCGAAAACGTAATGAACCTTTAGATCCGCAAGATGAGAGAATCCTCAAGAGTCGTGAAACTGGTCAAAACTTAGACTGTATTCATGTATTTCCTACAAATGCTCAAGTTGATGAAGTCAATTTGCGAATGCTTAATTCAAAGTGTGCAGATATCATTGCAATTGATGCTGACGACATTTGCAAACAAAAGAACACGGGTGTTTTGATTAGCAAATCTAAATCCAAATGCGGTACATTTGCTCTACCAAAGACAATCAATATTGCAGTAGATGCCAGAGTCATGCTAACGAGAAATGTGGACACTGCGGATGGTCTTGTGAATGGAGTATTTGGCTCAGTAGTGCACATACTTTTCAAAGAGGATGAACAGAAACCTAAGGCAATTTTCATTGTATTTGATGATCCTACAGTTGGCACTGAATTGCGGAAAAAGACCATCTTTCCACATAATGTGTCTGTATTGAGCACTCCAATCGTAATGCAAGAAGAGTCCTCCAGAAGTGGAGCTGGAGTTCGTCGGCAGTTCCCATTAAAACTTGCATGGGCCTGTACGGTACATAAGACCCAAGGATTGACTTTCAATGAAGTTGTTGTATCATTTGAGGGCATTAGAACAGCAGGCCAAGCATATGTAGCCTTAAGTCGAGTAACCTCATTAGAAGGTCTGGTAATCAAAAAATTTGATCCAAACAAAATCTATTGCAATGAGGAAGTTACAAATGGATTGTTAAGAATGCAGAAATTTATTAAAGACCCCTTTATTTGTCATCCAAAACCAGACCTTACTCTTGTGTTACACAATATTCAGGGCTTGGACGCTCATTTCCATTGCCTGAAAAATGATAACAGGTTTACAGATGCAGAATGTATTTGTCTCACAGAAACTTGGATATCTGATGAAAATATTTGTACAAACTCTTTACCACCGTATAGTTTTCACCATCAAAGTAGGAGATCATCCTATGATAATTCAAACAATATGTATTCTTCATTGAAATCTCAATTACATGGTGGTGTTGGCATGTTTGTCAAAGATGTAATTGTAGAAACTTTGAAATACGATTGCAATTTAGAACATCTCAGTGTTTACTTGCCAGCATTTTACATTGTTGTTGTGACAATATACAGACCACAGCAATACAAAATCTCTGAATTCAAGAAGAACCTATCATTGTTGATTAGAAGGTTTAAAGATTCGTTAGAAAGTGGAATCTTAATATTTGGTGATTTCAATGACAACTTGCGTACATCATCTTCTGTGCAAGATTTATTCGAATCACACGGCTTCATGCAACATGTATCCGAATCTACAACAGAAGATGACACTATCATCGATCATGTTTATTCCAGAAATATTCGGACTGTTTCTGTGACAATATTGCCTACGTTTTACAGTTTTCATGAGGGCATCAAAGTAAACATTTGCAAATAATAAAGGTATTATTTGCACATGAAACTGAAATAGGAGGTCAAAGGTGTTTTTTTTTTATTCATGACTGTTAAGTGTTTTTGGTATCTGGTTTTACATTTTTGCATTTAGGTAATGGGTGTAGGCACAGTGCACAGTTAATTTATTGTTGTTTTTAATCTTGGCACAATCTTGACTGCAGCTTTTTCATTGAATATGTTTTGCGTGTATAAATGTTGGACTCCTGCAATCAAGATGACTTGGCACTATGCCTGTCTTGACTGCAGTTTTTTCATTGAATATCTTTTGCGTGTATAAATGTTGGACTCCTGCAATCAAGATGACTTGGCACTATGCCTGTCTTGACTGCAGTTTTTTCATTGAATATCTTTTGTGTGTATAAATGTTGGACTCTTGCAATCAAGGTGACTTGGCACTATGCCTGTCTTGACTGCAGCTTTTTCATTAAATGTTTTTTGTTTTTAAATGTTGGACTCCTGCCATCAAGATGACTTGGCACTACGCCTGTCTTGACTGCAGCTTTTTCATTAAATGTTTTTTGTTTTTAAATGTTGGACTCCTGCCATCAAGATGACTTGGCACTACGCCTGTCTTGACTGCAGCTTTTTCATTGAATATCTTTTGCGTGTATAAATGTTGGACTCCTGCAATCAAGATGACTTGGCACTATGCCTGTCTTGACTGCAGCTTTTTCATTAAATGTTTTTTGTTTTTAAATGTTGGACTCCTGCCATCAAGATGACTTGGCACTACACCTGTCTTGACTGCAGCTTTTTCATTGAATATCTTTTGCGTGTATAAATGTTGGACTCCTGCAATCAAGATGACTTGGCACTATGCCTGTCTTGACTGCAGTTTTTTCATTGAATATCTTTTGCGTGTATAAATGTTGGACTCCTGCCATCAAGATGACTTGGCACTACGCCTGTCTCGACTGCAGCTTTTTCATTTAATATCTTTTGCGTGTATAAAAATGTTTGACTCCTGCAATCAAGATGACTTGGCACTACGCCTGTCTCGACTGCAGCTTTTTCATTGAATATCTTTTGCGTGTATAAATGTTGGACTCCTGCAATCAAGATGACTTGGCACTACGCCTGTCTCGACTGCAGCTTTTTCATTGAATATCTTTTGCGTGTATAAAAATGTTTGACTCCTGCAATCAAGATGACTTGGCACTACGCCTGTCTCGACTGCAGCTTTTTCATTGAATATCTTTTGCGTGTATAAATGTTGGACTCCTGCAATCAAGATGACTTGGCACTACGCCTGTCTTGACTGCAGCTTTTTCATTGAATATCTTTTGCGTGTATAAATGTTGGACTCCTGCAATCAAGATGACTTGGCACTATGCCTGTCTTGACTGCAGTTTTTTCATTAAATGTTTTTTGTGTATAAATGTTGGACTCCTGCAATCAAGATGACTTGGCACTACGCCTGTCTTGACTGCAGCTTTTTCATTGAATATCTTTTGTGTATAGATGTTGGACTCCATCAAAGTAAAGATTTGCAAATAATAAAGGTATTATTTGCACATGAAACTGAAATAGGAGGTCAAAGGGGTTTTTTGTATTCATGACTGCTACAGTGTTTTTTTGTATCTGGTTTTACATTTTTGCATTAAGGTAATGGGTTTAGACACAGTGCACAGTTAATTTATTGTTGTTTTTAATCTTGGCACAATCTCGACTGCAGCTTTTTCATTGAATATCTTTTGCGTGTATAAATGTTGGACTCCTGCAATCAAGATGACTTGGCACTACGCCTGTCTTGACTGCAGCTTTTTCATTGAATATCTTTTGCGTGTATAAATGTTGGACTCCTGCAATCAAGATGACTTGGCACTATGCCTGTCTTGACTGCAGTTTTTTCATTAAATGTTTTTTGTGTATAAATGTTGGACTCCTGCAATCAAGATGACTTGGCACTACGCCTGTCTTGACTGCAGCTTTTTCATTGAATATCTTTTGTGTATAGATGTTGGACTCCATCAAAGTAAAGATTTGCAAATAATAAAGGTATTATTTGCACATGAAACTGAAATAGGAGGTCAAAGGGGTTTTTTGTATTCATGACTGCTACAGTGTTTTTTTGTATCTGGTTTTACATTTTTGCATTAAGGTAATGGGTTTAGACACAGTGCACAGTTAATTTATTGTTGTTTTTAGTCTTGGCACAATCTTGACTGCAGCTTTTTCATTGAATATGTTTTGCGTGTATAAATGTTGGACTCCTGCAATCAAGATGACTTGGCACTATGCCTGTCTTGACTGCAGTTTTTTCATTAAATGTTTTTTGTGTATAAATGTTGGACTCCTGCAATCAAGATGACTTGGCACTACGCCTGTCTTGACTGCAGCTTTTTCATTGAATATCTTTTGTGTATAGATGTTGGACTCCATCAAAGTAAAGATTTGCAAATAATAAAGGTATTATTTGCACATGAAACTGAAATAGGAGGTCAAAGGGGTTTTTTGTATTCATGACTGCTACAGTGATTTTTTGTATCTGGTTTTACATTTTTGCATTAAGGTAATGGGTTTAGACACAGTGCACAGTTAATTTATTGTTGTTTTTAATCTTGGCACAATCTTGACTGCAGCTTTTTCATTGAATATGTTTTGCGTGTATAAATGTTGGACTCCTGCAATCAAGATGACTTGGCACTACGCCTGTCTTGACTGCAGCTTTTTCATTGAATATCTTTTGTGTATAAATGTTGGACTCCTGCAGTCAAGATGACTTGGCACTATGCCTGTCTTGAATGCAGTTCTTTTTATTGAGTATTGGTTGTATGTATAAATGTTAGACTCTTGCAAAAAAGATGACTTGACACTATATGCCAGTGACTCGATAATGTGATGGCTGTTGTTTCGATATATATAAACAAATCCTTATAGTATGAAAAACGTCAATATTGTATGATAATTAACCATTGCTGTTGTACATTTTTGTCAATGATCACCTTTACAATGACTTGGATTTCGTTAAAGATTTCCTTCATACGTGACCAAGTGGTTTGTGTGTCTCTGTACTTCAAATAACTATGTCAGTGGGATCATTAATGTCCATACAAAACTGTGTCGTTCACAATTCTGCTGACTTTCTCTGACAATATTTTTATTTCTCTTTCTTTCCTTCTCAATCCCTTATTAAATTCAGTTAACACGGGACAAATTTTCCAAATGCACATACAGATGAGATGGTATTAAGTACTTGTAAATAAAGTAGTTTGGACAGAGCAATATTGCTGGTATACTTCGATCAGACATGGGTTCGAAGGTCAAGCAGAAGTCTTGAAGACCTAAGTATTGACGTGTCAATCCTAGTTACTTTTATCTTTACAGATAATCAGTAAATAACAAAGACGGAAATTGATACAGGTGGATAAAGACTAAACAATGATTATAAATAGATATGTTGGGGAGAATGCACAAAAAAAAACAACATCAATAACCAAGGGAGACAACAAATTTCGGAACACATCACCAAATTTCCACAACACAACATCAATTGGGAAACTGTCAAAACACTCTCAAACAACAAACATTACAACACACATCGCCATTTTGCTTAAGCCGTGCATATTCTTTAACATAAGCCCTCTTTGGGATCAAGGCTATTTCATCCCATCAGTTTACAACCGCTTAATCCACAAATGATTAATCCAATCTACTCACTCTGGCTTCCCCCTTTCCCCACTAATCGGTACCCTCACCCTGCTTTTGTCCTCTCATCCGCCCCACGCTAATTAACTTACTACTCTCTGGTTTCATTGTAATCACAACTTCACTTGTTCAATCTTGTCATTGTTATCTTATCTTGTTGTACATGTAATTGTTATCTATGTATCATACCAACATGTATCCTGTATATAACCTGCTGTTTCTCCATATCTTCCATTTGCTTGATAACGGTATGAGGATCTATACCGAAACGTCGCCATTGTGAAATTTGAAAGTTGAACATCCATAAAAAATATTCTTGTCTTTCTAAACATACATTTGTAATTGAAACGTTTGGTAATATCAGTCTCCTTTTGTCAGGTATTACAAACAAAATATGTTCATAGATACATTTTTGCAAATTACCCTGATCGCTAATAACTCATGCCTAAAACTGTAGATGTCAGCCATGATTCAGAATACTTCCGGAATAACAGTTGATGAGGACGGTTCATGTAATTTTTCAACACGTGTAGCTGTTACCCCAGAAAGAAACTACACTTTCACTGTAAGTATGATGAGAATATACACGACAGTCAATTACAAAGCAGCATTACCAATTATGAAACATCTTGTATTTAAAGAACACCATACATTATCATTCAGCTATTAAAACGAAAAAACTCCAGCTGCATAAATCAGCTATAATGAAGTAATATCAACAAAATTATAATCTTATGTAATATTAAACTAGTAATGAAATAGTATTACATTTGGTAAATAAATTATTTGTGTTTTCCTCTTAGATACAAGCGTTCAATACTCTCCCAGGGAAGGTTGCGTCTTTCGTGACGTTTACTCGGTATGGCTGTAAGTATAAATGTTTTTGTATTTTTAAAACTGTTAATAAATTCTCCAACAAGTGTCTCCTGAAGTTATAAATTTATAAGAGGCTAACCGTCGATATATTTAATTTTCGAACAAAAGGCGATAAATGATGGGAAAATGTGAAATTCCTTTTCACATCCAAAGTATTCACAGATTATTCATTAGTTTGCCATTTGACTTATGTCGTATTGATGAACCATATGTTTATGAAGGCAATGAAATTGGATATAGTGTACTTCATGATGTCAGGGTATTCTGCATAACCTATAGTAAAATGATATAACACACTTAGGTACCTAAAGATACCTCTACAGAGGAACTGTGCTCATGACAATACCTGAGCATTTATTTTAAGAATATACAATAACTGAAGAGATAAAGTTCATTTAATCCATTTTTTTAATTTTAAAAACATTCCTCAGGGTTATCTAAAAGGAATTATTTTTCCTAACAGTTCCTGGATCAGTCAGGGAACTAAAAACTCTCTCAAAGACGAACTCTTCTGTGACTGTACAATGGGCAACTCCGGAACATGTGAATGGGATGATTCACTCGTATCAACTCAGTGTTGAACTGGAAGGAAGATGTATCTTCAGATACTTTACTGACTGTGGAGCTGTCAATGTCAACCAAGATAATGTAAGTCTTTGGTCAACAATGTATTTGTTATTATTATGTATATGTTATTATGATAAATTATCAAACATTTTATTTCTGAATGTTAAGTGATTTTCAAAACAGGAACATTGATTAACAGTTCTGAGTGAACAAAAGTTTATTTTGTAATTTGAAAGTAGCACACTCTTTATTCCTACATGTATCTCATCAGAAATATATAATTATTCAAATCAATATCTTTGTTTTATTTCTCAGTTTATATAAGCAAATATAAGATACCCACGACAATAAAACACAGGCGGTCAATGGGACAGACATCGTGCTTTATGAGACATTAACATGCTCCTGACTGTAGACGTCAGAGTGTCGCTTAGCAAATGACATCCTTATTTACGTCACGTAGATTGTTCAAAATTGCTAGTGAATGTGTTCTATGACAGGAAACATTAATATTGTCAAAATGTATTTATACAAACAATATAATAATCCCATAGTTTTTTTATATTAAAGCGAGTAAATGTTTAAGGGCATCTCATATAAATAAAAAAAGAAGACTCGTTGTTGTGCTTTATCATAGAATAAAACAAAGCAGAGATCATAAAACACTCAGGGCTGCGCCAACTCGTCTTCTATTTCTAAAATATTTGACAGAACGTGTATGATTTTGTTAAAGGGGCAATATGTTGTCAGAACTGGTTTTATTTTATCGAGTAGTACTGACTGTTGCTAAAACTATACATAAGTATTGTGAAACAAACTTTAGCTTTTTTGTTTTTAAATTTCATCTAAAATCTTTTTTTTTTCAGAGAAAGTCAGAGAAGGAATGCAGAAACACCGGGATATCACTTACGACTAACAAGATCACACACAAGCGAGATCTACATTACATCACAATAAATAATCTCCTCTCCTACACCAATTACACTATCACTGTGGTAGCCATCAACACAAATGGATCCGGCCCTGAGTCAAATATAACATTTATGACAGAAATTGGAGGTAGAAACTTTACAAAATTGTACATGCAACTGCTCATATTCACGATGATGAAAAGATAATACAGTTAGAGCACATATTTATTTAACGTACATGTAACTATAATGCTATATCGTTTCGGCCATCACATTTGGGGTCACTTTGTGTGTATATTATTATTATTATTTAATTGATACGCATAATTTACAACGTGAACAAATGAAAAATTGCTTCCTTTGTGAACACCCTATCTGCAGTAGTAGACTTTCTTTGCTTTTGTAATATGAATATATGTTGATCCAAAATAATTTCTACAGATATATAACTTTTATCTAAGCCTTTCTATTTGTAAATAACTTCTTAATCTCCCGGTTAGTTTGATATAAGACGCATAGTAAGTACTTGTGATGATTGATCAATTTAGTTATCATTCAATTTCAGTACCTGCTGAACCAACAGATGTCCATGCTACTGTAACAATTTTAACAAAACTAACGCTGTTTTGGACTCCAAACAACCACAAGGCTGGACCAACCAGCTATATCATTGTTGTGTATGGGAATCTAGATCAGATAAACAACTTCACTGAAGTAGAAACCCTAAATATCACAGGTTTGTCTTCATTGCAATTAGTTGTAAACATGATACAAAGGTAATCAGTATTTATATGGCTATTTAAATCATATGACAAGGGAATTCATAGAACTGAAAGGTATCAATATTGTTGGTTCGTTTCATCTTTAGTTTGTGTTCTTTTATTTTATCTTATTCAAATATCTACAAATAAAATATATTATAACGGTACATTATCGGTTGCATTTATTTTAAATATAGTTCTCTGCTCTTATTGTATATGTAGGAATCACATTTAGGAAAAATGTGATACCACACAATAGGTCATTAAAATAGTCTAACAAAGTATCTTGATATACAATAATTGTTATAACACATTCTAAAAATTCATCTTTGATCAATTTCTAGCTTTGAAAAATTAGTTTAAGAATATTTTATTTCAAACTGTATTGGTATCATTTAGATATACCTAACTACATTTACTGCACGGTGTTCACAGGTTACCAATCTTCAAGCACAGTTGTAGCCAATCTTCTCAGCTACACATACTACAAATTTACAGTCATGGCCAGTACCCTAGCTGGAAACTCTGCATGTGTTTCTCTCAATCAAGCCATTAGAACAGGAACTGGAGGTAGATGACCTCTGTACATTTACTTCACCTGAGCTAGATGAATCTGACCATGTATTTGACATCCTATCATAATTTTGTGAAATAGTCTGATTGGCAACTGTGAAGGTGTAATTTGGTTATACACTGTCGGCCAAAAGAAACGCCTACCAGATATCTTATCAGAATTCTTAAAAGCTACATTGTACAGAGCGCTGTTTATTTCATGCGCAATAATACAGTTGTTGCTAGATAACGATAGTGAATTCTAGGATTCTTGAAATGCTTGCATATACAAACTATTTTCAAAAACTAACAAATAAATAATGTACATGTATTACAAGAATGAAATCTGAAAGTGATCAAAACGAAACCCGAAACGACAAAAGTTGCGACGAGACCATTGCAGTTGGAAACATCCAGAACTATCATTCAAGAACATGGCATTTCAGAATTGTTTTTGGTAAATCTAATTCGAACAATATATCATTCGAAATTTTCGGAATACATAATGCCTATGTCAGTGTACAAGATATTGCAGTTATTATCCCAAATGTAGACGCCATTGGTAAAAGTTCTATCAGGTAGGTGAATTTGCTACAGGCGACTTATTTATGACTGTGAAATGTCTTTCGAACTGGCTTAATGCCATCTGTGGTCTCGATTGGCAACATCGTGTGCCGAAATTCAATATCACAGTTTATATAACTGTCATTTAAAATTTAAAGATTCCAAAAATCATATAACACATTTTTGCTTTGGCCATGCACTCATGATTGTAAAGCCTGAACAATTCTCACAGAATATTAAAACTGGTCGACTCACTATCATGAATATGGTTTTCAAATCAATGCAAAGCATTAAAAAAGAGGAGGGATCCTGTAGCCTTTAAACTTCCGATATATCTAGCGATTCTTCCATCTACAGAATTGAGTGAGCTCCTTTAAAATCATTCGGAAATGACAAGTTGGGTCATTCGAGATTCTGAATTACGTCACCTCTTTATAAATGTCAGGCAGTGGTATTCCTGCATGGTTCCGAATAACAATCCAAAATCAAGAGTATAGTTCAACATTATATCATTGATAAAGCAGAATTGAGAAAGGTATATTGTTTTGGAACCATAACTTAACTGAAGTATTAGTGTTACAAAGAACACAATTTTATCAAAGAAGACATTTGCAAAGAGATAGGTAGGATAAACAAATTTAAGAAGCCTTTCAAACACTGTCGGACAAATAGGGACTTCTTTCTTTCCTATCAGTACCGCCTGCACCACGGAACCTCCATACCACTTCAATCAGTCCGTACATTGTGAATCTATTCTGGACACCATCGGAGCATCAGGCGGGTCCAACAGCCTACCTTGTAGAAGTTTACGGGGAATTAAACCAGGGATCCGGGACCTATACACATGTTCAAAGTTTGATAATACAAGGTACATGTTCATAATCAAATATAGAGAATTAAAAAATCAAATTAAAAAATAGTTTATCCTATATGCAGATGACTTCAGACTATAAATTAGTTAAAAGAAGACCCACATTCGTCAACCAGTTGTCCATTTTTGTTTTGGTCATTATGCTTGATCAACTGCTTTATTTGTTATTTCTTTTCCGATTCGCAGTATGCAAATATTCACTAATATTGCGATTGAATGTATTGATTAGGTTAAGCTTGATTAATACCTTGTAACTGTCTTAAATTTTTCATATTGACTGTGTGATTTCGAGTGTCTTCATTCATTATTAATGATAATTAGTGAGGAACATAAAATGTTTACATAATCGTATATTAGTTCTGGTTTTAATGTTTTTATATTTTGGACGCATGATTAATGTTAGCTAATTTAAGCGGTTTTCCAAGGAATTAAATGTCTCAATTGGAACATGTTTGTATATTAGTATATATATGCAGGTCATGATCAAATACATGATCTTATTAAACGTTGCGTACGAGACTTAACGTTATCCAAACAATCTGTCTTCTTAGGGTTTTCAAACACCTCCCTGATTGTGCAAGATCTACTCAGCTACACCAACTACAGGTTTACCATCAAAGCTAAAACATCAGCTGGAGAATCAATCACTACAGACAGAGTAGTAAGAACACAACTTGAAGGTAAAGTGAAAATTAGCATCATATGAAATCGTTAAAAGGGCAGTATGATCTTGGTATTTAATTTCAGTTCATTTACTATTCATTCATGGAGTGCCACTTTTGCAACATTTCTTACACTGGAGAAGCTATATAACTTTGGATGAATTGAGGATTACAAGGATTCACAAAACGGTTGAAGTCTTCGTTATGCAAAACACGTAAATTGACTTCTCTTTCTACAGCTGCTGATCCTCCACAGAATATGAAGGTCGAGAATGTCACAGGCTCCTCTGTGAGGTTATCTTGGTTGCCCAGCAATCATCAGTGTGGAGTCACAGACTATATTGTTGATGTGGAGGAACAGCCTCATCTACAGGCTGAGTTCTATGTGCTGAATAGGACGATAACAGTGCATGGTAATGTTTCTAAGATTACGGCATGTATTTCACTTAACTATATCATTGATGCAAATTAAGATTAATTTTTTACGGTTTTGTCCACGGTTTTGAAAAAGGACTTTAAACAGTCAATATTTTATTACCAGAAAGTTTACGAACAGTTTCTAGAATTGGAAATCTTTTGATGACACTGTGATTAACTGTCTGATATGTAGATTTCAATGATTGTAAACAGTTGATCCGATGATGATATGTATTATAGTATGCTTTAATAAATTTCTTTGAAATGTGATGTTTTTCGACAAATATCTCTTAACCTTGGAAAAGGAATTGTTAGAATTTAGCAATGTATATTGTATGTTAATATCTGTGTATCAATTTTAGGTTTTCTCAACAACGCGATTAACATTGCTGATCTGACGAGTTACTGGAAATACAGCTTTTCGGTCCGTGCAAGGACTTCAGTCCCCCCAGATTCGTCATCAGTCACTGTCAAGAAACAAACACTGCAATGTCGTACGTTACATTAAAAGTCTATGTTCTTAATATATATATTTCATAATTCAAATGTATATTTCATATTTTAAACATTAAAACTGATTTGAATTTGCAACCGTTATATCCCTGATGTTTGTATCTTGTAAAAAAATATGCATGTAATTAAAAGTCCTCAAGTTACATACTACATAATTACAATAATCACGTACTGGAAAGAGCATGGGGTGTGTTATCCTGTTATCTATTAAGCTCTAGTTTCTTAGTACAACCTTTCATTCATTTTCTGAAATTCAATCCCACTGGTGCTTCGGCAGTTGGACTAATTATGTTTTTAAATTATGAACTACACTGGTGCGTTCCAATAAAATGGATTACATAAACCTTCTAAATTGTGCTAATGTTACACCAGCCCCAGGTAGAGTTGACAACATCCAGGTATCATCTCTACCTGACAACTACACAGCAGTGAAACTCACCTGGGACTGTCCTGAGGAGAGGGAGAGACATGGACCAATCTCACACTACACTGTACAGTACTCAGACAAGGTCTGTCATGTATCCCATTTCATAGACCATGATCGTTTTAATTTGTTCATATGTACCACCTAACGTTTTAGATTGGATCTCCATTGTCGTTTTCATACACCATCACAATCATCAGATGGGTTTAAGTGTTAAAATGTGAATATGACCAGTCGTAGTGCTTATGGAGACATACTGAATATAAACATTGGACTAACTAGAGGGTCCTATCGGAGATATTGCCATTCTGTTTTTTAAAAACTTTATGTAAAAGAAGAGTTTACAAATTTAATGATAAGACATTCATGTTGATAGCATACCAACATTTTCAAAATACAAAAAGGAAAACAAATCTTTATCATTAAACTGATTAACAATGTTTTGTTGTTTCGTAGCAGAGCTATCCGCACTCGTACCGTCGATGAATGGCTTCACTCCTCATTGTTCAAAATTTTTAATAAATGTGCATTATCCTTCGTCAATTTCATCACTATTTTACCGTCAGTAATATGAGACAACTGAAATATACAACAGTCATAAGTCATAGACCTCAAATGAACTCTCTTTCTAATGGATATACAGAGAAGTTGTATTTTGTATCCTTGTGACTTTCTTATTTCTGATAAAAAGAAGCAAAGCATACTTTAAAAAAAGCTGTGTGACAAATGCATTAACCTAACCTGATCTATAGTTCAATCCTGATGCTCTTTTAAAATTCCTATAGTACTGATGGTTGTCATATTGCATACATTTTGCAAGCAATGCGATAATACCTTGATGGCTTGATAATATTTGTCTATGGCATATTGCTGGAGTGTACGTGTAGATGATGTATTAGAAATAAATTATTTTCACGAACAGAAGAGGGGTGTTAATTTCCTGATCATGCTTTTATTGTTTTGCATTATGAAGATGCCACATCTTTACGAAATGTCGAATTAAGAGTATTATTAAACATACAAGAAGTTTTAAGTGAAAATCAAATAATAGTTCCTCTGCCAGTCTTAAATTAATGCAATATCAATATCTATTGAAACTTCTTGTTATGCTTACGCAATATGTATGTTACTTTAAAGGTTAACACATTCGGTAACTTTCCTGACGGAGACCCATGTAGGGAGAGTCACACAGCTATATTTTCTGTGCATCCGGAGCAATCTTACCAGTTCACAGTGAGTACTAGTCTTTACTGACGAAGTCTGTGACGCTCATATGAAATACATTTGTGTTTAGAAAATAATTTAATAGTTACAATGACATCATACAGGTTGTCATTAGACACAGTCTTATTAAAATCGACTACTTTTCCGGAGGAGGCACGGTGGCCGAGTCGGCAAAGGCGTCAGGTTAGCAATCCAACGAGCTTGAGGTGCCGGGTTCGAGTCCACCTGTGACAGGAGTCAACTTTGAGTGCGGACTCTTTCAGTGTTGTCATAACCCCTAGTGTACAGTTCACAACCCTGTGCACTTAAAAGAACCCGTGAATCCGTCGGTAAATGACCAGATGGTGGCCACATGAATACGTGCAGACACCTAGTTGCAGGTACAGCAACGTGCAGTATCCTTGGACAAAATACTGTGAGTCCTAGTTCACCCAGCTATGAATGGGTACCTCGTAAGGAGGAGCATGGTGATTTAACTTGGTGCGCCTAGTGGCTGCAAAAGTTGCATACTCCAAATGGAGCTGAGATTGACAAAAGAGTGTCGTTAAACAGTGACATCCAATGATCGGGGGCAAACAGAGCGCCTTTGAGCAGCTTAGCTGAATATTGACGCTATACACATGTTTATATGTATGTATTTGCATTTAGCGCACCTATCGGCATACGAACTCATATCTTTCGAAGGTTCCTCTCCAGGAATCTGCAGAACCTGTTCGTATCCCGGAAGATGCATTATTTTGCAAAATGTACTGCCCGGAACAAGCTCGATCTAAATCAGACTGCCATTAGACATGAAACATATTCATGTGGTCTGTATTAAAATTTTATTTTTCATAAATGCCTTTATTTGTAATCCATGTCTCGGCAAAACATATTCACGTGGTCTGTATTAAAATTAAATTGTGTATAAATGCCTTTGTTTGTAATCCAGGTCTCTGCAAATGCAGAATATGGAGGCATAAAGAGTGTGTCACATACCTTCTATGCTGAACCAGGAAGTGAGTATTAAACTGTATATGATAGGATATATTAGTAAAGTACATGATTGCTCAACAGTATAATACAGTGTGACACCTGACGTTGACTGTAATTGACCTGTTCTGTTATGTGTGTCCGGTGAACATATCCATCGCATTCAGAATCAAAGTGAAGAACGATCAAGGTATTAACAGTTTGAGAATACGGACCTTGACATCTTATATGTGTACGCATACAAGGGGTCAAACCTGATCAACTACCATGGCAACATAATTGGATATTACATAAGGTACATGGGTATCATAATGGGTATCAACAATTACATCTGAAAATCGTTTGTAATTTTGTAAGTTTCAAGGTTGACGGTTTATATCTCGGATTTACCGAATTAAATTATAATTCATCAGCCAAATTTAAATTCTATTCTTCATTGTAATTAATTACGGGAAGTGTGAATAATCATTATCTGACTTTTTCCATGCTATTTAAGATGACGTGGGAACCGGCATCTTTTCACTTTAAAGGGGCAGTAGCACGTTTTTTGCAAATTTAATTTTTTCAAATTTCACATTTATAATGATAGCTTGTGTCATTTATATCTACTTTAGAGGGTAAAACATCTTATTACACAAACCATTTATCCGTAGTGGTAATAATGGTGTTGCGTATCAAGCAAAACTTGCATGGCGGCCATTTTATTGTGAACACATTTTATTATTTCGAATGACAAAAACGATTCCGATCATCCGATGGCTTTACGGAACCACGTACACTCATTTTTTAATTTGATTTTCATAAGAGAGAGTGTTTTAATATTGGTGACGTTATTTTCAGCGAAAAAAACGTGCTACTGCCCCTTTAAATCTTAACATTGTTCTTCCACATGGCAGAACCACCACAGGAAATATCCACAGAAGTTTTCACTTCTACAATTACGTCGGAGAGCTCAGAAAGTACAACAGATAGTACATTCCTTGTGTCGGTGAACACTGATATCTTGAGAGACTCAACCAACGGACATGTTGTCATGACAGCTCTTCTTGTCATGAGAGAGACCGCAGTAGTAGGTAAGGCAATGCTACGGAGAAGTGATCACTTGACACCGTATAGTAGTAGTTGTTTTATTCTGTAAATCAGGCCACAGGCCCATTTTACAATACCTATTTTACATTTTAAAGTTGTTGCGCCATAAGTAGATGAATCAATATATTCACAATGCACAGTAAATGATATCATGACCATACACATATGATGATAAAGGCAGTTAGTTACAATATGGAGAGTTGTTTGCTCCTCATTTTGATAGCAAAAAATGTAAACTTGGCAAAATTATTAATAACACATTCATTGCTGCTGGTAAATAACAATTTAAGTCTACACTCCGATGGAAATGAGTAATACAAACTTGGTAGAAAATGTCTTCTTAGGTCATCATAAAATGGACATTCAAGACAGACATGGTACTCTGTTTCTTCAGTTGGTCTGATACAAAATGGGCGAAGTCTTTCACTTTTAGGCATACCGAATTTCCTACCCTGAGATATCATTAGATCACTGCTGGAGGTACGAAATTCACTGAGAGAAATAATAAATACAGCAACATTTACAACATTTAAATACTGTTCATATTCTCTTGTTAACTTAATTGTTTTATAGAAATACAATGAGGATAATTTGTCAATAGATTCAGAAAAAAGCTTATTATCAATATCAAGACATCGTGTTCTAAAAGCTGATATGAATGAACTAGTACAGGAAACAGATTGTGTATTCCAAATTTCGCCAAATCCCTACGAAAATAAGAGATTTTTAACTTTAAGAGCCCAACAACCCAAGCCATTTTCTGCCCGGTTATACTGATGTAGATAGGTTTGATACAATATGCTGTTTTTTCTTTGAGATGATAAACGCAACCAGTACTTAACAATCTTCAAATATTGATTTACTTTTAGTGAATATCTGCCAAGCTCTGCTCTTGCAACAATATTGGGGAATAGGTATTCTCAATTTCATAATAAGTTTACAGAATTTATCATGAACATTTAAAATATCTTTACAGGGAGGGAATCCACATATATTTCTGAACCATATAATAATATGGGCATTACTTTAACATCAAAAGTATGCAATGACATTTTCAGAAGGAGTTTATGTAAGTTGTACATACTTGATTTTAACAGAAGTATTACTTCCCAAGCCTGTTGGGATAATATCGTTTGAGTTTTATACCAGGAACCAGAGCTTGAGAGATGTACGATCATTTTACAAAGCAACACGATAATCGCTTAACCGGGATCTATCCGCATTTCGACTCTCTCAGCACAAATCTATGTCATGAGATGTACATTTATTATAGCATGGTTATTGATATAATATTTGTAAACATGGATTTGTGCAATCATAGTAGTGACTTATATTGATATAATCTTTAACGTGTAGTTATTGAATCAACTTTCCTCCACAAGACATAACTTGGCCAGTCTTCATCACTAGCTAAGTAAAGCCTTGTCGCCTTTCCCTAACTTTCCTGTGCTAAACCGGAGCCGTGCTGCTCCTGAACTGCATAGTGCGCGTTGATTAAAATAGCCAGTGATGAAGACTGTTGCAAACGCGGAGGGAAGTTGTTATTGAACGATCTGAAATTAACCTTTTTGATCATTTACGGAAGACATTTGTTCACTTTGAAATGGCCTAGTTGTAGTGCACTTCATTGAAGTGTTGTTGAATTGTTCGATGTTTCCCAATTTGGTTTGGATAATATAAATTAAAAAATTAAAATAAAACACCTGAATTTTCCTTTCATTCTACACTTCCTTTAAGAAAATATTTTTTAATTGTATTGAAAATAGGTAACTATAATTGAAGTTCAAAATAACTTTAAATTGATTTTCTGATATTTTAGATGTTCCTAAAAACCTAACAATGACCTCTCTGAAGAAATGGCGAGGATGGAAAGAATGGAAAAAAGACCACAAGGGCACTTACAGACCAACTCCAGACAACTGGTTGATTCCTCAAATACGCAGGAAAAGGAGGAGTTCTGGTTAGTGGAATAGAAACTGCACACACACAACATACATTTTATATCTTTTCACATCTCTCCTAGGATTTTGGAAGAATCTATGGATCGTCATCTTCTTTATTGCAATGACAGATTAAGGGAGTTATCATAGCACTTAATATATTGACTTGCGGCAATCTTTTACATGGATAGGTAGCCCTATTCTTGAAATAACAGATTTGCATCTGAATACGAACGTATGAAATACACAACACTAACAGTAATATTTATAGTCAACAGTTTAACACAATAATGATCTCTCATATATTTTACTTTAACATATGTGAAATCAATCCTCAGACTATCTAATGAGAGCGATGATCCTCAACTCTTATGCTATAGCATGAAGTTCTTGCATATGTGTAAAGCTATTGATTTCAAAACGATTCAACCTGTGTATGTTTACTTCTTAATTTAATCGGGATCATAAGGCAGTATTACGATAACTGTGAGAGACATACTAAAACAACCATGCTCCTTTGATTCACAGACGATGATGACCAATCCACAACTCAATTTATAGTAGGAGCCAATTCCGACTGCGAGAACATACAAGACGTTCACTGTAACGGTCCAGTGGAAGCTGATACTACCTACAGGTATTGTGGAATTACTTATATATACTTCACCATTCTCTGTCACACAGAATTCTGTGTTCCTATCCTCTACACTATAGTTCTCTTGAAAGGTATTTTAAGAACAACACTCATGTAGTCGCTTTTTGAATCGCGTTAAGATAAAACCAATGCAAAGGCATGATACAAGATGATTGAAATACATGTAGGTGGCTTCTTTGAAGTCCTGTCACAGGAACCCTGCATTAACACATTGACAAAATATTTCTGTATCAACATTGGCATCTTCTGATTGACCTATCCAATTAACCTGCAGTACCTAAAATCTTAACACAGAAAGTGCGAGGGTTGAAGTCAAGGGCTGAGAGAGATGATTTGGAAATATTTTCGTTACGCCCTTAACGTTGTGAAGATGGAATATTGGTAGACACATGTACTGCTCGACAAACTTAAGAACGATCTAATGATAACTATTCTGATCCTTGCCCTCATAAAAATTGAGGCCCTGTATCCAGGATATTTATCATTTTTAATTTGTGTCAGGCATGGCCTGTACGCTCCAGTATAGTTTTCTCCCAAAGCTAGACAATATAACGTTTGAATGGATTGATGTTTTTCCCAGTTGTGTTTGTTTTGTGAATAAAGGATACTGTTATAGACAAATATTCATAAATGCATTTTCGAAGGAAGACATCTAAGCAAATCAATTTCTTGTAGTAATCACCGTTCTCGTTTAAAAGTAGTCCTCCTCCATGACTGTGTACAATAACGAGCCATTGATACAATCAAGTCAAGATACACTGAATACACAAGTACTAACAATACATAATCAAAAGTATTTTCTTTCAGGTATAACATATGGAGGAGGATATACTGAACGTGTATAATACGCACATCCAATCAGAGATAACTTTGCTTATCATTAATTTCAGTTGGTCAGTAAAACTGACTGAGATGGTGTTTTAACTTGAGGTTTCCTTTTTAGGGTTATATCAGTAGCATGTACCAACGCTGGATGTACGTCATCACAACCGTTCGGTCCATTCAAAACTGTACCTACTTCTGTAAAAGGTAACACTTTCATTATCCAATAATAATTGCATCCATGTTATATACACTGTCGGCTAAATGAAACGCCTACTTCATTCTCCTTAACATGATAGATGAAATACATCTGAAATATCTTAATGAGGGTCTTCACGTTATGCTGAACGAATAATTAATATGAAAGTCCATTGAAATCGTGGACAAACTGTGATTTGAGTCAATAATATTCATGAAAACCAAGCCCAATGAAGTTCTGGTTGATCTTTGCGCACCGTAACCACCTACATCTGTAGCGTCATCACCACTTTAATGTGAATGCGTTCCTGTATTCTTGCTCGTGCTTGTATAAAAGCTGTTTCAAATGTGTTTTGTTCTGATAAAGCACTGATCGAAAACTGAACACTTTCTGTTGCCTCATTTCCACAATCGTCATTCTTTTGTGACAGGGCAACTTCTGAAATTTAGATATATCATGCAGACCTGGTGCAAGTTCATAATGCTGTAATATTGCTTAACGGTTTTTATACTGTCAGTGTTTACGAACTCTGATAAGATGTCTGGTAGGGGTTTCTTTTGGCCGACAGTGTAAATTATGCGGGGTGATGATTCGCATTTCAAAAGCTGCAGGACATTTTAAAATTAAATACTAAAGATGCTTAAATAGGCTTTCGGGATAAGAATGGCTATATGTTGCTGATCTACGAAATCGGAATATGTCAACTTCATCTTTCCGTAAATTCTTATGACAAAGTTAAAGGGACAGTAGCACATTTTTTCGCTCAAATAAGTTGATGAAATGTATTTGAAAAATAATGTCACTAATAGTAAACACCCTTCTCTCTTCAATCAAGGGACTCTACATGGTTCGGTAAAGCCATGGGAATCGTGTTTGTAATTCGTAATAATAAAATGAGTTCACATTAAAATGGCCGTCATGCAATTTTTGCCTTTATTTTCAACACCGTTTTTACGACTACGGATAATTAGTGTGTGTGTAATAAGATGTTTTAATCTCTAATGTAAATATAAATCATTATAAATGGGATATCTTAAAAAATAAAATTTGTCTAAAACGTGCTACAGCCCCTTTAGAATATGCTTCTAAACGTTTTCTCCCCTGATCATATCAGTTATATATTCATTCAAAGTGTATATGTAGTTATTGTAAACCATTTAACATTTGAAGAATGACAAATTTTGATGGATAACATAGAATTAATACGTCGTGAGTGTAAATTGAATAAATCTGTTGCTATCCATAAAATGTGTTTTCATTCTTCGTCACCTTCAGTAGAATTCCGATCAAAGAAGGTTTAATAACTTCTGTTTTCGTGTTTATCATCAGCATCATAGATTTTATCTTATCTTATTTGCACGCCACATCGTAGATACATGTACGAACGTATATATCCATCATCGACAACATACATGGACAATAATAAATTGAATGCTGTGGGTATATATCGGAAGGGATTCGAAATCACTCTTGGTTTCTATCTGCAGCAATACCTGCCGTTGCTGCGTTAGTTGGTGGACTCTTAGCAGCTCTTGTAGTCGTTGGAATTGTGGTCGGAGTTCTCCTGTACAGAAGGCGACGAAAAAGGTAGAACTGTGATTTTATTGTCATGGGGGAACTTGGGATCGGCGTTTTACTGTAAAAAGAAGTATAAATGTTTACATTCATGTTGCAACTGTCTCACATTAAATCAGTAAAACATATAGGCAATGAAATGTTAGTACAATGAAAAAGCTGAGAGATCATTGATTCTCTAAAGACAAAGTTATGAACAGAAAATCGGCTCCAGTGGTATACATGTATTTGTGTATTGAGACAATGTATAAGTCCTTCCTTGTTTTCTTTAAGGAAAAATGTTAATGGTGCATTTGAAAGTCCTGTTGAAGAGGACGTAGAAGAAATAGAAAACTGCGTTGATAATATCAGGTAAATTATTGGTGATATCTGATAGATGATAGACAGGAAAAGGAAACATTATACCAAGGTAAACACGAATGTACCACTGCCTTCTTGAGTGATTAAGTGTTTAAAATTAACGATCTGTCCACTCGGTTTTGTGAATGATATTTACATAGAATAGGATAAATCATTTGGATATATGAATGTTAATGTTACCTTTCAAACATGAGTATATTTGGGAGAGCACTACCTCCAATAGGTTTTTAAAACAAAGTCCTGTACTTTTCTTGGCCGAGTCCCTTCACTGTTGCCTTACTCTGAGGATGTGGGTTCGTATACCACAAGGGACTCGGCTGAACAAGTACAAGAAGTTGTACTATTGAAGGTAGTGTTATCCCAAATATAATCATGTTATACTTGTTCACTGTCTAAATGGCATGTTTTTCTAGTTACATTTTAAGTTGAATTTCAGAGAAAGTGTTATTGATGAAAAAAATCTCCTTTCAGACCAAAGAAAATTACTGAAATTTCGAGAATTATTGATGGTTACCATAAAAATGCTGATCTTCAATTTTCACAAGAATGGCGGGTAGGTATTTGATTACCATATTCGAATAAAATACTACCTTCATTTCGGTAAAAAATATTGTTATTATTTATCAATATAGACGATCAATAATTGATAAATTGCGAGAGGTGATGTCTTATAACACCTTACTTTAAACAAACATTCTGGAAGCTGGTTAAAATGATACAGCTTCAGTTAAGGCACGTCATACGACTTGAAGAGGTTGGATACAAATGCCAACATAGTGTGTCCTGAATCTAATTAGGTCATACAACTGTGCTTGCCTGACCCTTTTACTGAACATGGACACAAAGGTTACAAAGATATCTGTGCAACTAGATATATCAAGTGAGAATGTGCACAAACAAAGGCGTCATTACCTCATTAATCACCTGTAAACGGGCTCAGAGTGGGTGAACGCTCGCTGATATTTTGTATATATCAAGTGTGTTACCATAAACATTTCTTTTTCCAATTGTTTTAGGAAATATCTCGATCATCACCGATTCATCCCTGTCATGTTGCCTCATTAGAGATAAACAGACCGAAGAACTGCTATGTTAATATTTTAGCTTGTAAGTAAATCTGTCTAACAAAAACATAACATTTGGATCAATATTGTTTCAAAACCTGTTACGTAAATATGACATACAATTAAATTTGAAATCAAATATTATTTTCGCCCGCTTCAAGGAAAACATTAAGAAGTAACACTGTTAAAATGTAGATTGTTTGGGACAGTTTTGTCCCAATATAACATTTCAATGAATAGCTCACATGGAAATATAAATACAGTATCGATATTATTTTCTCCATGTCATTACGTTGCAGATGACCACACACGTGTTAGACTTCTTCCAAAGAAAGAAAGGACAGAGTCGGACTACATCAACGCTAACTATATCCCTGTATGTCCACCTTTTCTTTTGCAAATTATAAAAGGGAGGGGATTACAGAAACCGGACACCTATTTATCCTTCTTCATTCAATTTCTACACTATATCATCTCTTGATTGTTTCATAGGGTAATAATTTAAGGAGATGGTTCGGACAACAATGAAATGTGCGCCCGGCGTTAAGGGTGATTAAGATTATAATTTAAAATGCAAAAATAAAACACAAATTTATGACAAAAATCATATGCAATCATATTTGCCGACATCAGTTCAAAGGGAACAGTCGTTCTCAAATGTTGTGCCCTTGATTGGAATAAGTCAAAATTCTACGACCTCTCAAAAGACTGCAAAATGTCTGCAACCCACATTTATTCATCCGATCATACAGTGGATTTCCAATTGCAATCCTTTGCAAATAGATAGTTTGCGTGAATGTGTTTTGGTTTATATTAGTATGTTTTATATGTTCTTATAGTTGTTCACAAAATGTGTCCTTCTGTCGCTGACCACGAAAGATGATGGAATTCCTTTTACACCGTATAAGTTTTATTCAGAATCAAAATCGATAGAAGGCTGTCTTGTATATAATATTTGGCCGATTAGGATAACATTATATAATATTTTTTTCAAAATTTACATTTAATTAAAGCCCGATAAGCTATGGAACTTATGGTTCTGAGCATATAGTTTCCTATCTTTATATTTCAACTTTGCCTTTATGTCATGTTCCGATTCATTACAATCACAAAACAATGACAACATTATATGTATACTGTTTTGAAATGTTATGACTGTGTCTTATCTCTATTTTTTTAAATTTGATATTGTGTCTGTTTTTTCTTGTATTTGATAATTGTACTGGTCTTCATATTGGGATGAACCTAGTCGATTTATCCATTAGATAAGTGTAATCAAAATAAAATGAAATCACACATTGTATCATAAATATACATGCTCCTCTTTATATCTTCCGTTTCTTTAATGTTGTAATATCACCAATGGAGATAAATAAGATAAATGAGATCTTTAGAACTGTTTAAGGTCCATGGCTGATATTTGATAAATAGGAGTTGAAACGCCAGGACCTGAACTGACATGAGCTATTGCCTATTCAGGGGTATTCAGGTCCTAAAGACTACATAGCGTCTCAAGGACCAATGGCAGCAACTGTGGACGATTTCTGGCAAATGGTTTGGGAACAAAATGTATCTGTCATCGTTCAGCTTACTGAAGTATATGAGAAAGGCAGGGTATGAACATCATCTGATATTCAATCTCATTAAAATCATACCTTATCACATGTTCGCATTTGGCTACATTAACACCTGAACCTTGATAAGCGGGTCGTTCTCCCACCCGTTCACTCGAGCTAATCGACTAACTCAAAACATCATTTTAAAATTTGTTCTAACTAAAAAAGAGCTATTTTGTTATTTCGCAAACTAATTTTAAAACTAATTTTGATTTGTGAAATATATTTCGTTGTTATAATGTTACAATTGTTCTAAACGACATATATTTCTTAATGTGTTCAGCCCCTCTAAATATATAAGAGTATCAGAATGATGACGATCAAAAGTTGATATTGTAAAATGAATGAGTTTCAGAGAATGTTCACCCAGTACTGGCCAGACAGTCTTAATGAACGGGTCCTGTATGGAGACATTGCAGTAGAGGTTCTCGATGCATCCATGATCAACAAGTGTACTAGAAGAACTTTCAAAGTCTCTCTGGTAGGTCCAATGTTAGAGTAAATAATGAATACTGGGATCGAGTTAATTACAAACAACGTCTTGTCATGCGTCTTCAATTCCCTTATCAACCTCGATCTGTTTTTGGGGGCAGTGGATTGCAGGTTATTTCCAAAAGAAATGGATAAAAACATTCAAGAAACATGAAAGAAAGTAACCTTGAATAAATAAGTACTTTGCAGGAAATAAACAAAAACATATAAACCTATTTCATATGTTGCTGTGTCTACAAAAAGAGTTCATGTCAACACATCCAGGTCATCTGTAGAAACATTGGCCGTCAGTGCGTAAAGACGTATTCGTTATGGAGAGCGAAATATCTTTGTTTTAATCAAGTATTCCAATGTCCTTTGTGTCTATATTTGTTTTCAAAATACAAATGACAGATTGTGGTTGAGTTTGCCATTGTGTCTTAGCTTTGGCCTTCATCTAAGGACTATAACATCAAGAACTTCTCTTTCTTAAAATGTCCTGGTTTTTCACAATTTCCACTGGACTTATTATTCATGTCTCTCATTCCAGGGTTCGGTAACAAGAACGGTGGAACATTTCTTCCTACAGGATTGGCAATATAACAACCTCAAACCTCTGGAGATCATTGATTTCGCAAAAAACGTCCAAACTGAATTGGACACAAATAACGAGGGACCTATGATAGTTCATTGCAGGCATATTATTCATGAAAATTATTAATCTAATACATAATATTAAAACATAATATTCCCAAATAATCAGTACTGGAATTCACAATATAGTTATGATCACAAAAAATGACATAATGTGTAGGAGAACATTTTGCATGAGGAACATCCAAACATCTGGAAAAATTGCATTTTTCTATAGGTTAACTGGATTGCAGCGCTTTATTCGAAGGAACGTGAATGTTCATCTATTATGACAGGGCATCAGCAGGGTGATCTATTACAGGTTCATGTTTACATTACAGCGCTGGAGTAGGAAGAACCGGAACCTTTATATGTGTGGACTACTTTATGCAGGTGATCGACAAGGCTGATCTCGACGACTCCATTGACATCTTCTCCTTCGTCCTCAAGATGAGAGATTGTCGTCCTTTGATGGTTCAGTCAGAGGTATGTTATGATAAATCGAAATATACAACGATGTATTGCACATTTGTTATAACATTAACATGGACTTTTGTCGTTTTCTGATGGTCCATTCTTGTTTGTTGTGATTGTGTTGCAATATTGTGTTTAATCAAAAACTAATTTCCTAATAAATTGGATACATCATACTTCATTGTTGACAATTATAAATGTTTCTCAAGAAACGGTACATCACTTTTATTTGTGTCTGTGATAATTTTTATTTCATTTTAAAACACACCATTATCTGTCAAATCATATTTGTTACGAATGCGTTGCTTCGTTGAAGATATTCGCCTATAACAACGAATGTGCTTTCACGTTATGTACTTCCAGCACCCAAACCAAAACAAATGAAATGTGCTCCTCCCTCGTCATTATTCGTTTCAACAAAAAGTAAAATAAAGTTTTAACACACTCGTTCTTTTGAAAAATGTGTGCCCGAGAAAATTAAACTTTCTATGCAGCCTAAATGACCAGAAATGTTAAGTAACTCTGAATACATTACTTTTTATGTCGAAAAACAAAACTGTGGTCACAAGATTCGTTCAGATTATCCCCTGCCCTGAAGTCCTCATCCATTACTCCGGGCATAACACTGTGTGTTGAGTCGTGGCCACCTACCCTATATAATAATTTGATTTAACTAATTACAATTTGCTAAGAAAATTCGAAAGTTCTAACGTCAATTAACTACAGAAATCATAAAAAACACAACATCCTAATTTAATTGATATGGAAATAAAATATCATCTACCATTATGGGCACATTATGCAAATGAGGTATATAGTTACCATGGAAAAGTGATCTGGATTCAATCATCTATTTTGCAAATAAAGGAATGATTGACAAACCTTCATAACAAAAACTGTGAAATATAGGTTTTGGATGCAACAGATGCAAATAATGACGTATATGCAAATGGTCCAAATAATATTTAGATTTAAATATGAATAACACTAATTCAGTTTTGTATTGAATGAATGATTTCATAATATATAACCGGACGTCAAGCGTTTGTTGCGGAGGGAAGCCTGCCCTTCATACAGCTAGAATCATATCTTGCAGAGTCAGTACGTGTTTGTCCACGACGTTGTGAAAGAAATGATACAAGCAAAGTTAAAGACACGTGCAGGAAAAGGAAGAGACGCAGTCTACCAAAACCAGGCTTTCGGTAAATGAATTGTTCATTTCCTTTTACTTTACTTTTCATTATGTATAAAGTGTAGTAAATCATACTAAAATCGTTAATATATGCATGTGGATAAACATAATGCCATTAGACAAGTTTATCTGATGCATTAGATGACTCAGATCTTAAAGGTACATCCATTGTGTTTCATAAAATTTTATTTGGCTTTAATACGTTTCAACTCATTACAATTTCTCTCTACAATACAAATACATTTATTCAGCTTGCATATTTATCCCCAATCGCCAAATATATCATAATTACTAGTTTCCAATTAAAATTGAGTAACATCATTATGCATGTGCAGAAACCGAAACTGCACGTCCCATTTACATGCACAGTAGTTATATGACCTATTAAACAATATCAACTCAAATTTGTCCTTGTCTGTTTTAAATAAGATTCCAAAATTACGTTTGACTCATTGGCGCACTCCACACGCTGAGCATTGTCCGGTGTTCGATCATAAATCACTACTTTTACCTCCATATCGTCAATATGCTAAGTCTCCTATCATCAAAATGGTAGTTTTCGATAACAGTCGGTACTTCTCGATAAAGTTACACCATGTATAACGTTTGCAATATCCCCCAACAACACAATGGATGGACCTTTAATATATGAAATAACATTGCCATTTTGATATCTTTGACAATCAATGCTTCAATTTCATTGCAGTAGAGTTTGAAGAGGAGGAGTTGAGCAACGAAACACATACGTGAAAACTTGAAGTTTTCTGAATCACAAACTGAACACCTTTCTTGAAACAAATGATATACTGTAGTTGGCCCAAGCGGACTTTAATGCTCAAGTGTGTGGGAGACTTCTTTCATAATGTTTTTTAGAAAGCATTGGTAGTGTATGGATATTCAGGTTATAACACAAGCTCTCCAGCAATGGAATTGATGTTAGATTTTGTAACAAATATTGGTTACTGTCAAATAGTTTGTCCTATTTCAAAGTGACATGTCAGGTTAAACGTTTCTACTCTGTTTTATTGTTGATTTGTAAATGGCCTCGATAGATTCCTTTATAATGATGTTTTGTAACTTACCCAATTACGAAATGAACCTGTGCATTTATTATACTTTTCCTTGTAGATGAACAGTCCTGTTTCGTAATTCATATTTATATGTTTAGAGTAGTATTAATTCTTTTTATTCATATTGTACTATGTGTCATTTAGAGGTTAACCCGTCCTCAATAATCCAGCGCTATTGTTCCGATAAATCTACTTGTTTGTTTGAACAATAGCGTTGGATTATCGAGGATGAGGTTAACCTAGAAAAAACAATGGCTCTTGTGTTTATTACTATTATGAAAATTCTTTAAGCTAGAGATCTTCAATGGCAATACAATGATTGAAATTGGTGATCATGACGCATAACTTGGAGTGATTAAAATATAAGTCAATAAAACATTTTTTTTAAATTCAGAAGGCTCATCTAAAGCTATGTTTTACCTTTTGAAAAAATCTAAAAATGATATTTAACCTGCATTATATGTTTACTAAGTAAAACCATTTGGAATTATTAGTTCTCCGTTTTTGCTTTATCGCTTAACATCAATAGCAGATCAATTCCATAATTTCTTCTAATGCCAAAGCTTATAAAACATTGAAAGACATATATTCCCAAATATAATTTAACCTTTTCAAGTATAATGGCTTCTAAAAATATATGTGTTAGTTTTGTATAATAAATACAACGTTCATCTACATTGTAAATATGATTGATAAAAGTGTGACAAGAATGATAGATTCCAATGTGTGAACTGAACCTGTTTAGAAATCTGAAATAACAATATTTTTTATTGTTTATGTATAAGTGTACCCTTCTAATCAACGAACTAATAAAGAGTTTAGTAGTTTAAGAAGAACACGTTGTTTTAAATATGTTCTTTAAGACATAGGATAACTACACGGAGTTCCAATTCTTTGCAGAAAGTAATACCATTATTCGCCCAAACACTAAGTATGTAATTGCTAATCATTGATTGCGTTTAGTTTGTATTTGAATTTGTACATTGGTTGTTTTCCTATGTTATCCTTCATCCTTTAAACTTTTTGTTAATATTGCAAAATTAATATAGAAGTATTAATCAATAAATATGATTTGAGGTTTTGTTTTAATTGTTTATTTTTTTCAAATGCTTTAACATTTCACTTAAATAAAATATTAGTTGTTTCTTTCAGCAACTTTAAAAGTTGTGAAAACAATGGTGTTTGTTATTTTAAAAAACTGTATCAATTTTATTGGGATATATTCTCAATGGACTATTCTAATAACGTTATCAGGTGTTATGAAACTGACATATGCCCTAATGGATATGACGTTATAATACTTCAGTGAATAAACAGGGTGATTTATTCACGGTAAGCCAGACGTTCTGACACACGTATAAAGTGAAAATTATTATTATTCCTTGATGCAGCCAGGGGTGAGACATCCTCGGTTACCCAGGGTTTTATATATGCTCCGTTACTCTCCACTATATCACCCATGGGAAATTTCATCAGAGAAATCTGTACTCAAATTTCCCGCCCTTGGCCGGCGTGAACCAATCAAACCGCTACGCAGCTTGGACCTGCGAGCCAATGACAATTCATATCACTTCGTTGCAAAGCGCGCAAGGTCATTTTGTTAGCCATCCGTCACCGGTTATCTCCCTTGACCATTTCCAAATTATCGTATTGAGTATTTATTTTGGTAACTGTCTTTGTCACGCCGGCCAAGGGCGGGTAATTTTAGTACAGATTTCGCTGACAGAGTTTCACATGGGTGATAAAGTGGAGAGTAACGGAGCATATATAAAACCCTGGGTAACCGAGGATGGGGGTGAGACTGATGATAGAGTTAATCGAAAGGCTGATCTCAAGGGTGTCTGAAGCCTTCTCTGACAATAATTATGTCATTTTGCAAGTCACACATTATGCATGAGGGTTAAATGTTGCGTGACTTATACCACTCGTCTCAGTTACTATTGAACTATTTCCCCGATTTACCTTTTTTTAATGGAGAACAATTTGCTCTTTCGACAACTCTTATCATAATACCTGATTTCTCCTTTTTATGACGTCATGATAAGCTGACGTTTTCTATTTTAACTGCATGTTGTGGAGCACAGTGGTCTAGTGGTTAGCATGTCTGCCTCTCACGCCAACGGCCCGGGTTCGAATCCCTATGGAGACACCAAACATTTATGACCTGGGTCTCATACTGTGTTGTGTCCTTGGGCAAGGCACGTCATCCACATTGCACTCAGTTCACCCAGCTGTACAAATGGGTACCTGGATATAAGAATGTATGGACCAATACTGTCGCGCGGAGCGCTTCATAGGCGGCACCAAGCGTACGATTCCTTCAGGGTAATAAGTGTGTAGCGCCTTGAACATGCATTGTGCATGGATATGTGCGCATTATGAATATACTACATGTATTATACTGGCAGGAGGAATGACATGTGTTTTACGTTCAAATGTTGCAAGCTGACGCAAGTAGACAGGTCCAACAAGGGACATAGAATTACATTTGTTTGAAATTCAATATGTGTTGTTTATGCGACATTAACAATAATGCACATTATTGCGAACATTAGAGGCAAGAATGCTGTAGGTGATTAGATATTTGCCAAAACATATCTGTATTACCAACATGACAAAAAAGCTTTAAAGTTTTTTAAATGGCAGCAAAATATATGGATTGGTAACGCAACGTTTGTCTTATCCAATCCCCTTTTAATGTTAAATATGGTGAAATATAAATTTCCAATAAGTCGAAACTTTTTCTAACACCCTATAATCCCTGATATGTATCAATCTCTATCTGTATCATTATTGTGTCATGGTTATGTTAAACGTATCAATATTTTAGTTCATATTTTTTACCTTGAATTGCACAATATATAAAAGTTTTTTACAAATATTTAAAAGCGATGTTTATATTGTAACTGAGTTCAACGGGTATTCAATCTAATGAATTGAAACTCTACGTGTATTGAACAACTCTGTATTGCAATGATATTGCACAGCCTTTCCGTAACCGGGTTTAATCCATTCGGTTGTCATATCATTACAAGCGGGTTATCTTTCACCTATATGATGTACAGCATTATCTATCAATCACACCTCTCACGGTACAGCAGCGTACCGAAAGTTTGTTCACCTACTGGTGTATTTCAGTGCAAATATCATGTAATTTAGCATGTCTCTGAAGCATCGTTCTAGACCGATCAGTTTGTGTTTGCATTACACAAAGACAGTTGAGTGTTCCATAACATTATCTGATTTGATATCTCATAGTAAACAGTTAAAGGTTTGGTAGCTCTTTGAAGTGACCAGGGGTCAATCTTTTCAAAACTAAATACTTTATTTTCCTCTGTGAAATAGTCAGTAAGTGATCTCTAACATACATTCTATACTTAATCTTACGAGTTTATAATACAATGTATCTGTGATGAATTTCTTCTCAATATAAAAAAAAAAAATTATTTAAAATTTGATCCCTTCTGTCTTTTTCATTATGCCAAATTTCATGATCATGTTACATGGCAATCACGGTATACGCTTGACAATTCATGTAAGATCATTAATTGTCATTGTATGTGATGTAATTGTATTGACATTACAATTTACCTGATGTTTTCCCTAAGATTCACATGTAGGTGAACAAACTTTCGGTACGCAGCTGTATATCTATCAAGCACACCTGTCAGTGTAGAGTCGGATGAGGTTATATCCTTCGCTCTCTGTTTGTCAAGACCGGGAGATGTTTGTGTTCTCAATACATTTAAACAGATGGATCATTCAATGATGCAGTACATATTTGTTTTGCTGTCGGTGAGTTCATGAGATTATGTAATTCTTATTTGATTGAAATATTCTAAATCTTCAATTTTGCAAACAGGTTATTTGAATGTGCCCATATTTACAACGGTAGAGTTGGAGGCAAATGAGAAAAAAGTTTGTATAGGTCAGTTATGGAAAATACCACACAAGTTGTGGCACCGAACATTGTTTAATTAAAGTTTCCTGTGTTTCAGTCATTGAAACACACAATATAAATGCTACAACTGACTTAAATAATGAGATTTGAATAAAAGGAAAATACATGTGAATCAATGGATAGTGAAAATAGATCAGTGCTCATGTGTAGCTTTTTTGTTCTTTTTGTAGTTTTGTGAAAGCTGCTGTGATGTGAGTTTCTCATGTATTTCATCGCTGAATATAAAAACGTTTATATTACGGAGACCATTAACTTAAACCTTGAATTAAATAAGGTGTCAACGATAGGTGTAAATATTTTGCTTACAGCTAAAGATCTGGCCCTGCTCCATGACTGTGTTAAAAATAATAGCTGTTAATACAGTCAAGGTCTTTATTCGGCAAATCTATATATACTTAATACGGGATATGGGATGGGGTAATATGGAACTAAAGTTTATAAAGAAATAAAATCAAAAGGATGAAGGTAGAGTAATTATTAAATTACATAGACTGAATTTTAGTCTACAAGATTTGTAGCATAGATATTGACCCGATGTATGGAGCTTTATCATTGAGCATTCACCACATACCTGTACCTCGACTGTACCTGTGTCGTTATCAAGCTATTATCGGTAGAAGGTACACACTTTGATAAAGATATAACAATGAATGCATCAAACCCCGATTTAAGACAATGTATACATATTTTAATTGAAATAAAAATGTAATGTCAGAAGTGGGTAGGTACTGATAATCACAATTTTTTTTACAGTTTTGGTTATAACTACTATTCCTCCTCTGGACTAATTGGACCCCACCCCGTTGTTTACACACCACCCCGAGCCAACAAAACCGTGAATTATTTCCACATTGCGAGACCCCGTACCGTCCATCCACCCGAGTATTTACCCACCCCTTCACCCGAGACACCAATACCAAAACCAATTAAAGGTGCATCCATTGTGTTTCATAACAATTTATTTGACTGTAATTCGTTCCGACTCACCATATGTACTGGTTACAGTGCAAATAAATTAACTCAGCTTGCATATTCATCTCCAATCGCCAACTATATCATAATTACTAATTTCCAATTAAAATCGAGTAAGATCATTATGCATGTGCGGGAAACGAAACTACACGTCCATTTACATGCAGAGTAGTTATATGACCTATTAAACATGATCAACCCAAATTTGTCATTCTGGCTGTTATAAATAAGATTCTAAAATTACGTTTCAGTCATTGTCGCGCGCCAATCGCGATGCTTTGTCCGGTTTTCGATCAGAAATCACTACTTTTACCTTCATATCATCAAAATAGTAAGTCGACCATCATCAATATGGTAGTTGTCGATAACAGTCGTTACGTTCGATAAAGTTATTACGTTTAAATATGTGACCCCTAAAAACACAATTGATGTACCTTTAAGTCACGTTACTATTCTCTCGAAGTGCGAATTCACGCTGCGACGGAAGATGTTGACATTAGGGCAAGGCCGAGCTGATACTATGAACAAATGAACAGGGATAGCGCACCTTGCAAATATAATCCGACCACTACTGACCCAGTTATATAGCTTCTCCGACCACAAACCCAAACAATATGAACATTGGTCGTATTGTACTCCACGCATTCTTGTTTACTCAACAAACAAACCGTACAGAGATCTGTTTCGCCTTAGCAAACAAGGAGAGTCCTTTACCCGATGCTGATGCGTACCGAAAGTTTCTTCACCTACATGTGAATCTTAGTGCAAATATCATGTAAATTGACGTGCATTGGTAACTTCAATAAAACTACATCAGATATAATAAAAATGAAACGTCATATATCAACGTGTAATATAATCATCCTAAAAGATATCCTGTGATTGTCACGTCAGTGGTGTATGTTTTTGAAATTTGGCATAATGAAAAACACAGAAGGGGTCAAATTTTTAATTTTTAATTTTCGAATAAAAATTTTCATGTCGACTAAATGAGAATATATTTATCACATATACATTGATTGAGTAAACGAGAAAATACATGACACATTTTAGACGTAGTTAATAACTTATATAATATTTCATAGAAGAAAAAAACTGTAGTTTTGAAAAGATTGATCCCTGGTCCCTTAAAAAGAGCAGCCGAAATTGTACATGTTTACAATGAGATATCAAATCATGTTATGGAACACTCAGCTGTCTTTTAACAACGCCAAAAAGCAAAACGATCGGTCTAGTTTTCTTGGTGATACATTACTTCAAAGGCATGCCATATTGCACGATATTTGCACTGAAACACCCAAGTAGATAAACAAACATTCGGTACTCAGCTTAGAGATTGATGGAGTAATTGTTTTAGGGATATTTCGTTCACTAGCATACCATTGTAAGTGATGATAGTGAAGTGTAGTATAATTTAGTATAGTGTACAATGTATATAGTTTATGATTTAGTGTATGCTATATAGTTTATAGTATATCATATGTTATAGTTTATAGTAAAGTGTATGGTAAAAAGTTTATAGTATAGTGTATGCTATATCATAGCGTATGGTATAGTTTATAGTATAGTATATGGTATAATTTATAGTATAGTATATGGTACCGTTTACAGTATAGTATATGATATATAGGTTACAGCATAGTGTATTGGATAGTTTATAGTATAGTATATGGTATTATTTATAGTATAGTATATGTTATAGTTTATAGTATAGTGTATGGTATATAGTTTACAGCATAGTGTATGGAATAGTTTATAGTATAGTGTATGATATATAGTTTATAGTATAGTTTATGGTATAGTGTATAGTATAGTGTATGGTATACAGTATATAGTTTATAGTATAGTATGGTATATAGTTTATAGTGTAGTATATGGTATAATTCATATTATAGCATATGTTATAGTTTATAGTATAGTGTATGGTATATAGTTTATTGTATAGTGTATGCTATATAGGTTACAGCATAGTGTATGGTATAGTTTATAGTATAGTATAGTAAATGGTATAATTTATAGTATAACATATTACCATTTACAGTTTAGTGTATGGTGTATAGTTTATAGTATAGTATATGTTATAGTTTATAGTGTATGGTTTATAGTTTATAGAATAGCGTATGGTTTAAAGTTTATTGTATAGTGTACGGTATATAGTTTATGGTATAGTATATGGTATAGTTTATAGTATAGTGTATGCTAAATAGTTTACAGCATAGTATATAGTTTATAGTATAGTGTATGGTATATAGTTTATAGTATAGTGTATGCTATATAGTTTACAGCATAGTGTATGGTATAGTTTAGAGCATAGTATATGGTATAATTCATAGTATAGTATATGGTACCGTTTATAGTCAAGTATATAGTATATAGTTTATAGTATAGAATATGGTTTGTAGTTTATTGTTTAGTATGTAGTTTTGAGTAAAGTATATTATAGTATGTAGTATAGTATATAGTATAGTGAGTAGTACAGTTTATAATATTGTAAGTTGTATTGTTTATAGTACAGTATGCAGTATAGTGTATGATATAGTATGTAGAATAGTGTATCGTATAGTATGGCGTACTTTAGTGTAGTTAGTATGGAATGGTATGGTATACAGCTGCTTACCGAATTTTGTTCACCTACATGTGAATCTTAGTGCAAATTTCATGCAAATTGACGTCCATTGGTAACGTCAATAAAACCACATCAGATACAATAAACATGAAACATGATATATCAATGTGTAATATAATCATCATAAAACAAATCCTTGTTACATCAGTGGAGTATGTTTTTGAAAGTTGGCATAATGAAAAACTCAGAACGGGTATAATTTTGAAAATTCAAATTCGTTTAATTTTCGAATAAAAGTTTTCATATCGACTAGATAACATTATCACATATACATTGATTGAGTATACGAGGAAATATATGACGCATTACTATGACGGTATAGACATCATTTTCACCTTGGTCCGTTTAAAGGATATTTCGCTGTGTTGTGGCCCCATATGACTTTGACCTTCCTGACCTTCAGAACGATATCCTCAAAAGATATGACGTAACTTTCACCCGTCTTGGTTGCCATTAAAGAGAATTTAAGAGATGATCTATAGAGTTGCACGTCTCTTGATTTTGGTTATATATATGTTAAACATGTCGTGCATCAGCACGGTTTTGTTGGCTCAGGGTGGCGTGTAAACGTCAATTAGTCCAGAGGGGGAACACTGGTTATAACCAAAACTGAAAAGAAAAGTGTTTTGATCAGTATATACCCACTACTAATGTCATTGTTTTGCAGGGCTAGTAATGAATGTGTGATTGATTTATAGAAGTTTATCATTAATAGAATTCGTGAACTATCGTGAAATATCATAAATAACATACACGTAGTTGATGAAATTATAGAATGTGTATCAGACTCAACCTATATATATATATTAGCCAATTAAATCATTTAAATGATATGAATTTTACGTTATTTACACTTATTTTGTAAGAGGAAAAGTTCAAATCATATTTTGATTGTATAACTCCCTTTAAATACCTTAAAATTACAGGTAACATTTATTAAATATTTTTTCCACGAATGAGATGAACCCTTTCGATACCTCATAATAATTCCCCTACTCTTTTTTACTTTTCAATGTAGCCCCTTGTCATGATCAGTGAGCCTGTAAGAACACAATCAAAGTCATGATTAATTAAGAATACAGCATTGTAGATTCTGATTGTTTCTGTCAATATTAATAAATGTAGGAATTTTAAAATCAGGTCTTTGCTTGTCCTACACATTTGAATATCACATAAAGATCAACATACAAGTAAATCCACCTACTAAAAGTAACAAAGACTTTTTTTATCAACATAAAGTCCATATTCTCAACAAGTGATTTTACGAAATGCTTTTTTATGACCTCTAATGTTGAGCTAACATGTAAATTACATGACACTTTAACAATAAAATGATATTTCGTCTGTTGAAGGTTCTCAGTCCCATCATGGCATTACCAAAGACACTTCAAGGTAACTATGAGGAAATTAATGCAATGTTTTAATAAACACTCATGCATTAACTAGGCACGTCTCTACTTTGAAAGTAATATTTATATTGTTGATATATAAGTGTAAATTAATCAAACAGACCGACCCAACCTTATAGATACTTTGTATTATGCTCTGGATGAAGAACGTGTCATACAGCCATCTCAAAATCGTACGTTTTACCAATGTTAGGCCAGTATAGGTAAAGGGTTCCCTTCTGGAGGCAAACACAAGTTTGTCTTTTATCTGTGGAATTGGATATATGCATTAACCATTTACTCAAATGACGTTTTAGTTTCATATTTAAAATTTCGTGAAAACCTATTTTGGAATTATAATTTAACCACTGACCCATTATGTTTATTATTTAACAATTTATAAGGTATTGGGCGTGTGAGATGTATCATGATAACGCTTGCTGGTGACAACAGTTCCCATTGTTACTGACCACAAGTCTTTAAAGCAATTGTGTTATAACATCAAATATGATCACTTTAAAGATGCATGATCAGTTTTGCATAATATTTTATTTGGTTCAAAAATTGTACCATATTAGGGGGCTGGTTTATTCGACTTTCATATTCACCCCCAAATGCTTAATACATATAAAATATATGTTACAATGAAAACCAAGGAACGGTCTCATACATGTGTACTAGCCGACAATTATGGCTCTTTCTCACGTATGCCCTCGTTATAAGACCTATTAGACCCTATAGAAGCAAATGTCTTTCTATCTACTTTATAAAAGTTTCAAAAATTACGTTTGAATTAATGGCTGCAGCAAAACAAGGTCCATTGTCCGGTTTTGACCACGATTTGAATGTTTGTATTTTCGTTATACTGAACTGTTTGACCTTAAACTGGTTATTTTCGGTTAAAGTTGATAATTCTCAATTAAATAAAACAAATTATTACATAAACATATATGTGAGTCCCTTTAAATGGATAAATACTTGTTTCAGCACCTGGAAAAGTAAGGGATCTCAATGTTACATCAGTGCATACAACCAACACTACTGTGACTGTGGCTGTTAGTTTCTCCAGCCCTCAGAACCCAAACGGTGTCATCACTCATTATATGCTGAGTTACTTTCTGGATCAATCAAACCTCTATCCCAACAACCCTGCTTGTCAGGTAAGTACTCTACTGCTGCATACCGAAAGCTTGTTCACCCACATGTGTATCTTAGTGCAAATACCATGTACATTCACGTTCATTGTAACGTCACTCAAATTACATCACATACTATGAACCATTATACATCCATATCATTTCCAAACGTAGCCTGTGATCGTCACGGCAGTGGTACATGTTAATGAAATTTGTAATGATGAAAAAGTGGGTCAAATTTTATTAATTTTCGAATAAAATGTTTTCATATTGACTAAATGAGAACATATTCATCCCGGATACATTGTGTTTTATAATATAAGGTGGTGTGTATATATGTTAGACCAAGTTGATCACTAACTGAATATTTCACAGAAGAAACTAAAAACTGTAGTCGCCACTAAGAGCTGCCAAAAGTTTACTATGAGATTTCAAATCAGATTAACATTCAACTTTTGAAAATGCAAAAAGCAAACAGATTGGTCTAGATTTCGCGTTGATACGATGCTTTAAAAACATGCCAAATTACATGATATTTGCACTAAAATGCACCAGTAGGTGAAAAAACTTTCGGTCTGCAGCTGTACTTGTGCGTGTACACTCAACCACACCACATTTTCAATAGTGTAAAACTCGAATACTGCTGCCGAAGAAAATCGACCTCGAATGCTTTTAATATGGACCTGATTGGAAAAAGGTATCCGCAATTGCATACATCAGAGTATAATACTTTTATTTCTATATCTTTTAAGGTGCACAAGAGGTGTTGAAATCGCTTTTTCAAAATGTTTTTTGGCCAGAAAGATTGGCATTTTACTAAAAAAATCATGAATGGAGACATTTAATTAATGAAAAATGCTGTCAACATAAATAACCTTCTTGGACTTCTTTTTGACGCGTCTTTATTTTAGAACGTCCTAAAACAAGCCAAAAATGACCCTTTTTGACTCACTCAACTATCTCGTTTTGTTAAGGAGATTTGAAGTGCCATTTCTTAAAACATGTGTTTCTCAGAATAAGGAACAGATACATTTCAAATTTAGTTTAGTTGGCTTCTGAAGACATAATGTATTTTTGTTTCAGTTGTGTTTATCACTAGTGGATTTGGTTAGCTTGTATTTTGTATGGTGACGCTTGTTTTGTGTTTGAGTGTAAATGCAAATTTTATGCAAATTGACGTTAAGTTAAGCGTTAATAAAATAACGCCACAAACCACGACAATGAATCATCCATGTGTTAAATGATCTTCCTAAAAGTATTCTGTGACCTGTGCAAGGTTTCGAAATGGGGCATAATGAAATAAACTGAAGGGGTCAAATTTTGAAAATCCCATTTCAATTAAGTTTTAAAACAAAAAATAACATATCAATTAAATGAAAATAAATTCACAACAAATACATTACATGAGTAAAAAAGGAAGTGATGCGTTACTTACCCAGTTGAGACAATAAAAAAACAGTAGTTTTAAAGAGATTGACCCCTGGTCACTTCAAAGAGTTGCCAAATCGGTAACTCTTTACGTGATGTTACGGTACTTCCAACGGTCATCTTATTATGTTAACATGCAAATTGATCGGTCTTGTTTTTGCGTTTATACGATGCTTCTTTCAAAGACATTCCAAATTACATGATATTTTGACACAAAAGTATGTGAACAAACTTTCGAGATGCAGCTGTACACCTATTATTTAATGTGATGCTTATATGCTTCAACACACGGTAAAGGAAGTAAATTACCGGGCAAAAGAAAGTACTCACTTCTCTTGATTTTATCATAAATGTATGTATGATTTTCAATTGCAAGTATCTCAAGTTTTCGATCTGATAAAATAAAAATGACAAGCACAGGTTTTTAGTCAGCAGTCAAATAATGCGTATACATGGTTTTTCGTTTGTTTGTTTTTTTTAGAAAAATAAGATTTTAAATTTCAAATTTCTTAAAAAAATGTTTTTGATGATATACGACTGTTCATCGATATAACAGACATATTCTATGTGAAAATTAATAAATGTTCCTCATTCCGTACATATTTACAACATTTTAAACATGGTAGGGGTCATGTTTGTGTAAATTTTAATTTTTACCCCTGGCTTCATTAAACAAATATATTTTAACTAAACTTTAACCACAGTCACATTCATTCAAACTAATGCAGATAAGTAGTATCGCTTCATGTCATAGTCAAATGCATCTGATTTATTTTAAATATTGAATTAATCGAGTACTTTCTTTTGCCCGGTAGTTTATATGTAAAAATAATTCTTCATTCAGGTACTCACGCAGATATATAACAAGACAGGCATTATAATAAATGCCAAATCAACGGACAATGGTTTCTACTCGAAGACTGTAGAAGTTTCCCCCGACTCGAGGTATTACTTTCAGGTTAGACTCAAAACATTTATTATATCCAAATAGTCTTATCTTTAAATTAAGTATATTGTATATTATCTTGAAGTTGTATCTAATTAAATGGCAATATGTTATGCAATACGATAAAAAGAATATGAACCCAAACCAAAAAGGATTTTGATTTTTAAAGAAACAGTTATCAATTAGATAAAATGTCGTGAAAATTCTTTGCTAACTAACTAACTAATACATTATTTGTTACCTCAACCCCTATCCAAAGCGGGTCCATGGCAATACTCGAACATTGTATTTCTACAGGTGACAGCTTATAACTCACTTGCAGGAAGCCCCGCTGAATTCTTTTTCTTCACGGGAATCCAAGGTATTAATTCGACTTTTGTTTTTGTGAAGAAACGATTATATATTATTTTGAAATAAGAAAAAACCAGTCTGATTAAAATCGACCTTGTTCCGAGGAAAACAATTTGCAAAATAATGCATCTACCGGGCTACGAACAGATTCTGTAGATTCCTCGCCACAAGGTCTCCGTTACATGACATCCTGTATAAGCGTGTGTTCCGTACAAGTTTAGTGCAGACCAAGCTCAGTTAAATAGCTGACCAATCACATCATAGTTTTTAAACAGTCGCCGTTTTGAAAGCAAAGATGTCATGTGATTGGTTAACTGAATGCAAGCAAAGGGGCTGTTGTCAGACCGTTTTACCCCGGTAGATGCACTATTTTGCATATTTTATTCCTCGGAAAAACGTCGATTTTAATCAGATTGAAAAATTAAGAACTCAATACATCACTTACGAATTGGGTGATTCAACACGTTGACGCAATTAACTCATTAACGCCGAGAGACGCGTATAGGCGGGCCGTTAATCTCACGCTCACAGCGAGAGACGATTTTTGGGGTCAGCTAATTGCCATAAACAACACATAATTATGTATACGGCACATTATTCCAATTTGTAAATATATGTATGTATATATATGTGTATATAATGTACTTGACTGTTCTCTATGTCACTAATGTGAATTACGAGAAATAAAATTCTGTTCTGTTCTGTTCTGCCAGTTCCTCACAGCGAGAGACGTGTGTTAGGGGTAGCTGATTAACAGCTTCTCACAGCGAGAGACGCGTTTTAGGGGTGATGCCTATTGAATCACAAACACACATAATTTAAAACAATTAGGTATCTATCGTGCGAGATGCATGTTTTTTTTAGAGAATTGCTACATATAGAGTTGATGGCCGGATGTATTTAAGGTGTTTTGATAGCAGTCAGAAATAGGTATCAAAGGCTTACCTGCAGTACCGTTAATGAACTCATTCCGGTGAGTAAAGAGATTATCAGAATTATTTACAGTGGTAAACACAGCTACCTCCTCATTGGGAATGGTTAAGAAAATAATCAGAACAATGAATATGTCTTGAGAATATAGAGTAATCGCTTTTTCTATATATCCGTTGAATAGTTTGTGTCTGTTTTACTTTGTGTAAACAAAGGCAATGCCTGAATATGTATTATGCAGTGAGCGTATAGAAAGAATAATTAAAATATTACAATACCTATTGTTTTGCATGTTTACATACGATTATGTAACTATTTCAAAGACGCAACGCACATCTAAGCCAAAAGAAGAGTGTTGAAGTATTTTCATTTATCTATAACTTCTGTACTATAACACTTTCCTGGGTTAATATTGTTGTCCACAGTAAACATTCATGTCATTGCTGTTATTGATAAGATATACAATGTAGTTTACCTAACTAGTCTGCAAAAACCTATCCATTGTACATGGACACCGATACTTATTGTACTTGTAACATTGTGTGTCATAATTTCCATCTCATTCACTTCAATGATATTTCATGCAAGGGTATTGAAATATTCGTATTGATATTCTACACGTACAACAATGATTCGGTAATCCTTAACAGTTATTAGGTACTTTCATGAATATAAAATGCTTTCATTCAAAAATTAGCTAAACACGTTGACACACTCTGGTATAATCCAATGCCATTGTCATATATATCAATGGATCCGGTCTCTTGTGATCCGTCGTCAATACAATTATAGTAAATACACATATGTTCTTGCAAATAACCATTCAATCAGACTATGGTAACACAATATTTGAGAAACTCAATTGACCATGAAATGTAAATCCCTTGGGGTAATTCGGCACTCCTGTTTGATCCGTTACACCTGCTAGAATAAACACCTGCCATAGATAGACAACACGATTCATTGTCACGCCCGTGTAATTGTGTGTATATGTCGACATATGTGTATGTTCAAAACAGATTAGAATTTGCGTTACGGCAATTACGCGTGTGAATATTCAATCAATCAAGATCAAGGTAATTTAGCTTGGAATAACATACTGGTAATTTCCGCTACATTCTGACGTTTCTCCCGTGACATGTGTTATATCATGATGGAGCTTGATTATTGTAGCCACGCCTACGTTAGTTTTATTCATGAGAACATACTTGGTAATTCCTTTCAATATTTCTATACACCTTCAGGTTACTAAATACAATCTTACATTATACGTAAGTAACATAATTGTTATAATTCATTTCAGGTTGTGAACCTGCAAAATATCAAACGTGCTGTTTAGAGATTTAGGCCACGCCCATCACGAGCCCTTACATTGACGGATATCTTATACGATTGGTGAACAAAATTGTTAAATCTCTAGCTATCTTTGCTCATCACAACTGGCTTCTAATCAACTGCTCAATCTCCTCAACAACCTTTGTACATCAACCTATTCAGCTGTATAAACAACTCATCCTAATTTATTGTAACAACAATGTTTGTATATGTTATCTTCCTCTCCATCACAGTATCACTTGCTTGTCAACGACACGACGTTAGTATCTATTTCGAAACGTCGCCTCTACAGAATAAAGAAATTTAATATCCAAAAAAGTTTGCTATTGTTTATAAATGTTTCATGCATGGAACTTTTCAGCCAAACTCAAGTGATAAAAAACTGAGACTTATGAATATGCTACTTGCTAGTTTCGAACTACTAATTGATTTTTATTTTGTAATATGACTTACAAAACGTATGAAAGGATAACTAATTATTTGATGTCAGTAACATATAATCCCAGCATATTAAGGTTTGATCTGGAAAGGTAAAGCAGAAACAAATATCAGAGATATATGTAACGGGATTACATAATTGATAAGACGAGAAAGAGTCGTGCACGTGCAGTTATGTAGAATGATGCAATCTATCCACATTTTTGGCTTTCAATGTCATCTTGCCGTGAATATACAATCAGTTCATTTTACACAATGGACGGAAGCGCTATAAATACACGTTTGATAACAAGAAATTCCTCTCGCTGAATCAGAGGTGCCAGGCTAATTAGCGTGTCGCTGTGGTACGCTAAACCTGAGGCGTGACGGCCAGGCGTTCAGCTGAAGATCGGTGCTCGGCGTTAATGAGTTAACATTTGGTTATAAGTTAAACAAGAAATTGAACTAAATATATCAACATCCAGAGCAAGGTTTAAGATATGACACAATGATGGAATGGTCAACCATCTTTCTGTCTGGTTTTTCAAAATCGCATGAGACCTTAAAATCTACTTCTCACATTGAAGAGTGCCACAACATTGTTGATCATACGTCGAACCAATTTCAGCAAAATACGGATAACCGTTTGCTATGAGTATGGCATATCTGGTCGTGTAAAGAGATGTTTTACCCTCCTACGTAGCAATATATAGTAGAAACTTTAATAATATATGGCAAATAATATACATAAAACGTGCTACAGCTCCTTTAATGGTTTTGTAATAATTTTGTATTTCACGACTTTCTACAGATTCTGGACCAGTGAGAGATCTACAGATCAACACGACATCAGACTCCGTCTTTGTCACCTGGAGGCACCCTTCTCAACCAAATGGCTTCCTTTTGGGTTACGTTCTCGAAATTACCCGTCCTAAAGAATGGATTAGATGTGTAGAAAACCTGATGCTCCATTGCAAGGGGATGGAAATCCATAGCTTCGAGGTAAATGAATCAGCACATTATTCGAGGTTACTTACCAATGCACTTGGCTTTCGCGCTTCCGCAAAATGGCCACTTCTTTAGATAAGCAAGCTGAGTTTTTTCACGTCAAATCGTCTCAGACATGCAGTGTATCGAAAGAAGTGTGGTAAACCTTTGATGACTCCTTTTTTAAGGATCGTTATGATGTCCGCAGTGATAAACCACAAAGAACGCAGACGGAAGCCAACGAACCGGGCACCGCCATCCTAATTCTGCCGACTCGCCTTTCAAGTGATGTCATTGGTTGTCTATTTTAAGATTGCTCCTCGATCATAGGTCACCTCGCGATGTTTTGAGCTACCTTTGCACCCAGGGTATGAAAGCGAGACAGGATGCAACGGGGAGACGTAGGGCAGTGGTAAGCGCTTTCAGTTTCGGATCAAAAGGTTCGGGGTTCGAATCTCGGGGCTGGGCTACTACTGATGTAAAGAACCGTTCTATGTGCAGTCATGTTTTGGTGCAATGGTACATTCAGCGCAGTTGCATCACAGTTCTAACCGATACCCGCAGGTTTCACAGCAATGCATAGCCACCATGGCGTTTCGGGCTTCCTCTATGCAATGAACGGCATTAAAACCAACCCAGCGTTTTCATCATCTCTGAACAAAGCCTTTGTAAATGAGTAAAACATTTTTGAAGAATTAACATAGCCATTTTATTTTAATGGTTGCATTTAACTTCATTTGTTTACCAAATTTTTTAAAATTGTTTAATTTTAAGGGAGCATTTTACTTCATTTGTTTACCAGATTATTTGACAATTGAACATAGATTTCAACGAAAATATAATATGTTTATTTCATTTCATTAACAAATCATTTGATTGTTGAACTTAAAATTAAATGGACATGTAAATTATTACTCTCCAGTGGGTGATACGACAGTGTTATATTTGTACGGTATTATTAACCAGTATAATACAGATGCATGCATGACGTAACACTAGTATGCAGTTTTGACGTCACAGTGGTTGTAATACACTACAATGGTACATGACTCGCGGAAATTTTAGTTTCAGCGTACTTGATTAATTCTGACTAGTAAGAAACAGAAAACTAAACTTCCTCAATATACTAATTTTGTATGAAAATCGTGAATGATTTGGTTGCAAACTGCTTTCGCTTGTTTTATACCCAATCATTAATGGTATTAAATGGAGGCTCGTTTTGTATCCCCAATGTATTATTATGTGGCTTTATTGTAGTATTATTGTACAGGGAAAATGGTGTGGATTGGACTACAGAGTTGAGGCCCCTCTGGTGATAACAAACCCGTTGAGTTACCTGCTTACGAGGTTGTATCCATACACAAACTACACACTGACAATTGCTGCTATTAACTTGAAAGGATCCGGTGACGTGTTGACCGTAAACTTCCGCACAGATGAATCAGGTAAATCAATATTACTTCTTTAAAGAAATGAGTAAAATTATTTATAGCTTTCTTTCATAATTCAACAACTCATTGTGTACTTGTATATCGTTGAATATCCTTCAACGTAATGTGTGTTTACACTTGCACGAATTTTCCATCCGCATTTCAAGACATCAGTGCGTATCAATGCGTGAAGCATTGTTTATATAATTTGTTTACATTACTTCCGTTCGCGCACACCTCGCGTATATCTTGCGCATTTGACTGTTCCATAACGTAGTCTTATCTGATACCTCAAAGTAAACAGTTACAGTTTTGACAGCTCTTTGAAGTACTCAGGGGCCAGTATTATAAAAACTACAATTTTCATTTCTTCTGTGAAATATTAAGTAAATGATCAATTGAGTCAAACCTACGTCAAATAATTTCCCTCATACTCATTCAATGTATTATGATGAAATTGTTCTCATTTAATTGAAATGGAAACTTTTAATTGAATTTTTTTTTTTTATTTTACCCCTTCTGTCTATTTCATTATTCAAAATTTCACAAACGTGCACCACTGACGTGCAAACATAGGGTACGTTTGCAAATGATTATTTTACTCATAGAATTGTGGTGATTCATCGTCAATTTACGTGATTTAATTTAATTGACGTTACAATGAACGTCAGTTTACATGATTTTTGCACATTGATTGATACACATACATATAGGTGAAACAAATTCTTTATGCAGCTGTACATACATTTTCATTGTTTGTATTACAGAACCTGGAACCGTGGGGAACCTAAGAGTAGCACCAATGGGGAACAACTACAAGACTGTAAATGTTACCTTTACTCGCCCTCAGCGGCCAAACGGTGTCATTGTTCGATACATCCTGAATTATTACATGTTGTCTCCTGGACGTACAAATCCTGCCTGTCAGGTCTGATTTATACATATTTATTCAATTGAAAGGATTGGGTACACATTATCCAACTTAGTGAAACCCATTCTTACAGTTAAGCAAGAAACAAAGTACCACCTTTCTAGAAATTTCTAGAAAATGTCTAGTGCGTATCCAGAAAGTTTCTAGATACGGGATATAATTATTTATTGGACAAGTGTATGAACAGTGCTGATAGAATATTGAAACGTAATATATTTACAAACTATATATACAGAAAGTGAACGAAATATAATGACATATAATGAATTAGGAGATCTTGCTAACATTATTGCGCATCTTTTACAAAATATCTCTAACATGTCTGTAGGATAATTGAGATCCAAACTTTCAATGGCAAAATCTCATACATGTAAAGAAAATCAAAATGGCGACTTAACCACGTGACTTATGACTTCGCCATGGTGATATATTTTGCTTGTCTATATATTAAGAATCTTTTGGAACAAGTTACACGTCTCTAGTATGTCTCTGGGATCATTTAGACACAAATTTAACATGTCGAAATCAGACATTTTTAAAGAAAATCAAAATGGCTGTTGAACAACGGGAGCTACAACTTTGTCATCTCTACTTTTTTGCTCGTATTGTTCTTGCGCATATTTTGCAAAAGGTTGCAAGTCTCTAAGAGGATTTTTAAAAAAACAATCCCCATGTTAAAATTGTTCTTTTTTATGGATAATACATATTGACAGTTGCGCATAAGCAGTTTTAAATCAGTCCTTCAAAACCAATATGACCTAAGTAAGCAGATTTTTACACTGAATATAAATAACGAGAAAAAATAAAGTATAACACTCACTTGTTTTCGATTAATTCAATATTTTAAAGAAATGAGATGCATTTGATTATGACACGATACAATTACACCTTTCGGCGCTTGTTTGAATGACTTAATTGGAGACTGGTTAATATCATAGACAGGGGTGAGAAATGTATATTACACCAACATGACCCCTACCATGATTAAATTTGTTGTTAATATGTGCAGAACGAGGCACATTAATTGATTTTCACTAGAATATGTGCTATATGTCGATAAAAAGTTGTGTTTTATCAAAATTAATTTTGGGGAATTTTTAAATTTAAATTATTAATGTTTAAATTTTTTTGAAACACGTAGAAGTATTTTTTGACTGATTAACGTTTTTTGACTAATTTCCAACATTATTTACCTTTTGAATACGACGCGAAAACTCAAGAAATTTGACATTGCAGATTATACATATGATAACTGAGTGTTATACTTTCTTTTGCATGTCAGTTTAGATAACAGAATTTATGTCGTATGTCACATGTCACAGTCTTTTATAAAACTTCTCATATTGTGCTTTGTTGAAATGAAAGTGCATATAATGTTTATCGAACGATGCCTATGTTTATATGTTATATATTTTAAAATGAATTGGATCATTTCAGGTACTCAAACAGATAACTGGCAGGACAGACATTACAATATATGCCAACTCAACAGACTATATAATGTACTCCCAGATTGTAGATGTGTCTCCAGAAACCGAATACACCTTCCAGGTAACACAGAAAACACAGATAACGATTTTTAAATCCATTCTTAAAGTATGTTGAACAAATTTGGGACAGAAAACGTATTGGAATTTCTTTCAATTAAGATGACAAATAATTGAGAAATTATATAATGCTAAATTCAGGCCAGATTTCCTTCTCACATTAAGTTGAAAAGTTGAAAAGTAAGAAGATTTACTACTAATTTGATTCTTGGCTTCTCCTACACATGTAATACATTTTATTTCCAAACAGATTATTAATATTCAATGTGGTTTGTCATTGTTCCATTTAACAAAGGAACAAATGAACTAAACATATACTCACGTTTATTAATGCCTAAACGCTGGTCTTTGTTTAAGGTGACAGCTTTTAACTCATTGAAAGGTATCCCGAGGGAAGTCAATTACACCACAGAAAGCAGCGGTAAGCATATTTTATTATGCAAACTTCCAGGCAAAAGAAAGTACTCACCTCAGTTGATATTATTATATGTATTATTTTCAACTGCAACTAATAAGTTTTCGATGTCATAATCTAAAACTGAAATGTACAGGTGTTTACATTAATAAATGAGCCTGATTCTGCACACATTACACGATTTTAAATATGGTACAAATGTAGGGGTCATGTTGGTGTAAATTTCACTTCTTACCCATGTCCTCATTAAACAAAGATATGTTAACTAAAATTTAACCACACTCAGCAGTCACAGAAAAATTCTACATGTTTTTTTCTAATTTAAAAAAAAAAGAAATGTAAATAATTGTTGATGATTCACAACTGTTCATCGTCATATAAGACACATTCTATTAGGAAATTAATAAATGTGCCTGATTCTGTACTCATTTACAACATTTTAAACATGGTAGAGGTCATGTTGGTGTAAATTTAATTTCATATCCCTGTCTTCATTAACCAAAGATAACTAAACTAACTAAAATTTAACCACAGTCACCAATTAATTCATTCAAACAACTGCAAATAAGTATTGTGTGGCAATATCTTGTTTTAGCTCGGACCCGAGCTATTAGTACGGCCTTCGGGAAACAACATGAATTAAAAGCAATTATCACATAAACGGGTTAATTAAAAAAGTAGGATCGGGAATGTTAACGGAAACGGAATAATATTCACTTTCCTAGCTATTTACACTCACTAGCTATTACTACATCCCTACTTAACATTGCATTTCTTCAACTACTCCTTTTAGAATGTACCCTCAAAACTTCCGAGCCCCATTTTATTATTTATTATATATAAAGAGTATTTGATGAAATGCAATGTTTAGTAGGGCTGTACTAATACCTCGGAAATAGTGTTTTCATATGATCATTCTATTAGAAAAACACCTACTTCCGAGCTAAAACAAGAGTATATATATACAACCGAATTCACTATAAACATTCTGAAATTGCCTTGAAAAGGGGTTTTCTTTGGGGGACTGATATATTATAAAATGGGGCTCGGAAGTGTTTTGGGGGTACATTCTAAAAAGAGTATTTGAAGAAATGCAATGTTATAGAGTACTGTACTAATAGCTCGGAAATGCTGTTTTTCTATGGTCGTTCTATGATGAAAACACGTACTTCCGAGCTAAAACAAGAGTATATATATACAACCGATGTCACTATAAACATTCTGAAACTGCCTTGAAAAGGGGTTTTCTTTGGGGGACTAATATATTATAAAATGGGGCTCGGAAGTGTTTTGGGGGTACATTCTAAAAAGAGTATTTGAAGAAATGCAATGTTATAGAGTACTGTACTAATAGCTCGGAAATGGTGTTTTTCTATAGTCGTTATAAGAGGAAAACACCTACTTCCGAGCTAAAACAGGAGTATATATATATACAACCGAATTCACTATAAACATTCTGAAATTGCCTTGAAAAGGGGTTTTCTTTGGGGGACTGATATATTATAAAATGGGGCTCGGAAGTGTTTTGGGGGTACATTCTAAAAAGAGTATTTGAAGAAATGCAATGTTATAGAGTACTGTACTAAAAGCTCGGAAATGCTGTTTTTCTATGGTCGTTATAAGAGGAAAACACCTACTTCCGAGCTAAAACAAGAGTATATATATACAACCGAATTCACTATAAACATTCTGAAACTGCCTTGAAAAGGGGTTTTCTTTGGGGGACTAATATATTATAAAATGGGGCTCGGAAGTGTTTTGGGGGTACATTCTAAAAAGAGTATTTGAAGAAATGCAATGTGTGGAGTACTGTACTAATAGCTCGGAAATGCTGTTTTTCTATGGTCGTTCTATGATGAAAACACGTACTTCCGAGCTAAAACAAGAGTATATATATACAACCGATGTCACTATAAACATTCTGAAACTGCCTTGAAAAGGGGTTTTCTTTCGGGGACTAATATATTATAAAATGGGGCTCGGAAGTGTTTTGGGGGTACATTCTAAAAAGAGTATTTGAAGAAATGCAATGTTATGGAGTACTGTACTAATAGCTCGGAAATGGTGTTTTTCTATGGTCGTTCTATGATGAAAACACGTACTTCCGAGCTAAAACAAGAGTATATATATACAACCGATGTCACTATAAACATTCTGAAACTGCCTTGAAAAGGGGTTTTCTTTGGGGGACTAATATATTATAAAATGGGGATCGGAAGTGTTTTGGGGGTACATTCTAAAAAGAGTATTTGAAGAAATGCAATGTTATAGAGTACTGTACTAATACCTCGGAAATGGTGTTTTTCTGTGGTCGTTCTATGATGAAAACACCTACTTCCGAGCTAAAACAAGAGTATATATATACAACCGAATTCACTATAAACATTCTGAAATTTCCTTGAAAAGGGGTTTTCTTTGGGGGACTAATATATTATAAAATGGGGCTCGGAAGTGTTTTGGGGGTACATTCTAAAAAGAGTATTTGAAGAAATGCAATGTTATAGAGTACTGTACTAATACCTCGGAAATGGTGTTTTTCTGTGGTCGTTCTATGGTGAAAACACCTATTTCCGAGCTAAAACAAGAGTATATATATACAACCGAATTCACTATAAACATTCTGAAATTGCCTTGAAAGGGGTTTTCTTTGGGGGACTGATATATTATTAAATGGGGCTCGGAAGAGTTTTGGGGGTACATTCTAAAAAGAGTATTTGAAGAAATGTAATGTTATAGAGTACTGTACTAATACTTCGGAAATGGTGTTTTTCTATGGTCGTTCTATGATGAAAACATCTACTTCCGAGCTAAAACAAAAGTATATATATACAACCGAATTCACTATAAACATTCTGAAATTGCCTTGAAAAGGGGTTTTCTTTGGGGGACGGATATATTATTAAATGGGGCTCGGAAGTGTTTTGGGGGTACATTCTAAAAAGAGTATTTGAAGAAATGCAATGTTATAGAGTACTGTACTAATACCTCGGAAATAGTATTTTTCTATGGTCGTTCTATGATGAAAACACCTACTTCCGGGCTAAAACAAGAGTATATATATACAACCGATTTCACTATAAACATTATGAAATTGCCTTGAAAAGGGGTTTTCTTTGGGGGACTAATATATTATAAAATGGGGCTCGGAAGTGTTTTGGGGGTACATTCTAAAAAGAGTATTTGAAGAAATGCAATGTGTGGAGTACTGTACTAATACCTCGGAAATGGTGTTTTTCTGTGGTCGTTCTATGATGAAAAAACCTACTTCCGAGCTAAAACAAGAGTATATATATATACAACCGAATTCACTATAAACATTCTGAAACTGCCGTGAAAGGGATTTTCTTTGGGGGACTAATATATTATAAAATGGGGATCGGAAGTGTTTTGGGGGTACATTCTAAAAAGAGTATTTGAAGAAATGCAATGTTATAGAGTACTGTACTTATACCTCGGAAATGGTGTTTTTCTGTGGTCGTTCTATGATGAAAAAACCTACTTCCGAGCTAAAACAAGAGTATATATATACAACCGAATTCACTATAAACATTCTGAAACTGCCGTGAAAGGGATTTTCTTTGGGGGACTGATATATAATAAAATGGGGCTCGGAAGTTTTGGGGGTACATTCTAAAAAGAGTATTTGAAGAAATATTTACTAGGGCTGTACTAAATTAATAGCTCGGAAGTGGTGTTTTTCTATGATCTTTCTATTAGAAAAACAGCTACTTCCAAGCTAAAACAAGAGTTTATATGTATACAACCGAATCCACTATAAACACCCTGCATGGTCCTTTGATCATTCTATTACAACAGGAATTACTATATTACTATTACATAATATATTACTAATAGTTACTCCATTGTATTCAATGGTGGCGTTATGTGAAATAAAAATCTGGAATCCCATTTCGTTTTTTTTCATGAATACACTTTTAGTATTACCCAATTTCAATGTACCACGGTCGCCGAAACGTACGCTTGTGTCCAGGGTAAACCTACAGCCCGGGTCCGAGCTAAAAGCAGACATTGCCTATTGTGTCGTGTCAAAGTCAAATGCAAATAGTCAAAAGTCGAAACCAACTGTGGCGAGCACTTTATTTTTCCTGGCAATTTAACTCTGAAAAATACTTTGATTATTGTAAACAGAAAAACGTTACAGATACTTCCAAACATTTTGATACACGTCACCTGAATATTACTCGCAATAGAGCTAAACTAACGATCAGAATAGATTAATAAAGATGATATTTACCTGGGTAAACATGATGTTTGAAATAAATGTATTTCTCTTTATTACAGTTTCAGTGATGAAATACGGCATTTATCGGTTAAAATAAAGGTAGTTTCACTGAGTGAAATAACATGTTATTCAACTGATATAACACTTTCGATCTTATCTCGTCATCGTAACAATATGATGACGTCAAAAGATGGCATTGATAAAGAAAGGGGAGCATATTCTTTTAATTTCAACGTCATTTTCGAACTATACATAAATGGTAAAATCTTATCAATAGAACATGTGGCATTATTCGTCGAGTACCAGGTATATACCATCTTGTGAAGTAGAAATAGTATGTGACTCGCTCGTTTAAGATACTGCAGTGCAATATTTATACGGCAATATTAAACAAGTGTAACACCGCCGCAAGTATGACGTCATAATAGTTTGCGGTTATGACGTCACATTGGGAGTAATGTCACAATGGTATCGGACTTGCGGGAGTCATAGTTTCAGAGCCATGTCGGCTGTTTCGCTGGATTATAGGTGGGCGAGTAATAAAAGTAATACTTAACTTCATTCTATTTAACACTATGTTTATGAAACTCGCTTTCGTTCGTTTTATGCAAAATCATTAACTCGTTTAATAATAATGGTATTAAATAGAAGGTCGTTTAGTATCCTTTATATATATATAATTGTGGCTACGCCACTCGTGAATATATGCATTTCTACCTCACTCGATGAGATATACATGGTATTAGACGAGGAATGCCAACTATCCTCTATATATTCTACAGCTCCTGGGAATGTAACTGATCTACAGGTCAACTCAACTTCAACCTCTGCCTGGATAACATGGAGATCTCCCACTCAACCAAATGGCTTTCTACTTGGCTACAAAGTGCAACTCAACGCCGGCAGTTCTTGGCGCGTGCAGATAATCCGTGTATTCTGTGATGGAGAGACACTGAAGGAACTTCATGTAAGGCATTGAGAATTTGTGATGATTATAACTTCGTTTGATGGATAATCTACTTGGGTTTGTCAACACACACAAGGCTTCGGGACGGCCTGTCCTCGTGTCGCCTACACCCCATATTGCTTACACCACTATCAAAACACTTTTATGGATGAGTGCAGTTTACACTGGCATCCTGATCCATTGGGACCTAGAAATCGAACTCACTTACGGTAACATTTTGCGACAAAAATGTTTAGCTGTAAACAAGTCTCAAAATATGTGCATTACGTTTTTAGGAGTAGGAAATTGGTTACATTTACCGTAACGCCTTTTTAACGGTCATTTTACGACATGCCGAATGACGTTATCATCACCTATATTCGCGGTAAATATATTACTCAATGAATTATTCCAATTTCATACATATCTCAAGCTGGTGATGAATTCAAATTGCCTTGTATGATTGACTGATTGACTTGTTCTTCCAATATGCACTCTTGGATTGATAGTGTATTAAATAATAATTACATGACAGACCGTCAAAGTTACACTTGAATTGATCAAAACTGCCGAGATGTCAGGTTTTTACGTTTATGTATGTAATTTAAAAAATTACGTTAAAGTGATGAATACCGTTCCGTGACCCCCTATTATTTTTTCTGAATTTGTTTATTCTTTCAACTGCGCATATCATATTACAATTTTTGCAATATCTAAAATATGTGTGTCAGTAAAAAATCATCATGATTATGCGAAAACGTTTATATAATTGCCGTTTTTATTAAGTGCTTAATGTAATTTGGTTTCCCTCAGCAGTGTCATTATTTTTCAAAATGTATACTTGCTTTGTATCCTCGTATGTGATTAAATTGTATCTGAAAGGATTCGGAGCTTATTCGTTGAAAGCGCGCGCTTCATTTACGGTGAAATCGGTAAAAAAAATAGCGCATTTTGGTCACAGGGATATTACTATTAATGCCAATACCTCTTTAAATCATTCGGTGACCCCCAAATTTTCTCTCATTTTTGGATAAAAGACATAATAAACTTGCTATTTTGCTATTCTAAAATATTTCGTTTCTAGGTCCCATCTCTCCTTAACAAAATAATTAACTCATCCAATAAGATAACAAAGACAGAATGACTAAAGAACAAATGACTTTAACTTCACTTTGATTTTCACAATGATGACACTGTTTTTTCAAAGCATATGCCCAAAATAAATTAGTGAATGATGATAATGTAAACCAGGCACTGTAAATGGATCATCTGTCAAATATCATCTTTTAGGGATCATTCATTCTAACATTTTAAGATATTCCCAAATTGTCAAGACCGTTACCTGTCCAAACCGTTACCAGCTTGTAAAGTAACAGTTTCAACACTTCTTGAAACGGTCAGGACAAAACTATTTGTGATTTCAGAAACTACTGAAGTTACTTAAGAAATACGCTTAGTTTGAATAACTTTAAGAGTCCAAATATGTTCAGCATGGAACTTTACTGTTTGATGAAATTTTGACGTTATAACGTTAATAGAAACGATTTTGACATATATAGAGAATCTCACCCAAGTGTCTTCTGATATCAAATATATCAACATGAGTTGATAAAAGTTACATATTTTGAATTTCTCAACGAGTGTTGATATATTTGATATCAGAAGACACGAGGGTGAGATTCTATTTATCATCCAAAATCATTCTTCATTAGTTTTTAATGAAAAAAGGACATATATGGACACAAAACTGCCATTTGGCTTCCAGTGATGTGATGTCATAGCATTTTTGACGTCATCATGATTATGACACCATAGCATTGTGACGTCATCATGATCATGACGTCATAGCATTTTCTGATGTCATTACTTGATGATTCAAAATCATTGTGATGTCATGTAGCTGACTCTAACGGGGCATTGTTCAAAATCTACTGTCAAAACGATATCTCCTAGGAGATATCACTTGATCTCATACAAGCAATATCTCCCGTGGAACAAAGTTTTGGATGAAAACTAATTTTAAAAATACTTGGTAAATGATATAAGATGATATTTGCTAAAGTGTGAAAGTGGAATTTTATTCACTTATATAACTTTTGCAAATGATTAAAACTAAAACACTTTTGTCAGGTTAATTAAAGGTTTTTTTCATTTTATAAAATCACAGCTTAGGAAATCATGCTAACGGTTTGGAACTTTTTGTCAGATTTAAAGTTTAAAACAGCTAGCATGATAATGCATTTTCAATAAACTTATTTGTATCCAACCTGCATAGATATGTTTGTTGTGTTCAACTTAGTAAAAACAATAATGTTAGTTAACAATACCATTTAACAGTAATTCTGTATAAACAGTCAAAACATAAAAAACAGTAATCCAGGTTAACATTCAAAACAAGAATCAGATACCACTATTGAAACATCAGATTAATTCATCGGAAAATCCATCAACGCCACTTCATAACAATGAACCAATTCCTTAATGGCTAAGTGGACTGTATCATACTACACAATAGGGGTGAGGAAGTGATACTCTGCCTTTAATGTAGGCGATACGAGGTGGTTTTAGGTGTAGACAATATGGAATGTAGGCTATACGAGTGCAAGATGTAATATCCATTACGTAATATCCATTATGACGTCATAGGGCAGTTAATTTAAGTGCCAAAAGGACAGTAAAAATGCTGTATACAAAGGCAAAGAAGATTATTCATTATTATGATGGTTATGTAATTTAAATCTTCGAATCACGTCAGATATAAGTAGATCAAGTAGATCTAAACGTTCCTGAAATGAAAACTGAAAAGGGGAAAAAATTCAACTTTGCAACCAATCAATATGTAGTGTTCTGTCCTAAGGTAAAATTTTCAAAGCAAGCATGTCCGCGACAAGACCAAATATCATTTCTATTTCATTGTTTTATATAAGCGAAATATGAAGCGGAAAATATTCCGATTTGTTGCCAGTTTACCACAGGCCGCCAGGGATTAGTCAGTATTAAGATTAACAATGTTTATACCAGCGCGCGGGTCGTATAAAACGAGTGGAGCTCACCCACTTAATGGATGTCCACCAAAATAATTAAACTACTGAAATGTGAGGTGAGGTGAGGTGAGGTGAGGTGAGGTGAGTTGGGGTTTAACGCCGCTTTCAAGAGTATTCCCTTATATTGCGGCTGCTAGTATTATGGCAGGGAGAAAGCCCGCAACGCCATGTGGCTATGCATTGCGGTGAAACCTGCGAGCAACAGCTGGAACTAGCGTTCCATGGGTGGTACTACGCTGAAATTCAGTGTAGCATTGCACCCAAACCTTATTGCGTGTAGAATAGTTCTCTATTGCAGACAAAGTTGCCGTGCCCCTGGCGGGATTCGAACCCCGGACCTTTTGATCCGAAGCCGAACGCGCTAACGCTGATGCTAGGAAGGATTTCGACAACGAGCCAGTATAGAAGCAAGGTGCACAGAGACTTGAGGAATGTGTACCGAAATCAGTCTGAATTTTGGAAATCAATGAAACTGTCTGTCCTTAAATAATGGGCCTCGGCCCTTCGGGCATTGGCTCCATTATTTATAAGGAATGGAATAGAGAGTTACTCAGATATTAACCTTTACGTATCCAAACCAAACGAATTGGTGCGCCTCGTCGATTGGTCGGATGGCATTGTGAACTGCAGATTGGCGCTATCAAGTGTTTTTCAGCTAACGACCTAAATTAGTTATGTAAAAATTAAAAGGTTAACTATATAGTCTATAAGGCCACATGGGCCACGTACATAACATTTTATTTTCCTCTTCTTCTCTTGGTAGTAAAAACATCCGAAAGCTGAATTGTTTGGTACAGACTACTTAGTTAATGGGGATTGTTGATTTTGTGATTCAGTGGTGCCTGATAAGGGCTTTTACATTTCCAGCGGGTGAAACTGAAGGGATTCGTGTAGTTGCGCAGTCCTTCCACAGTTTTCTCAAACATTACAATGCTTTGAATCAACCGCGTCCCCAGGACTTATCAACTATCATCCCTGGGTTCACGGACATCTCTTGGTCAGGATTGCTGACCAGCAAAATTTACCACTTTCCAGAAGTCATAACATGTACTTAATGTAAGGAAAATGCTCTTGTCAGTTTATCTAAAGGATTCCGATATTAAGTTATTGAAAAAACTGGTTAATATTCAAAAAATAGCAAAAGTTACCCGTACTATGTTTTACCGCAAGGACACCGTCAGTAGACAAGTAAACAAGCTAAATCATTTACACGTCTTAATTTATCACTCGCATGTAAATCACTGATGATTAAACTTTGAAAATGGCAAATTTACCTATATAAGATAACTAAAGTTACGATATAGCGAAAATAAGGCGAAAGCGTCATTGGTAAAGCTGGTTCAACTTGAGCTAGTTCGAGGTCACGGGTCCGAAAGCAGTGTTGATAAATGCTTGACGCAGGAGAGACGTAACAGCGCTGGGAGGAGTTTGGCTTTGAATATACATTAGTGAAACGCGTGTGTTTTTTCGGAGTTATGGCCCTTGACAGTGAAACCAACTCCTCTAACAGTTGTTGATCAATCTTCTTGCAACATTGCACATGCTTTGCATATACATCAGTGATACACACATTTTTGTCCCAGTCGAATTGGATAAAAACATTCAGTTATGACCCTCTTATATGAAGCATATGACAAACTGAGACCATAACGTTTATCCGTGGTGTAGGATGCATTTTCTGAAAAAAAATAACCATGACCCTTATTTCTTATTGATCAGTGATAGACCTTCGATATTTGCATTTCATGATAAATGAATATCTAGACGTTAAAATATGATTCTTAAATTACACTCACATATAACTGCTTATTTAGGGGATAGTGTGTGCATCAGATGGACAAAGCCCGGCGATTCCTGTGCTCTCAGAGCATCTATTTTATACTAAAATTTAAAATGTTTCCGAAGCAGCGTTAAACAATAACTAACTCCAATGTTGTAAATATGATAAATCTTCCTTTGACTGAAAGGGAGTCAAACATTGGTTCTTACATGCGGTCAAACTCTAACATGCGGACCTAAGTTCTACCTTGGCATTAATCAGGAACTATTTTCTATATTTTAGGGCCCGGTTCTTGATCGGTTGTTTCAAAATTACTCAATAGATGGAAACAACGGGGGCCTACATGACGTAACAGTAGCTTACCTCGTCTCCTACACAAACTACACTATAATTGTGTCGGCATTGAACTCTGTTGGAGAGGGTCCCCAACAGAGATTCGAATTTATGACACAAATTGGAGGTAGGATCTTAAGATTGTATTCTAAGTTTGCTTGATTTCTGATTTAAAACATGTGAATGCTAATGTTTTGTTCATTAGTTGTTATCGCAACCACTTTCATCAAAATCTTCTAGAATCTTGTTTTCAAAATATGGGGGAAAATTAAATGGTCCTCAGTAAATAACGAAGGCAATTTTATTTGATTCTAGAACCTGATGAACCGAAGAATTTCCATGCTATTGTAAATAGTTCATCATCGATAACTCTGTTTTGGACTCCAAGCAAACGCCAGGCTGGACCTACCAACTATACCATTGTTGTGTATGGGAATCTAGATCAAAGGACAAATAACTACACTGAAGTAGAAATCCTAAATATCACAGGTTGGTATTCATTTCAAATATTTGTTTTGTTATTTAAAGATAAATATTATTAATTAGGGATTTTACAATTTACAGCTGACAAATGAATTCATGCAACCGTAAAGGCTAAATATTACTGATTTATTTCATCAGAGACTTGCATCTCCTAAATGTTATTCAAATATTAACCACATCATTAGTTTTAGGGAATTTAAATCAGCTGAGAATTGAATTATTTTTTTTGACGACCTCACCATACCTTCTACATTTGTAGCTGAGAATTGAATTCATTGAATCGTACAGGCTGAATAATTAATATTTACTATCGTAGACTCGCTTCTTTTCAATCTTATTCAAGTATCAACCAACTAAATGTAGATAGCGATAATTTATTGGTTGTTATGATTCAAAATCTTTTACTTTACTCTCATTAATATTGCAAAGAGTATCATGGCTAGAAAACGTGTTGCTACAAATAACCTTGGTTATAAATACGGTCTAACAATATTTCTTGAGTAACCACCAGTTTCATTACAGCGCAAAAGACATGACTTCAATGATGCCTTAAAAAAGTCGGACCTGTTATCATTATTTTGATTATAGAATATTTCTAGCCTCGTGAAAAGAGTTGAATTGGAAATAAATAACAATATGATATTTTAGACAGTATTCCTGATTTTACATGATCAAATGTCAATAAATAATGGGAAAGTTTATTACATGCTGGGTTACATCACTCAGTTTACACTCAGGATATTTACTTCTGCCATCTAGAAAACGTTTTAATATGCCTTATCATAAGTCAAACAGAACTTGAAATCCTTTGTACATGTAGTGTATATGTATTTACATGTAGTATTTCAATTCTGAACCAAAACTTTGAGGAATGTTACTGAAAGCTGTAAAATTGTTGAAACTGTTGTACTGTAAATATATGTACGAGCGTAATGCAATAATGTACTGTATAAATTATATCATGTCATGCTCTGTTTGGTGTAAAAAGAATTCCATTTTGGGATAATAACTTATCCTATCTTTAATGTACGTGTCTTTGGTTCACAGGTTACCAAACATCAAGTACAGTCGTTACCTATCTTCTTAGCTACACATACTACAACTTTACCATCATGGCCAGTACTGTTGCGGGACACTCTGCATGTGTTACTCTCAATAGACTTGTTCGGACAGGAACTGGAATTGAAGGTAACACAATGTACTTTCAACTGAGTTTCAATGCACATGGATCAACTCCTACATGTGACTTTCTTATAAAAAATTCAGATTTACTTTAAAGAGCACTTCTGTGTTAAATGACGAGCAATGGTCACTAAGGTAGCATGATCCCCGTCGGATATTAATACTTTAAAATTAATGTCAAGTTCATTAAAGGCGCTGTAGCACGTTTTTTGCAAATTTTATTTTTTCAAATTTCTCATTCATAATGATAGTTTATGTCATTTATATTTACTTTAGAGGGTAAAACATCTTATTACACAAACCAAGTATCCGTAGTGGTAATAACAGTGTTGCGTATAAAGCCAAAATTGCATGGCGGCCATTTTATTGTGAACACAATTTATTATTTCGAATGACAAAAAACGATTCCCATGGCTTTACGAACCATGTACACTCATTTTTTAGATTGATTTTCCGAAGAGGGAAGGGTGTTTTACTGTTGGTGAGATTAATTTTCAATTACATTTCATTGACTTATTTCACGGGAAAAACGTGCTACTGCCCCTTTAAATCTACTGGGCCATGAATGTTCCCCGGACGAACATTGGTTTAAAATAAGATGAAGATCCAGTTTACAGCTTTTTAGATATCCCGCTGACAAGCTTAACATGCAAGGTCACATGTTAGTTTACATACAGTGATTTCAAACATGCGGAATGCTTATTTGTTCTTGGAAATATCATTCTATTGTCAGTCATGAAAAATTATGGCTTTGACCAAGATGTATGATCTTATCCAACATACTGCATTCGAAATTGCAGAAATAAGAAAATCAACCGCCGAAGTGAACCCTTCATTGGTTTAAATATATGTAGTGGTGGCACATGGTCCTGTGCATAGCTCAGTCGACCGCTATCAGTTAAGTTCAGCGACAACGGGCGTAGCTCGCTGGATGGGTGGGTGACCTGCCTCATTGCTGAATGAAAACTGAGTTTGAAGGGTTATTCCCTGCCCCACACTGAGACATGAGTTCAGAGGCTCATTGTGTAACCTTGGGCAAGGGACTTTATTCGAAATGTGCCTCTGTTCACTCAGCAGTACAATTGAGTACCTGGTTTGGAAGTGCAGGCAATGTGACAGATAACCTTCGAGCGCCTTAATTGGTAGCCCAGGTTGCAAACTCCAAAGGGAGTTGAGAATGAAAAAGGAACGATGTTGGTCCTTACACTAGGGTAATAATGTGTATAGCGCTTTGAGCATGGTCCTTTGTGTTGTGGAGTTCAGCGCGATATAAGTATCCTCATTATTATTATTAGTTCATTCAAGAAATGGATTGGTAAACAAGCTGTAATATCTTTTCTGAATACCGCTCCATAATACAGGAAATTATGTGACATGGTGAATTTACAATACATAATATATTTACAAAAGCCAACAATTATACAAAAAATAATGAAATTCATTAGACTTCTAAAGACAACTTCAACAAATGCCATTATTATTCATCAGTATGTACCAATAACATCAACTATACAGGTTGTTTTTCAAATCTGCCTGTTAAATTTAAAATTAAGAAATTTAAAGTTCACTATTTACAGCCCACCCTTCAATGAAGTCAAATTTTTCAATATGTTTGTTGACAAAATAAACCATAACGATAAAAGGTAACGGAAACAATTTTATTTCAGTGCCTGCTGAACCTTCAGATTTCCACGCCATTGTTAACAGTTTATCAACGATAACTCTGTATTGGACTCCAAGCAAACACCATGCTGGACCCACCAACTATACCGTTGTAGTGTATGGGAATGTAGACAGGGGGACAAACAATTTCACTGAAGGGGAAACGTATAATGTTTACGGTACGTTTCAATTGATAATTCTCTTCTCCTCCTATTGAAATTATTAAAGAGATTGTCTTCAACGTAACGTCCCATTACTAGCAAATAATATCATTTTCGTCTATGGGAAAGTTCACCCATGGTAAAAATAATTTTCCAAGGAGTGGTGTCTGATCATTAGTACGAAATTGTTTGCCATATGTCTGAATATGAAAATTGTATAACTTGATTTGGTCTAAACCATGTTTTTAATGAAGCTCGCCCATGGGCGAACCTTCCATCGGCCAGTCCATTTGCAAGGGTACCTGTATCTCACTATCCGCTTGGGTTATGAAGTTGGAAATTCTTAGTTGATTTGTAAAAACAGTTTTTTTAAGTTATGAACCTCGCATGAACATATCTGTGTTTGGTCGTTTATTGAATCTCCTGTTTCCATAATACAATCGGGTCGTCTCCAATAGAGAAGTCAATTATACATTGTTTCATCATACCAACTTAATAATTGCCTCTCAGAGAAGTAATTAAAGTGTTATATATATACGAAATTATCAATTTTCCGTTTGATATATTGAAAATATAGTTTACATTAGTTGCACTATAAACTGTTATCTTTTCTTAAATTGCTACAGCAATTTATTGCACTTTTTGACATACCATAATTTATGGGCGGTTTAATGAGAATTTATTTCTCTCATAATTTATATTTGTTATATTTGTTTTATATTTATGAAGTGCAATTATCTAGTAATATCCAATATGTCACCATTCTCTTCCGAACGAGGCTTTTCCCTTCAGATTTATTACGACAGAAAATCAGAAGCAACTAACCACTGTGGGAAGAGAATGAACCAAGTAAATATACGATTAATATTACTCTTATTATTTATAGGTTACCATTCATCAAGTTTAGTTGTAACCAATCTTCACAGTTACACCTACTACAACTTTACCATTATGGCCAGTACCTCAACAGGACACTCTGCTTGTGTTGCTCTCAACAAAAGTGTTCAAACTGGAATGGGCGGTAAACACAATTAAAGAATAATTTTTATAAGTAGATAACTTATGTAGTCTAGAAACGCCATCCACAGATACACTCCCAATAGAGGTCTCTGCAATGAATATATCATTGCGGATGGTTCCCAATAGAGCTATCTGCAATGAATATATCATTGCGGATGGTTCCCAATAGAGGTCTCTGCAATGAATATATCATTGCGGATGGTTCCCAATAGAGCTATCTGCAATATATATCATTGCGGATGGTTCCCAATAGAGGTCTCTGCAATGAATATATCATTGCGGATGGTTCCCAATAGAGCTATCTGCAATGAATATATCATTGCAGATGGTTCCCAATAGAGCTATCTGCAATTAATATATCATTGGGGATGGTTCCTAATAGAGTTATCTGCAATGAATATATCATTGCGGATGGTTCCCAATAGAGTTATCTGCAATGAATATGGCATTGCGGATGGCTCTATTGGAAGCGTAACTGTGGAAGGTGTTTCTAGACTACATCTACTGTTATTCTTAAAATTGAATGTATATGGACGAAATTGATTTGTTTCAAAATATATGATACGATTTACATTATTCATTTTTGTACATTTGCCCTTAAAATAGAATGTTCTGATTCATGCACCGGCCTGGCATTTCACGAAATGATTCCATATCAAAATATTAGTAATGTAATGTGTATTATCAATGCAAAGTTGAAGCATGTTATGTATATAGCCTCTTATTACAACTTTATGAAGCAAACGTTCTGTGTTAGTGAAACAATTCTCCAGAAAACATTTGCAAAAGATTAAGTGAATAAACGTATTACAAGATTGAAAAAAATTATTTATTCAATAAGTATTTCAATGATTTTAAAACAAAAGATTCTTCGGATTCTTCGGATCGTTTTCAGTACCGACTGCACCAAGGAACCTCTATGCCACTCCCGTCAGTCCGTACATTGTGAATCTATCCTGGTCACCATCCAAATACAAAGCGGGTCCAACAACCTACCTCGTAAAAGTGTACGGGGAATTAAACCAGGGCTCTGGCGTCTACACAAGTGTTCAAAGTTTGCAAGTACAAGGTACATATGCGAAGTCAAATACAGATCTTGTGTAGAATCAGCTGTTATTGTATGACGAGCAAAGAGACACTGGGATTTATCAGTCTTTTGACGTCATAAAACAATGGTCTGACGTAGCGACTTGGCTTATGACGTCACACTGTTACTGTGGAAACGGGCTGTTCCTAGCGGCCGCTCAGCGTGAAAAAGACCCATTTCGGACGTAATTACATGGATAACATCATATAATGAATATAATATCCGTCAATTCTTGACAAATACCATGGTTATCTCACTCGTGAAAATATAACCTTTCTACCTCACTCGATGAGATAAACTTGGTATTAGTCAAGAAAAGACAGATAACCACTTTATATTGTACAATAATGGAGTCGGTTGATTGTAAACATATGTACTATGATCAATAAATGTATCTATGTAAACTAATGTATGTTAAAAAAAACATTTCAGTAATAAGGTTAAAACCAATCATAGTGCGAATGTAAATTGTTTTTGATGATTTGGTCTTGAACCCTTCAGTCATTGTTACATCATTTGTGATGCTCTGGCCACCCCTTGACACAAAACTTTGTGAATGCAATGTTCTGTTGTGTTTTATGATATTATAGTTCTCTACTGTACACTACTGTGCACCTGATTTCGCCAAATGTACTTATTTTTGCACAGTAGTGTATACAATCAAAATTTGAAAGCATCATCTGTCGGCTGGATGAGCGCTTTTCAAATGCATTACAGGAAACATGTATATTTAGTTTTCATCACTCGTAATGCGTTTCTCACTTCTTAGGTTTTTCGAATACCACCCTGATTGTGGAAGATCTTCTCAGCTACACGAACTACAGGTTTACCGTCAGGGCCAGTACTTCAGCTGGAGAATCAGCCACTACAGACACAGTAGTAAGAACACAACCTCGAGGTAAAGTTACAATCAAAATATACCAATATTGTTATGGGACATTGTGATTATTAATATGGATGCAGAAATGAAATAAGGAATGATACGATGTGTTGCATTATCAAATCAAGAACAATCTCGACTTGGTGATGACTCGTTTAGAAATTTTAAATGTAAAATATTGGTGAAGGGATACTTTGCTATGTCTTTATTCTTTTTAAGTGTTGCTGAGTTAAACGAGACAAATAATAGGAATCAAAATATTAAAAGTAAATTGGAGAAAACAAAATAAAACCTCCCTTCAAAATTAATTTTTAAAATAATTATCTATTACCACCTTTAGATATTATTGTCTCTACCACAAGATCTCAACAAGACAATTTGTGTACTTTCTTAGTTTTGCGATTTCCCAAAGTTGTTTTAGGTTTTACACAGCAAATTGACTTCACCCTCATGAATTTTGTTTTACGTTTTCGTGATACAGAATAGCAAATTGACTTCTTTTTTCTACAGCTGCTGATCCTCCAAATAGTCTGGAGGTTGAGAATGTCACTGCCTCCTCCGTGAGGTTATCTTGGATGCCCAGCAATCATCAGTGTGGAGTCACAGACTATATTGTTGATGTGGAGGAACAGCCTCATCTACAGGCTGAGTTCTATGTGCTGAATAGGACGATCACTGTGCATGGTAATGTTTCTTGGATTACTGACATCTATTCTGCATACAACAATGATTTTGATAGATTAGTCTATGAGTTTGAAAAATAATGGAGAAACATTCAATTTGTTTTATTAACAGGATGCATAAGGTAGGTTTCTGAAAAGGCAGAGGGGTTCTAACATGTTTTGATGCGACAAACTGATATAAAGATTTACAAGATCAACACTGGCATACCCGTAAAACCTTTTAATGGTAATATTTTATAAAATGATTGTTCACGCTACATCAGTGCAATTGTGAATTTATTCATACAAATATCAAAATAAGTAACTTGTGTTCTCCATCAATGGATTTTTTCATACTTATATATAAATTATTATATATTTACTTACCTTGTCACCTTGTACCTATATCAGGTTTTCACAGCATCACGGTTGACATTGCCAATCTGATGAGTTACTGGAAATATAAATTTTCTGCCCGTGCAAGAACTCAAGTTCATCCAGATTCGGCATCAGTAACTGCCGAGAAACAAACGTTGCAATCTCGTAAGTAAGCTAAAAGCTGGTTCATATCAGCTTTGTTTTTTGTTTTTGTTTGTTTTTTTAAAATTTGTATTTGGTTTTAAACTTTTGACTGTTCGTGGATTGTTTTTGCATTGATCTGTTTATTATATAATATGTCGTATATCTGCTTGATTCTATGATTTGTATTTCTACATTTAAAGATCACCCTATCTCCAAGTGAGCAAAAGTTGTAGCTTATTCTGAACGAGTCCATTACGGAAATTCAACCCAGAGCCACCCAGAGATAATAATCTATTCTCAAAGCTCAGAAACCACAGTCTTTCCTGCATGGATATCATTAGGGGCCATTGTTAAATCAATCGGCTTTAATTATTTCCCTCAAAAGTTGATTGTGTCATTTTACCCCACATAACCTTATTCTGTTTATCATACAATTCCTTAATATTGTAAATTTGCGCCACAGATACAGTGTGTACCTTCCTACGTCTATCTACTTGTAAAGTGACTTACATTTTTATGACGGAACTATTATCTACTTGAGGGTTACCAAATGCTCATTGTACACTCAACTGCAAAAGAAACGTCACCATTCAAAATACAAGATAATTCTCTCACGAATGATACACACGGCTGAAACAGGTACACATCATGTCTCCAGAAGCCAACTATGCATTACAAATCAGCTAAGCTATTCTACGGCAGTGGTATTTCGAATTTTGGACTGTTGAACATTTGGTGACATTTCATTTGTGGTTGAGCGTTTGTGCAATCGGGATGCCCTATTGCTGGATCAGGAAAAGCCTCTCATTTGAATGCATTAGATAGGAAGATTTGACATGGGTATCCTCTGAAGTAAAAATTTATAAAAGTTTTAATCATGATTCATGTTACACCAGCCCCAGGTAGAGTTGAGAACATCCAGGTATCATATCTCCCTGACAACTACACAGCAGTGAAACTCACCTGGGACTGTCCTGAGGAGAGGGAGAGACATGGACCAATCTCACACTACACTGTACAGTACTCAGACAAGGTTTGTCATATATCCAATTATTTTTAAAGTATCCGTATGTAGAGATAGGTTTCTAAATTCAATTCCCTATTTCGTTTTCATACGATGTTGGAAAAACGATCTGACAAGGTAACGGTACATGTACCATACCATGTTTTAGGCCTTCAAGGTTTTGATAGTTCCATTTTGAAAATGTTAGTAGAACTCAACCAATTTACCTCTATTGTTATTTACATTGCATTGATTCGCTACATGGAAATGTGATGGGAACATGTGTATACAAGATTGCATTAAAAGACGAGAGGGATGTTTAAGGTTCCGTCTTGGAATGATAGTGATCAGCTGTTAGTCAGACTATCGAGAGACATCAATCCAGGATAAAATGTGGTGGAATCAGCCTTGCCTAATTCAAGAACCCGGAAGAATCTGGCAAGCGGATTTCACCACTTTTGTCGTGCGCAAGTCGCGAATTAGAAAAACGGTTCTCATGGCTTAACTGATTTTCCAAAGAGAGAAGGGTGTTTTACCATTTGGTGAAATATTTTTTCAAATACATTTCATCGACTTATTTGAGCGAAAATAGGTGCTACTGTACCTTTAAAGGCACTGTAGCACGTTTTCTCTAACTGAAATAAAGTGTTCTCATAAAGATGTAAATAAGTGTAACAATGGCTAAATAATACTCCTAACTGAATAAAAAGAGTTCTGTAACGAATGTACATGGTTTGGTTAAGCCATGCGAGTCCATTACCCATCGAGCGGCCATTTTAATGAGTATCAAATATGGTACAATGATGGAATGGTCAACCATCTTGCTGTCTGCACTCATTCTACACCACTGGCGCCTTACACGTCGCACCATTTTCATCGAATATGGATAGCCGTTTTCTATGGATAAGGGTTTATCCAAGTCACATTGCCTCAGTAGTCAGCAATATGAACAATATGTTTATTATAGGTCGCTTGCATCTTCATTTCCCTCTGCTCACTAAATATGTATCTCATGAAGTTAATCTTACTTTAAAGACCACTACATTTGGTGACTTTCCTGATGAAGATCCCTGCAGGAAAACTCACACTGCCATATTGCCTGTTCAACCTGAAAACACATACGTGTTTACAGTGAGTATTGCCTAATAAACATATTTAAAACGCTTCTTATCAATTTTGAAATGAAGCCAGTTACCAAATTGTTTTCGAGGGGACAATAAAGTTTTCAGTATGTGGTCCAAGTGACTTCAACTAGGGGTCAAACCTACAAACCATTATTGTCATGGGTAACCTCCTGAGTTTACTTTTATTTACACCCCTTGGGAAGTTATTTCTTTTGTTTAAGTTGCAGGTTATATACCATAACCACCATCTGCGCAGGTTAGTTATCTCATAACCACCATGGTCGGTGAAGTATTCAACTTCCGAAAACAAATGGACTTTTTTGATATGTTATCTAATTAGAAATAAACAAAAATTGCAAGTAACGAAAGAGGGAATAGAACCCTGAACCTCTATGTTGTCGAGCAGTGCCTTTGCCACTTTAACTACCGAGGATCCATGCCAATAAGTGTACATTCCGTTGTGTCATGGCTGTATTGTTATTTTGTTTTAGTATATATTAAAATGGATATATATTTATACCGAGTTATGTCTACTATGTATAAGGAATAAAGAATTCAGTTGGCAACCTTCCTTTCGAGCCAATAATGAGTGTATTGGAAATATTTCATTGATATCTTTTGGTCTTGTCATATAAATCAGAATTTTCCGCAGGAGTGTAAGGTAAATAATGATCCGATTACCTTGCGTTATTGCAATAAACTGTTGACATGCTATAACTGCTCGGCAGCGGGTCAGTATTAACTACAAATCTATTTTTATTAAGCAAACGAAACAACTGTTCAGAGATTGTCGCCAAATTTAGGGTCAGTTGGTCACTAAATAATAATTCAATATAGATCTGTTCAAGTACCTTACAACCAAGATTCCACTATTATGTTTTGGAGATGAAAGAGTTTTCGGTTTTAATGAAGGTTTTGATGATTCCATATTACGATAGATACTCCCAATTTGCCAAAGACTTCAATTTCAATTTCTAGGCCTTTATTGCAAGTACTTTACTATCTATATACCATTGAAAAAAACAAATTCTTATATTCGTGCGTTTGTAGTATTAGAAACAGTACATGTTGGCCTTATAATCATATTATACTCTTAGGCAGTTTATACTCAAGGTCATATTTTATCATGGTTTAGACATTATTTATAGCATAATTCGACGTCTGTTCGTATATTTGGCTGCGGGGTCATCAAATCTACGATTTGTAATCCAAAGTGAACACCGTACCTATGCATAATAATTAAGGAGGCATATGGTTATTAAGAAGGAATAAGAAATACAAAACGTTTACGGACTGACGGTTAACCACAGTGTCTGACACAGGATATATATATATATATATATATATATATATATATATATATATATATATATATATATATATATATATATATATATATATATATATATATATATATTTATTAAAGTCATAAATCAACAAGGCATTTCAGACCAGAGGGAGAACATTCATTAATGATTGTTTGAAAGAAGAATTTGAGCTATTTGTTAGGAATTTAGAACTAATGGCAAACACATGTGAAACAGGTTAAGTTCTGTATAGTAGTATTTATTGACGTATATAAATGATTTTATACTTTGTACCTGTATATAAGTATTTCCCAAGTAAGTATTATAGAAGTCATAAACATATGCTAATTTCCACCTTCTACCGGCCGTCGCATTTAGAACGCAATGTCATAAACATGATACGTTTATAACGTTTATGACATCACGTCACCATGACAAAAATATTTTGCCATAGGACATCTTATATCTGCCCTCGGAGGTAATAAAGACCTGTATACCATATATGTTTGAATATATGAGGAATGAGCTGATATGTTAATATTTTACAACATTGAGGTGAAATCAATTTCTACAATTTAATTCATTAATTCACTTCATGTGTCTACCCATTACGTTTGTTCTAGGTTTTTGCAAGTGCTCTATATGATGGACTGAAAAGTACCTCCAATCCATTTTACGCAAAAGCAGGACGTAAGTACAAGGATGAAATAAAGAGAAATCAGTTTAAATCAGTTTAAATCAAGTAAAACAACAACCTAACCTCTGATCTTTTCTGATAAAGTATGTTTACTTCGGCTGCATTTAGGTCCATTCACAGGGCACCAGTAAATATCTTGTTTGTCAACCTCACAAGCACGAAATTTCCAAAATACAAACCAAATGACGAATTGTCGCCCTTTGAAAGTAACACTTCCACCAAAGTCAATAAATATTTTAAAAGTCAATAAATACTTTAAAAGTCAACATTTCACAAACATTCTATTTTTTCCAAAGTCAACATTTCACAAATATAACATGTTTGCCAAAGTCAACATTGGCCCCTGGGAAATCTAGCCTATGGGAAATCCGGCCCATGGGAAGCCTGGCCCATGGGCCAGATTTTCCAGGGGAAACAGATTTTCCTTTGCATGGGGGGAGTTCATAAATACCCAAAATATGTTACTGCTAGACCCATTATTAAAAATTAGAAAATAATATTTGTGTGACACAAATTTGAACAGCCCATGTTAATATCTTAGTTAAAGTATAGAAATAGGTTTTTGATAGAACTTGAACATCTCACTTATGTTATTCTTGTTGGTCAGTTATGGAATCTCAGGTTTCCATAATAAAATCAGGTCGTCTTCTTGCTATTTCTGGGCTTTATCAGGTACCGCCAAGGTGACATAATCTAGACACGTTCGCGCGCATCATGCGTTATGTACCAAAAAAGGCATGAAATGATTGCGTATGCATGATTTTCAAGCCTTCATGAACACATTAGTTAGTGTGTCTCGTTACTAAAAGCTGGAAGTTCAAGAGAAAAAGGGTCTAAAACTTATGCTGACTTCCACACTAGAAAAATTAGAATAGGGGGTTCCACGTAAAATAAAGAATTAAAAAACGATCTTCGATATTAAAGAGACCAGTTCAAAGTGTTTCAATCTATCTTATTTTCTGGTATTCCACATGATGAGTTTATTTTCAGAGCCAACTACGAAAATACATATACATACAGAATTCACCAGCACAGCCGCATCAGAAACTTTAGATAGATCTACAGGTAAAATCATTATTCTGTATTTCATCATGTAAATATGATTACCAACCATTTCTTCTACTGACATTTTTGTTGTCTTTTTACTGGATGCTATTAAGGTTAAAGAACTAAACCTTACAAATCAGACTGAATATGAGAGTAAAAACTAATGTCCCGATTAGAAGCAAGCATCTTGAGGAGGTGGTGAAGTTCCAAGTTACATTAGCACGTTTTTCTACAACGCCAGATTCGGAAATTGGTACGCTTGTTAAATAGAATTAAATGTATTTAGATGATTTGAAATTGGTCATGATAGTAGTGGTGATAATGACAGTTGAAGGCCACTTTACCACGTGTGTGCCACGGGACTCTCCGAGTCTATCAATCCCAGAGAAGCTTGCAGAGGATATGCCCATCTATGTCACAGTATGTGGTGTTATCACCCTACAACACGTGGCTCAAAGCGTATTGAAAAACTTCAAGATCCCACTTTATTGCCATTTCATACATTACCAGGCATATGAATATGTGAACCAACCTGCAGAAATCTGCCTATAGTTACAATGAAACCTGACACCTTCTCAATTGACTATAGGCAGGGAATCGAGTATTTGGTGACGTAAGTACTGGCCTAAAAAGTAACACTGAAAGCAATGGGGGTCATGACACCGTAAATGCTATGGTACACGGGAATAATCTCCCGACCTTTGTGCACTTGAATATATGGGGTAAAGTCATGTTGTTGATATATGTGAGAATGTTTACCTAGCCAAATTAAAATACAACCTCCAAAATTTTGCAGAGTTTCTCCCAATAGCAAGTAAGATAATTCAACCAATTCAGGTTCGTCCTAGGGAGATGACATCATATGCTGTAAAAAGATGGCAATTTCGCGTGATATTATTTCATAGATCTATAACACACATGTGTCAGTCTCTTTGGGATGACAAGACTCATAACCTCCCAAAACAAGGGGAGAGTGGCCAAGAGGTGTTACTATTACCACTAGTCATGCGTCTCTTTTTTAGGGTATCATGTCACAGATCTATTGTTTTAAAACCTTTACATGATTGATTTAGACCTTTATAAATTTGTTCCTTTAAATAATGTTTTCTCAGTTCAAATGTTTTGGACATTTTCTTTCCAGGTTCGTCTAATGTCTCAGCTATAGTTGGTGGAGTGATTGCTTCCATTGTCGTGGTTTGGCTTGTGATCGGTGCTTTGTTGTTTAGAAGACGTCGAAATAGGTACATAAACTGTCAGGCAAAAGAAAGTACTCACTTCTGTTGATATCATCATCCGATTATTTTCAATTGCAAATACCTCAAGGTTACGATGTCATAATCTAAAGCTGAAAAATACAGGTGCTAAGTCAGCAGTCAAAGAATACTTCTACGTGTTTTGTAAAAATAATTTAAAAAATGAAATTTTAAATTTCAAATTTCTGCCAAAATATTTTTGATAATACACAACTTTTCATCGACATGTAAGACATATTCTATGTGAAAATAAATAAATGTTCCTGATTCTGCACACACTTACAACATTTTAAACATGCCAGGGGTCATGTTGGTGTAATTTTTATTTCATATCTCTGTCTTCATTCAAAAAATATATTTTAACTAAAATTAAACCAAGGTCACCAATTAATTCATTCAAACTACTGCAGATAAGTATTATTGTATCGTGCCATAGTCAATTCATCTGCTTTTCTTCCAACTGAGGGGAGTACTTTCTTTTGCCCGGTTGTTTACTTTTTTGCAAAAACTGTGTGATGATGAAGCACATGGATCATTGCTTCTCTAAATCTTGAGTGGGGTGAGTTTAACGCCACTTTCAAGAGTATTTCACTTACATCACGGTTACTAGTAGGACCAGAAACCATTCAACACCTGCGTGCATCGGCTGGAACTAGCGAATCATGGTAGGTACTGCCCTGAAATTCAGTGTTGCATTGCACCCAAACCTTACTGCTTGTAGAACAGTTCTATACAGAAGACAAAGTTGCCGAGCCCTTAATGGTAGGATCACTCAATAGTAGAACCACAATCCGCAAATGTGTTTGTACATTTACATATGATTTTTTCTCCTCTTAAGGAATAATGATTATGGATCATTTAAAAATCCAGTTGAAGAGGATGAACGAGAAATGGAAAACAGGAATATCAGGTAAAAAGTTTGTGAGTGTGATTTAATAAAAAAACATCTATCATCTGTAGCTGTTAATTCGTATTAGAAGATACTCAAGGTATCGAAATGACCGGGATACATTGAATGGAGAACTGTTTTATTGACTGTTTCCACTAAAACTCAGCATGTTTTTCACCAATCAAGTTGTTGTAAAAATTCACCATATGTCCACTCGATTTTAATAAGATGAATAATTTTACTTCGTATATTCTATTTTGCATGTATAAATTTACAGTGAAATAAAGATTATAGAAGATATCTAAATATTTATCTAATGAGTAAAATAATGATAAATATCATTTCTTTTTCAGACTAAAGAAAATACGTGAGTTTACGAATGTTGTTGAAGATTACCATAAAGGTGTTGATGTTCAATTTTCACAAGAGTGGCAGGTTAGTATATTTTAGTTCATATATCAAATAAAAACATTACCTAAGTTCATAGTACTTTCATGATATTGCTTTCATTTATCAATATAAACTATCAATTTAAATACAAAATATGTTACTAATTGGTGTTTGTGGTACTTTAAACAAACATTTCGAATGTTGTTTATGAGTTACAATTTCAGTTATGATATTGACAAAAACAACTTCAACACGTTGAAGTCATTAATACCACTTAATCACTTAAAAGCACCCCATAACACTATTTTTTTTTTGATAGGAAATATCCCGATCATCAACAATTCACTCAAGTCTAGTTGCCTCATTAGAGATAAACAGGCTGAAGAACTGCGATGTCAATATTTTAGCGTGTAAGCATTTGTTTTCTATTAAAAAATAAAAATTAACAAAATGGTCAAGATTGTGTTTCAAAATCTATGTAATGATGTGTCATGATCCACAAAGTGGGGTAGTATGTAATTGCCACATACCTACGTGCTACGTGCTAAGTATATTTTAAATTACCGTCTTCGACGTCATTAGCGCCCCTGTATTATAAGTGCCCAAACCACGTTTTAAACTCATGAAAATTTTAACGCCCACACTCTAGACAAATAAAGTGATAAACCTATAAATTAAGTTGATATCTGGATTGTTATATCGCACAATCTAATCTGACGTTTAGTTTTTATTTGAAATTCATATGTTTATAAAATCGTGTTTTTCAGTATGTAGATTGAACATATCTAAGCATTTTACTTACTGGACAGAATGACAAGGTCATTTGAATAAGGGATCCATTCTTCCAATTGTATTAGAGTCAAGGGCGCTACATACATGTATGTCGGATACGGTATATCATTGAATGTATTCCTTGACGCGTTGCAGATGATCACACACGTGTTAAACTTCTTCGGTGTAAAGAGGAAACTGGGTCGGACTACATCAATGCTAACTATATCCAGGTATGTTCGACTTTGCTTTTGGAATTTTCATTGGCAGATGTTATGCTATAAGAGGCAGCTACGAAATGACCATTCTCTTCCCACAGAGGTTACTCCCTTCAGAGTTCCGATCCTAACCGCTGTTCTACATGGCCTGAATTCCAAGCCTCAAGCAAAATCCCCTAGCAGGGAAAAGGGTAATTTCATACTGTATCCCTGCTTCTTAACCAACTCATCTTTTAGCGGTCAGTCAACCGAGTGACTTCAAATATTTGACTCTTAAGGGTCTTGCTAATTAGCTAATATCCTTCGAATATGTCTGATGTAAATAACACAAATGAACTATTTGGGGTACTTGTCTCTGATTTAGTCTTCTTTATTTATCAGCATGTTTTGATCAATTGTTTTCACAAAATCAAATAGTATGTTTCGATGAAAACACATTAAACGAGAAAACGTTCATCTTACGTTTATTTTATCATTATGACGTGTCACTGACAAATGTCACGTTTACAACGGCGTCGCTGATCGCACAACTAGATTCAATTGCAACCAATCAGCACACTCCATTTCTGCACTCGGATCAAGGCCATGTAGAACAGAGGTTAGAGTCGGAAATCTGAAGGGAGTAATCCCTGTGGGAAGACAATGCTCAAGGCAATACGTTCAGATAATTAATAATAATAATAGTATATTTATAATGCGCACATATCCATGCACAATGCATGCTCAAGGCGCTATACAATTATTACACTGAAGGAATCGTACTTTAGGTGCTGCCTTTGAAGCGCGACCGTATAGGTCCATACATTCCCTTGTTCAGGTACCCATTTATACAGCTGGGTGAAGTGAGTGCAATGTCGATGAAGTGCCTTGCCAAGGACACAACACAGTGTAAGACCCGGGTCACAAATGTTTGGTGTCTCCACCGGGATTCGAACCCATCTCTACTGAAACCCTGGATTTATCTAGCGATTTGTCTGATGCTTTTATGATCTCCCCTCCTCACAGTAGATAATCGAATGTACATATCTTTACAACTGGGATGGTTAGTATGTGTGGTCTCAGTCGCAAAATGTACTGAAAAAGAAGACATAATTATGATACGCTTCTGATTGGCACGAAGCCAAACAACAAAATAAAAAAACAGACAAGGTATTATTTATAGGAACATTTGCCTCTAGATACTTGATGATGTTTGCTGGATTGCATAATGACATTGAGTTATTCATCTTGAGCCACTCCACTATATCACTTATAAATTTATATGGAAACATACACTCAAATAATATTGTTGCTTGATTGCTTCCATAAGCCTATGTCATGTTTCCAAGCAAACTTTTAGCTAATTCCGTAGTTTTCTTAATCAATAAGATAATTATTGTGTCTATCACTAAAGGATTAAATGTGGTCTTATCCATGATTTTATACAAATGATGTTCCACGTCCCCTAACTAATCAATGATTCATAGCTGGTATGTACAGATATTCGGAGTACTGGAACAGGAAAAAGGGCATGTCACGTACTTAAATATTGTCTATTCAGGGTTACTCTGGTCCTAAAGATTACATAGCATCCCAAGGGCCATTGGCAGCAACTGTGGACGATTTTTGGCAGATGGTTTGGGAACAGAAGGTCACTGTCATTGTTCAGCTAACTGACGTATACGAGGAAGGCAAGGTATGACCACCATCTCAATCTTATTAAAATCAGATCTTACCTGTGCACACGTGTCCTGTCTATGTTAAAGGTGCATCCATCGTGTTTCATAAAATTTCATTTGTCTTTAATACGTTCCAACTCATCACATGTGCTGTCTACAATACTACTAAATTCAGCCAGCTTGCATATTTATCTCCAATCTCCAAACATATCATAATTACTAGTTTAAAATTAAAATTGAGTAACATCATTATGCATGTGCAGAAACCGAAACTGCACGTCCCAGTTATATGGACAGTAGTTATACGAACTATTAAACATTATCAACCCAAATTTGTCTTTTTGTCTGTTATATAAGATTCCAAAATAACTTTTGACTCATTGACGCGCATCAATGTTTCGTTCTCTCTTTTCTCCAGCCAATCAGGGACAAAGCGTGGAACCGTTGGTTTGATTTGATATAGATATGGTTGATTTAATTTACAGGGGGTTACGGGGTTAAAATGAGCCAGGGGATAGCTGGCGTCCACTGGTCACATCTTAACGTTGCGTGGTATGAGTGATACACTGTCGGCCAAAAGAAACGCCTACAAGATACCTAATCATATTTCGTAAAAACTGTAATGAGCTGTTTTAGCAATATTACACCATTATGAAGTTGCACCATTTCTAAATCATATATAAATTTCAGAAGTTCATGTCACAAAAGAATGGCGATTGTTGAAATAAGACAAATGAATTGTTCAGTTTTCGATCAGTGCTTCATCAGAACAACATTTGAAACAGATCTTCATACAACCACGAGCAATAATGCAGGCATGCATTCGCATTAAAGCGGTGGTGACGCGACAAATGTACGTGGTTACGGTGCGCAAGTGAATCAACCGGAAATAGCGGTCTAGCGGACTTTCATATCAATTTGTTTTCAGCATAACGTCGAGACCACCCCTGATTATATTTCCCTACATACATACATGAAAATACTTATATAGCGCTTATATCCAACAATATTGCTGCTCATAAGTGCTTTCAGAGCAATGATTGAATTATGGATCAAATGCTGTTTGAAAGAGATGAGTCTTTAAGTGCGACTTGAAGGTTTATAATTCTTGAATCTGCCTGATATGTAAGGGAAGTTTGTTCCATAATTCTGGGCCTGCTGTGTGGAAGGAACGGTCGCCATAGCAATTAGATTTTGATTTAGGTACTTTCATTTTAAGGAAGATCAAGTACGCGTTTCTTTTGACCAACAGTGTAGGTTAGATCTGCTGGGTTCTTGAATTATTAACACACTTTTCGTTATAACAAGGAATTATGTATCACTGGATTTTTAAAAATTTTTAATTAAGGCAATTGACTTGACATTTCTTCTAATAAATCTAAATCGTAATTCATGTCCATCTGTATGAAATGTATTGAGTCGTGTAAAAGATATTAGCAAATTATTTTTCTCAAGATGTCTGTGTAGTTAATATGAACCTTCTTTCAGAGGATGCTTGCTACATACTGGCCAGACAATCTAAATGGAAGGGTTTCGTATGGAGAGATTACAGTGGAGGTTTGTGATACATCCACGGTTAACAGGCGCTCAATTAAAGTATCTCTGGTAGGTGAAATCCATAATCTCGTTTTAAGCGTTAAATGAATTAAATATGTTTACAAGTAACATAGGTACATTCTACATCCTATCAACCTAACTATATTTGGGATAACATGCGATTGCAATAAGGTATGTTCAAAGCTGAAACTTAGATGAGAATTTGTGAAATAATGTGTGCATAAATTGAGTCAAACCAAATTTTGTTTTTGGCTCATAAAGTACATATTGTTTGTAGATAACATATATGTAATTATAATATATAACAATCATATTCGCCATGGAATAATATATATTTTATTCATATTTTAAATGGTTTTTTTCTTATTTATATTTTGTCGGAAAATGCATATTCCAATTGGCAGATTGTGCTTGAGTTTTCCATGCTTTGTTAGCTGTAGCCTTCTTGTGGGGAGAATATGAAAAAAATCATTTCCGAATATATCCATTTTGAATTATGTATTAGCAATAACTAGTTTCAAATGTATGAGAACATACGACTCAACCCTTCTAATAATTCCAGGGATCTGAATCAAGAACAGTCAAACATTTCGGCCTCCAGAATTGGCAAAATAACGACCTTAAACCTGGAGAGATCATTGATTTTGCGAAACAGGTCCGCAATGACCTGGAAAGAAACAATGAGGGACCAATGGTGATTCATTGCAGGTATGTAAATTCAAGGAAATAATACATAACGTCAGAAATTTAAAACAAGTTCCCATCACTGTTTAATTTAAGCTTTGCAGCATTTTCTTTAACCTTTCTGTGCAAGTGTATTAAAGCGCACTAGAGTTCAGGTGTAGCGTGCCAATACACTAACTTGTATGTACATGAAGAGTATGAGTAACGAACGAACATCTATTTTGCATTGAATTTTACCATAGGTTACCTCGATTGCAGTGCATGAATGTTTATCTATTGTGACTTGGCAAAGCCATAGTGATCTTTTTTTGCTTCACAGCGATGGAGTAGGAAGAACCGGAACCTTCATCTGCGTGGACTACTTTCTGCAGGTGATCGACAAGGCTCATCTCAACGACTCCATTGACATCTTCTCCTTCGTCCTAAAGATGAGGGATTGTCGTCCTTTGATGGTTCAGTCTGAGGTATGTTATGATCACCAGGACAACAACAATAATAATAATAATAATAACACTAACATCGACTTCTTCCGTCTTCTGATGAACCGTTTTTGTGGGGTTTTTTTTGTGATTGATATGAACTCTTCTGTTTTCAATATGAAAACACAATAAAATAAAGAAATGTCTGACCTTTTAAGATTTCCTTCAATTGTTCAAATTGAAAAGAATTTGTTGACAAACAAGTGGATGATCAGAAGTCTTGTAAAACACCTGTGGAATATAGGTACTGGATCCAAGAGATAAATCGACAAAGTGACATAGTTTACATGTTGTAGCAATACATATATTTAGATTTAAATGAAAATCGATGTTTTATTAGGGTTTTATTATTGATAGAATGATTTGATCCTTAACAATTGGTGTATACGTCAAGAATATGTTGTGACATTTTAAGACTTCCTTCAATTGTTCAAATTGAAACGAATTTGCTGACAAACAAGTAGATGGCCAGAAGTCTTATAAGACACCTGTGGAATATTAGTACTGGATACAATAGATACAATGACGAAGTGACATTTGTTACATATCGTCGCAATACAGATCTTTAGATTCAGATGAAAATAGTATGATTTGATTCTTAACAAATTGTAACTGGTATATAAGGTCAAGAAGGAAAGTGGCTAAGTCGTTGTAAAGCAAGATGAATAATTCTATCTTCCAGAGTCAGTACGTGTTTATCCACGATATTGTGAAAGAAATGATACAAGCAAAGATAAGGAGACGTGCAGTAAAAGGAGAAGAAGTAGTGTACACGAATCAGGTTTTCGGTAAATGAACTTTCCATTTTCATATAAATAAATAGTAGAAAATCATGAAAAACCTAAATATGTGCATGATGATAATTATAATGTCATAAACCAAGTTTAACTAATGCATAAATGTACTCATATTACTACTAAGATCTAAATATAAAAAGATGATTGCTATTTTACAATGATTACTATGCTCATGTGATGACATATTATTTGACAATGATCAAATGAATAAATGTGATAATGCATGGTAAATTTTTTTGCAGAAGAGTTTGACGAAGAGGAACCGAGAAACTCAATTCCTATGTGAACACTTGACTTACTTCCCGAACACATCAAAGGAATGAGAACGCAATAAAAAGAATTAAAACATTTGACGAATGCAATTTTAGTTTGTGGAGAACAATGTGTCATTGTTTTTCAGAAAATGCTGATACTCTTACTAATACGTCCAAACACTTAATGTACGTTAATGTTGATTAATGCATATGGTGGCTTTTCGTTTGAATTTGTGCATTGCTTTTATCCGATGTAAGTAAATCTTAACCAACAGCCGTCATTATCTTATATAAGTTTTTTTTTTAGCTCAACAGTATGTAATACCGTGATATATAGTGGTCCCCGTGTCCATCTGTCCATCCGTCCGTAACCATTTAGTTTCCAGAGCAGAACACGAAAACGATTCATAGTAGTTTCCTGAAACTTTGCATGTGTATCACCCACTAACTGTACCGGTGCCTTTTGATGTTGTCAGATATCTGAATTATTATGTTTCGTTTCCGTAGAAACATTTTGGATTTGGACTTTGGTCAGGAATAGGTTCGTTTCCGGAGCAGAAATCGAAAAAACCTTCATGATATCATCCTGAAACTGCATGTGTATCATCCACTAACGGAAGTGGTGCCTTTTGATAATGTCTGATTAATGAAAATTCAATTTTGTTTCCTTTCCATAGACAGTTCGACTTGAACTTTGTTCAGGGATAGGTTCGATTCTGGAGCAGAACTCAAAAACCCATCCTCGGTTACCCAGTGTTTTATATATTCTCCGTTACTCTCCTATGATATAGCGGACAGTAACGGAGAATATATAAATCCCTGGGTAACCGAGGTTATCAAAAACCATTCGTCATATCTTCCTTCAACTCTGCAGTGTCGTGTATTAACCCTCTGAAGACATAATTTATCTTTCAAAGATGTGTTTTACAAATTATGTGGGTCCGGTAGGATATATCACCTTCTGAAGACTTTTGTCCTGTTCACAATTTGATAACTTTGCAAAATTTAATAAAATGTCTATCGATAAATAAATAATGTTTATATTTTTCATGTTTATTTGTTTACAAATAGTATACTAATGAAGTAAAATAATAGTAATAAGCTAACTTAGCGACTTGCAGAGGCAGTGAAGAACAATACAATGTATATGATTGGAATACAGTTTACCTGTTTTGAATTACTGTATTAATTTTATTGAAATTCAATCAAGTGGTGAACGTCGTCATGACGTTAAAGGCGCTGTAGCACATTTTTTAATAATAAATGATGTTCTTAAATTTGCCAATTATTTAGTTTATACAATATAATATATAGTTCGAGGTAAAAGATCTCATTACACCACTCGATAATCCATATCCATAGAAGAACGGTTTTCCGTATTTCAAGAAAATGGTCCGATTTTCACTGGAACAATTTTGTTGAACTCTTCCGTGCATGACGGAGATTTGTAGGTCTCGAGCGGTTTAGAACAAGATGGTTGACCATTCCATCATGGTGTCATAATTGAAACTCTACCCTAAGTGTTTAGGTATCGCTACATCAGTCAGATCATTTGAATTGATTTCGAGCGACCACTTTGATGGCCGCTCGAAAGAAAATGGACTCGCATGGCTTAACCGAACCATGTACATTGGTTTTATAATTCTTTTAGTGATTCAGGAGTGTTATTTAGCCATTGATAAGACTTACTTTGATTTTCGCGAGAGCACCTTATTTCAGGAAGAACAACGTGCTACAGCGCCTTTAAGGGACTATTCTTTCGTGGAGGTGCAAACTTTAGTTTATTTTTCTTTGATGTAATAATGTCAAAATATTTCAATGATTAAACATGATGTTGTATTTTACAATGAACCATATGTTCTGACAAACGTTAATATTCAAAATAAGTTGCCTTTTCGGGGTAGTATATATACATTTATCAGTTATTAATCCCATCAGATGATAAAGCTAATGGAGACGCTGGTTTCAAGGGGTTGATCTTGTCGATTCTCCTATAGTGGTTGTATCATTTTGGTAGAGACTATTGTTGTATGCCTAATATCCCTTATTCCACTTACTATTGCAACCACACCTATCTTCGTTGCCCAAGCCTAAAATTTGAGTTTCGAGCTATTTATTCTCAAACGATTTGCTTCTTATTAAAGTCATGTCTTAAAGCACGTGGACTTCTCCAGGAGAAAGGGCCGAAGGACAAAAAGGCTGAAAAATAAAGTCATAAGGGCAGAGCCCAACATTCAAAAGGGCCAAGGTCAAAAGTCTTCCCCCAGGTATAAAGGCAATGACAATGGTGATTGTCAGAAAAAAAGGTAGATCAAACGGCAATAGACTCAATAAGATATACAATTGTAAGTGTCGATATCACAGTAGATTCAAATATAACAAGGCCGTTCTGTTGTACTTTAGCATAAGATGTCGTAAAATGGCAATGTATCGCTTAAATAAATTTTAAGATACTATTTAGACACCTTATACGATTTCAGTAACACATGTTATGATGTTTTGCAATAGTAAACGTTACAATCAAACGTTAACAATTGAAAATGACACAATTAAATGGATGTATGGCTTCGTCAGGTGGTTTATGTAGTTTTGTTAACAAATCAACAACGTCAAAGCTGAAAGGAGGACCTACATTGTCTATTTCACAGAACAAATCATTTGCAGTTTTACTAAAACGCAAAGCCTAGTAAAATGTTTGACAGATTTTGATCTTTTTTATTTGAAACTGCCACAGAAGTTCATGAAAACCAAAGAAAAACTCGAATTTCAACCAACAACATCGAAATGCACACATAAAGAGACGAATATGAATGGTAGATTAGCAGTACGGAATGAAATGAAGCGAATCTGCACACAAATGCGACGATGAGCGATTATAAATACCCGACGATGCGAAATGAAAGACGTGATTGGATTGTGCATGCTCAGTAACCAAACCGGAGGAAAGCATGACATTTCACTGATATGATGAAGGTTGGTTATTAATTTCATGAACATTTAAGTAATGCATTTCCAACCTTTTTTTAATTCATAAAACACCATGAAGTGAGATGTAAGAAGCAGAAAAAGCATTTTAGCTTCCCAGTCGAAGGAGTAAAACTTTCATCCGCCATTTTTCAATTCGACAGCGCATGCGCAGTGTTGCATTTCACGTCTTTCATTTCCCATGTCGCTGACGGCTCTCGTGTTTATCCCTCGGGTTGCAGGTTTTTAATCTCATAAACAATCTTTGGCATGTTGTATCCTACACGTATGCTTGCATGTTTGGACAAAATTCAGTAAACCAATCACAAGACCTCCAACAAAAGATTTCGGTGCTAGAAGCTAGGGGCAGGTAACTCCAACCAACTATCCTCATTTTCATAAACTAACTCTTAACTATCCTTTCGTCTAACAGGTTGGATTGTTAACGTTGAAAATGTGATTCTAACATAGAATCAATACCAATTTATATGATTCGAAGCCTCAACATGACACATTGTGCTCGGAATTAAATAAATTGCTACCGATCTACATGTACGTTAGAATCACAAAAAGTTAAAAACACAGTAGGTTTATATCTAATTTTAAAATTATGCTGCAGCATTTTAAACGAAGCATTTTGAACGCAACCTCATAGACGAAACGTGACATCAATACATTGTTTATGACGACACGTCACCATGACAAAGTGATATCTTACCCTTGGGCATCGCATGAAAAATATGAGCCCGCTTTGATTTTCCTCATAACATGACATTTCAAAGTAATATACACAAAGAAAAAGTTAAGCGACCCCTGATAATTTCATATAGCTGAATGTCAGAAACAACTAAGCTCTTCTATGACCCTAAATTAGTCTGAGATTATTTTCTTTTCAGATAGAAAAGCCATCTGGCAAGACAAGAAACCAGCAATATGAAGCTGTTATCATTATTTAATATCGATTATGTCATGTTTAAACAGGTACTGTTTTTACCATGACCCAATGTCCACAAAAGTATGGAGCTGCAAGTGAAACAAAACACATTCGCATTGGTATTGTCACTTCTAAATGTTCTTTGTAGACCCTAGTGTACATGTTCAGTACCTGGTAGATCCGCCACGTACCCGGATGACACACTCGCCGATTTGAGGCGATTTCTGACTCTTCTGGTGCTGATGTTTCGATTTGGTAACCACCGACGGTTCAGCTGAGGACTTATCAGGAAGGGTTCTCGGCGTACATGTCGAAGAAGGTGCCTGTCCTCTCGAGGTGTAGTGACAACAGGTCTGCCAGTCCTTGAACGGTCCATTGTACATCCCATTGTACATGCTTCCGGACTAAATGACTTACAACAGTGTAATGGTTGCCCAGATTTCGTCCTATCGCCTTAAAGGACATTCCTGCAGAATGGATACCAATAATTTGATTTTAGAGATCCATTGACAATCGTCTTCGTGCCATGTTCAATAGATATGCTTGAATGGCTATGGAAAGCAACGTTACATAACACTAAATGTAGTTGGGCCATACTGCTTTTTGTGATCCTCCAGCGTAGCATGTTGCACGTGCATGCCCCAAACGTGTAGGCGCGACTGTCACGCATCACTGGTTGGAACGTTTCGCACAAACACTACTCTTCTCATAAATGAACCTTGTTTAACTATTCAAACTATTCTCGAAAAAAAATCATCACAAATATCAGGGGGTGCTTAACTTTTTTCTTTGTGTATATTATATGTTATATTATGTGGAGGAAGGTAGACTCACATTATTTACCTTTTACTGATTTCTGCTCGACACAGACACAAGAAAATCTGCTCAGAGGATCACATCTTCACAACGTCACAGGCGAAAAGATTTTCAACTCTACTCTCTCCGCCCTTGACTTCAACATTTCTCGCATTTTCCTTGCTAAAATTTTAGCTTACTGCAGGCTAATCGGAAAGGTCAATCAGAAGACAGCTTGTAAAGTGAACTTTTTCAATGTCACGTTTGCAGTGATACGTTGCCACCTATTAAACGGAGACAAATCCTTTCAAAATCTTTCCAACTTTCTCATGTCCTCTGCTCCAACCCCCCATCAAATTGACTTGTATAGCCTCTATAGCTGTATCGAGCGTCGCCATTTTGAATTGGTACCGAATGTAAACGGCGATTTCATTGGCTGTATGTAAGAAGCTGATAAGGGGCGTACATCGTGATCACAATAGATGTCGCTGCTTCATTTCACGGCTTCTGCTGTCGTTGAAGGCAAGGTAAAAACAGGGGAAGAGTTGGTCTCGAAAGGTTTTCACCTTGCCGTGAGAAGATGAGGGGATCGAGGGATTGACGTAGTCTTGCGGATATCAATACATTGATAAAGTAGGATACTCATTGTATTGCCAACATTGACAAACATTGTATGTATCTGAACAGAATATGACAGTTATGTGTTTTTGAAGCTGACATTCACCAATGTCAAAATATCTGAGAAAATATATGTTATATGTATTTACATTCATTTTATTCAGAATTGAAGAAAATTTTTACAACAAGATTACAGGTATGTGACGTATAATGGGCATGGTGGTAAGAGCGAATATATAATGTGTAGTATTACAATTATATTTAACGTTGGTGTTTCCTCAAGAACAAACATATAAATAAACATATCCCATTCAGAACCGTGATACTTTGTACCTTCAGAAGGGCTTGAAATTTGTCAATTTAAGGTTCTGTAGCAAAAAGCTTGAATGTAGGCCTATCGGATCTTGAGCGTCTATTTAATTGACATGTTAGCATTGTGTGGTATTATTTTTAAGAAAGTCCGTATTTGTTACATTACAAATTTATTCAATATAGTTATCAATTATACATTGGATATGTATCTTCACTCTACAGCTGCATGCCGTGAGTTTGTTCACTTACTTGGGTAATTCAGAGCAGATATCATGTAACCTAGCATGTCTTTGAGGCAATGTATCAATGTGAAACCTAAACTGACCACTTTGCATTTTGCATTATAAGAGGACAGTTGAGTGTTCCAGTACATAATTTGATGAAATATCACATAGTAAACAGTTACAGTTTTGGCAGTTCTTTAAAGGGACGAGGGGTCAATTTTTTCCAAAGTACAGTTTTTATTTTCTTCAGTAACATATTCAATAAGTGATCTTGGTCAAACATACAATATATATTTCCACTTAGACTCATTCAATGCATTTGTAATGAAATTGTTCTCATTTAGTTGAGTTCATCCGAGAAGACCCCTTCTGTCTATGTCTTTATGCCAAATTTAAAAAACATGCACCACTGACTTATGATCACAGGATATATACTTTTAAGAATGATTATTTTACTCAGTATGTGATCAACTTTTATTGACGTTACAATGAACGTCAATTTACGTGATATCTGTACTAAGATACACATGTAGGTAAACAGAATTTCGGTACACAGATGTATATCAGTTCCATTGAAATAGACAATAACATTAACAAACTTACGTCTATAAAACTGAAATAATGTCACTTACATGGCACCGTGCTACAACACAATAAAAGGTCTGAATCGTCTTACGAAATAACTTTTAGACAAACATGTTTTGGAGAAAAACAAGCTTTTTATAAGCAGCAAAAACACTTTTCATGAACATCACAATCGTGTTTTTCGAAAAACCAAAACCATATAATGGTAGGATGCATTCTCTTCTCACAGAGGTTACACCCTTGAGATTCCTTTTAGGAAAAGGTAGTAACCTATGTGGGAAGAGAATGGGTAGCGTATTCTTTCTAGACACTACACCCCGGCCAAAAGAAACGCCTCCTTTATGCTCCTTAAAATGAAAGATGCAATAATTTCTAAAATATACTTAATGGCTCCTGGTTATGCTGAAGCAATAACTAATATGAAAGTCCATTGAAATCATGGAAAACTGTGATTCGAGTCAATAACATTCATGAAAACCACGCCCAATGAAGACTGTTATTTCCAGTTGATTCACTTGCGCACCTTAACCACGTACATCGGCAACATCATCACCACTTTAACGCGAATTCGTGCCTGTATTGTTGCTCGTGGTTGTATGAAAACCTTTTTTTAATGTTTTTCTTATCAAGCAATGATCGAAAACTGCACAATTATTGTTTTCTCATTTCAACAATCGCCCTTCTTTTGTGACATGAACTTCTGAAATTCAAATATATAATGCAGAAATCGTGCAACTTCATTATGTTATAATATTGCTAAACTGTTCTTAACAGTTTTTACAAGATATCTAGTAGGTGTTTCTTTTTAGCGGGGGTGTAGCTGTACACTAGCAAAAGTAAGTTCAACGGATTCAGCAAAATGTTCACGAATCATTTCGCGAACATGGTGTACTTTTTTCACAGTAGTGTACCCATAAGACAGAAATCCCAATAGCAATACTGTAGAGATGATTTCTATGAATTTACAAACAGAGGTGAAATGTAGCTATCTTAAAATATGTATGAAATGAACTAAATAAAGGTGTAACTATCAAATAAGTTTCATCAAAAATACTACACGACAATATATTCTAAAAAGGTTGATTGATGTTCCAATTCAATAAAATAGATCGGAGTTCCTTTCACATAACGATACTGAAATTGATTGTAATGTTCTATTGTATAACAATTGAGTGTCTGGGTAAAACGTGTTATTTGATTAATAACCATCACACTTGGAATTCAAAAGTATTCAGTGCGGAATCTTGAAAATTATTGTGCATGACAAAACATCTCTTAGTCACCCAATACTAAAGAAATCATCCTAATATAGTACTTATCAGTGTCAATGCAACTAAAATACTGATGCATAATGTATACTGAATAAGTAACCTGGGTTGCTGCTTTCACTGCAGAACGGAGGGTTACAGGAATGTACTACGCTGGTATAAAATAATAAACCTGAATTCGCATTTGGTGTCTCTCGGATTGACAGTTATTGTCAAATATTGTCAGTTATGCACATAAACTGAGGTGCAAAAGAAAGTATATCATTTTTACCGAGTACAGTAGACCTTTAGAATGCATTACCAAACGACACCAAAATGATACAATCTCAAAGATTATTTATTGAAAAAGTAACTCCCCAGTTAGGATACTTATTCGCATTTGATCTAAATTTTGGAAGTCGTTTTTGTCAAATTACTTATTGTAGGCTCCATTTAGGCTGCAGTGATTTAAATTATCATACATCTGAAAGACATATTTCAAATGACCCGTCCGGGTCAAATCGTGAAGACACATTACATTAGCTAATTGAGTGTTAGCTATTGTAACCATGACGTCATCTGACCGCAATTCCAGCTGTTCAAACCAAATTACATTTTTGACTGTATTTCATTGTTTTCTTTTCGTTCCTGTGTCAAATACATAATAAAACAATTATGGACTGGTGAATCGGTCAATACTTGTATTTATGGATCCGAGAAAACAATATTGACCGCGGACTTCGTCCTTGGTCAATGTTGTTTTCTCGGGTCCATAAAAACAGGTATTGACCTCATCACCAGTCTATAATTGTATATCATTGTTTATTGATTATGTTTTTATTGTACATTAGCCTTGTGGTTTGATTGGATGTTATTTGTTGAATTTGTGTAATTTTGGAGCGACATTTACATAAGCTCTCAGCTTGTTTGCCAAACCAGTTCATTGGTGAACTAAATATGTTTAAACCAAGTATATCACTCAGTTGTTTCCATTAATTCAATATTTTAAAGAAATTAGATGCATTTGATTATGGCACGATACAATAACACCTTTCGGCAGTAGTTTGAATGACTTTAAAAGTGACTGTTTTATTTTTTTAACTTAAATATACTTATTTAAAGTAGACGGGGGTAAGAAATGAAATTTAAACCAACATGACCCCTACCATGTTCAAAATGTTGTGAATATGTACAGGAAGGTCACATTTATTGATTTTCACACAGAGTATGTCTTATATGTCGATGAACAGTGTTTTGTCAAATTAATTTGGGAGAATTTCAAATTTTTAATTTTTTAATTTTGATTTTTTAAAAAAACGCGTAGAGGTAGTCGTTGACTGATTAATGTTTTACACTCATTTGCCAAACTAGGCAATTTTTTTATATGACGTCGAAAACTCGAGATATGTGACTGTGAAAAGTATACATATGATAAATACAACTGGGTGACATACTTTCTTTTGCACCTCAGTTTATGTAAAGGGTTTGTTGGGGTTTGACGTCGCTCTCAAGAGTATTTCACTTATATCACGGCTACAAGTATTATTACATGGAGAAACCCCGCAACACCATGTGGCTATGTATCGCAGTGGAACCTGCGACGACTGGAACTAGCGAACCATGAATGGTACTGCACTGAAAATCAGTGTAGCATTGCACCCAAACTTTACTGCTTGTAGAACAGTTCTCTACTGCAGACAAAGTGATCGTGGGATTCGAACCCGGAACAGCAAACATTCGTAGACACAAAAGGATCTAGACAAATTTGTTGTCACAAAGAACGATTACGGACCACAATGAAGGAACCAAGACCACAGGTATATGGCAGGATCGGAGAAAATAAGGTGAGCAAGTAAAGTTTAATTCACACAAATATTCTCAAAGACGCCATGTAAAAAACATTGATTTCTACACAAGATAGCACGTGCCAAAATACCACATGTACTAATTTAAATTAATTAATTTCACAGGTAATAATTTAAATTAAATAATTTCACTCGACATGCATGTTCATACCTAATCGCCAAATATATGATACTTACTCGTTTTCAATTGAAATCGATCAGTATCTCCATATATAAAAGATTTCGTCAGTGAAAGGCCACGAAGACTGGCTTTTGGGGATTCCTTGAAGGATAGTTAGTCGTCAGAACATTCCTCCCAATACTACCATCTTGACTTATCTCCCTAATTTCGACTTTGTTGGATTTATAAAACGTGCAGAGTAGAAGACCGGACGCAAGATGCACCTTCTTACATTCCTTCTTAACAAGGTCTATATCTTTTGGTTTCGCAAAGTGAACTCCTGCAACTATTGCCACTGCTTTGATGTGATTTTTCCGTCGAGAATCCCTCACAATAAACACAAACATACCAAAATTCGGTGCGTTTATAAGGGCCAGGTCTTCAAATTTAGTTGTTGAGACTGGTTGAGTATATAGTTTCTTTCCTGAAGAGATCTCAAAACAATGGATTGTAAAGTCCCGGCCGACCCTTTTAACCCAACATGCCATATTGTCATCAATAGCAAGTTTGATAAGGCGAGCATGAAAATAACTCTGCCAAATTTCGCTCTTATTGGCGTGTGATTGTTTATAAATGATACCATCACCACCATAGTTCGTAAAATAAAACAATGTTCCATTGTATACACTTAAAGATCGAATGCATGGTTCTCCTGAAAAGTAGTTCTTTTTCGAATATGAAACGATTAATTGTTTATATATTCCGTATCTTTCAGACCAGAATAAAGTGTTGGACGTGTGGTCATAAACCATAGCCAGCACTTTGGTGTCCATGTTTATTCCTGTCTTCTCTGTTACATTTGACTTTATGGTCACCTCATAGACATCCCTATTCTTAGGTCCATACTCTGATATTATTAGAAAAGACTTGCCGTGTCTTGTGCCATGATTGGATTCATCAAGTTTCATCTCTAGAGATTCAAGATAATGTTTTATGATTTCCAGTTTTATGGCATTGGACTTTGATCTGAGCAGATTCCCAGAACCAACATCTGCAAGGAAACATGCAGGGGTAGACATGCATGCTCCAGCACATTGAACAGGTGTTTTACGACTGATTGTGGTCAGTTTCTGTTGGTTTGAAACTTTGAGCGGATCATCTTTCATGTGTTTGAAGTAGGATGTTCTGGTGAAGACCACTTGTATAAAGACGAACAACAGTGATGCATTGTTCCAAAGCATGACAAAATGTGTACCCATCTTTAACACGAAACGGTTACGTCTGTCAGTGATAGCACAACAGAAGCTTCTTCAAATTATTTATTCACAAACTATTGATTGTCACTCAACAGAAGACAGTACACACATATATAATGTTTATAATTTCTTTGTTTTTGGCTGAAATATAGTGAAAAGAGGGAGTGGTTAGCGCAGTGGTGTATTCGATTTCGGATCAAGAAGTCCGGGGTTCGATTCCTGCCAGGGGCTCGGCAACTGCTGTCTGTTGTAGAGAATAGTACATGTAGTAAGGTTTGGGTGCAATGCTACACTGAATTTCAGCTCTGTACCATCCATGGTTCGCTAGTTCCAGCCAATGCTCGCAGTTTTCACCGCAATGCATAGCCGCCATGATGTTGCAGACTTTCTCCTTGCAATGATACTAGCTGCCGTGATATAAGTGAAATACTTTGAAAGCAGCGTTAAACTGACCTCACCACACCAGCACCATATAACATTGTGAGATGAATGGTACAATTTCCATAAATTGCCTCTCTTTAACATTGCAATACAATTTTCTAAATGAACATAATGAAACAAATGAGAAACAAAATAATAGAAATACAACTTCTTTACCTCGGTGTATAGCTGTAAATGCTAACACTGCTATCAAGCAAATGAAACTTGACATGTGATCGAGATTGATAAAGAAGTTGTAAAGCCATTGGAGTAGTCTGTTATTCCTCCTACCTAAACACCCAGGCAAAATAAACTACTCACCTCAGTTGGTTTCGATTAATTCAATATTCGAAAGAAATCAGTTGAATTTGACAATGACAGGATACAATAATACTTATCTGCAGTAGTTTAAATGAATTAATTGGTGACTGTGGTTATATGTTAGTTAAATCTTTGTTAAATGAGGACAGGGGTAAGAAATTAAATTTAAACCAGCATGACCCCTACCATGTTAAAAAAAATTAAATGGGTGCAGAATCAGGCACATTTATTAATTTTCACATATAATATATTTTGTATGTCGATGCACAGTAATATTTTATCCAAAATTATTTTGAAAGGCGTTTCTTTTGGCTGATAGTTCCGGCTGAGGAGTGATGGTGGTTGAGTTTTGGTTTTACGCAGCTTTCACAGCTACTAATATTAATGTAGGGAGAAAGTTGGTGGCTATGCATTGTGGTGAAACCCGCGAGCACGGCTTGAACTAGCTAACTTCTCAAAGAAGAAATGAGGCAAAATGCAGGTAAAAAAACAATGACTAAGTATCAGATACACAACCCAGTGCCATAGATAAGTAGTTAATTAAGGCAGGTTTCCAAATATCGTCTCTGATCAATTAAACAATATACCTAAACTGTTACACATGAACAAGACATGGCACATGACAGCCATGTACGTGAACAGACATTTATATATTACCTTTTAGCTATGTAACATTTAACTCGACTCATTATATTATTAGTGAATAAATACACTGTCGGCCAAAAGAAACGCCTATTAGATTTTCCTTAAAATGACAGATGCAATAATTTCTGTAATATAATTAATGGTGGTCTACACGTTATGCTGAAGTCATAACTAATATGAAAGTCCATTGAAATCGTGGAAAACTGTGGTTCGAGTCAATAATATTCATGAAAACCACGCCCAATGAAGACCGCTATTTCAGGTTGATTCACTTGTGACCGTAACCACGTACATCTGTAGCATCATCACCACTTTAATGCGAATGCGTGCCTGTATTGTTGCTCGTGGTTGTATGAAAATCTTTTAAAAATGTTTTTCTGACCAAGCACTGATCGAAAACTGAACAATAATTTTTTCTCATTTCAACAATCCCCATTCTTCGTGACATGAACTTCTGAAATTTAGATATATTATGCAGAAATGGCGCAACTTCATTATGCTATACTATTGCTAGTCTGTTCATTATGGTTTTTACGATATCTGATAAGATATCTAGATGCCGTTTCTTGTGGCCGACAGTGTATAAACCAGTGTAAATTTTATTATCTTAATGTACTTATTTGTAAGGAGCTCATTTTATAGCAACTATGATACAGCCACAATAAAAGGGGATAACACTAATCAAATGAAAGGCTTATAGTTATAGGTAGATATGATATGGCACGTTTTAAAGGCAGCATAGCACGTGTTTTGCATATAACTTTTTCGTAAATTTGCCATGTCTTACTTACAATATATAATAATAAAACATACAATATATTGTAACATTAAAGTGTAAAACATATCATTACTGGACCTGATAAGCTGTACCCATAGAAAACCGTTACCCCTAATGGTGCAACCTATCAAGCAACAATTTTCTAGAACTTTTAACACTTAGTGTTAAAGGTAAATTTGTTATTCTCACGCGATTTTCGGTCCTAATTTGATATCATTTATATGCGTTTTTCTGTTTAAAAGGTTTATCTCGTTGGTTTTTAAGGCATCTTATATAGGAAGATGGAACTTAATGGATTGTTGGAGAAACTTCTTTACCCCCGATGCAACTGTGATCAATTATAGTATATACTCAGACAATACCCTATGTTTCATTAATAGAAGTTGTACTTTGAAAGAAGTCGAGTGGTTTCAACTTAACTGAGCAATTGAGCACTGAAGGTTTTACTCAGTGACAAGATTCAACTTTTTACATTACAAAACTCAAAATACTTCAGTAGACTGAATCCTTAACCATTAATCATTTATCATTACAGTTTGCAAATACGTTTGTTTGGAGAAGTTTCTGCTGACGTTATTATAGGTGATTTAGATATTAAATGAAAATATCACCCATTTCTTTTAAAGATGCACCCATTGTGTTTCATGATTTGTTTGTGTCTTTAATACGTGCCAAGATAACACATGTGCTGAATTCAGTGCAAATACTTTCCCTCAACTTGCATATTCATTATCAATCGCAACATATATGATAATTACTAGTGTCCAATTAAAATTATACATGTGCAGAACCAAAACTACACGTCCCATCTACATGCACAGTAGTCATATGACCTATTAAACATTGACAACCCAAATTGTCTGTTGTAAATAAGTTCCAAAATTACTTTTGACCGATGACGAGTCTTAATCGCGTTGCATTGTCCGGTTTTCGATGAGAAATAACTTCTTTAAACTCTATATCGTGACTATGCTGAGTCAGCTATCATCAAAATGGTCATGTTTGGCAGTCAACTCCTGTAATGCATCGATTTCAATCAAAATTCATATATGTAAGTTTTATGAACATATTTTATGTAAATATTTGTCAAGTCATCATGAGTTAAATGCTTTAAAGGGGCAGTTTCCAAAAGAAAACACCCTCCACTCTTCAACAAATAAAATTAAAAAGGTAGTGTACATGTTTCCGTAAACCCATGGGAATCGTTTCTTTCATTCGAAATAATAAAAGGTGTTCAAAATAAAATGGCCGCCATGCAAAATTTGCGTTATTACCACTACGGATAAGTGGTTTGTGTTTGTATATATGAGATAAAACAAATCATTTCAAGTATGTAGAAATTAAATTAAAAACATTGGCAAATTTTTAATAAGAAAACTACAAACTTCGAACTTGATTTAATACTATCATTTTGACAAAGGAAATGTGTGTCTCAATAATCCTACAGAACAATTGCTTAATTCATTACATTTAAAAATATAATTGAATCAGGTATGTGCTTAATCCTTTTATCATCACTTGTGACTATAGTTATTACTATTATTAGTTATAAACCATACCTTATGGTTGTCATCATATAAAAATCGAAACCTTTTATGTAGGACATGATAGTGTATGGTTATTTTGCACATTTAACCGTGATAATAACATATTTGATCATTTTATAGGGACAAATTACACCACTTCCCAGAATATTGAAATAGGCAAACATTATTTTATTTGACAAAAATATCATAACTGTACACCAACAATGACATTATAAATTAATTGACAATATGACCTAAAGTAAACTGTGATTCAACTAGAATGATTGTATGTATAACTGAAAAGAAGCTTATCAAGAACTATTAAAATGACAAAAGGGATATTAAGGAGAGGCAACTACATTTTAAGAATTGTGTTCAGAATTGGTCCTTTTGAGCTTGTAATTGTAATCACTGTCTCTCTGATCTGAAGGGGGGAAAACTATTTGATTAACACTACACATTCTGTCAGCCTATTAATGTACTTCTATTTTACCACTAAAGATAAACTCCCAACTTGCATCATTTACCCGTTTGTGATTTGTTCATTGAACAGCAATGTTTGACACGTGCAGAGGCTAGTTTCTTTGAAGTATTCCCTCTAAATGTGTTGGAAATGCTATGAAGCCCTTGTTTTTGCCATTTTGTTTTGAAATAACTCCAAACGCAACAAGTAATGTAGATAAAAGGAGGAAAAGAGATTACATTCTTTACCTTCTACTGCTTTCTGCTCTGCACTTTAAAGACAGTCTACTCAGGGGATCAAGAGATTGACGTAGTCTTGCAGATACAAATACACTGATAAAGGAGCAACCATATTTTAGAAAATAGCAAATTTATTTACAGTTCGTCTTTCATATTGTTCACATATTTGAATGACGAAAGGGAAATTTATTTCCTATTTCTCTTCATAATGAAGAGAAAAATGAATGGCGAAAAGCAAATTTGCTTTTTGTCTTCCATCATTCGTTTTTTTCGCCATTCGCCTTTGAATGATGAATAGCAAATTTGTTTTCACTTTTCGTCTTTCGTCATTTGTCATTCCCAATTCACAAACTCATTATGCTCTTAGGTAAATGAGGACAATGCCATAGATTTCTTGATGCCTAATTATTAAATATTTTAAGCAAATATTTTATATTATCACCAACTAAAGCCCAAGGATTTGCTCTGGGAGCAGTCGGAATTAGTTGGAAGACTTTCCCCCTAAAAAGGAAAAACCTTCTTTTTTTTTTTTTTTATCTCTGTTTGCCTTCAAAATCTGTTATTCGTCTTTAGCCTTTGAATAAAGAATAGCATTTTTTTTGCTTTTCATCTTTCGTCATTTGTCATTTGACATTCAATTTTCTCTTAGGTAAATAAGACTTTCATACATTTCTGTAAGCTATTTATTGCTTTTGTGTTGGCAAAAGTAAAGCTCACAGCTTAGTGATATGTTTTATGTTCCGGTAGAATATCAGAATCAAATGTAAGATTTAAGAAGTCCTAATATATTTAAAAGAAATTCCATCTTACTTGTTGTTGTGGAATTCTTTCTCTTGATTTATCTCCAAATATCTACAAGATAAAGTGATTCAATCTTATCTAAACAATATTTCTGGCCTTGTGATTGCTAATATTTTGTATACTTGTCCAAATTACCTGCAGGATCCATAACTAAATTCCAATCTCCAACTATAGCTATGGATTCATTGTGAAAATAACAAATGCTTTCAAAGAGGTTGCAAAAAATCATTTGTGTTTTGTAAAAAAAAATTCCCAAATGTTCTCGCTCATTTTCTAGTGTTCTATGTATAGTTAGATCTATATTACTGTTAGAAATATAGCCATTTTTCTGCAGAGTGCAATTATTTTTCATTAAGTCTACATATTCCTTTCCTGTATGAATGTCTTATAAACAGATTATAGAATATGATTTTTTCTGCAGATATTCATTACTTCCTTCCGAAAAAATTGCCATTCGTCACTCAAAGGTGAAACGTGGAAAAAAGTTTAAAAATGCAAATAGATATTGTTTTGGTGAACAATTACGACTGAATGTTGTTAAGGATTAATATCTGATTTATAGAAACTAATTAAAGGTTTTGCATATAATTTTTTATTCAACGTTATGCCCTAGTTGCTCTGAGTTTTTCCATTCTAGGAGGAAAGTCTTCCAATTAATTCAGACAACAGCGAATCCTCGGGCTTTAATTGGTGAAATATAAAATATTTGCTTAAACTATTCAATAATTAGGCATCAATCTGGTAAAGAGCATAGAAAAATGTATGGAACTGTCCTCATTTACTAAGAACAGGATGAGTTTTAAAGTCGAATGACGAAAGACGAAAAGCAAACAAATTTGCTATTCATCATTCGAATGACGAATGATGAATAGCAAATAACAGCCTTATTTTTTGTGGACCATAAAGGAGGATAGTCATTTCATTTCCAGGTCAGCGTTAATAAACGTTGTACATGTATGTCTCTGAACAGAATACGGCATTTACAAATGTCCAAACATCTGATGAAAGATATATGATTTTAGGCATTTTATTCAGAATTGAAGGACATGTGGACAAGATTACAGCAGGTATGACATATAAATGGCATGGTGCTTAGAGCAAATATGAATGAATAGTTATACAATTATATTCAATGTAGACCTGTGTTTCTTCAAGACTTAGTATATAGATAAACATATTCCTTTGAGAACATTGATACTTTGAACCTTCAGAAGGGCTTGAAATTTGTAAATTGTAGGTTGACTGTAGTACTAGCTGGAATATCAATCAGAATTCAGGTCTGGAGCGTCAATATAATGGACATATTAGCATTGTGTGGTATTCATCTCCAAGAATGTCAGTATTTGTCACATTTGTTATCAAATAATTCAATATATTTATCAATTATACATTGTATTTAGACTCTATATCAATTCCATTTAAATGGACAATAAAATATATCGTAATTACTTCTATAAAACTTAATAATTGTCATCAAATTGATATTTATAAGTTCTTACTTTCAAACTTTGAAATGTAAAAATAATTATTAGACAAAACTTTTTATACAGAGCAAAACACTTTTCATGAACATCACATTTTTTTTTTTTTTCAAACAAAAGAAAATCATATTTTTAGGTAGGATGTATTCTTTCTGGAAAATGTTGTGCAAAAGTAAGTACACCGGATTTTGCGAACGTTCGCAAAATGCTTGTGAATCATTTCATGAACACAGTGTAATCAATTTTGCACAGTAGTGTATCCTTAGACATAAATCCCCAAACAATACCGTAGAGAGGATTTCATATACAAACAGGAAGTGAAAGTAGCTATTTCCAAATGTGTATAAATTGAACTTAATACAGTCATATTCATCAAATAAGTGTGATTACAAATCTTAAAAGAGTGTTATGAGATGGATATATACTGCCGATCAAAAGAAACGCCCACCAGATATTTTATGAGATTTCAGAAAAAGCATCAGGAGCATGTTAACCAAAGTGTGGCATTATGAAGTTGCATCATTTTTTAACAAAATATCGAAGTTTCATAAATTTGCATGTTGTAGGGGGAAAATTAGAGATGGTAACTGTTCAGTTTTCGATCATGGTTTAAAAACAGTTTTGCTGCACCATACTCTGTAAATCCGAAGACCATACCACCAAAGTCCTCCTGACCATGTTCACCTGTCGACAAAATACCAAAGTTATAACTCTGCATATGTGGTCATGGTAATAAACTTATTGTACAAACCAAAAACCGGAAGTAGCAGGTTTTTGGGGGGCGTGGTCACGGGTGGTTGCTCAATTCATGGCCAATGGATTGTCATATCAAATATTGTTTCATTATAACCTTGATACGATCATTAATTATGTGTTAAAGTAATATAATTCATCTTAAAGATTCATGTGGGCGTTTCTTTTGGACGGCAGTGTACGATGACAACCAATACAATAGATTGCACAACCATACTGAAGTTGATTTTAATGTTTTATTGTTTAAAACGTGTCAGGGTAAAACGTATTATTTGATTAAGATCCATCACACTTAGGACTCAAAAGTATTCAATGCGAAATCTTGAAATTGATTGTGCACAATAACTCTGAGTCAGCCAAAACTAAAGATATAATCCCAATAGAGCACTTGTCAGTGTCAATGTAATGAATGTACTGATGCATAATGTATACTGAACAAGTACCAAGGGTGCCGCTTTCACTACATAATGGACGGATACAGGAATGTAGTAGGATGGTATACAATAATAAACTGAAACCTAGGTGTCTCCGAAATTATATGCATGTGTAGAGGTGAGGCGGGGTTTAACCCTGCTTTAAATAGTTATTTTTACTTTTATCATGGCTGCTAGTATTATTGCAGTGAGAAAGGAACGCAACACCATTGTGAATTATGCATTGCAGTGAAACCTGCGAGCATTGGATGAAACTAGTGAGCCACGGGTGGTACTGTGTAATTCAGCATTGCACTTGAACCTCACTACATGTAGAACAGACAGCAGACAAAGTTGCCGACCCCCTGGTGGGATTCGAACCTGGAACCTCTTGATCAGAAGACGAACGCAGTAACCATGCACGGAGCTAACCCACCTCTGCATGTGACGAAAGTCGCGTTGAGCATGCAAGAAGTGACCAAACTCGAAGGGCAGTTGACATACGCCCATCACTCAATAACCTTATCTCTACGCATCGTATGTACATCAAGTCCTCGGTACCTGGCAAATCATTGACTCAGACAAAGTGACTGGAGTTTGCGGGTACTCTTCACTGCTACTTCCGAATTGACCACCTTGAACATGTCAGGTTATTTGGGTTATAACGCCGCTGTCAAGAGTATTTCATTTATAACACAGCGCCAAGTATTATTGCAAGGAGAAAGCCCGCAATGTAATGTGACTCTGTATTGTCGTAAAACCTTCGAGCAACGGCGAGAACTAGTGAACCATGGGTGGTACTGAACTGAAATTCAGTGTAGCATTGCACCAAAACCTTAATTACTGCATGTAGAAGAGTTCTCTATTGAAGACAACTTTGCAGTGCCCCTGGCGGGATTTCGATCCCATTTCTTCATTCGAACAGCAAACATTCCAAGAAACAAAAGGATCTAGACAAATTGCGGACCGTAATGGTGGAACCAGGATCACAGGTACAGACGAAACACAGTGAGCTAGAAAAGCTTCCTTCACAAAAACAGGCAAACATTAAAAAAAAAATTTCTACACAAGAAAGCAAAGTGTCAGTTAAAAGAAGTTTCTTTATATCAAGCTGAAAGTGTTTTATAATATGTTATTGGGCTTTCATACTTGCCGATATACCACTTGTACTAATTTGAATTAAAATAATTTAACTCGACATGCATACTCATAACTAATTTCCAATTATGTTAGTAAGTCGTTTTCAATTGAACTCGATCAGTATCTCCATATCTAACAGATTTTGTCAGAGAAAGGCCACGAAGACTTGCCTTTTGGGATTCCTTGAAGAATAGTTAGTCGTCAGAACATTCCTCCAAATACTGCCATCTTGACTTATCTCCCTAATTTCGACTTTGTTGGATTGTTTAAACGTGCAGAGTAGAAGATCGTGCGCAAGATAGACCTTCTGACATTCCTTCTGACCATGGTCTAAATCTTTTGGTTTCACAAAGTGAACTCCTGCAACTATTGCCACTGCTTTGATGTAATTTTTCCATTGAGAATCCTTCACAATAAACACAAACATACCACAATTCGGTGCGTTTATAAGGGCCAGGTCTTCAAATTTAGTTATTGAGACTGGTTGAGTATATAGTTTCTTTCCTGAAGAGATCTCAAAACAATGGATTGTAAAGTCCCAGCCGCCCCTTTTAACCCAACATGCCATATTGTCATCAACAGCAAGTTTGATAACGCCAGCATGAAAAAAACGCTGCCAAATTTCGCTCTTATTGGCGTGTGATTGTTTATAAATGATACCATCACCACCATAGTTCGTAAAATAAAACAATGTTCCATTGTATACACTTAAAGATCGAATGCATGGTTCTCCTGAAAAATATTCCTTTTTCGAATTTGAAACAATTAATTGTTTATATATTCCGTATCTTTCAGACCAGAATAAAGTGTTGAACGTGTGGTCATAAACCATAGCCAGCACTTTGTTGTCCATGGTTATTCCTGTCTTCTATGTTACATTTGACTTTATGGTCACCTTACGGACGTTCCTGTTCTTAGTTCTCTGCTCTGTGATTATCAGAAAAGACGTGCCATGTCTTGTACCAGGACTTGTTTCATCAAGTTTCATCTCTAGAAATTCAACATAATGTTTTATTGTTTCAGATTTTATGGTATTGGACTCATCTCTGCTGTACATGTGTCCAGAACCAACATCTGCAAGGACGCCTCCAGGGGTAGACATGCATGCTCCAGCACATTGTACAGGTGTTTTACAGGTGATTGTGGTCAGGTACTGTTGGTTTGAAAGTTTGAGCGGTTCATTTTTCTTGTGTTGATCTGGAGAAGATCACTTGTATAAAGACGAACAACAGTGATGCAATGTTCCAAAGCATGACAAAATGTGGACCCATCTTTAACACGAAGACGATTACGTCTTATTGTAAGAGGCTCCTTTTACAGCAACCATGACAACGCGAAAATAAAATGGCAACACTGAACAAATGAAAGGCTTGTAATTATAGGTACACTGTGGGCCAAAAAAAAAGCTTTCCAGATATCTTATCAGATTTCGTAAAAACTTTAATGAGCAGTTAAGCAGTGTTATAACATTATGAAGATGCAACATTTCTGCTTAATAATTAAAATTTTGGAAGTTCAGACAGCAAGATGAATTGACCTTTCCATCATGATGCCATAATCAAAATTTTACTCTGAGTCTTTATGCAACGTTTCAACAGTCAGAACACTTGAGGGGACAATTTAATGTAAACTCGAAGGGAAATGGACTCGCACTGCTTAACCGAACCATGTACATTTGTCTTAGAACCTCTTTATTGATTGAGGAGTATTATCTCGCCACTGTTTACCTTTTCGTGTGATAACTTTATTTCAATAATAACTGTCTGCTACAGTGCCTTTAATGCATCTTATATAGGAAGTTGTAACTTAATGGATTCTTGTAGAAACTTCATTTACCCCGATGCAACTGTGATTAATTATAGTATATGCTTAGACATTACCTTATGTTTCATTAATAGATTTTGTACTTTGAAATTAATCGAGTGGTGTCAACCTAACTCAAGACCAATTGAGCACTAAAGGTTTTACTAAGCAACAATATTTATATTCAACTTTTAGTATCTATACATGGATATTTAAGAGCTAGACAAATGTAAATGCACCAGACTGAATCCGTTTCTTCATTATTTATCAATCAAGTTTGTAAATCAGTTAGTCTTGAGGGTTTTCTGCTGACGTTGTTGTAGCTGATTTAGAAATTAAAATCAAAATGTCAGCCATTTCTGTCTGCACCCATTGTGTTTCATGACATTTTATCTGTCTTTAATACGTGCCAAGATAACACATGTGCTGATTTCAGTGCAAATACTTTCCCTCAACTTGCATATTCATTCTCAATCGCAACATATATCATAATTACTAGTGTCCAATTGAAATAAAACATGTGCAGAACCAAAACTACATGTCCGATCTATATGCACAGTAGTCATATGACCTATTAAACATTGGCAACCCAATTTGTGATAAAACCATGCGAGTAAAACAAGTTAATCATGACGAATTCGTACCTCACGTGATTTTGCCACGAGTTTAATTTTAAAAACTGATTTCCAGACCTCATGCATCTTTCAAAATATTCTCCTCTGCACATAAAGTATCTGAGACATTGCATTTATTGGGTTACTCCTGACATTCGATAATTCCCAATACTTAAATTTTTACAATGAGTTCTTCAAACCTGAGATTTTTCAAAAGGCCAAACTTCCAGGTGGGGTAACTCAGAAATCTACCCATCAACTTTAAAAATTGGGTTCAGGAGAGTAAGACACCAATGTTGTATTTATGAGACAAAAATAAAATCATTTCAAGTATGAAGAAATTCAATTTTTTAACATTGGCAACATTTTAAAAGGAAAACTACAGACTTCGAACTTGATTTGAACAATGGACAATGCCATTGTGACAAAATAAGTAAATGTGGACGATGTCGTAGGTCACATGGTTAAGCCGCCATTATTATTGTCTACCATTTTGACAAAGGAAATGTGTGTCTTAATAATCCTACAGAAATGATGCACAATAACAATGGATAATAACAATAACATTTAAAATATATAATTGAATCATTTATTCGCTGAATCCTTTTATCATCACTTGTGACAACATTTATTACTATTATTAGTTATAAACCATACCTTTATGGTTGTCATCATATAAACATCAAAACCTTTTATGTAGGACATGATAATGTATGGTTAGTTTGCACATTTAACAGTCAGGGACACGTCGGCATGCCGTCTAAAACACTTTAAGTTAGCTTACCCATTCATTCAAGCATATAGAAAACATAGGATCAGACAAAGTCATAATATTTTGGAAACAATAAATGCCCCCTGTCCCTCTGATGATCTGAACTACAAAAAGATGGGTGCTCTCTTTCAGACCAGAGAAAATTACGAAAAACATTGAAAGGCAGAGTGAGGAGTGGTAGTGATTTTATCGATATATCTCAATATCTGTGCCTAGGATTTAACTAAAAGAGTGCATACTCAAAGATAAGATATTACAGCATAGGGATATGTTAAAACATGTTTATCATTTCTTTTATTAAGAGAATCATTTCTTTTAGTAAATGGGCATATTTTGGGCATATTTTGTGATATCAGACGGCATGCCGTCTAATAAAAACATAATTCTGGACGGCATGCCATCTTTAAATAATTTGGACGGCATGCCGTCTTTATTGTCAGAAGGGAGACATCATTATTTGAAATTTAAATTATAAATATATTCTATGAATAAATGACGGCTTTCCGTCTCTTTACAAAAATAAAATAGTGTCTTATAAAGATGGCATGCCGTCTTCTCGTGTGTTAAGACTTTTTCCCATTGGAATCTGTGATCTCAACCAAGGACCACAGGTAAAAAAATCAACATGTGTCGTCTTCGTCGACAGCTTGGCAGATGGGGATTATAAATTGTAGATCTGGTGTGGCCCCAAAATATGTGTACAGTCGTCTTGGCAAATAGGGATTATAAATTGTCGATTTAGAAAATGTATGGTTTCAACCTCATATATTGTTTTATCTAAGGTCTGATCAGTTATAGAGCCAAGTATGTTTAGACAGTATGTCAGCAAACAGCTTTAAGTCTTTATGGTATTTTAGTTTTAGTAATTGTAAATTATCTTAACCTTGTTTAATGGTATCGTGAAACAATTTCTCCGTAATCGAATAAATAGAGATTCATATCCAAGTGGGGATGTCATAATGTTTTTACAACACGAAAGGCTGTAAAATTATCTTGTCCCAAGGAAGTATTTATTACAAATAATAGAAAGGTATCAGCATCATAAATGGTGAATTTAATCTTGTCAACACATATAGAAACATCTCTTACACTGGTACTATTGAACGACTGGACTATCAAAACGCTAATGATGCAGGCTATTTTCAAACAACATAATTCAAACTCAAAGATCACTGTTGTTATGTAAAAACTCGATTTTCACAGACGAAAATATTACATATTTCGATGTAAAATGTTAATGCTGTGACAATCTTCCTCATTTTACATCAAACGTTTATATAAGATGGCAGATGAATTGGCACTTTCACACTGATCACAAATACGTTCGAGGAACTGTGGGATCGAACCTGCAACCTGATGGTTTCTGGTCGAGTGAACTAAGACTACAACCAGGTGACATGAGAATGACATTTCTATGCAATTGATTGAGCATTTGATTAGAGTTCTTAGATTTTATTTGACCAAAATGGTTATAAGTTTTCATAGTAGTCATAGTTATTTTTGTCACTGTAAAGGAACTATAGCACGCCGTTCTAACTAAAAATCTATTACTCTCGAAAAAAGAAACATAAACAGTGTAACCAATGGCTAAATAAGACCCCTGAAACAATTAAAGAATTCTATAACGAATGTTTTCCGGCCCTGTCATTTTAAGGTGTTCACACTAAATTGCCTGCTCGAAAGTAGTTAAAGCATTCTGATTGATAAAGCTATACCTATAAGAGCCATTGTGTATGTTAATAGACATTTCGTATTTTCGTATTGAAATATACTCTTAGTTTTTCGCAAATTTACTTTTTTCGACCCAAAATAAGTATGATACGTTTCCAGTTTACATATAGATCAAGTCTATTATTTTCAAGCACGGAACATTGTGGTTTACTCCCAAATAAACATAAAAATAAACAAACAAATACAAGAGACAGTTTATGAGTATTTAAAAAAATATAAATATACGTTTTTGGTGTTTATTTATTTACCATTTATTTCAATTATGTAGTTTTTACAGATACTATATCTGTCATAGTTTGCTGGTATAATCACAATAAAATACATTTAACAGGTAAAATGTCAATAATTTGTATATTAACAGGATCTTTTGAAACATGATAATATAACAATTGTCACATTCAGTTGAAAACACTTGCAATTGAGAAAAACGAGCTTCATATCGGTTGACATTGTGGCGACTTGTAAAATTGATAAGCCAACACGCCTCGGAAATGTTGCTAGGTGGTACTGTTTCTATACAGAAAATGAAAAGCTGTTAATATGATGTTAGATTCTATTGACGCGCGTTAATCTAAGGCTTACTTGTCTTTAAAACCAAATTTCATCGGATTGTTGTGATATGAAAATTATGTGTCATAGTTTTGTAGATTTCCCTAGCGATTAATACACATAAACATAATGTTGTAGTTAAAACACTAACATACTCAATGGTTCTTTAACACTCAGAGTGGAGTTAAAATATGGCATGATGGAATGGCCAACTATCTTGTTGTCAACCTCTCCAAATTGCATGAAACCAAGCTAACTACTACTCACACTGAAGACTTCCACAAAACTGTCGCTTTTCAGATCGCACCAATTTAAACCAATACGGATAAACATCTTTTCTACTGATACGGCTCATTTGGTCGGGTAATGAGATGTTTTACCCTCTAAACGTAATATATTGTATAAACTTTAATAAATAATTTTATTTGTTTTAAATGACACAATGGAGCAAAAAAATGTATGCAAATAAATGCGCTGCAGTAACTTTAAATGGAAGTGCACATTTTTATAAACACAATATGTTGTATTGTGGTTTTTTTAATTTATGTAAGCTGACGATATTGACATTGCCAGTACCAACTTGTACATTTCCACGTGCATCACGATTAGTTCATGCTTTCTGTGAGCTGCCTATATCGACACTTTTTTCTGACAAGGACACGTCTCTTCTTTCCTAATATGTCAAACAAACGAGAACTGAAAATAAAACTAAAATGTTGTCAATTCTGTTTGTGGTTTGATATAGTTTTGAGATTGGGTTCAAGTTAGACGAACCATCGAGCACGTGAAACATGAACACCTCGGCCTCGTGATTCACGTGCGCGAGGGTTCTAACTGGAACAGTTGGTAACTCCCAAGTAAGCTCAATACAGCCATGCTGTTATATTTTTTAATATGAGTCAGCATGCCGTCTTGTGAAATATGAAGATGGCATGCCGTCTTAATTTTTTAACATTTGACACAGTGAACTCACCCCTGAATCATTAAGACGGGATACCGTCTAATACGTTTTATAGACGGCATGCCATCTTTATAAGACAATAATTTTTAGACGGCATATCGTCCCATTTTAACGAGATAGTTTTAATTATCACCAACTAAAGCCCAAGGATTTGCTCTGGGAGCAGTCGGAATTAGTTGGAAGACTTTCCCCCTAAAAAGGAAAAACCTTTCTTTTTTTTCTTTTTTATCTCTGTTTGCCTTCAAAATCTGTTATTCGTCTTTAGCCTTTGAATAAAGAATAGCAATTTTTTTGCTTTTCATCTTTCGTCATTTGTCATTTGACATTCAATTTTCTCTTAGGTAAATAAGACTTTCATACATTTCTGTAAGCTATTTATTGCTTTTGTGTTGGCAAAAGTAAAGCTCACAGCTTAGTGATATGTTTTATGTTCCGGTAGAATATCAGAATCAAATGTAAGATTTAAGAAGTCCTAATATATTTAAAAGAAATTCCATCTTACTTGTTGTCGTGGAATTCTTTCTCTTGATTTAGCTCTCTCCAAATATCTACAAGATAAAGTGATTCAATCTTATCTAAACAATATTTTTGGCCTTGTGATTGCTAATATTTTGTATACTTGTCCAAATTACCTGCAGGATCCATAACTAAATTCCAATCTCCAACTATAGCTATGGATTCATTGTGAAAATAACAAATGCTTTCAAAGAGGTTGCAAAAAATCATTTGTGTTTTGTAAAAAAAATTTCCCAAATTTTCTCGCTCATTTTCTAGTGTTCTATGTATAGTTAGATCTATATTACTGTTAGAAATATAGCCATTCTTCTGCAGAGTGCAATTATTTTTCATTAAGTCTACATATTCCTTTCCTGTATGAATGTCTTATAAACAGATTATAGAATATGATTTTTTCTGCAGATATTCATTACTTCCTTCCGAAAAAATTGCCATTCGTCACTCAAAGGTGAAACGTGGAAAAAAGTTTAAAAATGCAAATAGATATTGTTTTGGTGAACAATTACGACTGAATGTTGTTAAGGATTAATATCTGATTTATAGAAACTAATTAAAGGTTTTGCATATAATTTTTTATTCAACGTTATGCCCTAGTTGCTCTGAGTTTTTCCATTCTAGGAGGAAAGTCTTCCAATTAATTCAGACAACAGCGAATCCTCGGGCTTTAATTGGTGAAATATAAACTATTTGCTTAAACTATTCAATAATTAGGCATCAATCTGGTAAAGAGCATAGAAAAATGTATGGAACTGTCCTCATTTACTAAGAACAGGATGAGTTTTAAAGTCGAATGACGAAAGACGAAAAGCAAACAAATTTGCTATTCATCATTTGAATGACGAATGATAAATAGCAAATAACAGCCTTTATTCTTGTGGACCATAAAGGAGGATAGTCATTTCATTTCCAGGTCAGCGTTAATAAACGTTGTACATGTATGTCTCTGAACAGAATACGACAGTTATGTGTTTTTGAGGCTGACATTCACAAATGTCAAAACATCTGATGAAAGATATATGATTTTAGGCATTTTATTCAGAATTGAAGGACATGTGGACAAGATTACAGCAGGTATGACATATAAATGGCATGGTGCTTAGAGCAAATATGAATGAATAGTTATACAATTATATTCAATGTAGACCTGTGTTTCTTCAAGAATTAGTATATAGATAAACATATTCCTTTGAGAACATTGATACTTTGAACCTTCAGAAGGGCTTAAAATTTGTAAATTGTAGGTTGACTGTAGTACTAGCTGGAATATCAATCAGAATTCAGGTCTGGAGCGTCAATATAATGGACATATTAGCATTGTGTGGTATTCATCTCCAAGAATGTCAGTATTTGTCACATTTGTTATCAAATAATTCAATATATTTATCAATTATACATTGTATTTAGACTCTATATCAATTCCATTTAAATGGACAATAAAATATATCGTAATTACTTCTATAAAACTTAATAATTGTCATCAAATTGATATTTATAAGTTCTTACTTTCAAACTTTGAAAATGTAAAAATAATTATTAGACAAAACTTTTTATACAGAGCAAAACACTTTTCATGAACATCACATATTTTTTTTTTAAAACAAAAGAAAATCATATTTTTAGGTAGGATGTATTCTTTCTGGAAAATGTTGTGCAAAAGTAAGTACACCGGATTTTGCGAACGTTCGCAAAATGCTTGTGAATCATTTCATGAACACAGTGTAATCAATTTTGCACAGTAGTGTATCCTTAGACATAAATCCCCAAACAATACCGTAGAGAGGATTTCATATACAAACAGGAAGTGAAAGTAGCTATTTCCAAATGTGTATAAATTGAACTTAATACAGTCATATTCATCAAATAAGTGTGATTACAAATCTTAAAAGAGTGTTATGAGATGGATATATACTGCCGATCAAAAGAAACGCCCACCAGATATTTTATGAGATTTCAGAAAAAGCATCAGGAGCATGTTAACCAAAGTGTGGCATTATGAAGTTGCATCATTTTTTAACAAAATATCGAAGTTTCATAAATTTGCATGTTGTAGGGGGAAAATTAGAGATGGTAACTGTTCAGTTTTCGATCATGGTTTAAAAACAGTTTTGCTGCACCATACTCTGTAAATCCGAAGACCATACCACCAAAGTCCTCCTGACCATGTTCACCTGTCGACAAAATACCAAAGTTATAACTCTGCATATGTGGTCATGGTAATAAACTTATTGTACAAACCAAAAACCGGAAGTAGCAGGTTTTTGGGGGGCGTGGTCACGGGTGGTTGCTCAATTCATGGCCAATGGATTGTCATATCAAATATTGTTTCATTATAACCTTGATACGATCATTAATTATGTGTTAAAGTAATATAATTCATCTTAAAGATTCATGTGGGCGTTTCTTTTGGACGGCAGTGTACGATGACAACCAATACAATAGATTGCACAACCATACTGAAGTTGATTTTAATGTTTTATTGTTTAAAACGTGTCAGGGTAAAACGTATTATTTGATTAAGATCCATCACACTTAGGACTCAAAAGTATTCAGTGCGAAATCTTGAAATTGATTGTGCACAATAACTGTCAGTCAGCCAATACTAAAGATATAATCCCAATAGAGCACTTGTCAGTGTCAATGTAATGAATGTACTGATGCATAATGTATACTGAACAAGTACCAAGGGTGCCGCTTTCACTACATAATGGACGGATACAGGAATGTAGTAGGATGGTATAAAATAATAAACTGAAACCTAGGTGTCTCCGAAATTATATGCATGTGTAGAGGTGAGGCGGGGTTTAACCCTGCTTTAAATAGTTATTTTTACTTTTATCATGGCTGCTAGTATTATTGCAGTGAGAAAGGAACGCAACACCATTGTGAATTATGCATTGCAGTGAAACCTGCGAGCATTGGATGAAACTAGTGAGCCACGGGTGGTACTGTGTAATTCAGCATTGCACTTGAACCTCACTACATGTAGAACAGACAGCAGACAAAGTTGCCGACCCCCTGGTGGGATTCGAACCTGGAACCTCTTGATCAGAAGACGAACGCTGTAACCATGCACGGAGCTAACCCACCTCTGCATGTGACGAAAGTTGCGTTGAGCATGCAAGAAGTGACCAAACTCGAAGGGCAGTTGACATACGCCCATCACTCAATAACCGTATCTCTACGCATCGTATGTACATCAAGTCCTCGGTACCTGGCAAATCATTGCCTCAGACAAAGTGACTGGAGTTTGCGGGTACTCTTCACTGCTACTTCCGAATTGACCACCTTGAACATGTCAGGTTATTTGGGTTATAACGCCGCTGTCAAGAGTATTTCATTTATAACACAGCGCCAAGTATTATTGCAAGGAGAAAGCCCGCAATGTAATGTGACTCTGTATTGTCGTAAAACCTTCGAGCAACGGCGAGAACTAGTGAACCATGGGTGGTACTGAACTGAAATTCAGTGTAGCATTGCACCAAAACCTTAATTACTGCATGTAGAAGAGTTCTCTATTGAAGACAACTTTGCAGTGCCCCTGGCGGGATTTCGATCCCATTTCTTCATTCGAACAGCAAACATTCCAAGAAACAAAAGGATCTAGACAAATTGCGGACCGTAATGGTGGAACCAGGATCACAGGTACAGACGAAACACAGTGAGCTAGAAAAGCTTCCTTCACAAAAACAGGCAAACATTAAAAAAAAAAATTTCTACACAAGAAAGCAAGAAACGCCAGCATGAAAAAAACGCTGCCAAATTTCGCTCTTATTGGCTTGTGATTGTTTATAAATGATACCATCACCACCATAGTTCGTAAAATAAAACAATGTTCCATTGTATACACTTAAAGATCGAATGCATGGTTCTCCTGAAAAATATTCCTTTTTCGAATTTGAAACAATTAATTGTTTATATATTCCGTATCTTTCAGACCAGAATAAAGTGTTGAACGTGTGGTCATAAACCATAGCCAGCACTTTGGTGTCCATGGTTATTCCTGTCTTCTATGTTACATTTGACTTTATGGTCACCTTACGGACGTTCCTGTTCTTAGGTCTCTGCTCTGAGATTATCAGAAAAGACTTGCCATGTCTTGTACCAGGACTTGTTTCATCAAGTTTCATCTCTAGAAATTCAACATAATGTTTTATTGTTTCAGATTTTATGGTATTGGACTCATCTCTGTTGTACAGGTTTCCAGAACCAACATCTGCAAGGACGCATCCAGGGGTAGACATGCATGCTCCAGCACATTGTACAGGTGTTTTACAGGTGATTGTGGTCAGGTACTGTTGGTTTGAAAGTTTGAGCGGTTCATTTTTCTTGTGTTTAAAGTGGGTTGATCTGGAGAAGATCACTTGTATAAAGACGAACAACAGTGATGCAATGTTCCAAAGCATGACAAAATGTGGACCCATCTAAACACGAAGACGATTACGTCTTATTGTAAGAGGCTCCTTTTACAGCAACCATGACAACGCGAAAATAAAATGGCAACACTGAACAAATGAAAGGCTTGTAATTATAGGTACACTGTGGGCCAAAAAAAAAAAGCTTTCCAGATATCTTATCAGATTTCGTAAAAACTTTAATGAGCAGTTAAGGAGTATTATAACATTATGAAGATGCAACATTTCTGCTTAATAATTAAAATTTTGGAAGTTTTCATGTCACAAAATAATGGCGATTCAATGTACTTTCACAATTTGTTTTCAGCATAACGTTGATACCACTATTGATTATAATTTTTAAAATATTTCATTTTTAATGTCAAGGAAAATCAAATAGGCGTTTATTTTGGCCGACAGTGTAGATATGTTCTATAACACTGCCCAACACCTTACCAAAGTGCTGGCCCCGCTTGGCAAAACTTCTGACTCATACATATCAGACTCTAATGAATTCTGTCAAAAAGTTAAATCTGTTACTACCCCAGGACAAATTGTTAGCTATGATGCTGTGGATCTGTTTACTAGTGTTCCCATTAATGAAACCCTGCACATCCTCCGCCATCGCATTGACAACCTTGATACCCCCTACATTGGAAAAACTTCACACCACATCAGCCACCTACTCAAGCAGCAAGTAGGCATAGACACTTACTTCTCCACGGTCACCCCACTCAAATCCATCATTAAGGCAAACGGTAGGAAACACTCCACAGCTAAACAACAGCCTAAAGGCGTGGTTTACAACATCAGCTGCAACTGTGGCAGCAACTACATTGGAGAAACATCCCGACATCCACTCAACATACGCCTCAAAGAACACAAAACATCCACAATCAAGAAGGCAGCCAACAAATCAGCCATTTCGGAACACATCACTCAATTTCCACAACACAACATCAAATGGGACGCAGTCAAAACACTCACAAAAAAACAAACATGATTACACTCACCGCCCTTTATCTGAAGCTTTAAAAATGTTAAGACATAATCCCTCTTTGAACAGAAATCAAGGCTATTGTATCCCATTAGCTTACAGCCACTTAATCAACAAATAATTAATCCACTCTACACACTCTGGCTTCCATCATTTTTCCCCACTGATTGGTCACCCTCAATGCTGCATTGTATCCCCATCCCAACTTAATTAACTTACCTTCAACTGGTATCTATGTTACCACAACCTGCTTGTTACACCTTTCATATCATTGTTATCTCATCTTGTTGTCTTTGTTATCTCATTAGCATACCATAATCATGTATATAAACTCTATTTTATCATCACTACACCAGATAAGCTGTATCCATAGAAAATGGTTACCCTGATTGGTAGAAAATGGTGCGACCTTTAAAGCGACAATGTTTTGGAACTATTCAGTGTGAGAGGTAGGTGTGTTGGTCTTGTGCGATTTTGAGAGTTCAGAAAGCAAGATGATTGACCATTTACTTTCTAATTTGATGGCATTTATATGCAGTTTTCTGTTTTAAAAGTTGGTCTCATTTGTTTTTAAAGGCAGTGGGGGACGTTTTTTTAGCAAAAGTTTGTTTTCTAATTTTTTCATTTATTTTTAAATATAATATAAATAAATAATAATATAAAAAAATGTTAGCTTAGAGGGTAAAACGTCTTATTACATTACACGATAAACCAGTATATAGTTATCCATACAGGAACAAAATTGTTGTACGTATAAAGTGACAGTGTTAGATTGGTAAGTCTGATGCAAACTGAAAGTTCAGACAGCAAGATGAATTGACCTTTCCATCATGATGCCAAAATCAAAATTTTACTCTGAGTCTTTAGGCAACGTTTCAACAGTCAGAACACTTGAGGGGACAATTTAATGTAAACTCGAAGGGAAATGGACTCGCACTGCTTAACCGAACCATGTACATTTGTCTTAGAACCTCTTTATTGATTGAGGAGTATTATCTCGCCACTGTTTACCTTTTCGTGTGATAACTTTATTTCAATAATAACTGTCTGCTACAGTGCCTTTAATGCATCATATAGGAAGTTGTAACTTAATGGATTCTTGGAGAAACTTCATTTACCCCGATGCAACTGTGATTAATTATAGTATATGCTTAGACATTACCTTATGTTTCATTAATAGATTTTGTACTTTGAAAGTAATCGAGTGGTGTCAACCTAACTCAAGACCAATTGAGCACTAAAGGTTTTACTAAGCAACAATATTTATATTCAACTTTTAGTATCTATACATGGATATTTAAGCACTAGACAAATGTAAATGCACCAGACTGAATCCGTTTCTTCATTATTTATCAATCAAGTTTGTAAATCAGTTAGTCTTGAGGGTTTTCTGCTGACGTGGTTGTAGCTGATTTAGAAATTAAAATCAAAATGTCAGCCATTTCTTTCTGCACCCATTGTGTTTCATGACATTTTATCTGTCTTTAATACGTGCCAAGATAACACATGTGCTGATTTCAGTGCAAATACTTTCCCTCAACTTGCATATTCATTCTCAATCGCAACATATATCATAATTACTAGTGTCCAATTGAAATAAAACATGTGCAGAACCAAAACTACATGTCCGATCTATATGCACAGTAGTCATATGACCTATTAAACATTGGCAACCCAATTTGTGATAAAATCATGCGAGTAAACAAGTTAATCATGACGAATTCGTACCTCACGTGATTTTGCCACGAGTTTAATTTTAAAAACTGATTTCCAGACCTCATGCATCTTTCAAAATATTCTCCTCTGCACATAAAGTATCTGAGACATTGCATTTATTGGGTTACTCCTGACATTCGCTAATTCCCAATACTTGATTTTTACAATGAGTTCTTCAAACCTGAGATTTTTCAAAAGGCCAAACCTCCAGGTGGGGTAACTCAGAAATCTACCCATTAACTTTAAAAATTGGGTTCAGGAGAGTAAGACACCAATGTTGTATTTATGAGACAAAAATAAAATCATTTCAAGTATGAAGAAATTCAATTTTTTAACATTGGCAACATTTTAAGAGGAAAACTACAGACTTCGAACTTGATTTGAACAATGGACAATGCCATTGTGACAAAATAAGTAAATGTGGACGATGTCGTAGGTCACATGCTTAAGCCGCCATTATTATTTTCTACCATTTTGACAAAGGAAATGTGTGTCTTAATAATCCTACAGAAATGATGCACAATAACAATGGATAATAACAATAACATTTAAAATATATAATTGAATCATTTATTCGCTGAATCCTTTTATCATCACTTGTGACAACATTTTTTACTATTATTAGTTATAAACCATACCTTTATGGTTGTCATCATATAAACATCAAAACCTTTTATGTAGGACATGATAATGTATGGTTAGTTTGCACATTTAACAGTCAGGGACACGTCGGCTTTCCGTCCTTGATTTTAGACGGCATGCCGTCTAAAACACTATAAGTTAGCTTACCCATTCATTCAAGCATATAGAAAACATAGGATCAGACAAAGTCATTATATTTTGGAAACAATAAATGCCCCCTGTCCCTCTGATGATCTGAACTACAAAAAGATGGGTGCTCTCTTTCAGACCAGAGAAAATTACGAAAAACATTGAAAGGCAGAGTGAGGAGTGGTAGTGATTTTATCGATATATCTCAATATCTGTGCCTAGGATTTAACTAAAAGAGTGCATACTCAAAGATAAGATATTACAGCATAGGGATATGTAAAAACATGTTTATCATTTCTTTTATTAAGAGAATCATTTCTTTTAGTAAATGGGCATATTTTGGGCATATTTTGTGATATCAGACGGCATGCCGTCTAATAAAAACATAATTCTGGACGGCATGCCATCTTTAAATAATTTGGACGGCATGCCGTCTTTATTGTCAGAAGGGAGACATCATTATTTGAAATTTAAATTATAAATATATTCTGTGAATAAATGACGGCTTTCCGTCTCTTTACAAAAATAAAATAGTGTCTTATAAAGATGGCATGCCGTCTTCTCGTGTGTTAAGACTTTTTCCCATTGGAATCTGTGATCTCAACCAAGGACCACAGGTAAAAAAATCAACATGTGTCGTCTTCGTCGACAGCTTGGCAGATGGGGATTATAAATTGTAGATCTGGTGTGCCCCCAAAATATGTGTACAGTCGTCTTGGCAAATAGGGGTTATAAATTGTCGATTTAGAAAATGTATGGTTTCAACCTCATATATTGTTTTATCTAAGGTCTGATCAGTTATAGAGCCAAGTATGTTTAGACAGTATGTCAGCAAACAGCTATAAGTCTTTATGGTATTTTAGTTTTAGTAATTGTAAATTATCTTAACCTTGTTTAATGGTATCGTGAAACAATTTCTCCACAATCGAATAAATAGAGATTCATATCCAAGTGGGGATGTCATAATGTTTTTACAACACGAAAGGCTGTAAAATTATCTTGTCCCAAGGAAGTATTTATTACAAATAATAGAAAGGTATCAGCATCATAAATGGTGAATTTAATCTTGTCAACACATATAGAAACATCTCTTACACTGGTACTATTGAACGACTTGACAATCAAAACGCTAATGATGCAGGCTATTTTCAAACAACATAATTCAAACTCAAAGATCACTGTTGTTATGTAAAAACTCGATTTTCACAGACGAAAATATTACATATTTCGATGTAAAATGTTAATGCTGTGACAATCTTCCTCATTTTACATCAAACGTTTATATAAGATGGCAGATGAATTGGCACTTTCACACTGATCACAAATACGTTCGAGGAACTGTGGGATCGAACCTGCAACCTGATGGTTTCTGGTCGAGTGAACTAACACTACAACCAGATGACATGAGAATGACATTTCTATGCAATTGATTGAGCAATTGAGTTCTTAGATTTTATTTGACCAAAATGGTTATAAGTTTTCATAGTAGTCTTATTTTTGTCACTGTAAAGGAACTATAGCACGCCGTTCTAACTAAAAATATATTACTCTCGCAAAAAGAAACATAAACAGTGTAACCAATGGCTAAATAAGACCCCTGAAACAATTAAAGAATTCTATAACGAATGTTTTCCGGCCCTCTCATTTTAAGGTGTTCACACTAAATTGCCTGCTCGAAAGTAGTTAAAGCATTCTGATTGATAAAGCTATACCTATAAGAGCCATTGTGTATGTTAATAGACATTTCGTATTTTCGTATTGAAATATACTCTTAGTTTTTCGCAAATTTACTTTTTTCGACCCAAAATAAGTATGATACGTTTCCAGTTTACATATAGATCAAGTCTATTATTTTCAAGCACGGAACATTGTGGTTTACTCCCAAATAAACATAAAAATAAACAAACAAATACAAGAGACAGTTTATGAGTATTTAAACAAATAAAAATATACGTTTTTGGTGTTTATTTATTTACCATTTATTTCAATTATGTAGTTTTTACAGATACTATATCTGTCATAGTTTGCTGGTATAATCACAATAAAATACATTTAACAGGTAAAATGTCAATAATTTGTATATTAACAGGATCTTTTGAAACATGATAATATAACAATTGTCACTTTCAGTTGAAAACACTTGCAATTGAGAAAAACGAGCTTCATATCGGTTTACATTGTGGCGACTTGTAAAATTGATAAGCCAACACGCCTCGGAAATGTTGCTAGGTGGTACTGTTTCTATACAGAAAAGGAAAAGCTGTTAATATGATGTTAGATTCTATTGACGCGCGTTAATCTAAGGCTTACTTGTCTTTAAAACCAAATTTCATTGGATTGTTGTGATATGAAAATTATGTGTCATAGTTTTGTAGATTTCCCTAGCGATTGATACACATAAACATAATGTTGTAGTTAAAACACTAACATACTCAATGGTTCTTTAACACTCAGAGTGGAGTTAAAATATGGCATGATGGAATGGCCAACTATCTTGTTGTCAACCTCTCCAAATTGCATGAAACCAAGCTAACTACTACTCACACTGAAGACTTCCACAAAACTGTCGCTTTTCAGATCGCACCAATTTAAACCAATACGGATAAACATCTTTTCTACTGATACGGCTTATTTGGTCGGGTAATGAGATGTTTTACACTCTAAACGTAATATATTGTATAAACTTTAATAAATAATTTTATTTTTTTTAAATGACACAATGGAGCAAAAAAATGTATGCAAATAAATGCGCTGCAGTAACTTTAAATGGAAGTGCACATTTTTATAAACACAATATGTTGTATTGTGGTTTTTATAATTTATGTAAGCTGACGATATTGACATTGCCAGTACCAACTTGTACATTTCCACGTGCATCACGATTAGTTCATGCTTTCTGTGAGCTGCCTATATCGACACGTTTTTCTGACAAGGACACGTCTCTTCTTTCCTAATATGTCAAACAAACGAGAACTGAAAATAAAACTAAAATGTTGTCAATTCTGTATGTGGTTTGATATAGTGTTGAGATTGGGTTCAAGTTAGACGAACCATCGAGCACGTGAAACATGAACACCTCGGCCTCGTGATTCACGTGCGCTAGGGTTCTAACTGGAACAGTCGGTAACTCCCAAGTAAGCTCAATACAGCCATGCTGTTATATTTTTTAATATGAGTCAGCATGCCGTCTTGTGAAATATGAAGATGGCATGCCGTCTTAATTTTTGATAACATTTGACACAGTGAACTCACCCTAGAATCATTAAGACGGGATACCGTCTAATACGTTTTATAGACGGCATGCCATCTTTATAAGACAATAATTGTTAGACGGCATATCGTCCCATTTTAACGAGACGGAAAGCCGACATGTCCCTGACTGTTTAACCGTGATAATAACATATTTGATCAGCTCATAGTGAAAAATTACACAGAATATTTTGCAGAATATTTAAATAGGCAAACATTATTTTTTTTGACAAAGATATCATTACTGTACACCAACAATGACGTTATAAATTAATTGACAATATGACCTAAAGTAAACTGTGACAAACGAATGATTGCACTGTATAACTGAAAAGAAGCTTATCAAGAACTATTAAAATGACAAAAGGGATATAAAGGAGAGGCAACTAAATTTTAAGAATTGTGTTCAGAATTGGGCCTTTTGAGCTCTATAACACCTTGAAACGTCATAGCTGTGTTTTTTTCAATCACGGAAATGTAAAATTGATACCCTCTTATCACCTTCCTCCAGACAGAATGTTTGACACGTGCAGAGGCTAGTGTCTTTGAAGTATGTGTTGGAAATGCTATGAAGCCCTTGTTTTTGCCATTTTGTTTTGAAATAAACGCAATATGTAATATAGATAAAAGGAGGAAAAGAGATTACATTCTTTACCTTCTACTGCTTTCTGCTCCGCACCTTAGAGACAGTCTGCTCAGGGGATCAAGAGATTGACGTAGTTTTGCAGATACAAATACACTGATAAAGGAGCAACCATAATTTAGAAAATAGCAAATTTATTTACTGTTCGTCTTTCATATTGTTCACATATTTGATTGACGAAAGGGAAATTTATTTCCTATTCCTCTTTCATAATGTAGAGAAAAATGAATGACGAAAAGCAATTTTGCTTTTTGTCTTTCATCATTCGTAATCAAAATTTATGTGCAAAAACTTTAATTATTTTCTATGACTCACCCTTTTGTCCGAAAAACACTTACTTTTAATGGTTGAGAGAAAAAAAAAGCAAAAGTTGTCTCTGTTTGCCTACCAAACGTTTTTTGGCATTCCTCTTTGACTGATGAATAGCGAATCCTCGGGCTTTAATTGGTGAAATATAAAATATTTGCTTAAACTATTCAATAATTAGGAATCAATCTGGTAAAGAGCATAGAAAAATGTATGGAACTGTCCTCATTTACTAAGAACAGAATGAGTTTTAAAGTCGAATGACGAAAGACGAAAAGCAAACAAAATTGCTATTCATCATTCGAATGACGAATGATGAATAGCAAATAACAGTCTTAATTCTTGTGGACCATAAAGGAGGATAGTCATTTCATTTCCAGGTCAGCGTTAATAAACGTTGTACATGTATGTCTCTGAACAGAATACGGCAGTTATGTCTTTTAGGCTGACATTTACAAATGTCAAAACATCTGATGAAAGATATATGATTTTTAGTCATTTTATTCAGAATTGAAGGACATGTGGACACGATTACAGCAGGTATGACATATAAATGGCATGGTGCTTAGAGCAAATATAAATGAATAGTAATACAATTATATTCAATGTAGACCTGTGTTTCTTCAAGAATTAGTATATAGATAAACATATTCCTTTGAGAACATTGATACTTTGAACCTTCAGAAGGGCTTCAAATTTGTAAATAGAAGGTTGACTGTAGTAATAAGCTGGAATATCTTCATTTCTGGAGCGTCAATATAATGGACATATTAGCATTGTGTGGTATTTATCTTCACGAATGTCCGTATTTGTTACATTTGTTATCAATCAAGTCAATATATTTATCAATTATACATTGTATTTAGACTCTATATCAATTCCATTTAAATGGACAATACAATGTATCATAATCACTTCTGAAAACTGAAAATTGTCATCTCATTGATATTTATAAGTTCTTACTTTCAAACTTTGAAATATAAAAATAACTATTAGTCAAAACTTGTTATACGGAGCAAAACACTTTTCATTAACATCACAGATTTTGTTTTTGAAAAACCAAAAGAAAATCATATCTCTTGGTAGGATGTATTCTTTCTTGAAACTGTTGTGCAAAAGTAAGTACACCGGATTTTGCAAAAGTTCGCAAAATGGTCGTGAATCATTTCGTGAACACAGTGTACTCAATTCTGCACAGTAGTGTATCCTCGGACGGGAATCCCAAAAAACTACAGTGGAGATGATTTCATATGCAAACAGGAAGTGAATTGTAGCTATTTCCAAATATGTATAAATTGAACTAAATACAGTCATAATCATCAAATAAGTGTCATTACAAATACTACACGACAATATATTCTTTAAAGGGTGTTATGAGATGGACATACGATGACAACCAATACAATAGATTGCATAACCATACTGAAGTTGATTTTAATGTTTTATTGTTAAACAATTGAATGTCTGGCTAAAACGTATTATTTGATTAAGAACCATCACACTTAAAAGTATTCAGTTGTGCATGACAGAATAACTCTGAGTCACCCAATACTAAAATATCATCCCAATAGAGCACTTGTCAGTGTCAATGTAATTAATGTACTGATGCATAATGTATACTGAACAAGTACCCGGGGTGCCACTTTCACTACATAACGGGCGGATACAGGAATGTAGTAGGATGGTATAAAATAATAAATTGGAACCTAGATGTCTCTCAAATGTCGGATATTGTCAGTTATTTGCATGTGTAGAGGTGAGGTGGGGTTTGACGGCGCTTTCAAGAGTTTTTCACTTGCTGGTATTATTGCAGGTAGAAAGCCCTCAACACCTTTGTGAATTATGCATTGCAGTGAAACCTGCGAGCATTGGATGAAACTAGTGAGCCATGGGTGGTACTGTGAAATTCAGCATTGCACTCGAACCTCACTACATGTAGAACAGACAGAAGACAAAGTTGCCGAGCCCCTGGTGGAATTCGAACTTGGAACCTCTTCATCCGAAGCCGAACGCTACCCCACCTCTGCATGTGACTAAAGTTGCGTTGAGCATGCAAGAAGTGACCAAACTCGAAGGGCAGTTGACATACGCCCATCACTCAAAAACCGTATCTCTACGAATCGTATGTACATCAAGTCCTCGGTACCTGGCAAATCATTGCCTCAGACAAAGTGACTGGAGTTTGCGGGTAGTCTTCACTGCTACTTCCGAATTGACCACCTTGAACATGTCAGGTTATTTGGGTTATAACGCCGCTGTCAAGAGGTTTTCATTTATAACACAGCGCCAAGTATTATTGCAAGGAGAAAGCCCGCAACGTAATGTGACTCTGTATTGCCGTAAAACCTTCGAGCAACGGCGACAACTAGTGAACCATGGGTGGTACTGAACTGAAATTCAGTGTAGCATTGCACCCAAACCTTAATTACTGCATGTAGAAGAGTTCTCTATTGAAGACAACTTTGCAGTGCCCCTGGCGGGATTTCGATCCCATTTCTTTATTCGAACAGCAAACATTCCAAGAAACAAAAGGATCTAGACAATTTGCGGACCATAATGGTGGAACCAAGATCACAGGTACAGACGAAACACAGTGAGCTAGAAAAGCTTCCTTCACAAAAACAGGCAAACATTAAAAAAAATATTTCTACACAAGAAAGCAATGTGTCAGTTAAAAGAAGTTTCTTTATATCAAGTTGAAAGTATTTTATAATATGTTATTTGGCTTTCATACTTGCCGATGTACCACTTGTACTAATTTAAATTAAAATAAGTTAAATCGACATGCATACTCATAACTAATTTCCAATTATGTTAGAAAGGCGTTTTCAATTGAACTCGATCAGTATCTCCATATCTAACAGATTTTGTCAGAGAAAGGCCACGAAGACTTGCCTTTTGGGATTCCTTGAAGGATAGTTTGTCATCAGAACATTCCTCCCAATACTGCCATGTTGACTTATCTCCCTAATTTCGACCTTGTTTGATTGTTTAAACGTGCAGAGTAGAAGACCGTGCGCAAGATAGACCTTCTGACATTCCTTCTGACCATGGTCTATATCTTTTGGTTTCGCAAAGTAAACTCCTGCAACTATTTCCACTGCTTTGATGTGATTTTTCCTCCGAGAATCCTTCACAATAAACACAAACATACTAAAATGCGGTGCGTTTATAAGGGCCAGGTCTTCAAATTTATTTGTTGAGGCTGGTTGAGTATATAGTTCCTTTCCTGAAGAGATCTGAACACAATGGATTGAATAGCACACGCCGACCATTTTAACCCAACATGCCATATTGCCATCAACAGCAAGTTGGATAACGCGAGCTTTACGAAATTCATTCCAAATTTCGCTCTTATTGGTGTGTGATTGTTTATACATGAGACTACCACCATCATAGTTCTTAAAATAAAACAATGTTCCATTGTTTACACTTAAAGATTTAATCCATGGTCTTACTGAAAAATATTCCTTTTTCGAGTTTGAAACAATTAATTGTTTATATATTGCTTTAATTTCAGACCAGAATAAAGTGTTGGACGTATGGTCATAGACCATAGCCAGCACTCCGGTGTCCATAGTTATTCCTGTCTTCTCTGTTACATTTGACTTGATACTCACCTTATAGACATCCCTATTCCTAGGTCCATACTCTGAGATTATTAGAAAAGACTTGCCATGTCTTGTGCCAGGATTGGATTCATCAACTTTCATCTCTAGAGATTCAACATAATGTTTTATGGTTTCAGATTTAATTGAATTGGATTCATCTCTGCTGTACAGGTTTCCAGAACCAACATCTGCAAGGACGCATCCATGGGTAGACATGCATGCTCCAGCACATTGTACAGGTGTTTTACAGGTGATTGTGGTCAAGTACTGTTGGTTTGAAACTTTGAGCGGTTCATCTTTCATGTGTTTGAAGTAGGATGTTCTGGTGAGGACCACTTGTATAAAGACGATCAACAGTAATGCACTGTTCCAAAGCTTGACAAAATGTGGACCCATCTCTAACACGAAACGGTTACGTCTGTCAGTGATAGCACTCAGAAGCTTCATCAAATTATTTATTCACAGACTATTGATTGTCACCCTATCCACTGACAGAGTGTGTGTTCATTTTTCTGTTAATAAGCTTTATATTTTTGCTATAAAAGTTCATGTTGTCATTATATATCAACAGAAGACAGTACACACATATATCATGTTTATAATTTCTTTGTTTTTGGCTGAAATATAGCAGTAAAGAGGGAGTGGTTAGCGCAGTGGTGTAATCGATTTCGGATCAAGAGGTCCGGGGTTCGATTCCTGCCAGGGGCTCGGCAACTGCTGTCTGCTGTAGAGAATTGTTATTGTAGTAAGGTTTGAGTGCAATGCTATACTGAATTTCAGCTCTGTAACACCCATGTTTCGCTAGTTCCAGCCAATGCTCGCAGGTTTCACCGCAATGCATAGCCGCCATGATGTTGCGGATTTTCTCCTTGCAATACTAGCGGCTGTGTTATAAGTGAAATACTTTGAAAGCAGCGTTAAACTGACCTCACCACACCAGCACCGTATAACATTGTGAGATAAATTGTACAATTTCCATAAATTGCCTCTCTTTAACATTGAAATACAATTTTCTAAATGAACATAATGAAACAAATGAGAAACATAATTTTACTACAACTTCTTTATCTCGGTGTATAGCTGTAAATGCTAACACTGCTATCAAGATAATGAAACTGGACGTGTGATCCGGATTGATAAAGAAGTTGTAAAGCCATTGGAGTAGTCTGTTATTCCTCCTACCTAAACAGCCAGGCAAAATAAACTACTCACCTCAGTTGGTTTTGATTAATTCAATATTCGAGTGAAATCAGATGAATTTGACAATGACATGGTACAATAATACTTATCTGCAGTAGTCTAAATTAAGTATTTGGTGACTGTGGTTACATGTTAGTTAAATCTTTGTTTAATGAGGACAGGGGTAAGACATTAAATTTAAACCAGCATGACCCCTACCAGTTTAGAAAAAAATTAATGGGTGCAGAATCAGGCACATTTATTAATTTTCACATATAATATGTTTTATATGTCGATGCACATGTTTTATCCAAAATGATTTTGAGAGGCGTTTCTTTTGGCCGATAGTTCCGGCTGAGGAGTGATGGTGGGTGAGTTTGGATTTTACGCAGCTTTCAAGAGTATTTCACTCATGTCACAGCTACTATTATTAATGTAGGGAGAAAGTTTTGGTAGCTATGCATTGTGTTGACACCCGCGAGCACAGCTGGAACTAGCTAACATTCTCAAAGAAGAAATGAGGCAAAATGCAGGTAAAAAACAATTACTAAGTATCAGATACACAACCCAGTGCCATAGATAAGTAGTTAATTAAGAGAGGTTTTCGAAACATCGTCTCTGATCAATTAAACGATATACCTAAACTGTTACACATGAAATTGATTTTCATTGAGCACCATCCTCGGTAACCCATGGTTTTATATATGCTCCGTTACTCTTCACTATATCACCCATGGGAAACTCTATCAAAGAAATATGTACTAAAATTACCCGCCCTTGGCCGGAGTGACGAAGTCAGTAATCAAAGAAAATGCTCAAAAGGATAAGACAGAATTGGTCAAGGGAGATAACCGGTGACGGATGGCTAACAAAATGATCTCGCGTGCTTTGCAAAGAAGTGATATGAATTGTCATTGGTTCGCAGGTCCAAGCTGCATAGCAGTTTGATTAGTTCACGCCGGCCAAGGACGGGTAATTTGAGTACATATTTTTCTGATAAGGTTTCCCATGGGTGATATAGTGGAGAGTAACGGAGCATATATAAAACCATGGGTAACCGAGGATGCAGGGTTCATGTCATGTAATGTGACCTTTCGTTGACCTTTTCCCTCAAACCATAATAGGTCCGTCTTCCCAGCCTTGTCGCAGATTAAAAGGTTACAAATCATGAACCCAGTTGAGCAGTACTCATATCAAGAACACGTTGAGGTTCAAGTGTTACCTTCAACCTGATTTTATTGAGATTGAGCCTCATCACTGAGTGTCTTGAATGAAAGAACACGAGACATGAACCCTGCTAAACAGTGGTCAATGGTCAGATTTTAACACAGCAAGGGATTGAGTGAGATCTGATTTTAATTAGATTTGAGACATTTGTACTGTTTTGTGTTCGTATTTGCAAACCGAGGTTGATTGAGCACATGACAGCCATGTACGTAACCATGTAGCTCTGTAACAATTAACTCGACTCATTATATTATTAGTGGAAAAAATATAAACCTGTGTAAATTATATTATCTTAATGTACTAATTTGTAAGGAGCTCCTGTTACGTATACAGCAACTATGACACAGCCACAATAAAAGGGGATAACACTAATCAAATGAAAGGCTTGTAGTTATAGGTAGATATGATATGGCTAGTTTTAAAGGCACCATAGCACTGTTTTGTATATCACTTTTTTGTAAATTTGCCATGTCTTACTTATTAAAGCATTCAATATATTGTAAAATTAAAGTGTAAAACATATCATTACTAGACCGGATAAGCTGTACCGATAGAAAACGGTTACCCCTAATGGTGCGACCTATTAAGCAACAATTGTGTGGAACTCTTCACTGTGAAAGGTAAATTTGTTGGTGTCATGCGATTTTCGGTTCTCAGTTGATATCATTTATATGCAGTTTTCTGTTTAAAAGGTTGGTCTCGTTGGTTGTAAAGGCATATAACATAGGAAGATGTAACTTAATGGATAGTTGAAGAACTGTATTTACTTCAATGATTAATGATTAAGTTTAGTATATACTCAGACATTACCTTATGTTTAATTAGTAGATGTTGTACTTTGAAAGAAATCGAGTGGTTTCAACTTAACTGAGCAATTGAGCACTAAAGGTTTTACTCAGTGACAAGATTCAACTTTTTACATTACAAAACTCAAAATACTTCAGTAGCTTATATATAGGAAGTAAGGAAATGTAAATTCACTAGACTGAATCCGTAACCTCATTATTCATTTATCATTACAGTTTGCAAATACGTTTGTCTGGATAAGTTTCTGCTGACGTTATTATGGGTGATTTAGAAATTAAATGAAAATATCACCCATTTCTTTTAAAGATGTACCCATTTTGTTTCATGAAATTGTTTTTGCTTTTAATACGTGCCCAGATAACTCATAATTACTAGTGTCCAATTAAAATTATACACGTGCAGAACCAAAACTACACGTCTGATCTACATGCACAGTAGTCATCTGACCTATCAAACATTGACAATCCAAATAGTCTGTTGTAAATAAGTTCCAAAATTACTTTTGACCCATGACGAATCTTAATTGCGGTGCATTGTCCGGTTTTCGATTAGAAATAACTACTTTAAACTCTATATCGTGACTCTGCTGAGGCAGCTATCATCAAAATGGTCATGTTTGGAAGTCAGCTCCCAAATTATAATATTTGCCCTATTTGACCCCAACGATACACTGGATGAGCCTGTAATGCATATATTTCAATCAACATTCATATATGTTAGTTTTATGAGCATACTGTTTGTAAATATCTGTCAGGACATCATGAGTTAAAGGCTTTAAAGGGGCAGTAGCAAAAAGTATAACACCCTCAACTCTTTAAAAAAATAAAATAAAAAAAATAGTGTGCATGTTTCCGTAAACCCATGAGAATCGTTTTTTTCATTCGAAAAAATAAAAGGTGTTAAAAATAAAATGTATAATATTTGCGTTATTACCACTACAGATTACTGGTTTGTGTTTGTATTTATGAGACAACAATAAAATCATTTCAAGTATGTAGAAATTAAATTTAAAACTTTGGCAATTTTTAAGAAGAAAACTACAAACTTTGAACTTGATTTGAACAATGGACAATGCCATTGTGACAAAATAAGTAAATGTGGACATGTCGTAGGTCACGTGGTTAAGCCGCCTTTATTATCTTCTACCATTTTGACAAAGGAAATGTGTGTCTCAATAATCCTATAGACATGATGCACAGTAACAATAAAATATAATTGAATCAGTTATGTGCTGAATCCTTTTATCATCACTTGTGACTATAGTTATTACTATTATTATTTATAATCCATACCTGTATTGTTGTCATCATATACACATCAAAACCTTTTATGTATTAAGAATTGTGTTCAGAATTGGTCCTTATGAGCTCCATAACACCTTGAAACGTCATAGTTGTGTTTTATTCAATCACGGAAATGTGAAATTGATACCCTCTTATCACCTTCTTTCCATACAAATTGGATTCACTTTCTCCCTGATCTGAAGGTAGGAAAATTATTTGATTAACACTACACATTCTGTCAGCGTATTAACGTACTTCTATTTTTCCACTAAAGATAAACTCACAACTTGCATTTTTACCCGTTTGTGATTTGTTCATTGAACAGCAACATTTTGACACGTGCAGAGGCTAGTGTCTTTGAAGTATTCCCTCCAAATGTGTTGGATATGCTCTGAAGCCCTTGTTTTTGCCATTTTGTGTTGAAATAACTCCAAACGCAACAAGTAATGTAGATAAAAGGAGGAAAAGAGATTACATTCTTTACCTTCTACTGCTTTCTGCTCCGCACTTTAAAGACAGTCTGCTCAGGGGATCAAGAGATTGACGTAGTCTTGCAGATACAAATACACTGATAAAGGAGCAACCAAAATTAGCAAATTTATTTACTCTTCGTCTTTTATATTGTTCACATATTTGAATGACGAAAAGGAAATTTATTTCCTATTCCTCTTTCATAATGTAGAGAAAAATGAATAACGAAAAGCAAATTTGCTTTTTGGCTTTCATCATTCATAATCAAAATTAATGTGCAAAAGCTTTAATTATTTTCTATGAATCACCCTTTGATCCACTTAGTTTCAATGGTTGAGGGAAAAAACTAGCAAAGTTTGTCTCTGCCTTTTTTCGCCAGTCGCCTTTGAATAATGAATAGCAATTTCTTTTCCCTTTTCGTCTGTCGTCATTTGTCTTTCCCAATTCACAAACTTATTATGCTCTAAGGTAAATGAGGAAAATCTCATATCACCCTTTGGTCCGAAAAACACTTAGTTTTAATGGTTGAGAGAGAAAAAAAAGCAAAAGTTGTCTCTGTTTGCCTACTAAACGTTTTTTCTCTTAGACTGATGAATAGCGAATCCTCGGGCTTTAATTGGTGAAATATAAAATATTTGCTTAAAATATTCAATAATTAGGCATCAATCTGGTAAAGAGCATAGAAAAATGTATGGAACTGTCCTCATTTACTAAGAACAGAATGAGTTTTAAAGTCGAATGACGAAAGACGAAAAGCAAACAAATTTGCTATTCATCATTCGAATGACGAATGATGAATAGCAAATAACAGTCTTAATTATTGTGGTCCATAAAGGAGGATAGCCATTTTATTTCCAGGTCAGCGTTAATAAACGTTGTACATGTATGTCTCTGAACAGAATACGACAGTTATGTGTTTTGAGGCTGACATTCACAAATGTCAAAACATCTGATGAAAGATATATGATTTTTAGTAATTTTATTCAGAATTGAAGGACATGTGGACAAGATTACAGCAGGTATGACATATAAATGGCATGATCCTTAGAGCAAATATAAATGAATAGTATTAAAATTATATTTAACGTAGACCTGTGTTTCTTCAAGAATTAGTATATAGATAAACATATTCCTTTGAGAACATTGATACTTTGAACCTTCAGAAGGGCTTGAAATTTGTAAATTGAAGGTTGACTGTAGTACTAGCTGGAATATCAATCAGAATTCAGGTCTGGAGCGTCAATATAATGGACATATTAGCATTGTGTGGTATTCATCTCCAAGAATGTCAGTATTTGTCACATTTGTTATCAAATAATTCAATATATTTATCAATTATACATTGTATTTAGACTCTATATCAATTCCATTTAAATGGACAATAAAATATATCGTAATTACTTCTATAAAACTTAATACTTGTCATCTAATTGACATGTATAAGTTCTTACTTTCAAACTTTGAAATTTAAAAATAATTATTAGACACAACTTTTTTATACGGAGCAAAACACTTTTCATGAACATCATAGCTTTTTTTTAAAAACCAAAAGAAAATCATATTTTTAGGTAGGATGTATTTTTTCTGGAAACTGTTGTGCAAAAGTAAGTACACCGGATTTTGCGAACGTTCGCAAAATGCTCGTGAATCATTTCATGAACACAGTGTACTCAATCTTGCACAGTAGTGTATCCCCAAACAATACCGTAGAGAGGATTTCATATACAAACAGGAAGTGAATTGTAGCTATTTCCAAATGTGTATAAATTGAACTAAATACAGTCATAATCATCAAATAAGTGTCATTACAAATACTACAACATATTCTTAAAAAGGTGTTATGAGATGGACATACGATGAAAACCAATACAATAGATTGCATAACCATACTGAAGTTGATTTTAATGTTTTGTTGTTTAAAACGTATCAGGGTAAAACGTATTATTTGATTAAGAACCATCACACTTAGGACTCAAAAGTATTCAGTGCGAAATATGGAAATTTATTGTGCACAATAACTCTGAGTCACCCAATATTAAAGATATCATCCAAATAGAGCACTTGTCATTGTCAATGTAATAAATGTACTGATGCATAATGTATACTGAACAAGTGCCCGGGGTTCCGCTTTCACTACATAATGGACGGATACAGGAATGTAGTAGGATGGTATAAAATAATAAACTGGAACCTAGGTGTCTCTCAAAAAGTGTCAGTTATTGTCGGTTATTTGCATGTGTAGAGGTGAGGTGGGGTTTGACGCCACTTTAGAGAGTTTGTTTACTTTTATCACGGCTGCTAGAATTATTACAGTGAGAAAGCGCGCAACACCATTGTGAATTATGCATTGCAGTGAAACCTGCGAGCATTGGATGAAACTAGTGAGCCATGGGTGGTACTGTGAAATTCAGCATTGCACTTGAACCTCACTACATGTAGAACAGACAGCAGACAATGTTGCCGACCCCCTGGTGGGATTCGAACCTGGAACCTCTTCATCCGAAGCCGAACGCAGTAACCATGCACTGCGCTATCCAACCTCTGCATGAGACGAAAGTTGCGATGACCATGCAAGAAGTGACAGTTACAGAAGGGCAGTTGACATACGCCCATCACTTAATAACGGTTTCTCTACGCATCATAAATTATGTACATCAAGTCCTCGGTACCTGGCAAGTCATTGCCTCAGACAAAGTGACTGGAGTTTGCGGTTACTCTTCACTGCTACTTCCGAATTGACGACTTGGAACAGGTCAGGTGATTTGGGGTATAACGCCGCTGTCAAGAGTAGTTCACTTATAACACGGCGCCTAGTATTATTGCAAGGAGAAAGCGCGTAACGTAATGTGATAATTAGGATAATTAACAATGAAGAGAAGCACAACATTGCCACAGTCCTACCCAAATATTTTATCAAGATGCTGTTCATTATTAAGAAGAAAACCACGATTGATTTGTTAACAACAGATGATCAAGTCCAGAGAGAAAACACAGTTTTTCCAATAAGTGAAGTATCCACTTCACGGATAAAAACGACAGAGAAAGAAAAGTATTGAAGGAAAAGCTCGTTCATTGTGTACAACTGTTCGAATGTTATCTGCAAGATAGACCACGTGATCCCTCTTTGAGAACAAGGAAGTGATATACACCCAGTTTGTTCAACCGGGTGGGATCATATTGAACTAACGTCTTAAGTGGATGTATTTCTTGTGAGTGTAGGAACTTGTGTTTCAGGTTGTGTGCGAAAACGTATTACAGTTATACCGACGTATCCTAACGGGACATGAACCCTCTTTAAACAGTTTGGAGTGAGATCACGATATGGATCACTATATATTTTACCTGATCGTGGTGACACTTGCGGTGACACTTCACATACAGGTAATGTGGGTCTATCTTATTTCATTTATTTTATGTATATGTCGGTAGATTTACTAATGGGTAGGTATTTTAACTTGTTTTAGTGTAAACTATCTTTTTAGAATGACTTTGCGTTAGGCTGTATTTAAATTCCTAGTTGTCGCTTTACGCCCTACTGTTTGTATATCTTACAGGTCGACCTAGATGATATATATATGTAATAATCGATGAGCCATTCACGCTATAGCGCGAACCTCACACTGATTGTGAGCATGGATATGCATTTCTTAAAACTGTACAGGATTTCTAAATAAATTTAGTAAACATAGTCCGTTGTATTTATTCATATTTCATTGTCATTGGTGGCATGTAATTTATTTTTGCATCTTCTGTATGAATTTATAATAAATGTAAGGTTACCTCACACAATATATCGTCAACATAGTTCTTTGTTTATCTCTATAGTTCACAGTCATATGTGCATGTCATATTTGCAGTTATATCATGTATTTATCTTATGAAAATTCAAATTTTATTAACTAACCATAGCTCGTTGTATCTGTATAATTCATATCATTGAGAAAAATCCGTCATATGACAGGGTTTTTCATTGATAATTGGGAAAGGTCAAAACCTTATGTTACGTTTGTATAAGTGAATGGGAACGAGGGTATATCCTTCTCATTACTGATATTACTCATTACTCATTACTGATTACTCTCCAACATCGTCTATGTTCTTGTACTATAATGTGACCCTTAGCCAGAGTCAAAGCGGACGTGGATAATGCACATACATGTATTTGATCAGTTTTATTGTCATAGTCCATTGTATCATTATTGAACCTTTCTCATACTGATTTTCTACGCCTACCCTCCGATATGACCTACCGTATTTCCTCTAATGGGCGCCCCCGGGATTTATTTTTCAGAATTCCTTCAACCCCTGCTTCTATTCGAGACAGGCGTCTATTCATGTTTTTTCTTATTCATGATTATACCTGACATATAGAGACTCTATATGTTTGTGTGTCAGATATAAGCATGAACTTTCTTGAATATGAATTTGTTTTGGTGAATATTTATTCATTATGGTACGGGACATACGTTAACATATATAAATTTGCATTTTTTTTAATTTGCTCATCTTATCACCCGCCGTCTTATCGAGACCCGGCGTCTATTCGAGGACTGTCGTCTATTTCTTTACAAACGGTTATAGCCCTGGCGTCTATAAGAGGAAATACGGTTTATCTGTTGCATATACTCGTAACTAACGTCATACACCAATAACATACATTGATAGTGGCTTCATTCTAGTTGTCCGTCTCAAGAGATTTGGACCGTTATCAAAGTGTTTCAATGAGTTTGAAATGGACTACGATGGAATTTGATACCGAAGTATGCCATGATGTTCGTGCAAATTTGTTTATAACCTTTAACTTTTGTTCAGCTATTATTGATTATAAAACTTTGAACTCGTTTTGTCAAAGTTATGTGACACAATAGTTACTGATACCATATTGATCAATTCACCGAACATATACAGCAGTATATAAAATAAAATCGGCTGTTGAATACTATTATTTTGCTAACCTAGTCAACGTAAGAATTCGGATTTAACTGACAGTTTAAAATATATCACATTGATCTGAATTATGTAACATATTAACAGATTTTACAAAGCATATAATTCAGATTGATAAAAACAGCATACTTAGTGTTTTATTCTTAAATGCAGTATAGATATTAATATGGTTGTTTCTTGTTTATTTTATAACATAACCTTTTAAGTTTTTCACGTGCATGCACGTGTATTTCTTTTACTTACAGTTACACCGCTGTATGTTGTAACTATTAACATATCTTACAAAGTTCTTGCAAGCACATAATTCATTTGGTAAAACAAAAGTCATAGTATACACGCTTTATTCCTAAAACACATGGACAATTTGGTTAAAGCAAGTATTTCACGTGCATGGACGGGCATTTCTTTTATGTATTTCTCTATATATATTTTGGAACCTTGGCCAATGTCTGTCTCGTTCATTTAAAAACAATTAGATTATATCGATGTCATTATGAATGTATGTAGAGAGCATGTGCATGCCAGTATATCCAGTACAAATAGTACATTTAGGGATGCGAACTTATTCTACAGTCCCCTCGCCATATAGACTGAGGACATCCTAAATAGACTCGTGTTTTGTAACAGTTAAGTGCTGACAAAACCCAGTCAAATAGATCACTAATCACATCATAGTTTTAAAACGTCGTTTAGAAAGCATACGATATTCGTTAAGATATTCCTCATGTTACCGAAACAGATGAAACGATGGCTGCTTGGAATTTCCTACCCTTAGCGCACCGAACGCTTTTGGTATGAGTTGTTATTGGTAAACTGAAATGAGAGCGAAAATGGGGCGGGACCTTACGGGCCGTCATCAGACTGTTTGGAAACGATAATATATATGAGTTTGTATCCCGGTAGCTGCACTATTTTGCAACTTTAATTCTTCGGAAAACGGGCTATTTTAATCAGACTATCCAGTACGTTGTTATGTGTTTACAATACAACCCGTAGTAGAAGCTATTTGCAGTCAACTCCCTCTAAAACGACACAATTACGCTGTCGAGGGATGTCCATTAGATCTGTTTCTAAATAAATCATTTGGTTCAGACGAAGTGTTGGATTAGACGAATATCTGTTAAAGAGACAGTAGCACGTTTTTTTTCGCTCACATAAGTCGAAAAAATGTATTTGAAAAATAATGTCGCCAATAGTATAACACCCTTCTCTCTTCGGAAAATCAAGTTAAAAATGAGTTTACATGGTTCTGTAAAGTCATGGGAATCGCTTTTGTATTTCGAAATAATAAAATGTGTTCACAATAAAATGGCTGCCATGCAATGTTATTACCACTGCGGATAATTGGTTTGTGTATTAAGATGTTTTACCCTAATAAAGTAAATTTAAATGACATAAACTATCATTATTTAAATACCTATCTGTTGACTAGACCTACTTTGCCTTACCTCCCAGGGGTAATGCTATTTCAACCTTAATACAGACGAACTTGAAGAATGGATGAGGGGTGCGTAAAATCCCTTATCCAAGGGCCGGTAAGTCTAGATGGTCTCGTGACGTCACTACCTGTTCATATCACTCTCCTAAAAGTTGCAGAGCAAGGCAGACGTGTTTTGTTCTGTGACTGGGGTTTTAGCGACTTGGGTTGCTAACTTGCTATTTTTCTCTTGTTAGTTCAAGAGATATCATCAACGTTGTTCTTCATTAGTGCAGGTTGTGTTTACAATCTGTTTTTCAAGTAGGTGTTAGATTTCAAGGGGCCTTGTTGACATGTGCTAGCTAGCGACCATCCGGAGTAGGTGGTTTGCATGCGCCGCACGTGCAGCTCGTGATTCTTTGTTTTCTCTCACCTGACTGTTGGGTGTTTGACTTGCGTAGGGTAAAGGAGCAGTGGTATCTCTCCTACGCGGGTGACTCGCTTGCTTGTCATCCGCTTTCGCTTGGTCATTCGCCATTCGTTCCGAGTGCTGACTGTTAGGTGTTTGTCTTGCGTCTGGTAGAGGAGTAGTGGCATCTCTCCTAATCGTTTGACTCGCTTCGCTGGCCATTCGCTTTCGCTTGTCACGCGCTTTCGGTCTGTACTTTAGTGTTAACTGTGGGTTGTTGACTTGCGTACGGTAAAGGAGCTAGTGGAATCACTCCTAATTCGCTTGTCATACGCCTGTCGGTTGTACTCTAGTGCTAACTGTTAAGTGTTTGTCTTGCGTATCGTAGAGGAGTAGTGGTATCTCTCCTATTTCGTTTGGCTTGCTTCGTTTGTCATTCGCTTTCGCTTGTCATACGCTTATCGGTCTGTACCTTAGGAAACTGTGGGTTTGACTTGCGTAAGGTAAAGGAGCAGTGGTATCTCTCCTACGCGGGTGACTCGCCTCGCTTGTCATTCGCTTGTCGCTTGTCATTCGCCTGCGGTCCGTACTCAAGTGCTTCGCGTCTCGCTTGGCTTCTCGCCTCGCCTGTCACTGGCTCGCTAGTTGTTCGCCTTAGGTGAGTCACTAGCTTGGTTAAGGAGCAGTGGATACACTCCTCGTCAGTGACTCGCGTTGCCCGTTGCTAGCTTTCGCCTACCATTCGCCTTTGGCTTCGCCTTAGGTCGATTCTACGTGACTCACCCTTAGGGTGATTCACTTTGGTTCAAGTGACTCGCTACGCCAGTCACTTAGGGTTTTTGTCATACGCTTATCGGTCTGTACCTTAGGGAACTGTGGGTTTGACTTGCGTAAGGTAAAGGAGCAGTGGTATCTCTCCTACGCGGGTGACTCGCCTCGCTTGTCATTCGCTTGTCGCTTGTCATTCGCCTGCGGTCCGTACTCAAGTGCTTCGCGTCTCGCTTGGCTTCTCGCCTCGCCTGTCACTGGCTCGCTAGTTGTTCGCCTTAGGTGAGTCACTAGCTTGGTTAAGGAGCAGTGGATACACTCCTCGTCAGTGACTCGCGTTGCCCGTTGCTAGCTTTCGCCTACCATTCGCCTTTGGCTTCGCCTTAGGTCGATTCTACGTGACTCACCCTTAGGGTGATTCACTTTGGTTCAAGTGACTCGCTACGCCAGTCACTTAGGGTTTGGTTCGACTTAGGTCCATTATACGTGACTCACCCTTAGGGTGATTCACTTTGGTTCAACTGACTCGCTACGCAAGTCACTTAGGGTTTGGTTCGACTTAGGTCGATTATACGTGACTCACCCTTAGGGTGATTCACGTTGGTTCAAGTGACTCGCTACGCCAGTCACTTAGGGTTTGGTTCGACTTAGGTCGATTATACGTGACTCACCCTTAGGGTGATTCACTTTGGTTCAAGTGACTCGCTACGCCAGTCACTTAAGATTTGGTTCACGCACGAATGTTATGTGAATAAAGATTGATTTATCTTGTAAGTGTTTAGCCTAGTTTTTGGTTTGGCTTGTTCGTCTTTGTTTACCTTGGCGGGTGGTTACTTGATTTTGACTTTGTGCTCTTCGAGTTCAGAGTTTTTGTTTCAACTCTCTTGATTGCATATCGTCAGAGTTGTTGTGCTTTTGCTCCGCCGCTTGGGTGTTTCACGTGTGTGACTCACCTCGTCTACGCTACTATACGCCGTGTAGGTGACTCGACTGTCTCTACCTTCGCTTACGTTACGCGTTTTATCGTTACCGTTCGCCATGTACTCCGCCTTCTGCACGAACTGCGGAGGCAGGAAGTCCGCCTCTAAGGATCCGCACTTGTTATGTAGAAAGTGCAAGGACCTTTGCGAAGAGGATTACCGTTGCGACGAATGCGCTCCTCTCTCCGAATCGGAGTTCCACGCGTACGTTTCCGCCATACGCAAGTCGGTGGCCGATAGGGCTGCGTCACAGAAGCGTACGTCGTCAGCTCAACGTAGGGAGTTGTCTCCCATTCGTCATCCGTCTCCGGTGGAGGATGTAGACATTGTCCTCACGGAACGGGCGGATGAATTCGACAGGGAATCGGACCTGTCCGAACCCGCTGGGGGGTCGAAGTTACGCTCCCCCCCTCCGCCGTCGTGTTCCGGTTCTCGTTCGCGGACTCACCCGTTGTCCCCTCCTTCGCCGGACAAACGGTTGTCTCCGCTTAGACTTAAGGTGGGCGGACCCACTACGCCCAAGAGCAAGAAGAAGAAGTCCAAGAAGGCTAGGTTCGACAAGGTCGATCCGTCCCTCCTTCTGGCATCCGTCAAGGATATGGTCTCTTCCTTGCTCGATGCGCGTTTGGGTCAGCGGAACTTACCCACTCACACTACGACTACGCAACCGTGTGAGCCCTATGCGGATGACGTACCTCAGGGTGCGCGTTCCTCGTCCGCTAGGGCCTCCGCACCCGCGACTCCTTCGCGTACCCCTCGCACCCCTGCGCGGCGTGTCACGGTGATGTCACCCTTACGGGACTCCTCGCCGGACTCACCGGAACGTGACATCCGCTACGTGGACGTGTCGAACCCTCCGTTCATCAGTATAGAAACGGAGGCGGAGGGTACGGGATTGTCGGAGGATCCTCCAGTGGTTGACGCAATAGCTATGCTATCCGAAGTGGCTTCGTTCGCGGACGTTCCACTTAGCCAAGTCAGCGTGACGGGTCCGCGCACGTCGGCGGCCAGGAGGGCTTCCTTTGGCCCTGATGGCGAGGTACCTCCCGCGCGTCTTGCCCTTCCACCTCATAGGCTCCTGTTGGAGGCCACCGAGGATATGGAGCAAGTCGTATCAGCTGCGATGCCCAATCGTCTGCTTCCGCCTTTGGTGGTGCCGGACAAGCGCAGACGGCGTCTGCCCTTGTATCCGGTCCCTTTTCAGCTTGTTCCGCCTCCCCTTGATCAGGGGGCATCCCGGTTGTTTACCACCAACCTGCTTCACCGCGTGTCTGAGGCACAGTTCTCTCATCTTGACAGGGAGGCGCGTTCGGTGTTAGGCTTGGGGAACAACGTGGCTTTCACATGTCAGGCGATGCTGGCTTGTGCTAAGCAGGCGGGCATGGAGGCGGGGGACCCGGTGTTGTTCAAAGCGTTTGGTGATGTGGCTGCGGACCTTGCGCAGATCATGTTGTCAGCGTCGCGAATTTCATCGAGTATAACAGTGCTTCGCAGAGACAATTTCCTCTACCGGTCAGGTCTCAACCCCGATCATAAGAACTTCCTTCGACATGCCCCTGCTCACGCTGAAACTCTGTTTGGTGGTCGTATCCCGGAGGTTTTGAGAGCACGACAGGAGGCCCAACAGCAAGACCTCACTAATCGGCTCGTCACGCAGAGGCAAACGACACCAAAGCGTCCGCAGACCAGTTTTCGTCAGGGGCAAGGCCAGGGCAGTGGCCAACCTTCCCCCAAGAAAGCGAAAACGGACTTTCGGCGGGGAGGTCGTGGCCGTGGATCCACGGGTCAGTCCCCCAAGTCCCCCCGGCCTGGCGCCGGAGGTCGTACCCCGCAAAAGAAGTGGAGGAAGTGACTCGTGGTCACCCCCTCTGCTCCCTCCTTCTCTCGTCCCGGTATCGGGTTCGGAGCCTCTGCCTTTAACACTTTCGGTAGTCTCTCTCGTCTCGCCTTGCGTGATTTCACTTAAGCGTTTTCGTTCTACGTTTTCGTGAGTTTACACTCTGGGTGTTTTTGGAGTAATTAGCTATCAGAAGGGTTGTTTTCCTCCTATGTCAGAACTTCGTTCTTACACTACTCTAAGACTTTGCGTTTCGCGTCGTGAATCGACTGTCATTCACCACGCGCCTGTCAGTAAGTGACCTTACTGTCACTCACCTCGCCCACGTTAGTGTTAACTGATTGAGGGTCAATCTCCTGTCACTCACTTCATCAGCTTACGCGCGTGGGTCAGTGATTGACTATCACGCACGTTGTTACTTCAATATGTACTCTGCCTTCTGCACGAATTGCGGAGGTAGGAAGTCCACTATCAAGGATCCTCACTTGCTGGTTAGGAAGTGTAAGGACTTGTGTGAGAAGGATTTTCGTTGCGACGAGTGAGTGTTGGTGTTTTTGGAGTAATTAAGCTATCGGAAGTGTTGCTTCTTAGTGTCAGGAATTAGTTCTTACACTACCTTATGTAGGTGTTTCGCGTCATTGACTCGTGTGTCATTCAGGGGCGGGATAGCGCAGTGGTTAGCACGTTCGGCTTCGGATCAAAAGGTCCGGGGTTCGAATCCCGCCAGGGGCACGGCAACTTTGTCTGCAGTAGAGAACTGTTCTACACGCAGTTAGGTTTGGCTGCAATGCTACTCTGATTTTCAGCGTAATACCAACCATGGTTCGCTAGTTCCAGCCGCTGCTCGCAGGTTTCACCGCAGGGCATAGCCACATGGCTTTGCGGGCTTTCTCCCTGCCATAATACTAGCAGCCGCGATATAAGTGAAATACTCTTGGAAGCGGCGTTAAACCCCAACTCACTCACTCACTCGTGTGTCATTCACTTCGTCTAGTTTACGCAAGTTAGTGACGCGCCTGTCGCTCATCTGTTAAGTGAATTGAGCGTCACTCACCTGTCACTCACCTGGCCTAGACTACACACGTTAGTGGCTCGTCTGTCACTCGCCTACTAAGTGACTCGACTGTCACTCACCTCGTCTAGATTACACGCGTCAGTGTCTCGTCTGTCACTCACCTACTAAGTGACTCGGCTGTATCTCCTGTCACTCACATCGTCTAGCTTACTCGTGTCAGTGGCTCGTCTGTCACTCACCTGTTAAGTGATTTGAGTTTCACTCACCTCCCCTAGCTTACATGCGTCAGTGACTCGTTGTCAATCACCTGGTAGTGTCTCGAGGGTCTCGTCAGTGACTCGGCTATCAGTCACCTAGTTACTCTACTACCTCGGTGTTTGCGTCACTACGTACTCTGCATTTTGTACATTTGCGGAGGTAGGAAGTCTGTTAGGTCTTGCCTTGTATGAAGTGCAAGGACCTGTGTAACGAGGGTGTCATTCTTTCGTCTTCAGACTTCCGGGAGTATGTTTCGGCCATTCGTAGGTCTGGTACTTCTTCCTGGAAGCGCAGTGGCAACGGAACGTGGCAGTCTTCAGGGGGTTGTGTCTCCTGTTCGGCACCCCTCTGAATCTTTGCATTCTTTCAGTTTGTTAATTAAGAACTGGTTCATCGTCCCATGTTTTGGATTTTGCAACAAGTCTGGAACTGTTACAAAACCCGGCAGCTGTTGAGGCTGGTCTTGCCTCACTCGCCTAGGAGAGCCCAAGGGCTAGATAAGCGAGTGTTGGGGGTGTACCTGAGATCATTGATGCGTACAAGGCCGCTGACCTGCCTCCTCCTTCGCGTTCCAACCCGCATGAGATCCGTGCAGTGTCAGCCACGATGGCTTACCACTGTAACATCGCGGTCTCGGGCTAGCTCAGTCGGTAGAGCGCGGGACTCCTAGTCTCAGGTCCAGGCTTCGTCCACCTGAGGGGGACTTAGCCAGTGTGTTTCTGCCACAATGGCTTATCACTGCAACATCGCGTTTTCGGATGTCATGGCAGGGTGTTTTTGGCGTTCATCAGAGGTTTTCGCCTACCATTACCTACGAGATGTCTCCACAGCAGATCTTGAAGGCATCTCTAGGCTGGGTCCACAGGTCTTCGCGCAGACGAAGGTGGTCCCCCAACCAGACCAAAAAGGGGTCATCCTTCTTGGACGCTTTTGAGACTTATTGTAAATAAACATGGTTTACATTACTAGCTCTCGTGTCTGTTGGTTTTTTCTTTAACTTCATTTTAACCCCCCCCCTCCCTGTTGGGGTTGGGGGGGCGGTGTGTTGATCGGAAGTTGAGTGGCAGGGTTGTCTCTTCGATCCGCTTAGCGGTAGAGATGGTATCTCCCGGGCTGTGCCTTGTCCTCACCACAGGGTGGAGGACTCGTAGGTTAGCTTACACTCAGGGCTAGTCGCTGGTCTCGTCACTACCATGTATCTACTGACCCGCCTCCTTGCGGTGGGATTCTAGGCAAAGTAGGTCTAGTCAACAGATAGGTATTTAAATAATAGTACGTTTTTGATTAAACGTAATTATTTATACTTACCTGTTGACTAGACCTACGCTCTAGGCCCTCCCATCCTCCCCACTTGGTCTGTCTTGCCTTTGGGACTTTCGGAGAGTGATATGAACAGGTAGTGACGTCACGAGACCATCTAGACTTACCGGCCCTTGGATAAGGGATTTTACGCACCCCTCATCCATTCTTCAAGTTCGTCTGTATTAAGGTTGAAATAGCATTACCCCTGGGAGGTAAGGCAAAGTAGGTCTAGTCAACAGGTAAGTATAAATAATTACGTTTAATCAAAAACGTACTATTATAAATGGGAAATTACAGAATAATATTTTTTTGCAAAAAACATGCTACAGCCCCTTTAAGATGCAGTGCAGTCTATCACCTTATTCTATCGGGTAGATGTATACAAATAGCATTGATATCGATATGGAAGCATCATTCTTAATAGCCATTCTATCATAACTTTGCGAAATCGTCGTATCTGACTGGCTACTGTTAAACATCAGAGATGGCATAATAATTTTACGGTGTTATGTTTAGTTTGTCTCGTGCACAGTGATACAATTGTTGGCTGTAGTGACGGTACTCAATCCGTGTTTAATGTGATTCACAGGACAAAAAAGTGGTGGAATCTGCTTGCCGGATCCTTCCAGATTCTCCCAAAATTTGGCGGCTCCTGAAGAATCTGTAGAATCCGGAAGAATCCGGCAAACGTTTTCCACCACTTTTGTCCTGTGATTGTGTCATGTTGGCATGGCAAATATTTGATGACAAACAACAACCTTTCATCTATCGTTTGTAATTATTCATAGTATTAATGCTGCATAAACCAGGATATAAATATTTAGAACAGTATCCAGGCGCTTTGCCACTTTGCATATTATTAATGGCATCTACAATTTCCTGGAAGCTTATTTCATTGTCTAAGTCATCATAATTAGCAGATTGATCAATTATGGCGTCAGAAATAGAACTAACAAATTGATTAATACTCTCATAGAATTATTCATACTCCTCTGTTGAATGTAAACCTTTGAAATGATTATGGAAATGTCCTTTCCAGTGTAATGGTACAATAGTGTTGTTGACAAATTGCGATTTGGGTCGGAACAGAACTCGGCTCCAGAACATTTTATTGTCTTTTGCAGTGAGTGCACTGCACAGCCTGTTTATAAAGTCTGATGTTGATTTTGACATTTTTGATGTACATAGCTGTTTATATTGTGACCACGAGTCGATGTATTGCTGTCGGTCGCATGAACTGTTAGATGCATGAAATGCACGGAGCAGGCGTCGAGCTGTATTTCACGCAGCTATGCATTCCTCATCATACCAGTTGTCCTTGTGTACTTGCGATGTCGACATTCCAGTTTTGTTACAGTGGGCAGCACATGACTCGACCGTGGCAGGAAACAAAGATGAAGCACTGTTAATATCATTATTTTCAATGTAATAGTTAAAGTTACAAATAACATCGGGATTCAATGACTGCCATTTATGGAAATCTTATCAACCGTTTTTAAGTTTAAAAGACGCTTTGTTATCGTGTTATCGAAGACGCCTGGGCCATGTTTTAAACCTCCCTTGAACGTGATTGCTCAATGTATATTCCTCGAGGAATCGCAAGGTGTCTTTGAGGAGAAATGAGCGCTACATATAGCGCTACATTGAGCATTTATAAGCCTCACTGTTATGGAACGGAGCCCTTGTAAATATAATAGTCGCTCGTAAAATACCTGAAATCCTGGTTACGGCGACGCAATATGTAAGTTGCCTAAATAACGTTGTCTTCCATCTGCCTTCGTGGCGCAATAGGCTAAAGCGTTAGCTCACGAACCACAGGTCATACTGGATATGGGTTCGAGATGAAAAATTCTGGAAAACTATAAGATGGTAAGAACATTCTCTCCGATCTCTTCTGATTAGCATATGTAGGGCTACTTCAGATAGCAGTTTGAAGTTGGTTACTTATTCGTTATTGGACATTGGACATTCGATTTGTCCAGTTACTTATCCAAAACAATGATATGAAAAAGCACTAAGGAGACAATCTATCACAACCTTAGTATACTCATTTTAAAGAAAATTCACTTTCCTATCAAACGAGGTATTTTGTTTGATTCTAAAAAAATCAGAGTGTACCGTAACTTAAGAAAAAAGGGCGATGGGGTTAGTAAAATCAAGCCAAAAGGGAAAATAAATATTTAAATGGGGTTAGTAAAATCAAGCCAAAAGGTAAAATAAATATTTAAATGGGTACCAAGGAATATTTGCACAACCATCTAAGGGTACCCAAATGAAAGATAATTCAATATCATATCCAATGAGGTATCCTACATGATGTTTAAAAGGGGCTGACATACCGTTAAATGCGTTTATGCCATTAAGAGGTTAATCAACGCGGATCAATGTTTCATCCTCGAACAAGAGTTCCCAACAAAATGATCTCTAGAAGATTTTGCTTTTTACGTGACATCATTTCTACGATTCCGGATAATCTGGTCGTGTAATGTACCTGTTTACCCAAAGTAAATATACAGTATGCGACAAAAATATGAATTGCAAATGTAAACATACAAAATGATAAAAAAGTGGTACAGTGCTTTTAATGTCTTCATTCTCCATCACCTAAACTTCAAGAATGCCCATAAAAACATAAGAGTTGGTGACCACATCTTACATATATACACCCAAACCTTTTAGAAAGAAGATTGAACAGTTTAGAAAACTTATTTCAGGTATATACAAACATCTACATAAACAAATACATATATATCACTCAACTGAATGGTGATAGACTTGATCGTCACTCGCTTGACGTCATTAGGACAATGGTATGACGACATAGTGTCAGTTTGCGAAGGATGTGCGTTTACCGCTGACATCACTCTATTCCAACATAAAACACAAAAATAATGATATAATAGAAAGAATTATATTTTCTGTCACAAATACCATGTTTATATCATCTCGTTAGTAGCGCCACTCATCATCAATATCATCATCTTTATTTCCTCCTGGGGGAGATTATTGTGGAGATATTTACAAATTTGGACAGTAGATGGACATTGACATCTTTTGAAGGAGAAATGATAGGAATTACAGAGTTGATATAATTAGGAATTATGGCATTGTATGATTTTATTTAAAAATACATGCATATTAGATAAAATCACTGGATGAGATAAACATGATATTTTGTTAAGAAAAGATAGATATCCTCTATATATCAAGTTTGCACACACTGTCATTTTTAAGGTAATATGAAAGTTCTAGCATTACAAGAAAACGAAGTCGAAATAAACGAGAAAGAAATATGCACGAGTAATGCAAATGAAGGACGAAACATACACAAGGCACAGCTACACATCATAGTGATTATATTGGTCATGTAACATTCAAATGTCTGGGTTGAACAAACACATGACGGAAGGACGGACGCACGGGCATACATGTTAACTGCTATATACCTCCGAATACTTCCTATCGAGGAAATAATAATCAATCCAATAGGTATAGTGTACACAATAAATCGATTCACAATTTGAATGACTTATTCACTATACAGTTAAATGTTCTGCGTATTTAAACATTAGTCTGGTGATTGTTGGTGGCACAAAATGTGCCGATTTATGATACAGAGACTCTTATATTATTTTGCACTCATTCGATTATTAATAACTCAGTGGTGTCATCATACACTCATGCCAATAAAGTCTGTCATCCCCTCCTCAATTGTCGAAAAGTGCCTTAAAATTGGTACAAAGCTTTTTGTGTTCATAGAGATTCAAACATTCACCCGAATGCAACTTGTGAACATGATAAATGCAAAGCACATGCTTTTAATTCCACATAACCTTTGTGTGCTAAGAAACACATCAAGTGCATTTAAATTCCAATGTGTCTTTGCACGACCACAATGTATATGTCGTTCACTCTTAGTGCTGATGTTTGCACAACGCCAAAGCCAACGTCCACTACAATACGGAACCAAAATATTGGAATTAGTCGAACTGGCGCAACAAATAACGTCATAAGTCGTCAGCTCCATGTAAGTAAAACGAACTGTGCAGACAATAAAAATAACTACATCACACACAGCAGACTTTACCCAAAAAAACCTACAGGTCGTCCTCGGAAAACATCGCTGCGAGATGACCGTGTACTATTCCGTTTATTACGTCGGAATCGCCGTTTATCTGCGACGTCACTCAGAGACAGATGGGGGGCGCAATACTAACGTCAGACTTAGCCGTCAAACGGTGAACAATAAACTGCTTGAAAGAGGCTTCAGGACTAGGGTTAGAAGACCTCTGCGTCGACCATTCCTGACTGCAGAACACAGGCGGTTACATTCACTGATGAATCCCGTTTTTTGCTGCACAGGATCGATGGGCGTTTGCGGGAGCGTCGACTTAAAGGGGAAAGGTTCAGGGATGACTGGTGAATGTTATTAATTTGAAAGTGAATGAATTCCTAACTGAGCCACTGGATTTACGTGAATATCATGTCCATGTATGTGTACTGATACTGCAATTAAATTCTTGCTCTCTTGGAACACTTTTTGTGTCTATTATTACATTTCCAGTCCGCTTTTTGAATTTGAGGTAATAAACTTCATTGGCATAAGTAGTTGTAAAGAACTCATCTCGTATTTTTCAGATCTCGGAAGCGGCTGTTGGCAGTAGCTGTGCTACAGTCGGTAACAGCGATTGTACAGCGCCTGAAATATGTAACCCAGTCACAAACTCCTGCGAGTGTAACATTGACAGTTATCAAAGTGGTACTGACTGTATAGCGAGTAAGTACATGGAACGATTACCTCATTATACGGACAGTCTTCTCAAGATATCTTATATTTTCGCTGTGACCAGTGACGATATAATAGCCGGAAGTTCTTTCCATTAAGTAAGGAGATGGGAATTACTCAGCTGTGTAGAAGTAATTTTACTGATATATAATTGCTAACATTATAAAATAAACAGGGCTTTGTCAAATACTAAGTTTATGTCATCTCGTAACATGGGTGAAGTTAAGATTTCACGATATCAACTTGTCCATGACATTCGACACCCGATGAAATAAACTTGGTATTAGATAAATTCCTTGTAGTATCCTCAGTATAATCTCAGAAGAAATCCTCTGTAATGACAACTGATTTTACAGTGTAATGAAGTAATCTTAATGATATACAAGACTCTTATCAAATGCATCATGTTGTCAACTATACCAATATGATTTGATAAATAATAACTTAATAACTTTCACCAACTAGTGTCCGTCTACTAGTAATTGATTTGAAAAGACAAAAGGGTTAGATTGTATCATCATCTCAATTTATTAGTATCAATTAATGATGTAATCTCTAGATACAGTACTAGCATTGACCTTCCAGGAGAGTAACGTCACCAGATTATAACATCATATCATTATAAGTAATAGATTTCATGATGGAACAGCAGTCATCTTAATTACATAACCATATGATAAAATGTATTTGATTTCGACAAGCCATCATGTCATATCTACTCTAATATAATATCCTCTAGTAGATATCACTTTATTTTACACTTGTGATATCTCCTGTGCAGCGCAATTTGATGAATTAATAGAATATCTCACGATAGTGTCTTCTCATATGTAATATAACAACATCTAAAGTTTGTTTGTTGTTTTTTTTTATTTAAATATTTTTGTAGCACGTGTACAATATGGTATACAACAGTATTGCCACACTGGCTGGCGTGTACATTGGAAAAGAGTTCACAATTTTTTTTCGATATCTCTACAATTGACAGAAAAGGAAAAAGTGACATCAATAAGATAACTAATTACATTCAGCAGGTTTCAGTTTAAAAACATAAAAAAAACGAACCAACAGCTAATTGCAGGGAAACAAGGATGTATCAATGCCGACTATTTTTTTTATCATTTTGAAATAGTCAATGACAAATTTACCATATTTTCGTAAATTATGTGTAATTACATGTTGAGTATGCATTGTATTTATTAATATTTAAAGTTGATTAAATGACAAATATCTGAATCATACAACTGATATTTTACTTTGATCAATGAGTGTATCTTTATATCGAAAGTAGGGGGATATTTTATTTAGCATGTCGCCAAAATCGTTCATCAACAATTATCAGCAAATAATGAAAACATCGGTTATCAAGTTTGTGATATCAGCATGTTCTTAGTGAAGTAAACTCATTGTGAGTTACTTGTGTGATAATGTTATTACATTCAGATATTAGCGAATGTGGTGATACCTGCATTGTAGATATTGCCTGTTATTGTACAAGCGATATCTGTTGTGAGTCGAAGTTTTGGATGAAATATTTAATGACACTTTTTCATGTTACTATTTCATTCAAAAATGGCAAGCCACTGCAGACACTTTCACTGTTTCGTTTATACTATTTTATTATTTTCTAAATCATCAAAATAATTTAAATGCTGGATCAATGTTTAACTAATTTTAATTACTATCCATGAAAGTCACTGTACACAATGTCAATCTGTCGTGTATTCTATTCTGTTTACTTCTGAACGACTAAAATGTTTTATATTTTTACATCAGAAATACCGACTCTTCTAACACAATGCTAAACAACCCACAAAGTCTCATTCGTTTCATTGGGTTAATGTATGCCTTCCTTCAGATCACAGTTATTCCCTTTTTCAATTGCAGTTTCACTGGCTGCAGTCACCACACTTTCTAAATTGAACTACCAGACATTTTATATTTTACCTTCTTTACAAAAAAATATAATTTATCAAAAATATTAACGCTTAACAGGTAACCAGGTAGCCAATCACGAAGCCAAGCAAGCAGTCACGCTTCAGTGCGCTCACCGGGCTAAATTTGCAGCTATGCTCAAACCCGCTTATAAAAGGTGTCTTAATAATTAATTGCAATATTGTGTCCCTTTAATGCTCATTTGATTTTGATATATAAATACATAGAAATAATAATCTGTCATTCTTTATAAAAATGCATTACAGCTGAACTGTATATAAATTGAAACAAATTTAAATGACAAAGCTAATGTCAACTGTTTTGGTTTTAATCACGAGGTTACCTAACTAAAGTTATTTTAAATACATAAGGAGGTACAGAGAGTTGGTAATGAAGCTCCTGTGTACATTTGTTTGCTATTTACTATGGCCTTAAAACAACTTTTGTGGTAAATATGACTACACCTTAGTAGCTTTTTTAACGTTTAACGGGATCAGAGATATTTGACTTTTTACGTGAATGAATGTATAACCATGTTGGTAAAACACTTTATAAAATAATGTATTCAGGAGCCCGTTTGCAGTGGTTATTATCCATTATTTAGGTTAAATTACCTTTCTTGTGTACATATTTCTACTTACAATAACTCAGAATCCACACATGGAGGAGACTGCACAGATAGAAGCCAGTGTCAAGATAGACTGAGCTGTTATGCAGGTAAATGTGGGTGTCAGATCGGAACCTACTACAGCGGCTCAAACTGTGTCTCAAGTAAGTAACATTACTGTTTATTCGTTTGTTTAAAGATAAAACGTCATTTGTGAGAGGAAGTAGGGACTGTGGTCTTTTCGCTCAATGTCGACCTTCAGTAAGCTGACAAATCTGACCTTGCAATCACTAATTCTAAAACTGCCTCATCTGAACAGTTTCAAGATGGTAGTTCCAGTTTATATAGACTGAACTTCTATTTTGTGATATCGAATTTAATTTTATGTTTGCAGCTTTCGCTCGTTTTAAACAAAATCATTAACTCGTTTGATAAAAATGGTATTAAATAGAAGGTCGTTTAGTATCCTCTATATATTACGTTTTGATTAGCATACAGATTGGATCTTTATAGTTTTCTTTACGACATATCAACACATTCAACCTTTTCACAAATGAAATAATTTGTCACGTGGTTTCCATTCAAATGGGAAAATGAATGCAAATCAGTTGAATGCTTTACAAATAACACTGAACGTACTGATAACTATAATTTGTTCCACACTTGATGTATGTTATCTAAGTTTTTCTTTGGATTTTTTCGCTCATTTTAATGTAGGAAACGTTGAAATAGCCCTGCCTTAGACATGAAACTTGACATAATATATCGATCAATCATATGTCAATCAACAGCAATGGGTTTCTCGTAGGAAGTACACAATTTATAAATATCCTGAGCACAATGTTTTCTATAAGACTCACAATGTATCAATATCATAGGGTGTAGCTGTCAGAGAGTTTGGTGGATTGTGTTCACCGAAACTATAATTTCTTGAGATATTGACGTTGACTTGAATTAGACAAGAAACTTGAAACACAATTATCTGTCAATCAAGCAATATCATTAGGATTTCACTTTTTATCGATGCAAAATAGTTTAAGCCCAATGTAGCCAGTACTGGGCACAAACGATATGACACATAACCCAAAACTAATACCTAAACACCTTTCGATGATAGACGTTTTAACTATCGATACAAGTTTGATTAGACTGTATATTTTCCTACACAGAGAGTGGACACAGAGAGCCATGTTCCACTGATACCAGCTGTGATAGTGGACTCATATGCTACTCGTCATCCGTGTGTGTGTGTCCTGTTGGCAAATATTACAGAGAACGTCTAACCTGTGTGTCCAGTGAGTGTTTCTAAAATTTAAAAAAATGAGTGATTATTGTATTCAATACAAGTATTGACTAAGGAGTCTTACATATAGGAGTACATCATTTTTTATGAACAACAGATAATCTATACCAATTCATGCCAAATAGGTCTGTGTTCTGCTATATTTTGAAATGCAATAACCTGATAGAGACAAAGCTCGGAATATCTTTTAAAATTTAATTCTAAGGATTAGAGATAGCATACACCCTGACTTTTTGTGAGTATGTGTGTCTCTGTCTGTCTGATAAGATTTGTAATGTAAGTGATAAGATCAAGTGATCAATAAAAACCTTGATTTACTTATTCATAATGTGTCATGCATGGCAGATGATATTGTTATCCTATTTTCAGTAAACGAACTGATCCCGACCTTCTCACTAAGCTCGCAACTTACAAGCATCACCTTGACTTTTGTCAGCAAGCCAGATACAGGCACTTTATACTCAAGCAGCTACACAGCTCGACTGAATCCAGGAAATATCGATCATAATTTTACAACAAACCCAACCTTAATTCCTCGATTAAGTGAAGGAACAGTGTACAGAGTTACAGTTACACGTACCCTAACACTTGCAGTAGTAGGAAGGACACAAACCACTGACTCTTCACCAGCTCAGGACTACAGTACAAGTAAGCTGGAAAAAAACTAATGTATTTTCATGGCAAAAATATTTAAACAAAAGTTCATGTGGTTTTTTTTTATTGTAATTCGATTTTTAAGATAATGAATCCTACGGTACTAAATAAAGTTCGATAATTGTGATGTTTCTGTACACTCTCTTCAGTGAAATGTCGGTTAAGTTTGAACATGATTACTCTGTAAATATTAATGACATTTATGAGCAATACATTTTTATATACATGTATGTATTCTTCACTTATTCTTGTATGTATTCATTATTCAGAGATGTCCTATAACAACATATGTATCACCAACGGGACATGTTATGATGTCAACATGGACTGTTATGGAGGAAAATGTCTATGTCATCCTGGTCACTACTGGCGTGACAGAACTTGCCACAAAAGTGAGTATAATGTGTTTTGACGGTTTTGATATATACCGGAGATATTGTTCGAGTGTAATATATCATATCTCTAACGAAAGACGGTGTAAAGCCCCTATTTTCGTGACGCAACTACGAGGGAAAATATAAGTTTTACGTCAACACGAGATGAGGTATGAGCTAACTTGCACTGAATGCACAACAGTGTCTATATATCTTCTTACATCATGGAAACGACATGTGGTGTTTTACGTCAAACATTGGTTCACCTGAATGCTTTCTAGCGATAGTTGACCATTGTTGCACGATCACTTGGCAACGATGAATACTATGCGTTGATATAAACAGTGACGTCGTACTATTTTAAGGTAATCTCGGTGATGAAGGTCAGAATTACAAATACATGTAGTGGTAAGATATCGGCACCATCAATAGAGAAGTCGATCGTGTCAACGCATATGAATTCATCTCTCACTCTATTATGGATTCACAGTTACTATGTGTAGGATAAAGCACCATACAGAGGTTATGCTTGGTATTGTAAAACACGAGGTACAAAAGTTGAGCGGGAAGTAAGACCGAAATCGAAGCTTGAGGTATTGCTTCCCCAAAGCTTTCTAACCAAGGGCTTAAGGGATTCCAAAGTATAAAAGTTGTTTATCTGACTTAGATACCGTTATATACATGTGAGTGCTTACCATATATTGAGGGTTTTCTTAGAGCAGACGACCTAGGAGTAGCATTTTCTCCATTTATAAACCGTCAAATGTTAAAATTTACATTTAAAATGTTTTGATTCCCAAATCCTAGATTATAAAGAGTATGTCGCCTAGACTAGCGTTATATTGAGCCAGAGAAGGTGTGACTAGAAATAGATAAAATCAAGCTTTCTTACTTTCAGACCTCGGTAGCTTAGAGGTAGACAGTCCGGTTTAAAAAGCATAGGGTTTCGAGTTTGATTGCCGCCATCTACAATTTTCGATAACATTTGTTGAGAATAGAGTTGTAATACAAATTTATCCGTTGGTCTGACAAATAATTCTAACTCACATTTATAAATATTTTAATGTCAAAAGTAAAACCTCCTCCTTGGTCTTACGTTCGAATTTCAAACCTCATGCGGAGTTATTCTCAGAAGAGAAACCTAATAAGGGGGTTATTACGAGAAAACAAGATACGTCCGAAACAAAAGACAGAATCACTGCTAGGTTTCTAAGTAATAGATAGAGGACAAGTAGCAGTACATTATCGGGATTTATCATCCAAAACTGGTTCCGACAGTAGATATAGCTTGTGTGAGATCAAGCGATATCTACAATCAAATCGTCATAATCCTATTACATCATCAATTAATGACATCACAAGGCTTTGACATCACTGAGAACACTACTGACAATGATATGACGTCACAATGGTGATGACGTTACAATGCTATGATGTCATAATGCTTATGACGTCACAACGCTATGACCTCACTGAGATCACTGCTGAAGAAGCAAAATGGCAGTTTTGTGTTTCAGATATGTTATTCTTCGGCAAATAATTGTTGAAGAATGATTTTGAATGATAAATAAAATCTCCCCTCGTGTCTTCTGATATCAAATATATCAACACTCGTTGATTAAAGGAAAAATATCCTCGGCAAGCCTCGGATATTTGTAACTTTAATCAACACGTGTTGATATATTTGATATCAGAAGACACTTGGGTGTGATTCTCTATATAATAACCCAACCCTCTCAAACCCGTACATTTATATCCCGATAATGTACTGCTACGAGTTCTCTATCTATCTTAGAGCGCAGTCAAATGCTTGAGTCTTCAAGAACATGTCTTTAAATGAATATATTTCAAATGAATTTCAACAAATTTGAGAATATTCTCTCGAACACAACATGCAAAACTTTGAGATATCTCATTTTCATATGAAACTGTTAGGGACATTGACTTCATCATCAGCAATGTGAGCACTGAATTTAATTTAATTTAAATTGTCCGAGATGCATGAGGCGTACGAGTCGTACTACATCATAAGCGTCGTGCTTGGATCACAAAAATGCATAATTTAAGCACGTTTTTATTCAGTAACATTGAGCAGGAATACCTATACCTATGCCTATAAAGACTGAGTGTTTTTTAGAATGAATCAGTTCACACAATGGCTTCATCATGGACAATCCTAGGACAAGTCCACTATTCATTCACGAAAGGTAACTTTACTCTTTTACTCCTCACTTTTTAAAATTTGTTTTTTCAAAATTCAAAATAATTTTCATTAAATAAGTTTATTTAATAACAGTTATTGTTTTTGTATTTCAAATATGTTTCCATCACGTTAAGTTTTGTTTTGCTGTATTTATCAATATGCGAGTTAGTTTAAACATATTTATTTCCATAATGATACAGATATGGATCGGCAAAGAAGCCAATGGCTTATATTAATGCCTCTCCATAAGAAAACAAAATTATGCGACGTACATTTCATCTTATATAATAATATAATAATTCATACATCCAACATACATTAGTTCAGCAAAGGACCAAATGAATTAAAAGAGGATAAAACATATGATATATATATATAAACTTAAAATGGAGTAAATCGTTTTGATGTGGTAATGAAGTCATGTACCGATTTGATTATATAATGATTTACAGATACTGATAAGTTGAGGTTTCCATACAGAGCGTCATTTATTTTATACCCATGTTTGTAATAAAATGAAGTGTTTCTAATGGCAGTATAGTTAGGACATACAAAGAGATAATGAATAGTGTCTTCATATGGAGCACCACAACGACATGATGGATTTTCATATATAAATCTCTTAATTTATGGCCATTTAAATCACTGCATTCTAGTCTCAATTTGCAGTGAATAATTTGACAAAACCTGTTTCCAATGTTGATATCAAACCCAAAAGAAGTTTTACAAGTTGGTGTAATTCTATTTTTGAATTCATTTACTGAAGATATTTGTCTAACTTCCTCAGATAGAGAATTCCAAAGTTCAATAAGATTTGGTAAAAATGATTTTGCTTTTGAAGATTTTCTAACAAAATTTTGTTGTAAATTTGGAATTTCTTAAGTTATACGGGTTTCTCTCAGAAACAGATTCTGGCACAAGGCTGATTAAGTAATCTGGTGTTTTCTTATTTATCATTTTATGAAATAGAGTCAGTTTCTGGATTCTTCTTCTTTCTACAAGGGGAAGAAAATTAGTTTCTGAGTATAGTTTATTATGTTTTGTACCCCGTGTAGCCCCACATATTGTTCTAAGTGCATCAAGCTGTAAATTTTCAAGCTTTGATGCCTGGGTTATTGTACACTTATCCCAAATACAGCTACAATAATCAAATATTGGCAGAATAAAGGATTTATACATTGTTAATAGCGTTTTTCTTGATAAACGGTATTTAAAACTTCTTAAACAATTTATCATTGGTGAAACTTTATCAGATATAGAATGTATTTGCACATTCCAATTGGCATCTTTTTGAAACCAGAGGCCTAAGTGTTTATGTTCAGAAACTTCATTTACAGGAGTACCTTGCATTGATAATCTTGGAATAGGATCTATGTAGCGTCTTTTAGTAAACTGTATAGTTTCAGTCTTCGAAGGATTAAATTTCACTTGCCATTTCTGAGCCCAATGAGAAATCAATTCTAAATCATTATTAAAGCGCATCGCGTCTTGGATAGGATCATCTATTATAACATAAAGTGAAGTATCATCTGCAAAAAGTCTTATATTGCAGTCTATATGTTCTACAATATCGTTTATATAAACAAGAAATAATAATGGCCCAAGCACCAACCCTTGTCTGAATTATAACCATTATTTAATATACTCTCCGTGATAGTTAACAATATGCCCAATTATCCTAATCTGTCTAATCCCGACAATCTTTACACAGATTAAAGACAGAGTTATCGCTCAAGTGAACTGCACTCACCACTCACCGGCAGGTGGCCTACCTTATATGGTCATTGCTTTTCTGTCGGCCATCGAAGCATGTTGTGTTTTGATAGCTCTCTAATTCGATAGTAATAAGATTTTTGTCTCGACTTTGTTCTCTTTCTCAGTTGTATTTTCTGTCTGAGGGTGGTTAGACTGCCTTTCGCGAAGTAGTCTCTCTCCTTTAGACAGGTTTAGTAGTTGTTGACTGCAGTTGACGTGTCAACTGTTGTTGATTTCGGGGTGCTCGTTCTGCACGTGCAGTCCGTGCAGGTCGGTGATCTCGGGGCCGCTTGCGCGTGCCGCCTGTCCCTTGCGTGGCGCTTGCCGCCTGCGCTTGGTTGCTCTTGCCGCTTGCGCGTGGGTAGCGCCTGCCGCCTCCTCTTGATAGGTTGTCACCTGGGTTGGACAGCGCTTGTCGCCTGGGTTGGATTGCGCTGCCGCCTGCGTTTGTTAGCGCTTGCCGCTTGCGCGTGGATAGCGCCTGCCGCCTCCTCTTGGTAGGTTGTCGCCTGGGTTGGACAGCGCTTGTCGCCTGGGTTGGATTGCGCTGCCGCCAGCGTTCGTTTAGCGCTTGCCGCTTGCGCGGGGATAGCGCCGGCCGCTCGCGCGTTCTCTCTTTTTGCTTGCTGAGTATGACTTCGCCATACTCGGCGTTCTGTGGGACGTGTGGCTATAGGAAGTCAGCGCGATTTGATCCCCACTCCCTTTGCCGCCTGTGCCGCAACCTTTGTCCGGACGCGGACAGGTGTGAGGAATGTGCTGACCTCTCGGTGGCGGAGCATCGCGAGTATCGCAACTCCGTTAAGAAGAGTGAGAGTCAGTCTAAGCTGAGGGCGTCCAGGCGGCCCTCTCCGTCCGCTACCGCCACCGCTACCGCTAGCGCCGGCACCGCCATGTCCGACCCCAGGTCGCCGGCTTCAGACCTGGTGATCTCGGAGGACACGGCGGAATTCGATTTGCCGGAGGCAGGGGCGGGAGCGGGTCGAGAGGCGGCCACCAAGGACACCTACGTCTCTTCACAGGGTAGTGGGGGTGAGAGATCTCCCATCAGGAGATCCTCCCCTGACGCCGAGTCGATTCCAGACAGGCGACTTTCGCCTAGGAGGAAGAGGAAACACAAGTCCAAGAAGAGGAGGTTGAGGCCTCCTTCTCCTCCTCCCTTTGATACAAGGAGATTGACTGAGGATATTCTGTCCTCAGTCAAGGACATGGTTTCCTCCATGCTGGACAGACGACTGCCGGCGCAGACTAGGGTTGAGGAAGGGGTTACTTCGCCCCCGACCTCCCCGCCGTCCACGCCCAAGAGGAGGAGGGTGGTGGTTGTTTCACCTGCCGGCACCTCCTCAGATCCAGACAAGTCGGCCCCGGAGGTGGCTCCCCAGGAGGGTGGGATGTCCACTCCAGGGAGATCCTCTCCCGAGTTGGCCATTGTGGAGACGCCTCAAGTGGATGCCCCTGACCTCAAGGAACGCCTGGCGGCTATCGCCGACTGGTGTCAAGTGGACCTAGTTGAGGTTGAGGATGAACCCTCCTCTACCAAGCTGGCCAGAATGGAGACATTCTGCACAGAGGAAGAGGCGCCTACCCAACGAATCGTGGCACTGCCGCCACACAGACTCCTTCAGGCGGCGGGCAGGGATTACGACGCCAATGTCGCCGCGGCGGCGCCAGGCCGTCTCCTGCCCCCCCTGGTTCTGGGTGAGAAGCAGCGCGTTTCCCTCCCAGTAGCGCAGTCTTCTTTCCCCCTCTGTCCCCCTGTCCTGGACGACGATATTCGCCGGGTGGCCGTCCCCTCCGTACCTCACCAGGTGTCGGACGCTCACTTGAGCCATCTTGACAAAGAGGCTAGGAGCATCCTGGGGTTGGCCAATCACGTGGCGCATGCCTGTCAGGGTATGGCATCCTTTGCGAAGGAGGCGGGGATGGAGGGAGGGGCGAAGGCTCTTTACCGCGGTTTCGGCGCCGTGGCGGGGAACATCGCTCAGATGATGTTGTGCGCCTCCCGCATTTCGGCGGGGGTCACAAATCTCAGGAGAGATGGTTTCCTTGCCCGGACAAACCTTCCGGCGGAGCTCCGGAACCGCTTGCGGGCCGCTCCCGCGTCATCTTCCTCTCTCTTTGATGGGCAGATTGCCGAGGTCCTCCGGCAGCGGCAGGAGTGTCAGCAGCAGGAATTGACCAACAGACTGGCCGCTGGCGGGGGTAGAGCCTCTTCTCAGACGCATACGCCCAAGAAGAGGAAGGGAGGCGCGAACACTCCCGTGGGTAACGCCAAGACTGGCGGAGTTTCCTTTCGGTTTGGGGGTCGGCAGGACAGAAGTCGTGACTTCAATGCCGGCCCCTCTCCCAAGCACACCCCCAAGAAGGGAAGTCAGCGTGGCAGGGGCCGCGCTTATGGAGGTACCCCGAGGAAGCAGTGACTCGTGGGTGGCCCCCGAGCTGCCTCCACAGGTTGTCCCGGCGTGGGAAGGGCCAGTGGGAGGTCGACTCTCTCGGTTTGTGGCCAACTGGGCGCAATTGGGGCTCGATCCTTTCGTCTGCAAGGTTTTGGAGCGGGGGTTTCGTATTCCCGTGGCACACCGCCCCCCGCTAACCTGTTTTCCAACAGAGAGGCCGCTAGAACGAGATCGGCTCGCACTGACGCTGGAACAGGTGGAGACACTCATCTCCAAACGGGCGGTGGAGGAACTCCTGCCCCAAAACCTCACTCCAGGATACTATTCTCCGGTCTTCGTGCGACCGAAGCGAGACCCGAAAAAGTGGCGGCTGATCCACGACTTGAAGGAGTTCAACCTCTCCTTCCTAGAGCGGCCGCCATATTTTCGTCTCTTGACCGTACCATCAGTGATGCGGTTGCTGGAGCCCTTGGATTCGATGATATCCCTCGATCTGCAGGACGCGTATCTGCACATTCCCATCTACCATGGCGATCGCAGATACCTCCGGTTTGTCCTGGCGGGTCGCCACTTTCAGTGGAACGTTCTACCGTTCGGGATATCGTCGGCTCCATGGCTTTTCACTCGCGTGACCCAGCCCATCGTCCAATACCTTCATCGAGTGGACGTGCAGTTCGCGATGTATCTGGACGACGGGTTCACTCACAACAGATCCCCATCTGTTCTGGAGGCGCAACGAGACTTTGTGATAACGTTGTTCAGGCGGCTGGGTTGGCTAGTCAACCTAGACAAGTCAGACCTGAAGCCAACGACATCGCTGGTCTTTCTGGGAGCTCGCCTGGATACCGTGACCTACAGAGCTTTCGTCACTACAGAACGGATGGGGCGCTACAAAGATCTCCTGGAATTAGCGCTCCGGGAGCCGCTGTCACTCCGCAAGTGGCAGAGGCTGTTGGGGTTCTTGAGCGCAACCCAACACTTCACTCGAAGGGGTCGGTTGCAGCTCAGGCCCCTGCAGGTTTTCGTAAACACGCACGTCAGGGAGAAGACTTGCCGTCATGTCTTCCCGATTCCTACCGAGTTGAGACATCACCTCTCCTGGTGGCAGCAGGAGTCCAACGTGCTGGGGGGAGTGCCCCTCAGGCAACCCCAAGCGACGTCTCAGCTATACGTGGATGCCTCCACCCAGGGGTGGGGAGCCCATCTAGATTCAGACCAAACGGCGGGGGTGTGGTCGCCAGCGCAATCGCGACGCCACATCAACGTCCTCGAACTGGACGCCATAAGGCTGGCGATCAGCCATTGGTCAGGTCACCTGCGGGGGCAGGTCCTGTGTGTTCACACGGACAGCTCAGCGGCGGCCTGGGCCATAAACAAGCAGGGGTCAACCAAGGCAGACTCTCTACTTCAACTGGTGGCGGAGCTGTTTCACCTAGTGGACAGTCTCGGACTCTCTCTCAGGGCGGTGCACATCCCGGGAGCCAAGAACGTCCTGGCGGACGCCTTGTCTCGGCCGGACAAACCTCCTTCGACGGAGTGGATGTTGCACCCGAGGGTGTTCGAGAGTCTGTGTTTGAGGTTCGGCAAACCTCACATAGACCTCTTTGCGACTCGGCTCAACCACCAGTTGCCGACGTACGTGTCCCCCGTACCGGACCCGGCCGCGTGGGCTCTCGATGCGCTCGCGTTAGGATGGGAGGGGATGGTCGCCTACGCCTATCCCCCTCACGCCATCCTGAGTCACGTGGTGGCGAAGGTACAGGAGACACAAGTACTTCAACTCCTTCTAATAGCTCCGTTGTGGCCAGCCAGGGCCTGGTACGTTCCCCTGAGGAGGATGTGCCGCCAAGACCCTGTCCCCCTCCCTCTGAGATGGGACCTATTGACGAGCAAACCAAGCGGGCGGGTTCACGAGAACCCCCAGGCGCTCCACCTTCACGCCTGGTTTGTCTCCAAAGGGGGTTGACAGGGGCGGGGTTTTCCAAGTCCGTCGCCGAAGCGGTCGCATCTTCGCAGAGACCCTCCACGAGGAATCTCTATGACGCCCAGTGGGGTGCTTTCGCCGCCTTCTGCGCGAAGGAGGGGTATGCTATCCAGGCGGTAACGGTCCCGCAGGTAGCTGAGTACCTGGTGTACCTACGAGAGGTGAGGAAGCTCAAAGCTTCCTCAATTAACACCAACCTGGCGGCGGTCATGTCAGTCCTTAGGAAGCGTGAGCCCCAGGTTGACATCTCGGTTCTTAAAGAACTTATTAAGACCTACCGGAATGAGGACGGGCGGAGGAAGCTCAGGCCTCCGGAGTGGGACCTGACAGTGGTGCTCAACCATCTCAAGTCGGACCACTATGAGCCATTGACAGAGTCGACTCTTCTCCGTCTCACCATCAAAACAGCCTTTTTGGTTGCGATGGGGTCCGCAGCCAGGATTTCAGAGCTTCACGCTCTCCAGGCGGACCTCTTGCGTTTTGAGGTGAGAGACGGTGGGTCGGCGTCACTGGGGTTAGCCCCTGAGTTCATCTGCAAGAACCAAGCCGCAGACGAAAGGGGTAGAACCTTTTCGTTACCGTCTCTTTCCGGTAGCATAGATCCGACGGACGAGGATCGGCTCCTTTGTCCGGTGAGAGCCCTGCGGATCTACACCGAAAAGACCAAGACACTACGTCAAGGGAGAAGGAAACTTTTTCTCCCGCACTCCCAGACTAGTGTTCGGGAGTTAGACAAGCGTCAACTCAGCGTCTATCTCCGCTCGGCAGTGTTGGACGCCTACAAGGCCGCGGGCCTCGATCCGCCAGCGAAGGCCAATCCACACGAGATCAGAGCCATCTCGGCTACGATGGCTCTTCACAGTAACATGGCAGTGGCGGACATCATGGCCGGCTGTTTCTGGAAGTCGGGCCTGGTGTTCGCCAATCACTATCTTAGAGACGTATCCAACGAGGACATGGAGGGGATTCATCGGTTGGGCGCACAGGTGTACGCCCAGCAACGAGTTCCGTCGGCCTCGTACCGAAGAGGCCTACCCCCCCCTCGTTAACTCGGCTGCTCCTTGAGCCAGTCTAGAGTATGCAATAAACCTAGTCTCGATGATTTTAGTGATGCGTTTGTTGTCTTTTCTTAGTTGGTGACCACGCGGGTGAGAGTCCCTCCGGTTACGAGTTGGGTCAAGCTTAACCTTCCGGTGGACAGATGAACCCCATCGGGGTTCAGGCTGGTTACGCTGTGTTGGCTCACCAACTTGACTCTTGTTAAGACAGAGCTATCCCTCTTAGGGGCCTCTCGCTCCCCTCCACCTCTGTGGCAATCGGGCATATTGTTAACTATCACGGAGAGTATATTAAATAATAGTATGTTTTTGTTTAAACATCATTATTTATACTCACCGTTGATAGTTAACAATCGTAAGTTCCCTCCCGGCCTCCCCTCGGTCGCGCTCGGCTTCGTGTCTGTTCATCAGAAGAAGCAATGACCATATAAGGTAGGCCACCTGCCGGTGAGTGGTGAGTGCAGTTCACTTGAGCGATAACTCTGTCTTTAATCTGTGTAAAGATTGTCGGGATTAGACAGATTAGGATAATTGGGCATATTGTTAACTATCAACGGTGAGTATAAATAATGATGTTTAAACAAAAACATACTATTTATAGCTACTTTCTGAACTCTCCCTCTGAGAAAACTGTCAAACCAATCAAGTAATTTACCACTTATTCAAAATGATTGTAATTTGTAGAGAAGTCCTTTATGTCAAACTTTATCAAAGACTTACTAATATCACAAAACACTGCTCTTACTTCTTTACCTTTGTCCATGGCACTTGCAATGAAATTATATAACTCTAATAACTGGTAAGTAGTTGAATCTCCCGGAATAAAACCAGATTGTAATTTACTTATGAGATTATTGTCTCTGAAGAAATTAAAGACAAACTTATGGACACATTTTTCAAACACCTTAGACAAACAACAGGTAAGAGAAACTGGTCTATAATTACTACAGTCATTGACACTATCTTTCTTATGAATGGGTACAACAGAAGCGCGTTTCCATACTTATATAGTATATAATATTGCTAGGTTTAAACATTATTACATACTAAAGCGAGAGGACATTATTAAACTCTAGCAGAAAGCTTAAGGAATGTATTAGCAATACCATCCGGACCTGTTGCTTTGCGTGTATCTAATGAAAGAAGTATATCTTGAACATCGCTCCGTGTTATTTCAATACTATCTAAACAGTTCGATATTTGACTACATGGGGGCGGCAGAAGGCGTTCTGGGTCTTCAACTGTTGATTGATTTACGAAAAAGTCATTGAATATATTAGCTATGGATGTAGGGTCATCATAAATTGCATTTTCATGGGAGATAGATGGAAAAAATGATGATCTATCTCTTTTCTTGAGATAATATTTAATTAACTGCTACCATTATGTATTATGACACTGCTCATTTATCATGTTATCTACTTTCATAAAGTACATTTCTTTTGCCTTTCTAATTTATGATATTACCTTATCTCTTAAGGTTCTAAACACTTCCCAGTCAGGGGGTAAATTACGTCCGTTAGCAAGTCTGTGTTTACGATTGCGTTTTCTGATAAGTCTGTGTATTGTTGAGTTCATCCTTGGCTTGTCTTCATTTCTAACAGTAATTGGAATAAATTTGTCACATACACTTACAAGAGTATCCGCAAGCTCATAAATTAGCGAGTCAATATCGTCAGAATTTAGAAAATCTTCCCAGTTAACTTCACAGAGGTACGAATTTAAACCTTCAATGTCTAACAAAGATTAATTTTATATCTTCCTTTTAAATTTAAAATTACAAGGTTTGGGATGTTTCATGCTAAGATAGACTGGACAGTGGTCACAACACACGGGGTTTAGAACTCCTGATGAGCTCACACTTGCATAATTAGAAACAAATATCAAATCTATCAATGTCCGAGAGTGCTCGGTTATTCTTGTAGGTTCACTTATAATTTGTCTTAGGCCGCATTTTGCTTGAAGATGATCTAAGCGCTGTTTTTGATAACTAAGATAATCAACGTTAAACTCACCTACAATAACCATATTTAAATCTAGATCTGGTGCATTGATTTTCCTCTTGACATATCAATAAGATCCCAGTAGTGATTACTTTTATCAGCGCGATAGAAAGTTCCAATCAAAGAATGGTTATTTCTGCAAGTAATTTTTACCCAAATTGATTCTAAACCAATTATACAAAGATATTCCATACGTTTTACATAAATGTTTTCACGTACATAAACTGCTACCCCTCTGCCTCGAGTAGGTCTATCCTGTCTAAACGGTTTGTGAAATCCAGGTATCATAATATCATCATCTAGGATATTTGAATGTAACCATGTTTCTGTTATGCAAATAACTTCATAATCCTTAAATTCATGACTCATGATATCAATCTTGTCCCTTAAGCTTCGCACATTTATATGAATTATATTAAACTTTGATGTATCGTTTGGTAAAATGGGCCCAGGGTTTGGATGAACATCCCCACAGCATATCAACAAAATAAGAAACACATGAATACCCTGGATACCCATGGTAGTAAAGAATAATATAAAGAAATATGTATTGAGATCAATCTTTACCCTTGAGGAACTAAGGACTTTACCATGAAACACCCCAATTCTCTGCCAATATAATTCTATTTCAACTCCCATCAAATAAATTCACAAATATAACTGAGGCAGAAAAATGTGGTATCATTGCCAGTTGAATGAATAAATTTACCTGCAAGCTTAAGTATGATGGCTGAGAGGGGCCATTTGATTTCGTGTTAACTTTCCAACACGAAATCGCGAAATCCCGAAAAAATCAAAACGAAATTGCGAAATTGAAAAAAGAAATCGTGAAACAGGGAAACGAAATCGTGAAACAGCGACACGAAATCGAGAAGAACGAAACATGCGCGAAACGAAACCGCGAAGGAGCAAAACGCCCCCAAAACGAAATCGCGAAGGAGCGAAAGAGCGAAAGAGCGAAAGCGTGAAGGAGCGAAGGAGCGAAGGAGCGAAGGAGCGAAGGAGCGGAATAAGGAATTTACAGAAATAGAAAGTATGATAGTATTTATTTTAAAGAACTTTCGGAGTTGATAGGCCTGCAAACAAACCATCTAGTCTATATATTAAAATTGATCGCGAGGAAAGCTTTAAGTATTGTAAATCTGTCATTCGTCATGTCATCAAATTCAATGATATTTACAGATAATATTTCTAAAAAAATGGGTATGGTACCAACTACTTTGACGTCTTGTGAGAATCTACAAAATTGAAGATGGTATTCATTTGTTCGATACCAACTATATGTTACAGGAGTCGGTATAACATCTAAACCATTGTGCATGTTCCTTGATTTGTGAAATAATATATAGTATTGTATTATGATATATTGCCACATTGAAGTCTACTTACAGATAGGATTCAGCTTCATAATCAAAGTTTCAAACTATAATTGCTATTTTTAGAAACATACGTTGAGTAAACGTTTCTTCTTATACATTGCAAAACTCGTCGTGTGGTATTTAAATACACGAAGATGTATCATCATAAACATGCTAACTAAGAAAGAAGACCAAACGCGAGCCAGGAGGCGATATTTGTTGATTGTTTGATTAATAACAGAGACATTTATAGTTCATATGCAAATCAGAAATACTCTCGTTCAAACAAAGTTAAAAGATTTCAATACAAATCGTCGATTTAAATAAGACTATTTAAATTAGTATAACTTGCTTATTGGAAATTGGAACCTTTATAAGAGTAAGGCACAATTTGCCAAACTAGAAATCAAATCACAATGACCACATTATTTTTTAAACGTAATACAATGTGTATATTTGGTATGTAGGTCAGTATTAAATATTTGAGACTGATTAATCGAAATACGATGCCAAACGCGTTTTTTATTAGTTTAATAAAAACAACTATTGTGAATCATAAATGGTATTCCAGATTATGACTATTTTAAAACTATGACAACCAAACTATACATGCGCAAACTTATACGCGCAACTTATAAATGTATCCAGTATGACAGTCATCATAACATTGCGTGCTACAGTTTTCGCTATACGGATAGGCGTGTTTACACTCCATATGCGACAACTTCATCACTTTTGAATCTGTCCGCTTCGAGGTTTTAATTATCGATTACAGGTTAATGAGAGCAAATTGTAATTATATTATTGCATCTTTAAAGGCCTAAAGGGGTGCACAAGGCATAATAAGTCCTGGACTGTCCACATTACTGTCAAGAAGTGTGCTGTACAGTGGCTTTGAGTACTGTACTCAAACTTTTAAAATCTTGGCATATTTACTGTATTATCCTACGTGTTTAATACGCTTTATTTAAGATTGATGTGTATTTTCTGAATATACCATTTATTTCCCACTCCATAAAAAACTATAATGAAGATTACATGAAAATAGCTACAACGTATTAAGTGAATAACATTTTTATGGCGTGTCAATTATCTGATAAATTACTTAACGCCTTAAAGAATTGTATCATGTCAATCTGTCTACATTGAACGGTAACAATCAATATGTAATTAAAATCTTGCTATGTTTATATTCAGACATGATTAGTAAGAGAGCAGCATAATATGTATCCCATTTTTTAATCAATTTATTTCTTTTTTATATGGTCACAGTATTTTCGTATGTATAAATGATGTAAACACAGCATGTCAAATATTATCAAATTGAATAGATTGTGGCTAGATGACCAAAATGTGACAAAATAATCATATTTGCATTGAGAATATGCATTTGATTTATTTAGTTGATAGTTGTTTTGCAGTTTATGATTCAAACCTGCTGGAGAAGGTAATTTGTTTGCCATTTTTAAAATATCAATGTATATGTTAAAATAAAGAGATTCACAATATTGTTCCTTCTTTCTGTGAACCTTAGAATAACTGTTTCTGCATTTAATTTCGATTCGGTGTCCGTTTCACTTTTTAATTCATTCCAGTAGATCCTGCCACAACCTGTTGACAAACCATTCTCTATTAACCACATATATCTATATATATATATATATATATATATATGTTAAAGTGTATTATATAATTTAGGCATATGGCTTTTGAGTACGGATTAGATTAGTCATTAGATCTAGTCAGTAGACTCAGTGTATCTCAGTTTATATGGAAGCTCTTGTTGGCAACATTAGTACTTTGACGTATTCCAAAGTTACTCCAACTTACTCTTACTTCTCTAACAAATATAAACAATAACAAGTTACCTATTATCCGTCGTTCATATTACCAGTTCGATTTGCTTTTGTATCGATCTTACATTGTCGATGAACGTTACATTTATCATAAAACATGCAGATTCTATAATATATAACTGCTTTTTATACCGGTACATTATAATATAAGTTTCATAACTCTCAGACACATGGTCATGTTATGTTTAATAAACAATTATAGGACATCGGATTATTTGCTCAAACAGCACGGTCTTACTTTCTATGAACAGGGAACTGTAATTTTCGCCCCTTCACAATTTCGCTTCTTCGCGATTTCACCTCTTCGCGATTTCCCTTCTTCGTGATTTCGCTCCTTCGCGGTTTTGCACTTTCGCTCTTTAGCTCTTTCGCTCTTTCGCTTTTCTCGATTTCACTCATTCGCGATTTCGTTTTGCGGACGTTTCGCTCCTTCGCGATTTCGTTTGGGGGGCGTTTCGCTCCTTCGCGATTTCGTTTCACGCATGTTTCGCCGTTTCCCGATTTCGTTTGCTGTTTCTACTAATTCTGCTAATTCAATAACTCTCTTTTCCAAAGAATCTCCTTAATTTCATGTAGCACTTCCAGCATAGATGTAAGCTTATGTCAAGTGTCAAATTGATTTGTTGCATAATTACTTAAGCTAGGGCCATGCCTACATTTTCTAACAATGCTGGAGAAGTTAAGGCCTCAATGATTTGTGGTACAATTTACTCATTTGCCATATTTGATTCTTCAACAATGAAAACAGAACTATCCGACAATGATCTGGTTCTCTTGGATAAATAGAATGATATATCCACTTGGGGAGAAATGGGGGAACTACGTTAGCGTTTAGAGTTGCCGGCCAGGGTGTCAGTCATTTGTTTACAAGTATATAATGGAATAATGAAGAATATCAAGTATCAAGTTAGAGCATGGTGTCTTGAGTTAATTCTTCACTGGTGGAGGTTTACTTACATGTATTGAATGAATCCATTCACACACATCCTCATGTTGAATATGGAGTCCATTGGAGTTTGAACGGTCACTTTCACAAATCCACGAACTTGTGTCTGAATATACGCCATCCAACATAAATCTTCTCATTATTATGTCAAATAATAGTTCATTATCAATCCTACATTATTATTTGTAGTTGAAATTGCCTTTATAAGGTGATTTTAATCACATTGTTATCACACTGGTGAGAGCTCCTGAAAACACGTCTACTCTCGACCCCGGTGCGACATTATGTATAATATGCGAGTTGTAATATCTATTGTTGCATATGCTATTTTGCATCCCGTCTTTTGCATAAATAAATTATATTATAATATATACATTATTTCAGGTTACTGCAGCAACGAAAATGTACAACTGTCTATGGGAAAGAATGTAACGTCGTACTGGACATCGCTCGGACTCTGTGTGACGATACAGGGGTTTCAGTGAGACGACAATGCAGCCTCCATCCTCTAACACTCAAAGAAAGTAAGTTTATATCACTTTCTTCTCATTTTTATGTCGTTCTATATGACTTCTGAATATCAATTTTTTTTATATCGTGGTTGAAAATATATAAAACATTGGAACCATGGTTTGATGCTTGTCGTTGTTGAAATTCACTTGAAAAATCCCAATTGACCTCACATTACTTACTTTATTTACATGCGTTTATTCTTCCTTTAGGAATACCAAGTTAACATAGAAAACCCCCATCGACGGAAGCGACTATATCCTTTCGGAAAAGGAACACAGCAGATCATTTGTCAATGTAATGAGTGTTTAATTGTGTATTCTCCACATAAATAAAACAATCACTTGACATTGTTTGTTGTTTTTATGGAAGTCTGTGAACCAGTTTTATGATGAGCATGATACCCGACATCCTCGATAATCCAGCGCTATTGTTCCGATAAATCTACACACAAGCGCTGGAAAACAGTAAGGGTATTTATCCCTAACTTAGTTACCTCCTCTTGGGTCAATGTTATCCAATCAGAAACACTATCTGCGTAAACATCTCGACCAATCAAAACGCATCACTATCGTTGTTTATAGAAACACACATGGCGGCGGCCGACTCACTCGATTACGATAAAGTTTGTAACAAATTCAGCGTAGAAAACCTGACAGAAACTCAAAAGAAAGTTTTAAGAAGTCTGTACGAGAAAAAGGGTGTATTCATGTCCATCAAAACGGGTGGAGGTAAATGATTAAAATCCCTGTGCTACCAGGCGTTCCCAATCATCTGCGAAAGCCAAGATCCTGACACGAGAGTGCTTGTTATTTCACCCTTGATTTCAAGTGATCTCATTGGTTGTTAGAAAGCAAGCGTTTCGCTGAGTCATTGCGAAGGGAGGTAACTAGGTTAGGGATAAATACCCTTACTGTTTTCCAGCGCTTGTGTGTAGATTTATCGGAACAATAGCGCTGGATTATCGAGGATGGATACCCGAAAGGAACCAGACAACCGTACATTTATCTGGATATAAATTTAAATGTACTCCAGGGGACCACAAAACAACCATATGATTGGACGAAAGCATTTGACTGTGCTCGAATGAGATGTTATAAGGCTTAGATGAAGTTCTATAATCAAACAACGCATTCAGACGCAAGCATAACTTTTAGGATTTAAATTATTGATTTACATAGAAAGATAAATTTAATATAACATAAGTCAGTGTGGTTTTTTTTTTACCTTGTTTACGTTTTGACAATATTCCTATTTTCAAAATTTAGTGTTGATTACGACAATAAGCAGAGATGAATTGACATGTTCGCACTCATTGTTCCACCCACAGAGTCAGTTGACACGGCACTGCACATGATGCACGCTTTTCACAGGCTACCCAGGAACTCTGTAACTGTTTGGCAGCTGAAACTCCTTGCAACATCATTTACTTCTCGAAGTTATCCGTCATTTTCATATGTGACTGAAAATGGGAGGAATTGAATGAAATAAAACATAATTTGTTTCACGTTCTAAATGCTGCTTTAAAGGAATCTTTCCGTAAATTTTGAATCTAGTTGTTGTTATTTACAAGTTGCAAGTATGAAACTGTTAGAATAGAGACTTGGTTGAAGGAATTACCGAGTTTTAAATGTTTTTTTCTAAACAGGCCAATGAACATTTAGGGTCTATTTTACATATGCAACATACTGAATTAATATAATGCAATATTTTAAAACATATGGAACATATATACACATATATTTAGATCGTTTTCATTTGGTAGTCAATATTGTAGAAATTTAGATTTTGATATCTTGTTCATCGTGTCCCAAAGCAGAAATATTTTCTTGCTGTTCACAGTTTTTCAGAAATTTGGTATTTAATCAAATTTCATTAGTAAATCACTCTGTAATTTCCTGCGATAAAACCTCAGCTGATGTCACCTGCTGCACAAATGTTGATAATTTTAGGATTTTTATTATATGCCTTGTTCCTTAAAATATATCCCTCGTTATGTTCATCATACAGCTGCAAGAACTCCCACGTCTGTGGAGACATCCATGATCACATCCAACACAGTGACAGTGAGCTGGGTCCCTGAATCTCCCCGACCTGGAAACACCAGCTATGTGGTGGAGGTTCTTGAACGTAATGAAGACAATGAGGAGTTCTCCGTGATGAAGAGTGTGACTGTTAAAGGTGAATATAAGAATTAATAATTCATTGAAAAATATCGATTATTAAAATAAGTTTAACGATAATCATTGTGTCCTTTATCGCGGATCCGCATAATCTATTTGAATATTGTTGACATTGAAATATAAAACATATATATTTATTAACTTATATTAGTAACTTAAAGTATGATAATGATACAGCCTTACATATAGAAATCACTATATAATTGAACATCAATGTATAATTTTATAATTATTCGATGTGTAAAACTGATTTTTTCCCAGGTTATAGCATCAACACTCTGGCAGTACAAGGACTGTCCAGCTACTGGAAATACAAATTCAAAGTCAACTACCAGTCTGAGGTACCGCCAGCATCTAGGTTTTTCTATACAGGCGTGATCACAACTGAAGAATCAGGTAACATAAATTATATCATAAACTGTATATACATTTTGATATTTTACAACTAAATCTAGAACTTACAATCAAGTGTAATGTAATTTTCTAGCATATGAATTAAAACTTAACTTGTTAACTAGAATGATAGCTTGATCATGAGTACTCATTGTTCGCGTGAAATAGTAAGATTTTCAAGTATGCTTGCATGATAAAATAATCTAAGATCGAATATAATATACTGTATATTACAATCCATCTGAATTGATAGATATTCTTCGTGAATACTTGTCGACAAAGGTGTAGTTAATGATGACGATGTTGATGATGTTGAGGATGATGATGATGATGGTATTGATGGTGATGATGGTGATGATGACGATGTTGATGATGGTGAGGATGATGATGATGGTGATATTGATGGTGATGATGACGATGTTGATGATGGTGAGGATGATGTTGATGATGATGAGGATGATATTGATGATGATGACGATGTTGATGATGGTGAGGATGATGTTGATGATGATGATGATTATGGTGAGGATGATGTTGATGATGATGACGATGTTGATGATGGTGAGGATGATGTTCATGATGATGTTGATTATATTTATGCTTAACGTTTATATTCAGATTTGCAAGGGAGATATTAAATCATTTTCATTTAAGCTCCAAAGGAAGTTGTTTCCCTGGAGGCAAAAGCAATAATAGATGTCTATGACAAAGTCAGATTGTCCTGGCAATGTCCTCCCCAGAAAGATGGAAGAAACGGTGTTATACAGACTGCAACTGTCAGATACGAGTCGGAGGTAAATCAAATAGACACGTTAATCTGCTTTTGTTTTATCATTATCTTATACGTGCAAGTAAAATGTGAATGTAAGACATTAATTGTTGATACTAAGTTTAAGCAAATGTATAGGGTAAATGACGACCCCGTGGCTATGGTTGAGAAGGTATGATTAAAGAGTGAGAATAAATATGTTTACAGCTAGATACGTTTATTCAATCTGTCTTATGTGTAATTTATTTATGACGTAATTTGAATGATTCACTATCTTAAAATGAAAGCATAGGGACGCCATGTCTTGACATCGTCATTTAAAAGAAGTACAAATGCCCTTTCCTCAAACATTAATTGATTATGTCCATGGCGAAATGATCACTCAGATGGAGGCACGTGGTCCTGTTCATAGCTCAGTTGACCGCTATCAGTGAAGTTCAGCAACAATGGGTGGGTTACCCGCTACATTGCTGGATAACCTGAGAGTTGAAGGGTTATTCCCTGCCCCACACTGAGACATAAGACTTATGGTGTCACCCTGGAGAAGTTACTTTGTTCGAAGTGTGCCTCTGTCCACCCAGCAGTAAATGGGTACCTGGTAGGATACGATGGTAGTCTGAATTTGAACCTTGAGCTCCTGACAGGCGAACGGTTGTATTCTCCTTAGGGAGTGTTCTTTACTCGTTGACCAGGGGTAATTAAGACCAGCGCTTGCAATGTGCATGGATATATGCGCTTTATAAATGGACTATTATTATTATTATTATTATTATTATTATTTGTATTATTTGTATTATTATTATCTCTTAGGAGTAAACTTATTATTATTATTATTATTATCTCTTAGGAGTAAAGCCATTGTTACAAACCTCCAAATCATAACGTGACAGTTCTCTATTACCCTAAATTATTTGTCGTATTTATTTGTGTAAATAAGTTGGACTAACAATTATGCATACACTAACTTTGCACCTACGACCCCTCACAAAGGATGAAGTAAACTTAATGCTAAGTTCTGTTAATAAGGTTGTTTTATGTGATTAAGAGTAATATACTATATTCTTAAATTGAATGTAATAAATCATGTATCAGTCTTTTGAATGGCGATTATGTTTATCGGTGACGTCATTAGAGCAGAGCTGTAACGTCACTTAGTATCACATTGACATAATAAATAGTCTAAACAAAAAACTTTTTTCTCTTGAGAAATACCATCTTTATGTCTTCTCAATAGATAGAACAGTTTATATTTCACTTGTATATGTGCCATTCTTGACACCCCTACATGAACCTTTTTACCTCCCTCGATGAGATACACATGGTATTTGTCAAGGGAAATCAGATACCCTCTATACCTCTAAAACATCTGTGACCGTTATAGATTGTGTTTGAAAGGATCAACGTGAAGGAGTTGTTCCAAAGACTGGTGAAAGGACCATTGATGCTATTCAATCCTGTTCCCTGAATGATTATGAACTGGACATAACAGCAGAGGTTTACTATACATTTACGGTAAGCATAAACTAGATACTAAACATGTTTTAAAACTTTGTAAACGTGTCATCCGACCTGACTTACAATGTACTTACTTATTGCAGATTTAGTCTTATATACTTCTTCAACCAAACAAATAGCTATAAACGTATTTATGTGAGAGTTTCTTTTAAATTTATGTTTTGGTCGTTGACGTTAAACCAAGTCAATCATTGTCATTTTAAAATATTTAAACTGTTGAAATGTTGTAAGATAAATATATATGAATGAAGTATTACGTTTGTTATATCTTTTCAACCTCAACGTAACCAGCACAGTCAATGCATCAATATCCACAAAACAAAAAATCCTCTGACTTAAAATGGTAAAATAAGGCATCACTGTTTAATGGGCGATAGGCTGCTGTCGTGGCTTACTTGATTTTAATACTGCCTTCTAATTATTCCAGGTATTCATAAGTAACAGTTTTCCAGGAGTCCCTCGCGTCGTCAATAGATATATGCAAGCAGGACGTAAGTACACACGTATAGTGTTACAGTGCTGACATATCAAGAGGTCTGAGTTCGAATCCTTCGGTTGGCTCAGCAACTTGAGAGAACTTTAGTAAACAAGACTTTCTTGATTTCAACTCATTCATTGTGTGGAACCGCTTTCCTACTGCTGAAAGAATAAGCATAAACTGTGTAACGTCGTGTTTGATCACAATCAATAAGTTCTATCAATAATATCTTGCTTTCTTATGTATTTCATTTCTGATTCCCTTTGACAGACTTTTATACATGCAGAAAGGTTTGGGTGCAATGCTACATTGAAATTCACTGTACCATTGTCCATTTCCTTAGTTTTTACTATAATACTTATAATAGTCATACTGCCATATTATTATACATGCTTTTTCTGACCATATAACTGACCATTGTGATTAAAGTTAGTAATATAAATATAGTAGTCTTGAAAGGTGCATCCATTGTTTTGTTAGAAATCACATATGCCAAACCTTATAAATGGTGTTTTTTATCGGGAAATAATGACGGTTGCCGGAAATTGACATTTTGATGATGGTCAACTCAGTATAATGACGATACAATGGTCAGTAGTGATTTCTGATCGAAAACCGGGCAATATACAGCGATTGACGCGCATCAATTAGTCAAACGTAATGATGGAAATTTATTTACATCATACTGAGAGACAAATGTGAGTTGATAATGTACCATAGGTCATCTAACTACTGGCCATGTAATCGAACGTGTAGTTTCGGTTTCTGCCAAGTATAATGATGTTTCTAGATTTTAATTAGAAACTAGTAATTGTAATATGTATGGCGATTGGAGATGAATTTGCCATGTATTAAAACCGAATAAAAGAATTATGAAACACAATGGATGCATGTTTAATCAATAATGTTAAACCTTTATGATAAGGCATATTCAAGAAGTGTGTTTATATTATGATTTTGTCTGTTAAAGGGACAGTAGCACGTTTTTTGCAAAATTTATTTTTTCAAATTTCCTATTTATAATGGTAGTTTGTGCCTTTTAAAATTACTTTAGAGGGTAAAACATCTTATTTCACAAACCAATTATCCGTAGTAGTAATAACAATTTTGCGTATAAAGCAAAAATTGCATGGCGGTCATTTTATCGTGAACACATTTTATTGTTTCGAATGACAAAAACCTTTCCCCATGGTTTTACTGAGCCATGGACACTCATTTTTAGCTTGATTTTCCTTAGAGAGACGGCTGTTTTACGATTGGTGAAATTATGTTTTGAGCGAAAAAAACGTGCTACTGCCCTTTTAACGATATCAATTTTAATTCGATGTTTATGGTATTTGCATTTGTCAGAGGATGATGAAAGAAGATATTTTTTCTCAACCTAACATAGATTGATCGATTAAAAGATATTACTAATAATGACAATTTGAGATCATGCTTTCTGTCCACATTGCAATATGTGTCCATGTGTAAAAAAAAAGAGTAATTCTGGCGTATCTTGTTTATGTCCGTCATATTTTAGAATTTACAATTCATTATCACATAGTAATTATGTTTCATTTATAGCGGCTGTGATACGAACCGGAGGTGTAAGCAAGCAACAGAAAGCAGTCTCAGATAAGGAGAACACTGTTCCCTTGGCTATTTGTCCAGAATGTTTACTAAGCAGGCGAAACGGTTTGGTAGAGATTAGCGGAGTCCTCGTGTGCAAAAACAAGTGTCCGACTGATAGTAAGTTATATCTATGAATAAATTAATAAATAGATTTGTAAAACATATAATTGTACACATTGAAAACAAAACACGCATGTACGGAAATATAGAAACGCAAGGTAAACAATTATATTTTTCATCGACTTAATTATTTTTTTCTAACAATGAATTCGTTTGTAGAACTTTAATTCATTTGTCTTAAATTGAGTCTAAATGATAAATTTTGTTGAACTTAATTATGGTGGATAGTAATTGATTGTTATATTTGAACATATGTGAGCTGGTTTTTAATAAAGCAAAGATAACCATTTACAAATTGTCCATGTGTATGGTTTCAACAAAATATAAGTTGATTTAATTAATTATCTACACATTTTTATTTACATAAATTATAATCTCATATGGTATCTGTTAGTTCAAATCAATTGTTAAATTTTCAAATATATATTTAATTTATATTTGTATAAGGTAAGGTAAATGATAATCATTTTGCAGGACGGAAACGGGAGTTGAAAATGAAGGAATATTATGAAGGAATAGATAACTGGCAAAAAGCAAGCAAGGGTGGTTTCAGCACTCACTACAGAGCCTCTCCACCTTCCTGGTTAGACAGACTAACTTCAACAGGTAAATGTTTGAAGTATGAGAACAATCCTATTGTAGAGTTGTTGTGTTGTATCGAATGTTTTAAGAAACACATTATACCTGACATACGTTTATCTCTTCTGGTTTGTTTGTGTTGTATTGGATGTTAAAAAAGATATATAATCTCTCACTTGTATACATGGATGTTTCAAATTAAAATTTGTAAAATAATGTATTTATATTTCTATAACTGAACTATGTTTATTTCATTGATTGTCATGGGTGAACATGTATATAATTACGAGTTACGAGATGAAGTAAACTTCGTGTTTTACTTATTCCTTTAACAACTTGATTTTTAAAATATTGTAAGCATCAAAGGTAAGTGTGCAAATAAAATAGATGTTATGTGTTTACATAGTTGATAGTTAACTAGCTTGTTACGATGAGTTGAACCTTTACTGCCGAGAATGAAAATGCCAGATTCATGGCAGATGGTACCCAAATACAGGCAGAGAGAGAGAGAGAGAGAGAGAGAGAGAGAGAGAGAGAGAGAGAGAGAGAGAGAGAGAGAGAGAGAGAGAGAGAGAGAGAGAGAGAGAGAGAGAGAGAGAGAGAGAGAGAGAGAGAGAGAGAGAGAGAGATATATATATATATATATATTCCGTATTGACGTGTGTTTAACATAGTTGATATCCTGTTTAATATATGTGTCTTCAACAAGTACATATTTAAGCATATGAATTAACCAATGTTATGTATTTCAGACCCATACAACGCTGTTTATGAAATAGGAAGCAATTCCGCCTGTGATGCATCAGATGAAAATGGCTTCTGTAACGGGCCATTACCAGAGGGCTCCACGTTTGTGTAAGAGGAACTCATTTCTTATATTTATAATTTTCACATTGATCTATTGAAGATTTATATGTATAAACCTATCTCAGGATATCTCTGTACATTGTGAGTAACGGTAACTGCATTTCATGTTATAACCTTCGAGTAGCTTTCGCCACGAAGTTTAAGGTTTAACTCCGGCTGAAGGTATAAGATTTGTAAATTTGACATTGCGTGAATTGAACCCGCAATCCCCCAATTAGTAACCAAAGAGTAGACCACTTGACCACAGAGGATTGGTGAACACGAGAAGATTGTAAATCTATTCAGCTCCATTCACAATATTGAGATAGTTTATGTCCGCCTCAAACTTATATCACGAGAGCTTGAACATTTACATGATTACTTTCATCTTGCTATTAAAACGCATAGCGAGAGAGAAAACCCTCGGATGGGGTTTTAGTTTTCATTCTCAGCCACCCGCTACCTCATGACGTTCAGACTGAATAAGAAGTTCGTAATATCAGAAGGAATCTCGCATCTACCATACAAAATAGTTCTATAAGTTACTTAATAAGAATATTTCATGACGTGCTTCATTGACTATAACTGATTTCACAAAAGCAAGTTGTATAAATGCTGACTCTTGCTCTTTATACTTAAGAATAGATTTCATAATGTGTTTGTTCACTGGCTTATAAACAGGTTGAAAAGTGAAAGTTGAACTGTTGTAAAAAATACCGGAGCTTGTGGACGTCATTTATACAAAAGTTTAACTTTAATCTCGTTCGTTAACTCTCATTTGAACCATAACCGTCATTTTAACCTAACCCTAAATGAGGAAAAATTAGTGTTTTTTTATAAACATGAATAATTATGCAAATATATAACTGAATTGCCTTCTTCACGTCGAAAATACATACAAACGCGCAGTTTAAATGTTTTATCCGTGTTATGATCCCGTCTGTTACTCTCATTTCAACCCTTTCCCTTATTTAACCTTACCCTTTCCATCAATGATGCAAAATTAGTGTTTTTTTAAAAACATGAATAATTATGCAAAAGTATAAACTAACACAGTTTTAAAGTAATACACTTGCTATAGACTTCTCTTAATATTACGTCATGAATATTCATGAGCTATCAAAACGAGTATAAGCCCGCATGGAAGTGACTGATCGCGATTTTCTGTCGCCAAAAGAGTTTGCTTTATACCACTTTCAAACATTGTCACTAGTGACTGACGGAAATAAAAGCTAAAACAACATCTCAAATGTTTATTTGACTCAAAATACGTGTGGTGTAAATTCAGTATTTTAACGGATGACAACGTTTGCCGAAGTAAACTTGCGCTCATTATATGAAACATGAAATCAAGAGAGTTTTTTTCTTTCCAATTGCTGTTTCAGACTTAAATCTAGATTCAACTTACTAAATACGATTGTGATATTGATGTAAGCCCTATCGGATCTTGATGATAAATGCATTGTGAGCTTATTTATTTTCCCGACTTCTTCGATGTAGCTAGCCATGCAGATACTCGACATGAACAATCAACAGGAACAATCGCATGCCGTGTCTCGCCAACCAGTGATGTTGACAAAAACATGTTTCTGTTACCATGCCGATTTCTGTGAAAACTTATAGGCCTTAAAATAAAAATAATATTATAATTTCGTAAATGTGCTGACTTAAAATTAGCCGGCGAAATTGATTCAAGCAGACCTATTATATACATTATATAGTAGAAGTACTTGACTTGTACTTTCATGCTGGCAGAAGTGAATATTTTTGAATAAATCAATTATAAGGTAAGTAGTTATACATTTTATATAATTTTTATATAAAGCATGTGCATGATTTTTTTTAAAACTGTAAATTCTACAGAAAATCAAGAAAATAAATAACTAAAATTAATTGTCTATAAAATATTATCTGAGTTTATTATGCATTAAATATTAGAGTTTTAATTATATCTCAAGTTAATAACAATGTTACATGATACATTGTAATATGTGCCGTATTTATAGTTTGTTTAACATGGTACATTTGTAATATATGATTTTCATATAAGATGATTTTGAAAAACATGACTAAGTCACAATCAAAACCAAATATCATCTGGATTGAAATATTCCTATATATTACTGTATCACTATATGTACACAAATGAATTGAAGTTTACTTGTAATAAATTTTTTTGATTGTGCTGATGTCAGTTAATATATTTACACATCATTATTCAGGTCTTGTAAAAATATAATGAATCAAAGATTTGAGGCATATTATATAATTGGTCTAAATTATTAATGATTTATTTTGTAAATTTGTAATGCTGAATAGATTTGGCATAAATGAGATGGAAAGTTTCATTAATAGAAAGTGTGACCATAAATTATCGAATTTTCATGTTCTTAACATTGAAGCTGTAGACATATATAAACAATTTATGCCTTAGAAACGTACAGAAAGGTCAAGTAAATTTTAGATAAAGAACGTTTCAACTAAAATATGTACAAAAATAATGAAATATTTACATGTCAAGTTAAAATTAATTTAGATGAAATTTAGTTACATGAAGAAGGCTATACAAGCTTAATTAATATTTGCTGCAGTTATATTATATCTAAAGGAATCGGACCATTTTGAAAATATGCTACCCTTCAGAGATAAAATATAATAATTAGATTAGACTGTTAATATGTTTACAAAGTGTAGCTTTATTTTGTCAGGTATCAACGTGATCGAGTTTAACCAGACTTTTAAAATATGAAAATGTAGTTAATTTTGATAATTCAATTCTAGTAATGTATACCTCTATATGGTTCTCCCTACTCAATATAAAATCATTACTAAAGCAAAACAGATCAACTTAATTCGATGTATCAACATGATCAATCCATGTAAATTTCTGAGTCAGGTCCAAAACATGATTAAGATGTATATGAATTATATCCATAAAAGTCTAAATTGATATTAGGCTTTCAGGTACAGACATATATTATATAATTTTGTTATTTGAGTGGTGTTTTACTTTAAAAAATCAGAAACCAATTTGCACTTGCACCAATTGTATTTTTCAAGTTACCCCCCAAGTATTTGCGATAACAATAATACAGAATTTTTAAATAATTGTTAAAACTATAAAAACAATCATATATACTTAAACACGCCAAACACTTTAAATTAAAATGTGTTTACAGTTGAAGAATGTTCGTATGTAAATATATTAAATATACAATTATACATGCACATTAGACCTGCATTGGACTATGTACAGGCTACTGAATAAGTTCAATTCTTTTCCCGTTGGTCGGTCTGTATAGCGCGTTCACCCGTAAATAGAAAGATATCAAATTGAGTATTATTATTATTTTGGTGTTTAGATAGATATACGACATAGATAATAAAACTGTTTCTGTAGGAAAGTTGCACAAGTGACGCATTGTGAGATTGAAAGCCTCCCGGAAGTTGATCGAATGTTAGAGATGTTAGAGATTACAAACGGCATAAAAAACCAAAGATATAAATCATTAATATGACTAGATGACTAAAGATTGTTAAAAAAATCCATAAAATATATTTTCAAACTAAAATTGTGTTTCTTATCGTATAATATCACATGAATTGTTTTTAATTTCTAGATATTTGACGAGTACTCATATCTGCGAATCAACGTTCCACGATGCTTTGACTTTTCAGCAAGGCACTCTATGAATGAAAATTTTAATCACCGTTGTCAAATTAAACACGAACTCCTTCAGAAAAAAGTAAGAGTTTTTTGTGCAAAAGTAGAAAACTTTTTGTGAGTTTGCAGTAAAGCTATTCATGAAATATGATATCGGACTCGCACGTCGCATCACGGCATTTCCTTCTGCCATCTTGGAAGATATCTAGGTCACTGCTATGCATAAATATTAAGAGTCGGCTATTATCATGTTTATTACTACGTGTCTTTCTTTGGAACCCTAACCCTAATTTTATCCACTAATGTTGGAAATTGTTTGTTTCTAAAACCTTAGATAATTAAGCAAATATATAATGAATTGACTTCTTCCAATCAAAAATACATACAAATGCAGTTTAAAATGTTATATCCATGGTCAAATCTCGTCTGTTACAACGTTATTCTCATTTCAACCTAACCCTATCCACAAGAGAGAATAAATTGGTGTTTTTCTAAACCTTAATTAATTAAGCAAATATATACCGTAACTGAATTAATATCTTCGCATCCAAAATATATACTAACAGTCTAAAAGTATTATCTTTGCTATAACCACGGTTATTACTACGTTTTTTTCATTTAAACCCAAACCCTAATTTTAATCTAACCCTATCCACTTGAGAGACAAAATTGATGGGTTTTTTTTTTTAAAACTTAGATAATAAAGCAAATAAATAAATGAATATTATTGACTTCTTCACATCAAAAATACGTACACAGTTGAAATTGTTTATCAATGGTATAATCTCTATTTAAACTCTAACTTCATTTGAACCTAATGAGGAAAAATTAGTGTGTTTTTTAAAACAAGAATAAGTATGCAAAAGAGTAACTGAATTGACAGTATTATCTTTGCTATTATCACGGTTATTACTATTTATTTGAAACCTAAACCTTATTTTAACCTAACCCTATCCATTAATGAGGAAAAATCCGTGTGTTTCAAGAAACAACTTTCAGTACACCTCGGTAAAATAATATCATTTATTACGTTGGACTTTATTTATGTGATACCAACAACAGTCTTATGAACCTTTAAATAAACATATCAAACTATTTTGTAAGATACAAATTAAAGCTTTGCGATGTAAGTGATGAAAGATAGCAAAAAGCGCATCTGAGTCTTTATTTCATTGAGATGCCATCACACCCAGTATTCCAAATGTCCTTTTTCATGTTTCAGTGTATATGTGTTTGTTTGCACAACTGCCGGATGTGCTTTAAGCGATCCTGTAACCGTGAAAACAAAAGGTATTGTTTAATGCTCTTTCTATTTGATTGTATTGATACATCTTACTTGGGAATGCCTATTCATTTATGAAAAAATTCGTAGTAAATTAATACTTTATAAAATTGAGACACATTGAACTTTAAAAGTGTAGTCCAATCGAATTATTTAGATCGAATTTTAAAGATTAGTTAATTATGTAATAATCATTACATATAATTGTTTATACCAAGAAATACAGTAAAAAAAACAGCTACAAGATACAAGACGATGGCGTTTGTAATACATAAAACAGAGAAAAATGTGTTTCCATAAACATTATTTTAAATATAACTTCTTACAGTTTCATATATTCCATAGGTTCAGCGTAGAACATATTCTAAATAGTGTTTTAAGTATTTATATGTGACTAGAGGCACGGCTTTCTGAGAATTGAGTATTCACTTAATATTTGTTTATACTACATGTATATATTTCACTATAAGATGTATTTAATGAGTCATATGTCAATGACGTCATCACTTAGATCATTGCAGGTGCCATGTGACTCGCACCAATAATATCATTTCGAATCAAATGTAGCTCACAGCGTGTCATAAACCGAAGACAGACAACGGAATATAGGTAATTATGCAGATATGGTTTTGATGGAATATTTGTTATTTCAGAGCCTAAGTCGAATATCGGATTGATAGCAGGGGCGGTCGGCGGGGTTGTAGCTGTCATCATTATCGTTATCGACGTAATTATGTTACTTAAATTGAGAAAGTAAGTTGGTGTCATTGTGACATAGACGAATATTTTAATGGTATAGGATATTAAATAATAAAATGAAATCAAAAGGGGTTTTTTTAATAAGAAGACAACCGAGTTACGAGTATATTAATAAGTTTATATTCAGCAGTGATAACACCAGTTCTTCATTTATTTGGGAGCATGGTTACAGACAGACATACAAAAATAGTTAATTTAAGTGTATCATGATATGTTACAAGTAAAATATCAATTGTAAAACATAGGATATAACCGCTATACGAATTTTGGTGCAATACTCAGGCCTTACAATTACCAAGGTAAATATGAATGAGAGCTTTCTGTTTAAAGTTACCAATCAATAAGTGTTTCATCTTCCCCACGCATCGGGCGAGATTTGCATTAACAAAAAATCCATATTCACCCTTGCGACAACTAGACAAATAAATTGAGACATGAAGAAGCCTGATAATTGAGCTATGGTGTAGGCCAATCAAATGCGCGGCTGCAAAACGCACTTCTGTCGCGATGTTTTACCAACAATTAAGCAGAGGAAAACAAATTCCAAGTCATTTCTGGTTATAAATCAACTATTTTGGGGACCTTTATTTACGGATCGTGTTTATGACTGTTGTTGCACCGTAACTAAGGGATTAATTTAAACACTCCTTATTTAAATAGGGTTCGGGTTCTGGGTTCGTAACAAGGGATTTGATTGGTCAATGGAAGGGACGTAGCTCTGTTTGTCCTACAGGGGGCGCTGACCCGTCGAGTTGTCGCAAGGGTGAAAATGAATTTCTTGTAAATGCATATCTCGCCCGATGCATGCGGAAGATGAGAGTGTTTAAAGGTGCATCCATTGTAGACTAATGGCTTTAATACGCTCAAACCATATGACCTGTTTACAATACAAACAAATTCACTCAGCTTGCATATTCTTCCCCAATCGCCTATCGGGCCGATGCTCGCAGGTTTCACTGCAAAGCATAGCCACATGGCGTTGCAGGCTTCTCCCTGTCATAATACTAGCAGTCGCGATATAAGTTGAATACTCTTGAAAGCGGCGTTAAACCTAAACTCACCTCACCTCACCCAATCGCCTAATATATCATAAATACTAGTTTTCAATTAAAATCGAGTAACATCATTTTGCATGTGCAGAAACCGAAGCTGCACGTTCGATTTATATATACAATAGTTATATGACCTATTCAACATTATTAACCAAAGTTGTTATTTTGTCTGTTTTAAATAAGATTCCTAAACTAGGATTGACGCGTCAATACTTAGGTCTTCAAGACTTCTGCTTGACCTTGAACTCCATGTTGGTATCCTCGGTTATTCATCAGTCAGTTTCTCTGCTTTAAAATAAGCTATCAAACATGTCTCTTTATCTTCACTCGTTTTTGTACAAAACATCTCCAAAGAAACTACCCCTCTGAAAATGGAAAAACTGTGTATCAAACGACCCCTACATGATCTTTCTCACGAATAAGACAAAATGGCTAATATGTTCATACTAGGGTGTACATAGAACATATCGTGCTTTAATTTTCACCTAACTAGATGTAATGATCATTAGGATTGCATACATAAGTAATGCGTAATGTTGTTCTGGATATTCCAGAAAATACTCAAAAATGCTCACTTTCTGACCCCTAGACCATGTTCGAGATGTTAGAGGTTAAACTATAATTTTTTTCATCAAGGTGGACGACAGAAAAGTTGTTCTTCTTGAAATTGTATATGTGTAGGTTTGAGTAAAAGTTCAATAGTATAAAAAGTAAAGCAGTTATGAACCTTTCAACCTTGCTGAAATTGACCATTTTCGAAAAATGACAATCTTCTATGACTTGTCATATGTAAACTATTATAGATAAATGCTTGAACGTCATTGTCCTTAATAAATGACGTTTCGGACTTAAAATGAGCTATTAAACGTGTTTCTGCTATCTTTATTGGTTTACGATCGAAAATCCTCCAACAAATATACCCCTTTAAATGTCTCGAAGTCACAGAATTTAATATTTTTTGGCCAATGGTTAAATTGTGGCAAATCTATCAACTTTTACATGATATAGATGTTCAACAGAAATCTCTGTATCTTTGACATATCTTCATTGTCGACACACCTATGTCCCATTGAACAGGAGGCAAAATTTCGCCTTTTTTAAAATTGACATTTTTTAATTGTGAATTACTAAAATACCACGTCGAAATTTAAAATTTTTGCGAAATCAAGTTAAGGTGCAGTCATTCAGCTTCACAATGAGCTACAATACATAGCTTATGTCTTGCCGTTATTTAGGAGAAGATTTTCAAAGACGCGTACCCTCAAAACCGCGAAAGTGCACAACATTTTAAGTTCTTTTAAAATAGCAAAAATTCTATTCTTACCGCCGAAAAAACATTATACACCTATTTGCGCACATTTTGGTGAAAGTCTTATGAAAATATCTTTAATAGTTTTCGAGCTATTGAGGTTTAATGTTTCAACTTCAAGGGGAGATAACTCAGGACAGAAGTTGAAAATAAAAAATCGGCTGACGTACAGAGCTAGTTTTTGTCACAAACTATATGTCCTGGAAAGTTCATGCACATCGGGTTGGCCGTTACTTCAGAATCGGGCGCAACCTTCATACCGTCAATATACTTTCACCAAAATGGTAGTTTTCGGTAACAGTCAGTACTTCTCGATTAAGTAACACCATTTATAACGTTTGGAATATGTGACCCCCAACAACACAATGGATGGACCTTTAATATTAACCATCTGTCCACTCGATCTTGTGAATAATATTTTCATATGATAGGATAAATTATTTGGATATATGCATGTAAGTGTTACCTTTTAAGTTGGCTGTTAGAGAAGGTGTCTCACAATATATTTAAATGAATATTAAATTGTTGAAAAAATCTCTTCTTCAGACCAAAGAAAAGTGAATTTTCGGGACTTGTTGATGGTTACCATACAAATATTGATCCTCAATTATCACAGGAATGGCGTGTAGGTATATGATTACCATATTCGAATAAAACATTACCTACGTTTCAATAAACATATTGTTATCATTTATCAATTTAGACGATTAATAATTGAAAAATTGCGAAAGGTGATACTTCGTGACTGTATTATAAAAACAGCAAGTCACCAACGCATACACATCGGTAATTAAACATTTATTTGAATTTCTAATGTGCTTGTCTTACACCGTTAATGGTATAAGGCATAACGTAACAAGACTATGCACATCTAGTCTGTAAATTCAGGATTGGCAGAAAGAAAGGTACTTTACCTCATTAATCATCTGAAAATTGTTCCCGAGTCAGTGAATGCTCGTTGATCTTTTGTTTTTATCAATTGTGTAACATAAACATTTCTTCTTCCATTTCTTTCAGGAAATATATCGATCATCCCCGATTCATTCTAGTGTAGTTGCTTCATTAGATATAAACAGACGGAAGAACTGCTTTGTTAATATTTTAGCGTGTAAGTAATTATGTCCATCAACAAATAAGATTAAATATAAGCGAACAAAATATATATCAAAACCTACATATATACTGAATTGACGTGATGTATGCAGTTCCAGTATTTAAATGTCACATACAGTTTTTTAATTTAATTTGAAATGAAATATTACTTTCTCTCGGCTTCTCTATGTTTCGGGATAGTTCTGTCACCATTACAAATTTCAATGGATAATTTACATGATTATATAAATACAGTAGCGAATTTATTTTCTCCACGTCATAACGTTGCAGATGACCACACCCGTGTTAAACTTCTTCGTCGTCGTAAACAGGAAACCCGGTCGGACTACATCAACGCGAACTATATCCATGTATGTCAAGGTTTGCTTTTGAAACAGCATTTCCAATTTTACAAACCCACATTTTGTAATTCCTTAATACAGTGGGTTTTTAATATAGATCTTTGTTTAGACAGTTTGCCTAAAATTGCCAATGCTACCCTCTGTACATTTTGGTTAATATTATTATGTATAATAGTTTCATATTGAGTGAAAAGAATATATACATAAATTGTGTCACAAGCTAAAATCTAGTTTCCATTTTTTCTCGAGCACCAATGTCCTTAGAAAGCAATGTTTTTGTATTTTTTTCAATGTGATATACTATTGTTGTCTGAGTTTCTTACCTGTTTTCCAAAGTGATATAACCTAACAGAATTAAGCATTAGACCTTGAAGCTTAAAAAATAAAATGTATGGAGAGGTGTCTAGGCATTATTGTTTTTGTTTGTTATTGTTTCTTATCAGACATTTTATCATGAATATTTATTCTCCACTTTATATCTTCCAATACTCGTAATGTTCTAATGTTCTATACATTAATGTCAACCATGTTACTGAGATAAATGAAATAATTGAGAACGATAAAGCTGTTAAAGGTCCCATGAAGTTTGGAACACCAGGACCTGAGCTGCTAAGAGTTCTTGTCTATTCAGGGTTATTCAGGTCCTAAAGACTACATAGCGTCTCAAGGACCAATGGCAGCAACTGTGGACGATTTTTGGCAAATGGTTTGGGAACAAAATGTACCTGCCATTGTTCAGCTTACTGAAGTATACGAGAAACACAGGGTATGTACTGAAGTATTCGAGAAACACAGGGTATGAACTGAAGTATACGGGAAACACAGGGTATATACTGAAGTATACGAGAAACACAGGTATGTACTGAAGTATTCGAGAAACACAGGGTATGAACTGAAGTATACGGGAAACACAGGGTATGTACTGAAGTATTCGAAAACACAGGTATGTACTGAAGTATACGAGAACGCAAGCTTTATACTGAAGAATACGAGAAACGTATTTTCAATTACCTCCCTTTTACTTCTACATGCCAATACATCTACATGCCAAAACTCCTACAAAAAGGCAGGGCAGAATTATACAATAACCTATTTTATAATGGAACAGCCCAGGATATGATATTAATGTAATAAAAGTTCTACATGCCAAAACCTCTACAGCTGATTGAAGAAGAGGGTAGAGGATTACTGGAGTAGAGGATTAAAACAGGCCCAGCTTTTTACTCACTGAGGAAGATGACAGAGTATTTGGTGTATATTAATATTTTTTATATATCTTAATATTAATATAAATATTTCGTTATATTTTGCGTACGTCACATACTAAAAGTTTGCTTTAGTCAATAAATGTACAAACAGAATCCACAATTTTTAAGTTAGTCTCATCAGATAAATCAATGTTACCACAGTTTTCAAATTGAGTCCATTAACATGACAGCTCTTTGATCTAATGCGTGAATAGTTTTGGCAGATGAAAAGGTAGTACATAATATCCTCACAATGGTAGTTACATATAGGCAAATAGCAGACCTTTCTAGAAACCTATCAATTGTGTGGTCTATAAGGTCACTGCAGCGTACTCTTAAGCGACAAAGTGTTACTAGATTGATGCAAAGACGTCAGCGCTTGTGTAAGATATGAACATTTTGATTATTATATATGTTATGAAATTTATTTATGAGAATAAACAGTTATACAACGTTCATCCTCCTGTGATATTTATGTCTATTATTTACTCGTATCATAATGTAGAAGTTTTGGTATATTAATCGGACTAGTCCATTCTTACTTGAGGCAATGACCATGTGAAGTAGACCCTGAACTGTCTTGTTTAAGTCTGTGGAAGTTTTGGCATGTGAAGTTTTGGGAGGTTACCGTATTTTCTACGTTAACATTCGAGCCTTTTGGGTTGAGTTATTCTCACGCCCTTTTCATTCCATCTAATCGGCTAACTTCATACCAACATTTTCAAATTAGTTATATCTCATAAGTTTAAAAAATAGTTCATTGGTTATTTCGTTAACTAATTTCTAACTTATGTTGATTTGTGAAATATGAATCATTGTTATATAAGCATTGTTATAATATATAATAATGCTACAATTGTTCTTCATCTATATGACATATATATCTGATGCGTTTAACCTTTTGAGATTTGTTCCTCTAAATATAACAGACTATCAGAATGTAACTTCTCATTACCACAGTTGGTATTTTCGATTGGCTTTTATGAATCCATTTTCATTGAGTGGTTTACCATTTTAACTTCAAATCAGGGGATAGGTGTCTGACCCTTTGGGGAATACTTCAATGGACTCGTCCGAAAATTTTTTACAAATGATTAAGAAAGATAACACTATTCCAAAAATGGCAAAAAGTAACATCTTGCCACTGTATAAATGTCATGTATTGAAATGATTTATTTTTTATTTAAAAACAGACGAAGGTGACGATGAAATGGTAATATCGTAAAATGAATCGGTTTCAGTTTACCCAGTACTGGCCTGGCAGCCTTAATGAAAGAATTATGTATGGAGACATTGCAGTAGAGGTTCTCAATGCATCACTGATCAACACGTTTACACTGAAAACTTTCAAAGTTTCTATGGTAGGTACAATCCGTAATATAGTAATCAATTATTTCAATTTCAGTGTTGACCCAGTTGGAGATCGGAGTTCAATTCGTGTTGAGAGAGCAAGTACAACGGACCAAGGACCTGTACATCGGCCAATACGGATTCTTGCGGAAATATTTAATTTATGACATTTTTATTAATAAACTTCTCATTCTATTTGCACCACAGGGTCTTGTATTGCTGAAAACAAACAGTTCCTAGGTCCAATAATTTGATACGATACACCCTATACTAATAAATAAAGAAAGGGATGCCACGCGAGTTATACCCTCTTCCAAAACAAGTCCACATTTCAAATTGTAACCATACGTTTTACACCTAATACATACAACAGAATTAAAGCAAAGTGATTTCTCTTTCGAATAAAACAAACATCAACAAAATCGTTACATTATTTCTCAAGTTATGACACTTGAAACACAGTTTTTTACTCGTCAAACTGGTCAAAATGGTGTCTCCGAAATACATCGATAAAAATCGAGGAAAAAGTCAATACTTCATTCCTGGCAAAAGCAATCACTCTCAAAAAGAGTTTTCTCCTATCACTTTACATCCCTGATACATTTGACAAACTTAAAGGTACATCCATTGTGTTTCATAAAAAAATGTTTGGCTTTAATACGTTCCAACACACCATATGTGCTGTTTACAATACAAACAAATTCACTAAGCTTGCATATTCATCCCCAATCGCCAAATACTCGATTTTAATTGGAAACTAGAAATTATGACGTAACATCATTATGCATGTGCAGAAACCGAAAGTGCTCGTCCTATTTACACGCACAGTAGTTAAATGACCTATTAAACATTATCAACCTAATTTTTCTAATTCATCTAGTTTAAATAAGATTCAAAACTTACGTTTGACTCATTGGCGCGCGCCACACGCGGTGCATTGTCCGGTTTTCGATCAGAAATCGACACTTTTACCTTCATATCTTCAATATACTAAGTTGAGTATCATCAAAATGGTAGTTTTCGGTAACAGTTGGTACTTCTCGATAAAGTAAGACCATTTATAACGTTTGACATATTTGACCCTCAACAACACAATGGATGTACCTTTAAATGGTCCGTGGTATCTTACCGTAACAACTTTATTACAACCTTATAGTAACTTATAACTTATAGCCACCTCCACCATCTTGGAGGAAATGACCTACATGTCCAACTATATATACGGACTGAATTAACAGCATTCAGCCGATTGATATAAATACAAATTTAGCCAATCAGCTAAGAGCTGTTAATTCAGTGCGTTGGAAATGTAGGTCACCATAAGTCACTTCCTCCTTCCTTCCTTTCTTTATTTATTAGTATAGGGTGCATCGTATCGAAGTATTGGACCTAGGAACTGTTTGTTTTCACCAATACAAGCCCTTGCGATTTGCACAACAGTTAATTATCTCATTTCCATTGAAATTATTATAAGAAATTTAATTTTTGTTCTGACATCACTGGTCAAAGTTGTGAAGCGATAGTTTCCGGCTGTCATCAGATCTACAATAGCGCATGCTCAGACTCGTATTCGCCCAGTTAGTCTCGTATTGGCCCTTTTTTACTTATTGGTCCATATGCTGACTTATATGGTCTTGGCAGTAAATAAACGATAATATGACATACGACTGATATATGATTAATACATAGAGACACAGAAATATGGAGTGGAGTGAGAACGTGACAGTTTCACTCGTGGCGCACTAGTCTATTTATTATATGACTTTAATCTGCATCAAACAATTAAAAAGTGACATTGAAAGATTAGAGCAGTCTTGATTGTCATAATCCTAACAACTCCCCGCTACAATTCACGGTAAATATGCAGTGAGAAAATAATTCGACTGAAATTAGTCAATATCAAACAGGACAAGTTTTTTACAAAATAAATCTGTTTTTAAATTTAAGACCAATAATAGTTTACTGTACCATCTAGTCAAGTGAAGAGGCCTAAGACATTGAAGAACGCAAGTTTTGTCGTTATTTCAAACGCGAGTGGCGTTCATTATTGCCTGTCACATACCTCTCGCCTCATCAAGTTTTTCACGAGTAGAAGTACACTATGTAACAATTTTTTGTAATATCGAATATGCTATTAACACCACAAAAGGTCACTGCAGTGAAAATATGACTTTCTACTGCTAATTTGCAAATAAGGATTATATTTTCATTATATAATCACATATTTCATTACTAGTTATATCATAAATTGTTGACGTTTGACCTTTCTTGTTGAATATCATGTATATCTCATCGAGAAACGCATAGTTTCACCATTGGCGTAGCCACGAGCGTAATATATTATTTCTACTTCACGAGATGAGATATACATGGTATATGCGAGAAATGTGAAATGTTCATTAGATTTAACCATTTGTATATAAATGACGTTACTACAATGAAAGGAGCATCCATGCTCCCCTTGCTTTATTAAGGCCATCTTCTGATGTCATCCTATTGTTACGATGACGTCATACGATCGATAGTGTTCTTTCACGCAGGAATATATAAATCATGTTATTTCACTCAGTGAAATGCGGATTTTATTTTAACCGAAAATTGCCGTATTTCACCACTGAAAATATAATAAAATGTTATACTAAACAGTTCTTAACGAATACAGGGATCGAGTCAATTGCGAACACCATCCAATATCAACCTCAATCTGTTTTGGGTGGCAGTTGATTTCAATTTAAATGGTTCAAACTAGATGCAATGCCAGTGCAAAAGAGGTAACCTTGAGCAAATGTTTACCGTGCAGGGATGCAAAGAGTTCACGTCATCATGTTCAACTCATCTGTATAACCATATTGCCAATAATATATCTTTAAAAATTATATATATATCAATGTTCATTCACTTTTTATGTCTTTGCTCAATAATGCAAATGATAGATTGTATTTGGGTTTCTGTATGGTTTCCTTGGCTTTGGCCTTCATGTAAGTACGAACTGTCCTACACAGCCAGCCTGGTGGGACAGTGTGTGTGATTCAGCAAAACGTGAGAAGTTCGCTGCGTTAGACAAATACAGACATTCAGATACAACAATCAATTTGACAGTATATAAACATTGCAAGTCAATCTTTAAGAAATTGGGCACTAATAGGAAAATACTTTTCCAGGGAAATGTAAAACTAAAATTTAGTAAGTAATCTGATACAGATGGACTTTGGAGTGAAATGAAGAAAATCAAGCAAGGGAAAACGAGAAACACAATTAAACCGTGTGAATGGTTCAGTTATTTCAAAAATCTATTTACTGAAAATACAGACTTTCTCAGAAGCCACGACTCAGAGCTATGTGAAGATTGTAAAACTGGTAAACCCTACCAACTCAACGCTGCCATAACATATGATGAAGGCAGAAGGCAATAAATAATCTAAAACACAAGAAAGCGCCAGGTTGCGATGGGCTACCAGCAGAACTCTTTCAGCATTCTATGGACATTATAGTTCCTATATGTTTTAAACTGTTCAACTAAATCATGACGTCACGAGTATACCCCGAGTCATGGTGTCGAGCCATTATATGTCCGCTTCACAAGAATGGTTCGAGAGATGACGTAAATAATTACAGAGGAATATCTCTCCTTCCAGTTCTTGGCAAAATTTTAACAAAACTACTGATCGAAAGACTTCAAACTTGGGCAGATGTAAACAACGTGCTTCGTGAAAATCAAATTGGATTTCGTAAATGTCGCTCAACTATAGACAGCATGTTCGCGTTACAAAGAAAATATACAAGTAATGCTGCCGTTTTAGGAGAAAGTGGTCGTCAACTTATCCACATTAATACCATCTTTAAAAATGTCAAATATTGGACTAAACTGTTATCAATGGACCTTAATCGCATCCCTAAAACAAACTTACCTGATGCTGCATGGATTGGATGAAGCAGGACGTACTACGTGGACAACTCACATCAAACGGATTCTATTTCAATATGGCTTTGGATATACATGGGTAATTCAGGATGTTGGGGACATTTGAGACAGCGTTTACAGGATTGTGGATCACAGCAGTGGCATACTAACATTCTTCAGAAACACAAAAATAAGAACCTACTCTACTTTTAAAACAACTTTAACAATGGAACTCTATTTAAACTGTAAATATGATAATATCTTTAAACAGGCTTTCATCAGATTTCGTTGTAGCAGTCATAAACTTCGTATAGAAACAGGAAGACATCATAATGAAGATGAAGAAGAAAGAAAATGTTTTTAATGTGCAAAATCAGGATTAATGCATTTAGAAAATGAATATTCACATTTGAGGATTAAGTATTTAGATAGTTATCGTTATGAAAATCCATCACATATAAAGTTTGATAATCTTATGTCAACACAAAGTAAATCTACATTAAGTCAATTATCAAAGTTTATATTTTTTGCTTTAAAATACAGAATGTCACTTATGTTTGATATATTCATCAGGTGAACTATGAATGTTTCTGTATACTGTAAATGATATGTTCTTTGGGCCTGAGGCCTTTAAACTTCATGAATAAACACATTTGAACTGTACTACATGCAGTAAGGTTAAGGCGTTTTGCAGTACCACCCATGGTTCGTTAATTACAGGAGATGCTCGCAATGCAAAGCCACAATGCTGTTGTAAGCCTTCTACTACAATAATACTAGCAGCTGTGATATAAGTGAAATACTCGTCACATTACAATATGTAGGGACTATTTGGGAAAAAAACATTAACTTCTATAGCCGAAAATTTCCTGGTTTTTCACAATTTTCCACTGGACTAATTATTCATGTATCTTATTCCAGGGATCGGAAACAAGAACTGTGAAACATTTCTTCCTACAGGATTGGCATTATAACAATCCCACTCCTCTTGAGATCATTGATTTCGCAAAACATGTCCGAACTGAATTGGAAACAAATAATTCGGGACCAATGGTTGTTCATTCCAGGTATGTTATTCATGAAATGTACTGATATCATACATAACGTTAAGACTTAAATCAATACATCACATTTGAAAGTAATCAGTATTGGAATTAACAATATAGTTATGATCACACACAAAATCCAACAAACCAACATATGAATGGAAAGATTGCATTTTTCCATAGGTTACCTCGATTGCCGCCTTTATTCGAAGATATTGACTGTGTTAACAGTTTAAAATCATTCATGTACAATACACATATCGTACATTGCTGAGTAATAAATACATAGAAATAATTTTGTTAGGATTAGAACGGGTATTTTAGAGTTGCAGGTAAATTAAGGGCGGTTGGTAGTTATTGTCTATCAACAACGAATATGACCTACATGTAATACAGGAATCGAAGATGAGTTCCATTTATATTGAAATGTGAATGTGTGACAATTTAAGAACCCATTATATACCACATTTGTATCATGATAATCCACCAATCTCAAAATTCAATCAATTAATGTCCTCTGCGTCTGTAACGTTATTGAACAATTTATGCCAATAGTTTTGTCTTAGTTTTGAATTAAGACAAAATCATCTTAATTGATGTGTCTAATCATATTCTATACGTTAATCATTATATTATTATATATGTATAAGGTATGTATTTACTACTCTATATATGTATCCTTGTATATTGGCCGATGGCCTTTATGCGAATAAAAGACTTGACTAACATCTGAATGAAAAAATTGCATTTTTCAATAGGTTAACTCACTTGTAGGAATATTTATTTGTAATGACAGGATATCGGCATGGTGATCTATTACGGGTTCATTTTTAAATTACAGCGCTGGAGTAGGCAGAACAGGAACATTCATCTGCGTGGACTACTTTCTGCAGGTGAGCGACAGGGCTGATCTCGACTACTCCATTGACATATTCAGCTTCGTCCTCAAGATGAGAAATTGTCGTCCTTTGATGGTTCAAACTGAGGTATGCAATAATAACCCGGAGCATACAACGATGTAATGCACATGTGTAGTAACACTGGCTTCTTGTTTTTAGATTGTCCATTCTGTTTTTTGTGATTAAATATTGTGTTTAATCAATATCTTATTGCCACAACAAATTGGATAAATCTTACGTCATTATTGACAAAGGGAAATGTTTCTCTGGAATCTGTACATCACTGTTGTTTGTGTTTGTAAGAATTCTTATTGTCATTTTAAAGAAAATATTATGAATCTGTCACATCATCTTTGCCACGAACCCAAAATCCATTGGTTCATCAAATATATTCGCCTATAACACGAATGTGCTTCCATGTTATGTAATTCTAGCACACAAAACACAAACATATGTATGCTCCTTCCTCGTCATTATTTGTTCCAACAAAAAAAAAACGAAAATCGTACAGCCCTTGTCAATCTTGAAGAAACATTACACTTTGTATGTAGCCTAAATGATCAGCAATTTTAAGTCTGAATTAATTACTGTTTATGTCCAAAGGAAATTTTGCCCTGATGTCCTCATCTATTACTCAGGACAAAACAGTGCATGTTGAGGGCAATTTCCACATACTATCTGGATATAATGTTTTGATTAAACTATTCACAAAAGAAAATTCGAAAATTCCTAACGTCATTTAAACAAATAAATCATAAATCACAATATATTAATATAATTGGACACTAACTGATGTAGAAACACTTCATTCACCATATTTGGCACATTACGCAAATGAGAAACCACTTACCATGGTGTTCTGGACTCAATCGCCCATTTTGCAAACTTAGGAACGATTCACAAACCTTCAGAAAACATCTGTGAAATGCAGGTTTTAGATCCAAAAGATGCAATGAAGTAATTACATATATGACAAATGGTCCCAATAGTATATGTAGATTTAGATATGAAATAATAGTTTCGGCTTCCCAAAGAGGTTACTCTCTTCAGATTCTAACCTCTCCTAAATGACCTGGATCCGCCGGAAAAAATCGAGTGTCCTGATTGGTTGCATTAGAATCTAGATGAGCAATCAGCAATTAGCAACCCCTTAACAGTATAATGCCTAGATCTTTTAAGTCACTTTGTCGACATGGTCACTGGAAGATGAGTTTTCATTGGTTAAGAAGCAGGGATACATTATAAGATTCCCATTTCTCCCGCTTACGCTAGGGAATTTTGTTGGAGCCGAGGTATTCAGGCCTTCTAGAACAGAGATTACGATCGGAAATCTGTAGGGAGTAAACTCTTTGGAAAGAGAATGAGGGAGGCAGGGCCTTGATACAACAGGAATCATATCTTTCAGAGGCAGTACGTGTTTGTCCACGATGTTGTGAAAGAAATGATCAAAGCAAACATAAGGAAACATGAAAGACAAGGAGAAGAAGTAGTGTACCAAAACCTGGCTTTCGGTAAATGAAATTTCATTTTCTTATTGATAGAACATAATAAGGAGTAGACCCGAATATCAAGCTTTCGGTAAATGCACTTTTCAGTTTCTTAGTGATAGAAAATGTATAGTAGTAAATCATGCTAAAACCGTCAACATATGCACAATGATAAATACAAGTTTACCTGATGCATAGATATCATCATATTAATTACCATATATATGAAATATCAATGCTTTTTCTGCTATGTTTACTTAATACAATTCAAATTTATAAATGTGATCTATGCTTCAATTCCATTGCAGAAGGGTTTGAAGAGGAGGAACCGAGCAACGAATACACATATGTGGACACACGTGATTGGCTATAAACATCAAAGGAAAGAAAAAAAACAAGATAGAGAATTAGAACCATTGATCTTTGTCAGTCACAAGTTGCTGAATAACAGACTAAAAAACTTTCTTGACACAAATAATATACTGAAGTCGAAGCCGGATGTTAATGTTCAACCAATTAAGAAAATAGAGACTTTGCTTTCATGACTTTTAAAAAGAATTGATACATTGTATGTAGAGTCAGGTTATTGCACAAACCTTCAAGCAATGGAATTGATTTTAGATTTTGTACAAGGTTTTGAAACATTTTTGTCTAGTATAAAATCGTATGAACTATACTGAGCGTAACTAGAAACATGACACTGTTCAAATTTGACCTAACAAATTGAATACTGGGTGCATGGCTATAAACCTGGTATGTAAGGATAGGGAAATCGTTTGAGAAGAAATACAGATTGACACGAGTAGATTTCTTGATCACTTTATTGCGTAATACCGCTTGATGTCACGTGACCCCACAAAATGAACGTATCATTCTGAAGTCGATAACGCGTGTGACAGCCTCGCACAGTCACCACAGCCACACAACGTCGTCTCATCGACCATAGAACTCCCCTGAAAACCCGCATCGGAAGTCGCCGCCATTGGTTGACCAGTTCCTGTCCAAGAGCTTGCAGAGTCTGGGGTGGGTTGATTTGCTTCCTCAATCGTCTTCCCAATTCATCCCAGATGTGATCTATGGAATTGAGGTGAACGAGATGGCCACTCCATGACGTCAAAACCGGCGTTACGCAAGAAAATCGCTGTGTGCGGTGTGGCATTATCATGTTGAAAACTCAGCCCTGGACCATGTTGTTGCATGATTGGTATCAGGACCGGTGTCAAAACTAGGTCCCTGTATTGTGCGGCAGTAAGGTTGCCCTGCACGACAATCAATCGGGAACGACCATTGGAACAGAAAGATCCCCAAACCATGACGCTGCGACCACCAAATCTGTCCACCTCCCAAACACAACACTGTGCATATCGTTCTCGTGTTCTACGCCACAATCGTACCCTGCCATCAGCAAACCTAAGTGTGTAACGTGACTCGTCACTAAAGAGAATGTTATTCAAGCGATTCTGATTCCATCTTGCATGTTTTCCATATCAGACGTTGGTGACGGTAAAATGGCGTCAAAATGGGTCCTGTGTAGGGCAAACCAGCAGCCCACAGTCGATTCTTGATAGTGGATGATGACACACGAGCTCTGAACAAGTGTCTGGTCGTGGACGCAGCCGTCTTGAATCGATCATGGAGACGATGTAACCTGATTTGTCCAACCTCTCGGCGTGACGTCACACGCGGACGTCCTGGCCTCGGACGATCCACAATCAAACCTGTCTGTTGCTCACGTGTTGTGAGCTCATGAATTGTCTGTCGGCTGCATCGAATTGTCAACGGATTGTCCGGCGTGCAGCCTACCCATAGCACGCACACGTTCTGTAATCTTGAGGCGTGACATTCAGTCAATAATGTTTTTCTGTTAATTTTAATGTGTTTTCCTGTTTCACAGTACACGTGCGATTTGATTTGAGGGCATACACGTTATCTGTGTTGATCACGTGACCATGTGCACGTGAATATCATGTTTTTCGTCCTTGACGTGTAATACGTTAACTTACGCGTTGCCACCCACCCCGTCCATGCAGCATATTCAGGTACACCTCTGTCATAAATTATATAACACAAGATTCGACTTATTTCTTCCCCGAAAAAAAATACGATAAAAAATATGAGTGTCAGGTTTCTAGTTACGCTCAGTATATCTCAAAGGGTATGTCAAAATATATCATTTCTTTTCTTGTGCTTATTTGTAAAGGATGTCGATGGATCACTTTCCAATTATGTTTTGTATCTTTGTATTATTTGTATCAGAAGCTCATTTAAAGCTTTGTTTAACATTCTAAATATGTTAGTAAACTTACATGTACATTATATGTATTGCTTACTAAAGTAAAATCATTTGGTATTATTATTCTCCGATTGTGATTTATGGCTTCAAATATTTATCCTCATATCAAATCTTATAAAGCAATGAAAGAAATATAAGGCTTGCAAAAACATATTTCTAAGTTTTGTACAATAAATACAAATCTGAATATGATTGCAAAAGTGTCACAAATATTTTAATGATTTTTGTGTTAACTGTGCCTGAAATGACCATATATACATTGTATATACCTACAAGTAAATATTATTGTACCCTGGCATTTTGCTTTTATGTTTTATTATTATTGTCAAAATCATATATCTTGTGTAACAGTTTTAATCAAATAAAGAGTTTCATAGTTTAAAAAGTTGTTTAAAAGTTTTGTTTAAGACGTAGGATAACAACACTGAGTTCCAATACTTTGCAGAAAGTACTGATATTGAGTACAGATATACTGATATTGTACTGTTATTGCTAATCATTGATTGCATTTAGTTTGTATTTGTATATTGGTTTTTTTCCTAGATACGGCTTCATCCTGTAAACTCATTTGCTAATTTTGCATAATCATATATATTATAAGTCTTAGTCAATAAATAAAATTTGAGGTTTTGTTTTACTGGTTTAATTTTTTTCAAATGCTTCAATAATGTCAATGAAATAAAATAGAAGTTATTTCTTTCAACAACTTTAAAAGTTGTGAAAACAATGGTGTTTGTTTATTAAAAAAAACTTTATCAATTTTATTGGGATATATTCTCAATGGACTATTCTAATAACGTTATCAGGTGTTATGAAACTTACATGTGCATATGCACTAATGGATATGACGTCATAATACTTCAGTGAACAAACAGGATGGTGTTTACACGGTAAGCCAGACGTTCTGACACACGTATTTAGTGAAATTTATTATTATTCCTTGATGCAGCCAGAGGTGAGACTGATGATAGAGTCAACGGAGAGGCTGATTTCAAGGGTGTCTGAAGCCTTCTCTGGCAATAATTACGTCAATTAAGTCACACATTATGCATGAGGGTCAAATGTTGCGTGACTTATACCACTCATCTTAGTTACTATTGAACTATTTCCCCTACTTACCTTTTTTTTAATGGAGGACAATTTGCTCTTTCGACAACTCTTATCATAATACCTGATTTCTCCATTTTTTTGACGTCATAATAAGCTGACGTAATCCGATTTGTTTTACGTCCAAATGATGCAAGTTGACGCAAGTAGACAGGTCCATCAAGGGACATAGAAGAACATCTGTTTGAAATTCAATATGTGTTGTTTATGCAACATTAATAATAACGAACATCATTGCAAACATTAAAGGCAAGATTGTTGTATGTGATTAAATATTTGCCGGCCATTTAAACATATTGGCATTACAGACATGACAAAAAAGCTTTAAAGCTTATTAAATAGCATCAAGACCTATGGATTGGTAACGTAACGTTTGTCTTATAAAAAAAACTTTTAATGTAAAATATGGTGAAATATAAATTTCCAATAAGTCGAACCTTTTTCTAACACCTATAAACCCTGATATGTATCAATCTCTATCTGTATCATTATTGTGTCATGGTTATGTTAAACGTATCAATATTTTAGTTCATATTTTTTACCTTGAATTGCACAATATAAAAATGTTTTTTACAAATATTTAAAAGCGATGTTTATATTGTAACTGCGGGGATTCAATCTAAGGAATTGAAACTTTTCATCTACAGAAACAAATAACAAAATGCCATGGTCAGACATTCGAGTCGCATGTGATAGTCCTGTTAATTTAAGCCAATAAGTGTGTCTTTTACAAGATAATATAATGAATTTTACTTAACATTTGTTGGTGCAATACATTGCGATATGGAAATCTTATTGCATCATGTGTATTGCACAACTCTGTATTGCAATAATATTGCACAGCCTTGGTAGATAGGGTCATGTTACAGACTTTCCCTAACCGGGTAGGATATCGTTTAATCCATTCGCTGGTCATATCATTACAAGCGTGTTATCTTTCACCTATATGATGAACAGCATTATCTATCAATCACACCTCTCAGGCTACAGCTGCGTACCGAAAGTTTGTTCACCTACTGGTATATTTCAGTGTAAATATCATGTTATTTGGCATGTCTCTGTAGCATCGCATTAATGCGAAATCTAGACCGATCATATTGTGTTTGCATTACACAAAGACAGTTGAGCGTTCCATAACATAATCTGATTTGAGATCTAAACTAAATTAAAGACTTTATTTTCCTCTGTGAAATAGTCAGTAAGTGATCAACTGTCTAACATACATACTATACTTCATCTTACGAGTATATAATACAATGTATCTGTGATGAATTATCCTCATTTAGTCAATATAACAAACTTTTATCCCTTCTGTCTTTTTCATTATGCCAAATTTCATGATCATGTACCACAGACATGGCGATCACAGAATACGCTTGACAATGAATGTTAAATTCATGTAAGATAATTAATTGTCATTGTGTGTGATGTAATTGTATTGATGTTACAATTTACCTGATATTTGCCCTAAGATTCACATGTAGGTGAACAAACTTTCGGTACGCAGCTGTATATCGATCAATCACACTTGTCAGTGTAGAATCCGACAAGGAGGTAGTATCCTTCGTCCCCTCTTTGACAAGACCAGGAGATGTTTGTGCTCTCAATACATTTAAACAGATGGATTCTTCAATGATGCAGTACATATTTGTTTTGCTGTCGGTGAGTTCATGAGATTATGTAAATCTTATTTGATTGAAATATTCTAAAACTTTCAATTTTGCAAAATTTTTATGTGAATGTGCCAAAATTTAAAACGGTAGAGTTGGAGGCAAATGAGAAAAAGTTTGTATATGTCAGTTATGGAAAATACCACATAGGTTGTGGCACCAAACATTGTTTAATTAAACTTTCCTGTGTTTCATTCATTGAAATAGCCAATATAAAAGCTACAGCTGACTCAAAATTAAATTTACCATAATCAAAATCGATAAATGCTCATGTGTAACTTTTTACTCTGTCCTTTTTGTAATTTTGTGAAAGCTGCTGTGATGTGAGTTTCTCATATATTTCATCACTGAATAAAAACACTTTTATGTTACGGAGGTCATTAACTTAAACCTTGAATTAAATAAGGTGTCAACGATATGTGTAAATATTTTGCTTATAGCTACTTAAGATCTGGCCCTGCTCCATGACTGTTTTAAAAAATAATAGCCTTTAATACAGTCTAGGTCTGTATTCGGGAAATCTATATATACTGATTACGCGATATGGGATGGGGGAATATGGAACTAAAAGTTTATAAAGAAATAAAAATCAAAAGGATGAAGATAGAGTAATTATTAAATTACATAGACTGAATTTTAGTCTACAAGAGATGTAACATAGATATTGACCCGATGTATGGAGCTTTATCATTGAGCTTTCACCACATACCTGTACCTGTACCTGTACCTTTATCAAGCTATTATCGGTAGAAGGTACACGCTGTGATAAAGATATAACAATGAATGCATACAACCCAGATTTAAGACAATGTGTACATATGTTAATTCAAATTCAAATTACATGTAATGTCAGTAGTGGGTAGGTACTGATTATAATCTTGTTTTACAGTTTTGGTTATAACCAGTATTTCCAACAATCCCGTGACCGTGAATATTATACTTATACTTTGAATATGTATTATGTAAAATAATAAAGGTTGTCTTCAAACGTTCAGACATAATTTAGTTATAGAGATTGAATGAGAACTGAAAATTACTCATTAAATCTACGGATATAGAAATAAATCTCCCTCTCTCATGTCAACCGTAATTTTATGCTAAATACATACACTTTATATAATTGAAAGCACAAATCTCCTTCCGATCAAAATCGTTAATTATTATTGACGTTACCAAATTGTGAAATCGTGATAATTAAGATAATTAATTAACGTGTATTAAATGTGTTTGTATTGTAATGTATTCTACTGTATGTATACGATTGTATTGTATGAATAATAAGTATAATAAAATATGAAGTTTTAACAGTATTAAGTAATATAGTGAATCATAAATTAGCTACCAACACTTCATAATTTTATCTTACCAATGTCCAAAATGTCCACATTGGTCTCTTAGTTGACAACACGTCTCAATGTATAGACAGTCTACAAATATCAAGACATCCCACACTTTATCGAAGACAGCGTGAGAACTCGGTCCTCGCCTTATTAAAGGTACATCCATTGTGTTTAATAGAATTGAATGTGTCTTTTATGCGTTTCAACTCACCGTGTTGTTTACAGTACAAATACATTCACTCAGCTTGCATATCCATCCCATATCGGCAAATATATCATAATTACTAGTTTCCAATTAATATCAAGTCACATCATTATGCATTTGTAGAAATAGATTCTAAAATTACGTTTGACTCATTGGCGCGCGTCAATCGCGCTGCATTGTCCGGTTTTCGATCAGAAATCACTACTTTTACCTTCACATCGTCAATATACTACATCGACTATCATCAATATGGTAGTTGTCGTTAACAGTCGTTACGTTTCGATAAAGTTATAAAGTTTTAAATATGTGACCCCTAACAACACAATTGATGTACCTTTAAGTCACGTTACTATTCTCTCAAAGTGCGAATTCACGCTGCGACGGAAGATGTTGACATTAAGGCAAGGCCGAGCTGATACTATGAACAAATGAACAGGGATAGCGCTCCTTGCAAATATAATCGGACCACTACTGACCCAGTTATATAGCTTCTCCGACCACAAACCAAAACAATGTGAACATTGGTTCTACTGTACTCATTCTTGTTTACTCAACAAACAAACCGTACAGAGATCTGTGTCTCTTCAGCAAACAAGGAGAATCCTTTACCCGATGCTGATGCGTACCGAAAGTTTGTTCACCTACATGTGAATCTTAGTGCAAATATCATGTTAATTGACGTTCATTGTTAACTTCAATAAAACTACATCAGATATAATAAAAAGGAAACATCATATATCCAAGTGTAATATAATCATCTTGAAACATATACTGTGATTGTTACGTCAGTGGAGTATGTTTTTGAAAATTGGCATAATGAAAAACAAAGAAGGGGTATTATTTTGAAAATTCAAATTATTTTAATTTTCGAATAAAAGTTTTCATGTCGAGAAAATGAGAATAGAATTATCCCATATACATTGATTAAGTAAACGAGAAAATATATGACGCATTTTAGACGCAGTTAATAACTTATTGAATATTTCACAGAAGTAGTTTTGAAAAGATTGATCCCTGGTCCCTGAAAAAGAGCTGCCGAAATTGTACCTGTTTACAATGAGATATCAAATCATGTTATTGAACACTCAACTGTCTTTTAACAAAGCCAAAAAGCAAAATGATCAGTCTAGTTTTCGCGTTATACATTGATTGAGTATATGAGGAAATATATGACGCATTTCTATGACGGTATAGACATCATTTTCACCTCGGTTCGTTTAAAGGATATTTCGCCGTCGTGGTAGACAGAGCTGTGTTGTGGCCCCATATGACTTTCTTTGACCTTTCTGGCCTTCAGAACGATATCCTCAATATGTTTGACCTAACTTTCACTCGTCTTGGTTGCCATGAGAGAGAATTTAGGAGATGATCTATAGAGTTTGACTCTCACGTCTCTTGATTAAGGATGTATCGATGTTAAACATCAGCACGGTTTTGTTGGCTCAGGGTGGCGTGTAAACATCAATAAGTCAAGAGGGGGAACACTGGTTATAACCAGCACTGAAAAGAAAAGTGATATAATCAGTACATACCCACTACTGATGTCATTGTTTTGCAGGGCTAGTCGTAATTGTGTGATTGATTTATGGTTTATCATTAACAGAATTCGTGAACTATCGTGAAATATCACAAATAGCATACTGAGTTGCTGAAATGAAAGAACGAGTATCAGACTCAACCTATATATATATATATATATATATATATATATATATATATATACACATATATATATATTAGCCAATTAAATCATTTAAATGATATGAGATTTACGTTATTTACACTTATTTGGAAAGACGAAAGTTCAAATTATATTTTTATTGTATAACTCCCTTTAAATACAAACAATACCTTAACATTACAGGTAACAATTATTAAATAGTTTGTCCACGAATGAGATGAACCCTCTCGATACCTCATAAGAATTCCCCTAATCTTTTTTACTTTTCAATGTACCTCTTGATAATTTGGTCAGTGCAAGTGTTCCTTGAGTATATCTTGAAATAAAGGTATTGATTTGAGCCTACATCCCCGGCTAAAGAAACGCCTACTTTATGCTCCTTAAAATGAAAGATGCACTCATTTCTTAAATATAATTAATGGCGGTCTCCACGTTATGCTGAAGAATTAACTAATATGAAATTCCATTGAAATCGTGGAAAACTGTGATTCAAGTCCATAACATTCATGAAAACCACGCCCAATGAAGACTGCTATTTTCGGTTGATTCAATTGCGCACCTTAACCACGTACATCGGTAGCGCCATCACCACTTTAACGCGAATGCGTGCCTGTATTGTTGCTCGTGGTTGTATGAAAAAAAAATTAAAATGTTTTTCTGATCAAGCACTGATCGAAAACTGAACAATTATTGTTTTCTCATTTCAACAATCGCCCTTCTTTCGTAACATGAACTTCTGAAATTCAAATATATAATGCAGAAATGGTGCAACTTCATTATGTAATAATATTGCTAAACTGTTCATAACAGTTTTTACAATATCTGATAAGATATCTAGTAGGCGTTTCTTTTGGCTGGGGTTGTAGCCCCTTGTTATGACAAGTGAACCTGTAAGAACACAATCAAAGTCACGATTAATTAAGAATACAGCCTTGTAGATTCTGATTGGTTCTGTCAATAATAATAAATGAAAAAACTTTAAAATTAGGTTTGTGTTTTTCCTACACATTTGAATATCACATAAAGATCAACATTCTAGTAAATCCACCTGCTAAATGTAACAAAGGCTTAAATAAAGCCCATATTCTCAACAAGTGATTTTACGAAATGCTATTTCACACACAAAAATTGATGACCTCTAATGTTAAGCTAACATGTAAATTACATAACTTTAACAATAATCTGATATTTCGTCTTTTGAAGGTTCTCAGTCCCACCATGGCATTACCAAAGACACTTCAAGGTAATTATGAAGAAATAAATGCGATCTTTATAATAACACTCATGCATTAACTAGGCACATCTCTACTTTGAAAGTAACATTTATATTGTTGATGTATAAGTGTTTGTTACCCATATGGTTGAAAATAACCGAGTTAATATTATTGATATGAGCACATGTGCACATATCACGTTTGCCTAGCAACCATTGTTTCATCTGCTTTACAGAAGGCCCTGTCACCATGTGTGACAGTATGTGTGACTGGGACATTGACGGTGAGAGTGGACACTGATCGTAGTGTCCTCCTTGGCTGATAGGGATTGATGAGCTCCTGGATGTACTCTGGAGCAAGGCCGTTTAGCGCCTTGAAGACAAACATCAGCAGTTTGAATTCAATTCTCATCCTTATTGGCAGCCAGTGTAGTTGTTTGAGCACCGGTGTTATGTGATCATATTTCTTGGTGTGAGTTATTTTTTACGCGAATCAGACGGAATAAAATGGGATATAAAGAAATTTTTACACTCGAAAGTGTGGCATATGACTTTTACGAAACTCGTGCAAATTTGTGTATAACCCTCGCTCTCGCTCGGGCAATACATGAATTCACACTCGTTTCATAAAAGTCATATGACACACTTCCTCGGGTAATAATCTCTATAAAGTCCGACTGCGATTATGCTCTGGATGAAGAACGTGTCATACAGCCATCTCAAAATCGTACGTTTTACCAATGTTAGGCCAGTATAGGTAAAGGGTTCCCTTCTGGAGGCAAACACAAGTTTGTCTTTTATCTGTGGAATTGGATATATGCATTAACCATTTACTAAAATGACGTTTTAGGTTAATATTTTAAATTTCGGGAAAAGCTATTTTGGTATTGGGCGTTTGAGATCTGTCATGATAACGCTTGCTGGTGACAACAGTTCCCATTGTTACTGACCACAAGTCTTTAAAGCATTTGTGTTATAACATCAAATATGATCACGTTAAAGATGCATGATCAGTTTTGCATGACATTTTATGTGGTTCCAAAATGTACCATATTACAACAGGGGCTGGTTTAGGTTATATTTTCTTACTCGACTTTCATATTAACCCCCAAATGCTTAATATATAAAAATATATATGTTACAATGAAAACAAAGGAACAGTCTCATACATGTGTACTAGCGGACAATTATGGCTCTTCTCACGTATGCGCTCGTTATAAGATATATTAGACGCTATAGAAGCAAATGTCTTTCTATCTACTTTATAAAAGTTTCAAAAAATTCGTTTGACTTAATGGCTGCAGCAAGCCAAGGTCCATTGTCCGGTTTTGACCACGATTTGAATGTTTGTATTTTCGTTACACTGAACTGTTTGACCTTAAACTTGTCATTTTCGGTTAAAGTTGATAATTCTCAATTAAATAAAACAAATTATTACATAAACATATATGTGAATCTCTTTAAATGGATAAATACTTGTTTCAGCACCTGGAAAAGTAAGGGATCTCAATGTTACATCAGTGCATACAACCAACACTACTGTGACTGTGGCTGTTAGTTTCTCCAGCCCTCAGAACCCAAACGGTGTCATCACTCATTATATGCTGAGTTACTTTCTGGATCAATCAAACCTCTATCCTAACAACCCTGCTTGTCAGGTAAGTACTCTACTGCTGCATACCGAAAGCTTGTTCACCCACATGTGTATCTTAGTGAAATTTGTCATGATGATAAAGTGGGTCGAATTTTTTTAATTAAAATTTTATTAATTTTCGAATAAAATGTTTTCCTATTGACTAAATGAGAACATATTCATCCCAGATAAATTGTGTTTTATAATATAAGGTGTTGTGTATATATGTTAGACCAAGTTGATCACTAACTGAATATTTCACAGAAGAAAATAAAAACTGAAGTCACCACTAAGAGCTGCCAAAAGTTTACTATGAGATTTCAAATCAGATTAACATTCAACTTTTGAAAATGCGAAAAGCAAACAGATTGGTCTAGATTTCGCGTTGATACGATGCTTCAAAGACATGCCAAATTACATGATATTTGCACTAAAATGCACCAGTAGGTGAACAAACTTTCGGTTAGCAGCTGTACTTGTGCGTGTACACTCAACCGCACCACATTTTCAATAGTGTAAAAATCGATTCTGCTGCCGAAGAAAATCGACCTCGAATGCTTTTAATGCCTGATTGGAAAAAAGGTAGCCGCAATTTCATACATCAGAGTATAATTCTTGTATTTCTATATCTTTTTAGGTACACAAGAGGTGTTGAAATCGCTTTTTCAAAATGTTTTTTGGCCAGAATGATCGGCATTTTACTAAAAAATTCATGAATGGAGAAATTTAATTAATAAAAAATGTTGTCGAGATAAATAACCTTCTTGGAGATCTTTTTGACGCGTCTTTATTGTAGAACGTCCTAAAACAAGCCAAACATGGCTCTTTTTGACTCACTCAACTATCTCGTTTTGTTAAGGAGATTTGAAATACGATTTCTTAAAACATGTGTTTCTCAGAATAAGGAACAGATACATTTCAAATTTAGTTTAGTTGGCTTCTGAAGACATAATGTATTTTTGTTTCAGTTGTGTTTATCACTAGTGGATTTGGTTAGCTTGTATTTTGTATGGTGACACTTGTTTTGTGTTTGAGTGCAAATGCAAATTTCATGCAAATTGACGTTAAGTTAAACGTCCATAAAATAACGCCACAAACAACGACAATGAATCATCCATGTCTTAAATGATCTTCCTAAAAGTATTCTGTGACCTGTGCAAGTTTTCGAAATGTGGCATAATGAAATAAACTGAAGGGGTCAAATTTTGAAAATCCCATTTCAATTAAGTTTTAAAACAAAAAATAAAATATCAATCAAATGAAAATAAATTCACAACAAATACATTACATGAGTATAAAAGGAAGTGCATGATGTGTTACTGACCCAGTTGAGACAATAAAAAACAGTAGTTTTGAAGAGATTGACCCCTGGTCACTTCAAAGATTTGCCAAATCGGTAACTCTTTACGTGATGTTACGGTACATTCAACCGTCATCTTATTATGTTAACATGCAAATTGATCGGTCTTGTTTTGCGTTTATACAATGCTTCTTTCAAAGACATTCCAAATTACATGATATTTTGACTTAAACACAAAAGTATGTGAACAAACTTTCGAGATGCAGCTGTACACCTATTATTTTATGTCATGCTTATATACTTCAACACACGGTAAAGGAAGTAAACTACCGGGCAAAAGAAAGTACTCACTTCTGTTGATTTATCATAAATGTAGGTATGATTTTCAATTGCAAGTATCTCAAGTTTTCGATCTGATAAAATAAAAATGACAAGCACAGGTTTTTAGTCAGCAAGTCAAATAATACGTATACATGGTTTTTCGTTTGATGTTTTTTTTAGAAAAATAAGATTTTAAATTTCAAATTTCTTAAAAAAATGTTTTTGATGATACAAGATTGTTCATCGATATAACAGACATATTATATCTGAAAATTGATAAATGTTCCTCATTCTGTACACATTTTAAACATGATAGGGGTCATGTTTGTGTAAATTTTATTTCTTACCCCTGGCTTCATTAAACAAATATATTTTAACTAAACTTTAACCACAGTCACATTCATTCAAACTAATGCAGATAAGTAGTATCGCTTCATGTCATAGTCAAATGCATCTGATTTATTTTAAATATTGAATTAATCGAGTACTTTCTTTTGCCCGGTAGTTTATATGTAAAAATAATTCTTCATTCAGGTACTCACGCAGATATATAACAAGACAGGCATTATAATAAATGCCAAATCAACGGACAATGGTTTCTACTCAAAGACTGTAGAAGTTTCCCCCGACTCGAGGTATTACTTTCAGGTTAGACTCAAAGCATTTATTCAATCCAAATAGTCTTATCTTTAAAATAAGTATATTGTATATTATCTTGAAGTTGTATCTAATTAAATGGCAATTTGTTATGCAATACGACAAAAAGAATATGAATCCAAACCAAAAAGGATTTTGATTTTTAAAGAAAGAGTTTTTAATCAGATACAATTTCGTGAAAATTCTTTGCTAACTAACTAACTAATTCATTATTTGTTTTCTCAACCCCTATCCAAAACGGGTCCATGTCAATACTCGAACATTGTATTTCTACAGGTGACAGCTTATAACTCACTTGCAGGAAGCCCCGCTGAATTCTTTTTCTTCACGGGAATCCAAGGTATTAATTCGACTTTTGTTTTTGTGAAGAAACGATTATATATTATTTTGAAATAAGAAAAAACCAGTCTGATTAAAATCGACCTTGTTCCGAGGAAAACAATTTGCAAAATAATGCATTTACTGGGCTGCGAACAGATTCTGTAGATTCCTCGCCACAAGGTCTGATGACATCCCGTATAAGCGCGTGTTCCGTACAAGTTGAGTGCAGACGAAGCTCAGTTAAATAGCTGACCAATCACATCATAGTTTTTAAACAGTCGCCGTTTTGAAAGCAAAGATGTCATGTGATTGGTTAACTGAATGCAAGCAAAGGGGCTGTTGTCAGACGGTTTTACCTCCGAACGCTTGGAGTTCGTATCCTGGTAGATGCACTATTTTGCATATTTTATTCCTCGGAAAACCGCCGATTTTAATCAGATGTGTAATTAAGAACTCAATACATCACTTACAAATTGGGTGATTCAACACGTTGACGCAATTAACATTTGGTTATAAGTTAAACAAGAAATTGAACTAAATATATCAACATCCAGAGCAAGGTTTAAGATATGACACAATGATGGAATGGTCAATCATCTTTCTGTCCGGTTTTTCAAAATCGCATGAAACCTTAAAATCTACTTCTCACATTGAAGAGTGCCACAACATTGTCGATTATACGTCGAACCAATTTCAGCAAAATATGGATAACCGTTTGCTATGAGTATGGCACATCTGGTCGTGTAAAGAGATGTTTTACCCTCATACGTAGCAATATATAGTATACACTTTAATAATATTTGGCACATACAACAATGTACTATACAAAAAACGTGCTACAGCTCCTTTAATGGTTTAGTAATAATTTTGTATTTCACGACTTTCTACAGATTCTGGACCTGTGAGAGATCTACAGATCAACACGACATCAGACTCCGTCTTTGTCACCTGGAGGCACCCTTCTCAACCAAATGGCTTCCTGTTGGGTTACGTTCTCGAAATTACCCGTCCTAAAGAATGGATTAGCTGTATAGAAAACCTGATACTCCATTGCAAGGAGATGGAAATCCATAGCTTCGAGGTAAATGAATCAGCACATTACTTACCAAAGGGGGCATCCTGCTTCGGGATATAACGTACGCTCCCGCCACTTTCATACCCTGGGTGCAAAGGCAGCGCATAACTTCGCGAGGTGACGTATGGTCCAGTCAATCAAACAGTTTTCTCGCCATGGTTTACAATAAAAAAATTGCCAATCACAGGGAGCTTTTCAAAATGCAATTGGCTTTCGCGCTTCCGCAAAATGGCGACTTCTTTAGATAAGCGAGCTGAGTTTTTTCCCGTCAAATCGTCTCAGACATGCAGTTTATCGAAAGAAGTGCGGTAGACCTTTGACTCCTTTTTGAAGGATCGTTATGATTTCAGCAGTGATAAAACACAAAGAACGCAGACGGAAGCCTGCGAACCGGGCACCGCCATCTTATTTCTGCCGACTCGCCTTTCAAGTGATGTCATTGGTTGTCTATTTTAAGATTGCTCCTCGATCATAGGTCACCTCGCGATGTTTTGAGCTACCTTTGCACCCAGGGTATGAAAGCGAGACAGGATGCAACGGGGAGACATGTAGGGCAGAGGTTAGCGCTTTCAGTTTCGGGTCAAAAGATTCGGGGTTTGAATCTCGCTAGTTGCTCGGTTTCTACTGATGTAAAGATCCGTTGTACGTGGAGTAGGGTTTTTGTGCTATGCTACATTGAATTCCAGGACAGTACCACCACAGTTCTAACCGTTGCCAACAGGTTTCACCGCAATGCACAGCCGCCATGACCATGACTTCCTCTCTGCAAAACTACTTGGAGCCGTGATATAAGTGAAATACTCTTCAAAGCAGCGTTAACCCCAACTCACCTTTGTCATCGTCGCTGAACAACGCATTTTTATATGTGTAAAACATATTTGAAGAATTTAAACACAATCATTTTATTTAAGGGTATTATTTTACTTCATTAGTTTACCAGATTATTTGACAATTGAACATACTCGTACATTTTTTGTATATCATTTGATTGTTGAACTTAAAATTAAAAAGACCTGTAAATCATACTCTCAAGATGAAGATACGACAGTGTTATATTTATACTGCATTATTAACCAGTGTACTACCGATGACGTAAAAATGATATGAAGATATTGTGATATTGTGCAGTGATTGTACTGCATTAAAATGGAACATGACTCGAGAAATTTAATCGTACTTGATTAATACCAACTGATAATAAACAGTATACTTCCTAAATTGTTTATTAAACACGTGAATGATTTGGTTTCAAACTCGCTTTCGATCGCTTTATACCCAATCATTAATGGTATGAAATGGAAGCTCGTTTAGTATCCCAGATGTTTTATGTGACTTTAAAGGGGCAGTAGCACGTTTTTTGCAAATTTTATTTTTTCAAATTTCCCATTTATAATGATAGTTTATATAATTCATATTTACTTTAGAAGGTAAAAAGGTCTTATTACACAAACCAATTATCCGTAGTGGTAATAACGATGTTGTGTATAAAGCAAAAATTGCATGGCGGCCATTTTATTGTGAACACAACTTATTATTTCTAATGACAAAAAACGTTTCCCATGGCTTTACGGAACCATGTACACTCATATTTTAGCTTGATTTTCTGAAGAGGGAAGGGTGTTTTACTGTTGGTGACATTATTTCAAATTACATTTCATCGACTTATTTCACCAGGAAAACGTGCTACTGTCCCTTTAATGACCGTATGATTTACAGGGATCACCATGGTGTGGATCGGACTACAGAGTTGAGGCCCCTCTGGTGATAACAAACCCGTTGAGTTACCTGTTTACTAGGTTGTTACCATACACAAACTACACACTGAAAATTGCAGCTATCAACTTAAAAGGATACGGTGACGTGTTGACATTAAACTTCCGCACAGATGAATCAGGTAAATCAATATTCATATCTTTAAAGAAATAAGTAAAATAGACACACCTGTTCCGCAGATTCCACCATGTGTGAAACTGCGCAACGAGCAGCCACTTTAGCAAGATTGGAGTATATCGGCATCGTTCCTTTGTCATTCTCAACTCCCCTTGGAGTATGCAACTTGAGCTGCCAATTAAGGCGCTCGGAGGTTATCTGTTACATTGCCCTCACTTCCAAACAAGCCCAGGTACTACATTGTACTGCTGAGTGAACAGAGACACATTTCGAATAAAGTCCCATGCCCAAGGTGACACCACGAGATTCTCAACTCATGTCTCAGTGCATCTTCCCACGCAAGGCATAACTTGCTTACGTGGGAATATGGTCTCCGTGTCGGACATGGAATCACCCTTATTATGTTATTTAGATTTAGATATAGTTTCCATTTTGAAACCAATGATTTTATTAATCTATCGTTAAGGAATTTCAATATGTACCCTTACTAAATTGTGTATTGATACTTCTAATTTTATTCAAAAGCTAATATAGATGTTGACGGCGAACATGAGAAGTAATAAAAATCGCCTGTACTCCAATGTGAATAGGAATGTAAAAGTATGTACAAAGAAAATATATGAAGAAAGACTTACCGTATTCGCCGTATTAGAAGTCCTGGGCGTTTAAACAATTGTAAAAAGGGGGCGTTTATTAAAATGACTTTAAAAATTCGTAAAAAGGGGGCATTTATTAAAAAAATACATACATACTTTTTCCATTATTTTTCGCTTATTTCATTGTCATTGTCAGCTATCTTAAGCTGTTACATGCATGCAATCATTATATTTTAAAGCATATGCACATACATCTTAATGATAATTAATCATATGATAACTTATCCATGTTGGTAGAAAGGCCTAATTCAATCCAGAATATCCAGAAAGTGAAAACAATTATCATTGATCAATATCATTGATGTTACCTATTTTTATCTAAATCTTATTGATGAATATGTTTTATTTAAGAAATAAGATCAAATCTTTAATGGTGAAAAGACTTTGAAAATTTTAAAATTAGTAAAAATATGTTCATTTTTTTCACACAATCCCTCATATATTGGACATTCGTTTACACAAAAAAAATGATTAATTAAACTGACATAGAAACTTTTCCAAATGTAATATGCAAAAGAAAGGTGTCTGATAATGTCTTCTATGCCAATACAAGTACAATGTATGAAGTATACTTATGGTAAAAATGGTTGACACCCCCTAATAGTTATAGGAATGAAATGTTTTATAAACAACGCAACGTATCATTTTCGATTTATTATGGGTAAAACATCTAACTACTCGATGTCTGTGTGTGAATAGTGTCCTTAAGCATTTGCTATTTCTCCGCTTGTACTTTAAATCACCAAAGAAAGAGAAATATCATAAACATGAAAATTAGTCAAAATAGTTCATTCCTTGTGTCTTGAGATCTAGGCAGTGGTACATTGTTACAATGTTTGATTATTCTCATTTCGGATATAATAAATAAGTGAAAGTTGAATTTGAAAACAAAATTCTACTGAATTCAAATATATCCAAAATCGTACATGGCGTCTCATTCTTAAACAATACATACATGGCAAGTATTTTATAGTTTACATCATGTGTTTGTGCAATTTACTTATATATGAATATCATAATACCGAACAATATTAATTGTCCATGCATTTAATTTGCTAAAATACATTTTCTGTTTATGTCTGATTTTGGGTATATTTGGATTCAGTAGAGCATTTATTTATTTATTATAACAGAAATGATAACACTCAAACCCTGTAACAATGTACCTCTGCCTAGATCTCAAGACACAAGGAATGAACTCTTTTGACTAATTTTAATTTTTATGATATTTCCCTTTCTTTGGTGTTTTAAGGTACAAGTGGAAAAATAGCAAATGCAAATCAAGGACAATATTCACAAAAAGACATTGTGTAGTTACATGCGTTCCCCAAAAAATAATCGAAAATGACACGTTACGTTGTTTATATAACATTTCATTCCTATAACTATTAGTGGGTCTCAACCATTTTTACCATGAGTATATTATGGAAAGGTAAACAACTGCGGTGCACATTCAACGTCATTGTTTTTCGAACATAGTCTGTTTTGGTAAAAAGAGTCTATTTTTTCAATTTTGAAATTATGCTTATATTAAGTTTAAAACTAGTTTTGCTCAAATAAGATCATGAAATGTATTTGAAAATTAACTTAACTAGTAAAACGCCCTTCTCTCTTCGGAAAATCAAATAACTGTAGTTGGTTCGGTAAAGCCATAGAAATTGTTTTTGTAATTCGAAATAATAAAATGTGTTCACATTAAAAAAGATGCCATGCATTTTTTGCTTTATACGCACCATACATTTAAATGGTATAAACTATAATTATAAATGGGAAATTTGAAATACTGAAATTTCCAACAAAAACGTGCTACAGCCCATTTTTGTTAAAATTGGATCAAGGAAATGGGCTATACGTACATTAGGAATGTTTCTGTTACAGAACCTGGAGATGTGGGGAACCTAAGAGTTGCACCAATGGGTAACAACTACACGACTGTAAATGTTACCTTCACTCGCCCTCAGCGGCCAAACGGGGTCATCATTCGATATATCCTGAATTTTTACATGTTGTCTCCTGGACGTACAAATCCTGCCTGTCAGGTTTGATTTATACATATTTATTCATTTGAAAGTATAGAGAACAAGTTATCCAACTTAGTGAAACCCTCTCCTACAGTTAAGCAAGAAACAAAGTACCACCTTTCTACAAATTTCTAGTGCGTATCCAGAAAGTTTATAGTGCGATCTAGAACGTTTCTAGATACGGGGTATGTTTATGTATTGAAACAATTTATGTACAGTGCTGACATATAATATGGAAACGTAATATAATTATGTACATAAATTGTATATACAGAAAAGAGAAATAAATGTGATATATTTACAAGAAAGAAAGAAAAACAGGAATAAGTAAAATAATAGGAAAACTAAGTAATTCTGACAGTTATATATTATATGCGGATTAATTATCAAATCTTCGATATAGATATGTTCTTTTGAACTTTCTTAAAAATTTGAAAGTTGTCATTGAAGGTAAGATTCAATTTCGAAGCACTGTTATAAATGGGGGTTGTTTCAAAACCGCATAATTAAAATAATACAACAAGATGATTTGCTTTTAATTCCCCGAATTACAAACGTCTACATTTTGTACATTTAGTACGTATTAGATTGAACCTATAAAGCATATTTCATTTGTATAATGGACATGTCTAAATTATGTGACATCATTTATTGGAATAGATCAAACTGACGTAAGTTTTGAACCCAATTCACACACATAATGCTTGACAACAAGGGGAAAAGAAATGACGTTCTAAATGTCTCACCAGACATTACATAAGAACAGGAAGATTTTCTGGATAACAACTTCTTTAATGTGAAAATACACGACGTTTCGGAGTACATACTCACTCCCTCATCAGGTGGAAAGACCAGACATTGCATATTCACATGGAAATGTCAAAATAGAAAACCGCACATAAGCGGTCTAAAATCAGTTCTTCAAAACCTGTAGGACCTTAGTAAGCAGACGTTTTACAGTGAATGTAAACTAACGAGGAATAGAAGGTATAACACTCACTTGTTTTCGGTTTCAACATTTTAAAGATATAATATGCATTTATTATGTCACGATGCAATAAAAAAAATTTGGCACTAGTTTGAATTACTTAATTGGTGACTAGTTCATTTTTCAATTAAAATATCATGTTTAAAAGTAGACAGGGGTAAGAAATGAAATTTACATCAATTTACAGCTCCTACCATGATTAAAATGTGCAGAACGAGGCATATTAATTGATTTTCACATAGAATATGTGCTATATGTCATTGAACAGTTGTGTTTTATCAAACTTAATTTGGGGGAAATTTAGAATTTTAAATTCAAATGTTTAATTTTTTAAAAAAACAACGTAGAAGTATACTTTAACTGACTTATTTTTGGGACTTATTTCCAACACTATTCACTGTTTGAATACGACGTCGAAAACTTGACAAATTTGACATTGAAAATTATAATATGATAAATACAACTGAGTTATTCTTTCTGTTGCATGTCACTTTAGATAGTCAGCATCGTATTGGTCATTTGTATAACTTATCATTTTCTGCTTTGTTGTATTAAAATTGCATATAATGTTTATCGAAATATTCCAATGTTTATGTTAATATTATATATTTTAAAATTAATTGGATCATTTCAGGTACTCAAACAGATAACGGGCAGGACAGACATTACAATATATGCCAACTCAACAGACAATATAATGTACTCCCAGATCGTAGAAGTGTCTCCAGAAACCGAATACACCTTCCGGGTAACACAGAAACCACAGACAAAGATTTTTAAATCCATTCTTAAAGGGGCAGTAGCACGTTTTTTTGCAAATTTTATTTTTTCAAATTTCTCATTTATAATAATAGTTTATGTCATTTATATTAACTTTAGAGTGTAAAACATCTTATTACAAAACCAATTATCCGTAGTGGTAATAAGGTAGTTGTGTTTAAAGCAACAATTGCATGGCGGCCATTTTATTGTGAACACATTTATTCTTTTGAATGACAAAAAACGATTTCCCATGGTTTTACGGAATCATGTAGACTCATTTTTAACTTGATTTTCCGAAGAGAGAAGGGTGTTTTACTATTGGTGACATTATTTTTCAAATACATTTCATCGACGTATTTCAGCGAAAAAACGTGCTACTGCCCCTTTAAAGTATGTTGAACAAAATTGGGACAGAAAACGTATTGGAATTTCTTTGAATTAGGATGACAAATAATTGGGAAATTATATAATGTTAAATTCAGGCCAGATTTCCTTCTCACATTAAGTTGAAAAGTTGGAAAGTAAAAAGATTTACAACTAATTTGATTCTTGGTTTCTTTTACACGTGTAATACCTTTTTTTCAAACAGATTATTAATATTCAATGTGGTTTGTCATTGTTCCATTTAACAAAGGAACAAATTAACTCAACATATTCTCACGTGTATTAATGCCTCAACGCTGGTCTTTGTTTAAGGTGACAGCTTTTAACTCATTGAAAGGTATCCCGAGGGAAGTCAATTACACCACAGAAAGCAGCGGTAAGCATATTTTAATATGCAAACTTCCAGGCAAGAGAAAGTACTCACCTCAGTTGATATTATTATATGTATTATTTTCAACTGCAACTAATAAGTTTTCGATGTCATAATCTAAAACTCAAATGTACAGGTGTTAACATTAAAGGTGCATCCATTGTGTTGTTTGGGGTCACATATGCTTAACGTTATTAATTGTGTTATTTTATCGAGAAGTGCTGACTGTTACCGAAAATTGACATTTTGATCTTAGTCGGTTGAATATACCGACGATATAAAGGTAAAAGCATCGATTTTCTGATCGAAAACCAGACAATGCACTTCGCTTGGCGCGCGTCAATTTGTCAAACGTAATTTTGGAAACTTATTTATAACAGACTAAAATAAAACTTTAAGTTGATAATGTTTAATGGTTATTATAACTACTGTACATTTACATGGAACAAGTAGTTTCGGTTTTTGCACAAGTATAATGATGTTGCTATATTTTAATTGGAAACTAGTAATTATTATATATTTGGCGATTTGGGATGAATATGCAAGTTGAGTGAAATCATTTGAACTCATATCAGCACATATTCTATGTTGGCATGTATAAAAGGCAAATATTTTTTTTATGAAACACACTGGATGCACCTTTAATAAATGAGCCTGATTCTGTACATATTACATAATGTAATTATAATGTAGGGGTCGTGTCGTTGTAAATTTCACTTCTTACCCCTGTCCTCATTAAACAAAGATATGTTAACTAAAATCTAACCACACTCAGCAGGCAAAGAAAACTTCTACATGTTTTTTTATAATTTAAAAAAAATGAAATGTAAATAATTGTTGATGATACACAACTGTTCATCGTCATAAAAGAAACATTGGAAATTAATCAATGAGCCTGACTCTGTATTCATTTACAACATTTTAAACATGGTAGGGGTCATGTTGGTGTAATTTAATTTCATACCCCTGTCTTCATTAACCAAAGATAACTAAACTAACTAAACATTTAACCACAGTCACCAATTAATTCATTCAAACAACTGCAAATAAGTATTGTGTCGTGTCATAGTCAAATACATCTGATCTATTTTTAATATTGAATAAGTCGAAACCAACTGTGGCGAGCACTTTCTTTTTCCTGGCAATTTACCTCTGAAAAATACTTTGATTATTGTAAACAGAAAAACGTTACAGATATTTCCAAACATTTTGATACACGTCACCTGAATAATACCTCCAAAAGAGCTTAACTAACTATCATAATCGATTAATAAAGATGATATTTACCTTGGTAAACATGATGTTTGAAATAAATGTATTTCTCTTTATTGCAGTTTCAGTAATGAAATACGGAATTTATCGGTTAAAATAAAATAGGTAGTTTCACTGAGTGAAATAACATATTAATCAACTGATTTAACACTTTCGATCTTATCTCGTCATCGTAACAATATGACGACGTCATAAATTGCATTGATAAAGAAAGGGGAGCATACTCCTTTCATTTTTAACGTCATTTTCGAACAATACATAAATGGTTAAATCTAATCAATAGAACATTTGGCATTACTCGTCGAGTACCAGGTATATACCATCTTGTGAAGTAGAACTAGTATGTGACTCGTCCGTGTAAGATACTGCAGTGTAATATTTATATGGCAATATTAAACAAGTGTAACACCGCCGCAATACTCCGCGGTTATGAGGTCACATATGGAGTATTGTCACAATGGTATCGGACTTGGGGGAGTCATAGTTTCAGAGCCATGTCGGCTGTTTCGTTGGATTATAGGTGGGCGAGTAATGAAATTAATACTAAACTTCCTTCCATTTGATATCATGTTTTATGAAACTCGTGAATGATTTGGTATAAAACTCGCTTTCGCTCCTTGTATACCAAATAAAATTCATAAAAATGGTATGAACTAGAAGGTTGTTTAGTAGCCTCTATATATTTAAACTCGTGAATATATGCCTTTCTACCTCACTCGATGAGATATACATGGTATTAGACGAGGAATGCCAACTATCCTCTATATATTCTACAGTTCCTGGGAATGTAACTGATCTACAGGTCAACTCATCTTCAACCTCTGCCTGGATAACATGGAGATCTCCTACTCAACCAAACGGCTTTCTACTTGGCTACAGGGTGCAACTTAACCTCGGAGATGTGTGCTTGAGGTCAACGCGCGTGTTCTGTGAAGGAGAGAAACTCAACTATGTTCAGGTAATTGGAGGCATTAACAGGGCTATAGCATGTTTTTTGGCAAATTTGGATTTTCAAATTGCCCACGATAGTTTACGCAATTTATATTTACTTTAGAGGGTAAAACATCTTATTTCACAAACCAATCCGTAGTGGTAATAACAGTGTTGCGGATAAAGCAAAATTTGCATGGCGGCCATTTTTAATGTGAATTTTTTTTTATGATTTCGAAATACAAAAAAAATTCCCACGACTCTACCGAACCATGTACACTTATTTTTTGACCTATTTTTTTTGATAGAGAGAAAGGTGTCTTCCTATTGTTGGCATTATTTTTCCAAAATATTTAATCACCTTATTTGAGCCAGAAAACGTGATATTGCCCCTTAAAGAATTTGTGATTAGTATAACTTCATTTGATGGATAACATAATATAATATACACACAACGCTTCGGGACTGTCCATAACCCGTTTTTTAGATCTTCGAGCCAAGTCAGCTATAAGTAGTCTAGATGAAATAGATATAAGAGTCCCTGATATAAAATAAACTTAACATTTAAGGGGGAACAATTCAACTTTGCAAACAATTAATATTTAATGTTTAAGTTTTTATCTCAAATACAATTGTAAAAATAAGCATGTCTGCGACAGTGTACCGAAAACGAAGTACAAACTTCATTTCTATGTTATTGTTCAAAAACACTTGGAATTTGCAGCAGAAAAATATCCCTAAGTATCAAAAGAATATCATCGATTGTTCGATCTGAGCATTGAGAATGACATGATGCTTTTGCTTAATTATGTTATTTGCACTTTAAAGGCGCTGTAATACGCTGTGCTAACTGGAATAACGTTTTCTGAAGAAAAGGTAAATAAGTGTTACCGTTGGCTGAATAATACTATTTTATTAATAAAAATAGTTCCATAACGAATGAACATGGTTCGGTTAAACCATGCAAGTCCATTTCCATTCGAGCAGTCATGTAATGCTGTTCACATTAAAATGGCCGCTCGGGGGTAGTTCATAGCAGCGATAACCAATCACTCAGAGTGTAATTTTAAGTATGGTACAGTGATTGAATCATCTTGCTGTTTGAACTCTCAAATTCGCACGAGACCTACACATCTACCTTTTACACTAAAGAGTTCCACGCCACTGTCGCTTTATGTGTCGCAAAATGTTCTTCCAATAGGGATAATAGTTTTCTATGGATACGGCTTATCGAATCGTGGAATGAGATATTTTACCCTCTCACATAACAATATATTGTAAACATGAAAATGATAAATGACTGTATAGTTCACACTTTTAAGTTGGGGGGGGGGGGGGGGGGGGGGGGGGGGGGTGCTAGTAAGGGGTTTCGATTTACCTCGGGTGAAACCGGATGTGTTATACCGTTGCGCAGTCCTTCCACAGTTTGAAAATACACATTAATGATACGCATGTGGTTTATAAGGCGATGGATGAATATGTTCATGTTATGACCCTTGGTTGGAGCGATTGGCTTTCCTAAATCCGACTGACAGACATTTGTGAAACCAAATCCTCTTACTGTTTTTATCAATCGTTTTGCAACTTTAAACATGCTTTAAATATACATCGACGATACTCATGTGCTGTTCTCTTGCTTTCGTAATGGCTTTCCTATTTCAGGCATGTGACAAACCGAGGCCATAACGTCTAACCTTGATCTTGGTGTAGGATAGATTTTTTAAAACATTAACCATGGTCATAATTTCTGATTGATTAGTGATAGACCTTCGATATTTGCATCTCATGTTAAATTCATATCTAGTTGCTTAAAGGGAGGGTTCTATCGGGGAAGTTTTATGGAAACAAAATTTGAGAGAGGGTTCATGTTTACAAATATATGTAATTAATACATGATTAAAAATAGTCAAACTGAAATAAAGCAATGAAGGTGATATTTTGATGACTTTATATTTCATAACTTCATTAACACTAGCGCACATTTTTGAAAAATAAAAACAATGAGAACTGAAGCGCTGCAAGTGGGGGGAAACTTCGTTACAGCATAACAGCACAGTTTATATTAGTTTTATGACATGTTATTTGTTACTATGTGAACACTATATTAGTATGTGTCTTCAGTTAGTAACAAGTTGCAAAATAAGGTACAATATAGCGTGATTTCATTTCACGTAGTGCAGAAATATCCAATATGGCGACAGAACTCCCTTTAAATCTTATTTTCGTAAATTACCCTCACATGTAAATGCTTATTTAGAGGATAGTTTATGCATCAAAAGGACAAACCTGGCGATTTATGTGCGTATTGATTGACTACTGACTAAACACCTGTACAGTTTTAGATTATGCCATCGAAAATTTGTGATATTTGCAGAATCAGACACAGTTATTAATTTTTACATAGACACATAGTCTTATATATCGATGAACAGTTTAAATTTAAATTTTTTAAATTTAAAATAAACGTAGAGGTTTTCTTTGACTGCTGACTAAATACCTGTGATTTTCAGTTTTAGATAATGCCATCGAAAACGTGAGATATTTGCATTTGAAAATTATACATATCATAAAATTAACTGAGGTACATATTGGTCAAACCCTAAAGACATAAGTACTGCTTTGGTATTAATCAAGAACTATCAAATATCTTCTATATTTTTAGGTGAAATATCACTATAAATGCACACCTTTGGGGTTGGCAAGATTTCAAAACCACGACATAGATGGAAACAACGGGGGCCTACATGACATGGCAGTAGCTCATCTCTTTCCCTACACCAACTACAGTATAACCGTGTCGGCCTTCAACTCTAAAGGAGACGGTCCTGGTCAAAAGGTGGCATTTATGACAGAAATTGGAGGTAAGATCGTGTTAAATGATTTATTCTAAAGTTTAAAGTATATATATATATATATAAATGAGTCTTTTCTCACGTGAAGTAGGGTTATATATAGAAAAGAGTAAACATCAGATGGGTTTGACTGGATCAATCTTCTTTAATACGATGACTTCATTTCGACCAATATATCGGTCTTTTCTAGTATTTAATGATGTTTTGTCATGATGGTTTATCGTCCTGTAGTGGATACGATTTATGTTAACCTTTTTCCATTTTGTTCCCCCTGAGATCAAGTTACATGGATACTTATATGGCAATAATATATATTATATATTATTTCATGATAAAAGGAGTTTTGTCTGAAAGACGAACATAACAATTAAAGAGGAGACAAAAAACACTCGCTCACTAATTCACACCCTTGCTTTCACTCACTAATTAGCTCTCTTGTTATTCACTCACTCAGTCACACCCTTGTTATTCACTCACTCATTCACATCCTCGTTATTCACTCACTCATTCACACCCTTGTTATTCACTCACTCATTCACACCCTTGTTATTCACTCACTCATTCACACCCTTGTTATTCACTCACTCATTCACACCCTCGTTATTCACTCACTCATTCACACCCTTGTTATTCACTCACTCATTCACACCCTTGCTTTCACTCACTCATTCACACCCTTGTTATTCACTCACTCATTCACACCCTTGTTATTCACTCACTCATTCACACCCTTGTTATTCACTCTCTCATTCACACCCTTGTTATTCACTCTCTCAAACACACTCAATTGAATAATCATACTTTTATTCTTTCTTGAAATGCGATAAAATGGGTGTTAATTTCTTCAATTTGCATTTATAAATATAATATTCAGCTAGATGAAATATAAGATCAAAATTGTCATGTGTATGAAATATCAAATCACTTTGAAGATATATGATACCTGTGTGTTCACAGTTCAAGTCCAGCCATTGTGAACATTTTAGCCAAAAGTTCTAAATTTCTCTACAATTCCAAAAAAGGGTTAACACTAGATTCAGGCTCAGCCCCACATAACTGACTATAAACAAGCTTCATTTTAATTAATGGTATTCACAGGTAAATTTTTGTGAGGCCGCCTGATTTGCATCCATCTCAATTTTGAATTTAGTATAGTTTAATGGTTTTAAAAACAATTTGGTTTAATTAACATTGATTTACCCTATCCTTAATAACCTCTACAAATCGTGGACTTTTATTCAAGCGTTTTAGTCTCTTGAACCAGAATATATAAGTTTCAAATTGTCAGAGAAAAATAGATCGTGAAATGAAATATACTGAGCAAACAAGTTAAGGACCATTTGATTTTTTGGTTTATTTTGACATTATTTTTCGAAATTGTATTTTGCAAGTTTAGTCCAATTCTACCATTACTGCTTCAAGGTCACATTTCAAAATATTCTGCCTCACCAACAGGCTTAAATGAGCTCGCTAACGGCCTTGTTAATGAATGGCATCAGATTCCTTATCAACTATTTCAGGACTTTTTCTTAGGTTTTCAAGATGTCCTTAACCGTAATTAATGTACGAAGTGAGCATGTACGCCACTGAAGTTTATGTAATTCAGATTCATATGATTAAAAAAATTGCGATTCCATACATGTAACGTTTCTGATTAAAAGCATTTATTATCGCAATCACTTTCATCAGAACTTTTCAGAATTTTATTTTCATGACACATATTTTCAAATTATGAGGGAAAATCTAATGGTCCTTAACTTGTTTTGCTCAGTATATAATGAAGAATTTATTTTATTTTATTCTAGAACCTGATGAACCGAAGGATTTCCATGCTATTGTAAACAGTTCATTATCGATAACTTTATTTTGGACTCCAAGCAAACGCCGGGCTGGACCTACCAACTATATCATTGTTGTGTATGGGAATCTAGATCAGAGGACAAATAACTACACTAAAGTAGAAATCCTAAATATCACAGGTTAGTATTCATTGCAAATATTTGTTTTTTAATTAAAAGGTAATCATTATTTATTAGGGAATTAAGCATTTACAGCTGACAAATGAATACCCTGAACCGTAAAGGCTAATTCTACCATGAAATTGCTGGATACTTGATTCTGATTGGTTCTCCAGAAAAATCAAACGTGATCAATTCTCTATTGAACCCGCAGTGGTTAGCGCGTCCGGCTTCGGATCAAGAGGTCCGGGGTTCGAATCCCGCCAGGAGCACGGCAACATCGTCTGCAGTAGAGAACTGTTCTACGCTCAGTGAGGTTTGGGTGAAATGCTACACTGAATTTCAGCGTGGTACCACCCATGGTTCGCTAGTTCCAGCCGCTGCTCGCAGGTTTCACCGCAGTGCATAGCCACATGGCGTTGCGGGCTTTCTCCCTGACATAATACTAGCGGTCGCGATATAAGTGAAATAATCTTGAAAGCGTCGTTAAGCCCCAACTCACTCAACTCTCTATTGAACCTCTTCTGATTTTAGCGCCGCTTCACCGCGTATTGTTGCATCTACCTTGTGACGTCCATACTCGATTACCAAGTTTTGTATATATATTATCCTATTCTCTCGGCTATATCACCCCTGGGACACTGCATCAGAGATATGTACACAAATTACCTGCCCTTGGACTGCGTGACGAAATCAGTAACCAATGAAAATGTTCGATAGGATAAGACACTTTCAATCCAGTATAACATGCCTCTGATTTTCAAACACAGTAGGTTTATCTCCTAAACATAAGTGGTTTATTTAATCTGAGACTTGTATCTTTTAAATGTTTTTTTTTCAAATATTAACCACATCATTATTTTGAATGAGGGAATTTAAATCAATTGAGAATTGGTTCATTGAATCGTAAAGGCTGAATAATTAATTTTACTTCTTCATCCTATCGTAGACTCGCTTCTTTTCAATATTATTCAAGTATTAACCGATTAAATGTAAATAGCGATATTTTATTGGTTGTTATTATTCAAAATCGTTTACTTTACTCTCGTTAATATTGCAAAGGTTATCATCGCTTGAAAACGTGTTGCTACAAATAACCTTGGTTATAAATACGGTCTAACAATATTTCTCGAGTAACCACCATTTCCAATACAGCGCGAAAGACATGACTTCAGTGATGCCTTAAAGTAGTAGGACCTGTTATTATCATTTTGATTATAGAATATGTCTAGCCTTGTGTATTGAGTTGAATTGGGAATTAATAAGAATAAGGTATTTTAGACCGTATTGGTGACATTTTAGACCATCAAATGTCAATCAATGATCGGTTACATCACTCAGTTTACACTCAGGATATTTACTTCTGTCATCTAGAAAAATTCAACTAGAAAATTCTTTGTGCATGTACATTGTAGTATTTCAATTCTGAACCAAAACTTTGAGGAATGTTACTGAAAGCTGTAAAATTGTTGAAACTGTTGTATTGTAAATATATGCAATAATGTACTATATAAATTAGATCATGTCATGCTCTGTTTGGTGTTAAAAGAATTCCATTTTGGGATAACAACTTATCTTATCTTAAATGTACGTGTCTTTGGTTCACAGGTTACCAAACAACAAGTACAGTTGTTACCTATCTTCTTAGCTACACATACTACAACTTTTCCATTATGGCCAGTACTGTTGCGGGACACTCTGCATGTGTTACTCTCAATAGACTTGTTCGGACAGGAACTGGAATTGAAGGTAACAACGTTTACTTTCAACTGAGTTACACTACACATGGATCAGCTCCTACATGTGACTATCTTTTACAAAATCAGATTTGCTTTAAAGAGCACTTCTGTGTTAAATGACTAGCAATTGTCAGTAAGGTGGCACGATCCCTACCGCAAATTAATACATCAAAGTCAATAACTAATGTCAAGTTAATTAAAATCGACTGGGTCATGAATGTTCCCCGGACGAACATTGGTTTAAAAAAAGATGATGATCCAGTTTACAGCTTTTTAGATATCCCGCTGACGAGCTTAACATACAAGGTCACATGTTAGTTTACATACAGTGATGTCAAACATGCGGAATGCTTATTTGTTCTTGGAAATATCATTCTATTGTCAGTCAGCAAAATCCCATAACAAATTCTGGCTTTTATCAAGATGTATCACCTTATCCAACATACTGCATTCGAAATTGCTGAAATAAGAAAATCAACCGCCAAAGTGAATCCTTCATTTATTTAAATATATTTATTTCATTCAAGAAATGGATTGGTAAATAAGCTGTTATATCTCAAAACCGCTCCAGAATACAGGAAACTATGTGACATGGTGAATTTACAATACATAATATATTTACAAAAGCCAACAACAATACAAAAAATAATGAAAATTCATTAGCCTTACAGAACAATATTTCTAATGATAACTTCAACAAATGACATTACTATTAATCAGTATGTACAAATAACATTAGCTAAACACGTTGTTTTTCAAATCTGCCTGTTAAATTAAAAATTTAAAAGTTCAGTCCACACTTCAATGAAGTCAAAGTTTTCAATATGTCTGTTGACAAAACAAACCATAAAGATATAAATTGTAACGGAAACCATCTTATTTCAGTGCCTGCTGAACCTTCAGATTTCAACGCTATTGTTAACAGTTTATCAACGATAACACTGTATTGGACTCCAAGCAAACACCATGCTGGACCCACCAACTATACTGTTGTTGTGTATGGAAATGTAGACAGGGGGACGACCAATTTTACTGAAGGGGAAACGTATAATGTTTACGGTACGTTTCATTTGATAATTCTCTTCTCCCCCTACTGAAATTATTAAAGAGATTGTCTTCAACATTAACGTCCCATTACTAGCAAATAATGTAATTTTCGTCTATGGGAAAGTTCACCAGGTAAACAATAATTTGCCAAGGAGTCGTGTGTGATCATAGATACGAAATTGTTTGCCATATGTCTGAAGATGATTTGGTCCATCCTCGGTTACCCATGGTCTTATATATGCTCCGTTACTCTCCACTATATCACCCATGGGAAACCTTATCAGGGCAATCTGTTCTCAAATTACCCGCCCTTGGCCAATGTGACGAAGACGAAGACGGAAATGGCCAAGGGAGATAACCGGTGACGGATGGCTAACGCCTGTTTCGATAATAAAATCGGATCGCCTTCAATAGAGAAGTCGATTATCCATTGTTTCATCATATATACTAGCTTAATAATTGCCTCTCAGAGAAGTAATTAAAGTGTTATATATGTACGAAATTATCAATTTTCGTTTGATATGTTGAAAATATAGTTTACATTAGTTGCAATTTAAAATGTTATCTTTTAAAAAATTGCTAAAGCAGTTTATTGCACTTTTTGACATACCGCAATTTATGGACGGTTTAATGAGAACTTATTTCGCTCATAATTTATATTTGTTATATTTGTTTAGATTTATGAAGTGCAATTATCTAGTAATATCCAATATGTCACCATTCTCTTCCGAATGAGGTTTCTATCTTTAGATTTCTTACCACAGGAAATTTGAAACAACTTACCACTGTGGAAAGAGAATGAACCAAGTAAATGCACGATTAATATTACTCTTATTATTTATAGGTTACCATTCATCAAGTTTAGTTGTAACCAATCTTCACAGCTACACCTACTACAACTTTACCATTATGGCCAGTACCTCAACAGGACACTCTGCTTGTGTTGCTCTCAACAAAATTGTTCAAACTGGAATGGGCGGTAAAATCATTTAAAGAATAAGTTATTAGTAGATTATTTATGTAGTATAGAAACGCCATCCGCAGAAACGCTCCCAATAGAGCTATCTGAAATGAATATATCATTGCGGGTGGTTCCCAATAGAGCTATCTGCAATGAATTATCTACAATGAATATATCATTGCGGATGGTTCCCAATAGAGCTATCTGTAATGAATATGGGAGAGTATCTGTAATAGGGTTTTCTAGACTACATAAAGTATCTACTGTTATTGTTAAAATGGAATGTATATGGACGAATTGATTTATTCCAAAATATATGATACGATTTACATTAATAATGTTTGTACATTTGCCCTTAAAATTGAATGTTCTGATTTATGCACCGGCCTGGCGTTTTACGAAATGATTCCATATTGAAATATGAGTAATGTGAAAATAACGATCAATGCAATGTTGAAGCATGTTATATATATAGCCTCTAATAACAACTTTGTAAAGCATACGTTCTGTGATAGTGAAACAATTCTCCCGAAAACAATTGCAAAAGATTAAGTGAATAAACGTATTAGAAGATTGCAAAAATCGATTTATTCTTTCAGTGTTTTTCAAACAAAAGAGGCACTTTCTTTTCATCGTTTTCAGTACCAACTGCACCAAGGAACCTCTATGCTACTCCCGTCAGTCCGTACATTGTGAATATATCCTGGACACCATCCAAATACAAAGCGGGTCCAACAACCTACCTCGTAAAAGTGTACGGGGAATTAGACCAGGGGTCTGGTGTCTACACAAGCGTTCAAAGTTTGAATGTACAAGGTACATATGCAGAGTCAAATACAGATCTTGTGTAGAATCAGTTGTTATTGTATGACGAGCAATGAGATACTGAGATTTATCAGTGAAATAAACTGTCTATCAAGCTACAGTAAAAATAACTTATATTTTCCCTGCGACCAGTGACTGATATAATATGACGTCATAAAACAATGGTCTGACGCAGCGACTTATGACGTCACAGTGTTACTGTGGCGACGGGCTGTTCCTAGTGGCCGCTTGGCATGGAAAACGACCCATTTCGGACGTAATTACATGGAAAGCATCATATAATGAATAGATTATCCCTCAATTCTTGACAAATACCATGTTTATCTCATTCGTGAAAATAAAACCTTTCTACCTCACTCGATGAGATACACTTGGTATTAGTCAAGAAAAGACAAATATCCTCTATATATTGTACAATAATGGAGTTGATTGTAAACATATGTACTATGATCAATAAATGTTTGTATGTAAACTAATGTCTGTAACAAAAATACATTTCAGTAATAAAGGTTAAAAAAACAATCATAGTGCGAATGTAAATGGTTTTGGTCTTGAACTCTTTAGTCATTGTTACATTAATTGTGATGCTCCGGCCATCCTTTGACAAAAAACATTGTGTATGCCATTTTCTGTTCTCTCTTATGATATTATAGTTCTCTACTGTACACTACTTACACCTGATTTCGCGAAATGTACTTATTTTTGCACAGTAGTGTATACAATTTAAATTAGAAAGCATCATCTTCAAGCTGGATGAGCGCTTTTCAAATGCATTACAGGAAACATGCATATTTATTTTTCATCACTCGTAATGCGTTTCTCACTTCTTAGGTTTTACAAATACCACCCTGATTGTGCAAGATCTTCTCAGCTACACGAACTACAGGTTTACCATCAGGGCCAGCACTTCAGCTGGAGAATCAACCACTACAGACACTGTAGTAAGAACACAACCTCGAGGTAATGAATATACCAAAATTGTTAAGGGACAGTGTGATTATTAATATGGATGCGGAAATGAAAAAAGGGGAATGATAAGATGTGTTGCATTATCAAACTGAGAACGACCTCGACTTGGTAATAAATCGTTTAGCAATTTAAAATGTAAAAAGTCAGTCAAGTATATAGATGTATGAGTGAGTGAGTGAGTGGATACCTTGATTTGTTATTAGCCCTCCTTTTTTCATTGTTGCCGAGCTAAAATCGACAAATTAAAGGAATCAAAATATGAAAAGGAAATTGAAGAAAACAGAATCACTCTTCAACATTTAAAAAAAATATCTAATGCCACATTTTGATGTGTTTGTCTCTACCACAATATTTTGACAAGACAATTTGTGTTTTGCGATTTTCCAAAGATGTTTTAGGTTTTACAAAGCAAATTGAATTCAGCCTTTTCAGACTTATACGTTTTCGTGATACAGAATATAAAACTGACTTCCCTTTCTACAGCTGCTGATCCTCCCCAGAGCCTGAAGGTTGAGAATATCACAGCCTCCTCTGTGAGGTTATCTTGGGTGGCCAGCAATCATCAGTGTGGAGTCACAGACTATATTGTTGATGTGGAGGAACAACCTCATCTACAGGCTGAGTTCTATATACTGAATAGAACGATCACAGTGCATGGTAATAGTTCTTTGACTACTGAGATCTATTCTGCATACAACGAGGAGTTTGATAGATTAGGCTATGAGTTTGAAATATAATGGAGAAACATTAAAAAAAATTATTAACAGGATGCATAAGATAGGTTTCTGAAAAGGCTGGGGGTGTTCTAACATGCGACAAACTGATATTATAAAGTTTTACATAAAGATCAAAACTGGCATACCTGTAAAATCATTTAATGGAGATATTTTTATAAAATGATTGTTCAGGCTACATCAGTGCAATTTTGAATTTATTTATACAAATATTAAAATAAGTTACTGGTGTTCTCCATCAATGGATTTTTTTTATACTTATATATAAATTATTATATATTTACTTTTAAAAGTCACCATGTACCTATTTCAGGTTTTCACAGCATCACGGTTGACATTGCCAATCTGATGAGTTACTGGAAATATAAATTTTCTGTACGTGCAAGGACTCAAGTTCGTCCAGATTCGGCATCAGTAACTGCCGAGAAACAAACATTGCAATCTCGTAAGTAACCTAGAAGATTCATTTCAGGTCTTTTTGTTTTTTTTGTTTTTTTGGTTGGTTTCTGTTGTTATTATTTGGTTTTATTCTTATTTATATGGACTGTTTTTGCAATGATTTGTTGAGTATATAATAAATCGTATATTTGCTAATAGAATATATATGTTTCAAATGTTCCACTTGGTATGATTTGTATTTTTACATGTAAGTTCCCATTACGGGAATTCAACCCAGAGCCACCCAGAGATAATCATCTATTCTCAAAGCTCGGAATGCAAAGTCTCTCCTGCACTGTATATCATTATGGGCCATTGTGAAATCAATTGACTTTAATTCTCTCCCTCACAAATTAAATGTGTCATTTCTCCCCACTAACCCAACTTTGTTACATGTATATCTCTTGGTTCACATACAATTCCTTAACATTGAAAATGTGCACCACAGATATAATGTGCACCGTCCTACTTCTAACTACTTATAAAGTGACTTACATTTTCGTTGTCGGAACTTTTGTCTACTTGAGGGTTAACGGTAAAGAGCGAATGCTCATTTTGAAACTGAAGTAAACTTTTATTTAAAACTCGGGCTGCACACTACAGCAAAAGAGGTACATAGAACATATATACACATATACAATATACAATACAATAGGTATGTACGTTTGGTACATTCGTTAAAGGTGCATATGAGGATCGTAAAACTTATTTCTTGAATACAGACATAATGATTTTACAAAACTTTGAGAGTTTTCATAAAGTTCATAGCTTATTAGAATTAAATAAAATATTCATTTTGTACATATTTGACCTATTATAATGATATTTGTGAATATATAGTTTTCTCTTTCGGATTGTAAAATAGGATATATAAATACATAATGGCATTCGTCCCCAAGGTCAACAACATAGCAGGTTGCTAACTAACTAACTTTGATATTATCGGGATGCCCTATTGCTGGATAAGGAAAAGCCTCTCATTAGAACATATTACATAGGAATTAGGAAGATATCACTTGCGTAACCTCTGAGGGAGAACATGTATCAACCTTTCACTCATGATTCACACCAGCCCCAGGTAGAGTGGAGAACATCCAGGTATCTGCTCTCCCTGACAACTACACAGCAGTGAAACTCACCTGGGACTGTCCTGAGGAGAGGGAGAGACATGGACCAATCTCACACTACACTGTACAGTACTCAGACAAGGTCTGTCATATATCCAAGTATTTAAAACTTAAGTATCCGTATGTAGAGATAGGTTTCTGAATATAATCTATTGATTATCAAGGTAACCGTATCATAAATTTGTTTGAGGCCCTCAAGGGTTTGATATTTCTATTTTGTAAATGTCAGTAGAACTCAACCAATTTATCCCTATTTATTATACCCCGCAGCGCGTATTAGGCTGCGTCCGTACGTCTGTACGTACACACGTCCGTACGAAATTGAATAACTCAAATACTATTCACTATCATTTTCATATTTTGCGTATGATTTCATCATAGGGAGAGTAATGATCCTACAGAGTTTTGTGCCCTTGACCTTTATTTCAAGGTCACAACGACACTTTGACAATTTACCCTTGTCAGCGGGATATCTCAATAACCATTCACCGGAATGTCATCATATCTTATTCAAAGCACCTTCTAGGGAAGACAAATGGCTGATTAGAATTTGGTGACCTAGACATAATTCTCAAGGTCACAGTAGAACTTTGAAGTTTTAGACACGGTTATGTACATGTAAAGCTTGTCAGCGGCATATCTCAAGAACCATTCACTGGATTCTCTTCGTATCATTCACATAGCTTATCAAAGGGAAGGCAAAGGGCTGATCAGATTTTGGCGACCTTGACATAATTCTCGAGGTCACAGCGGAACAGTTTGTTATCATGTTAAGCTTGTCAGGGGAATCGATATCCCAAGGGGGTTCACGTAGTCCTATGCATAGCCCAGTCGACCTCTATCAGTGAAGTTCAGCAACAACCGGCGTGGTTCGCTGGATGGGTGGGTAACCCGCCTCATTGCTGAATAAAAACTGAGAGTTTGAAGGGTGAATTCCTGCCCCACACTGAGACATGAGTTGAGAGGCTCATGGTGTCACCTTGGGCAAGGCTTTTATTCGAAATGTGCCTCTGTTCACTCAGCAGTACAATTGAGTACCTGCTTTGGAAGTGAAGGTAATATCATTGATAACCTTGATCACATTGTCTCTGCAGTGAGAAATATGAACAATATGTCTATTATAGTGCTCGTGTATTTTCATTACCCTTTGCATCTAATGAAATTGATCTTACTTAAAGACCAAAACAGTTGGTGACTTTCCTGATGGGGATTCCTGCAGAGAAACTCACAACTCTATATTGCCTGTTCATCCTAAAAACACATACGTGTTTACAGTGAGTAATACCGTATATGTGGGGACTTTTTTTAGATCGTTAAGGATAATGACGAATATTTGACAATCTAAAACATATATCCATTATCGAATTATAAAAGTGAACATTTTCCCTCTCCTCTCCAAAATATATATGGCTTTTAATAGGAAAACTACAATAATTGTGGATACATTATATGATTTAAGCTTCATATAAGTCAGTAATCAAATTATTTTTCGAGACGGAAAGGTTGAAAGTTTCGTTTCGAGGTAGCAGTGGTGTCCACTAAGGGTCGGATATCTACAAATACAAATTTGTCAATTCTAAAATAAAAATATATCAGTTCAATACATGACCATACTTGACTATCCACATATAATTAGTCTTGAGAAGAAAGCATTAAATCCAAGGTTACGAGCTTGTGTCGCAAGGCCATTACACTAGTTTATGACACCAAATGTTTCTTCTTGGTCAAAGCTTTTCCAATTATATAACATATCCATCTGTTGCTGTCAGGTAATTCATAAAATGTTATAATGTTGGCTTAAATTTGGCTGACATACATTTATCGAAGAGAAATTCTAGGTAGATGCTTAGGGTCACGAATACGAACGAGGATGTATAGGAATTAGCTGAGAAACTGTACTGATATGCAATTCTACAGTTTATTGAGAAATGTTTATAAGTTGTTTATCTCATATGTTTGTTCTAGATTTTTGCAAGTACTCTCTATGATGGACTGAAAAGTACCTCACTTCCGTTTTACGCAAAAGCTGGACGTAAGTATATATATACAAACAAAATCAGTTAAAATATGTATCAATGCAATAGAGTGCGTTTATTTAAATACCTGCAATTTCGAAGTGTGCACTTCAGCATATTTCAAAAACTGTTAGTCTAACCTCTTCGCTGCAAATCCACATGGTTAGTTTATTTTCAGAGCCAACTACAGAGCTACATATACCTACAGAATACGTCAGCACCGCTGCATCTGAGACTTTAGATAAATCTACAGGTAAAATTATTTCTTATGTATATCATTCTGTAACAATTTTAATTACCAAAGTTTTCTTCTATTTAATTTGAGCTTTTGATTTTGCTTCTATACTTGATGATATTAAGCTTAAAGGAGCTGTAGCACGTTTTTTGCAAATACATTTTTTCAATTTTCCCATTTATAATGATAGTTTTTGTCATTTATATTTAATTTAGAGGGTAAAACCTGTTATTACACAAACCAATTATCCGTAGTGGTAATAGCGTTGTTGCGTATAAAGCGAAAATTGCATGGCGGCCATTTTATTGGGAACACAATTTATTATTCAGAATGACAAAAACGATTCCCATGGCTTTACGGAACAGTGTACACTCATTTGTTAATTTTCTGAAGAGAGAAGGGTGTTATAGTATTGGTGACATTATTTTTCAAGTACATTTCATCGACTTATTTCACCGAAAAAACGTGCTACTGCCCCTTTAATAGCTTATCCTTATAAAGCAGACTGAATAGAGTATGACATAATGCCCCGACGAGAGACAAGCACTTTAATCTGGTGATGAAGTTCAAATTTACACCAAGATAAAATCGGTAGGTTTGTTCAACTGAAGGAAATGGCTTTACATGCTTGTAGTGGTGATAATGACAGCTGTAGGCCGGTTCACCCAATGTATGTGCTAATGGACTTTCCTTGCCATGTTTGCACAGATGAATATGTATACGGATAATAACAATAATTACATGCTAAATTCTCGACAGAGGGTTCATGTATATTGTTCAACTTCAACTGGGCGAACATAATGAGATTCCCGTGATACAATTTCTGAGATCTATGACGCACATGCGCGAGTTCCTTTGGGGTGAAAGGCTCAGAAAGTCCCAGAGCAAAAACATGGGGTGAAGCGGCCTAGAGCTGTCATTATTACCACTGCTCATTTTGAGGGTGTTTTGTCCAAGATATTTTGTTAACAAATCCTTGCATGATTGTTTAAGACCTTTTATAAAGATGTTCCTATATATTATATTTTCTCAGCATAAATGTTATAAGCATTTTCGTTCAAGGTTCGTCTGATGTCGCAGCTATAGTTGGTGGAGTGATGGCTTCAATTGTCGTCGTTGGACTTGTAATAGGTGTTTTGCTGTTTCGAAGAAGTCGAAATAGGTACTCATATTCCTCAATGCCCATTTAACAGTCTTTTGTCGGGAGAACTCACCTACGAAATGAATTCGGGCCTTACAATTCCTATTGAGAAGGCAATATACTGGATAATACCCCGTGGAGGGCCTTGTACAGAATGATAACCTTCTAACAGAGTATTATCCTGTATAAGGCCCTCCAATGTAGTACAATACTTTGTACCAAATAAAGCCTGTTGAGAAAGGTAATCAATCCTTGAAATTGCCAAGTTAAACATTTTATCGCAGACAATGCGGAATTCGAACACGCAACCCTTCGCTTCGCTCTACCACTAGACCACTGAGGATTGGTGAATGTTATGGTTGATTGTTGAGCAGTATTCCGGTGTCTGCATGATATTTTATGTGCGCTTTAGTTTACTTGGACCATCTGCATTGAAACAGACAACTGCACTCACGTAAGTCTTTGTTTTTCGGTATATAAAATAGCTAACACCCTCACCTTCTAGCAAAGAGAGGATCTTAACTTTTGCAAAGACTGTTTGATGACGAAGCATAGCGATCATTTCTTCTCTAAATCGCGAGTGTGGTGAGATGAGTTGGGGAATAATGCCACTTTCAAGAGTTTTTCACTTATATCATGGTTGCTAGTGTTGTTACAGGTAAATATCGCAACACCAGTGTGGCTCTCTGGAACTAGCGAACCCCGGGGAGAAATGCGCTGAAATTCAGTGTAGCATTGCACCCAAACCTAACTGCTTGTAGAACAGTTCTATACAGCAGAAAAAACTGCCGTGCCCTTGGTTGGATCACTAAAACGTAGACCCGCAAACCGCAATGTTTTTGTACATTTTCATATGAGATATGCTATGTCTTCTCATTTCAGGAATACTGATTATGGATCATTTAAAAATCCAGTTGAAGAGGACGAACGAGAAATGGAAAACAGCATTATCAGGTAAAAAGTTTGTGAGTGTGATTTAATAGATACATATCTATCCTCTGTAACTGTTAATTCGTATTAGAAGATACTCAACGTATCAAAATTAACGGGATGAATATGAATGGAGAACTGCCTTATTGACTATTTCCACAACAACTCAGCATGTTTTTCACCATTCAAGGAGTTGTAAAAATTCACCACATGTCCACTCGATCTAAATAGGATAAATGATTTTACTTCCTATATTCTATTTCGCATGTATACATTTACATTGAATTAAATATTATATAGAAGATATCTAACTATTTATCTAATGAGTAAAATAATGATAAATATCATTTCTTTTTCAGAGCAAAGAAAATACGTGAGTTTACGAAAGTTGTTGAAGATCACCATAAAGGTGTCGATGTTCAATTTTCACAAGAGTGGCTGGTTAGTATATTTTTGTTCATATATAAACATGTTTTACCTAAGTTCATAGAATCTCATGATATTGCTTTCATTTATCAATATACACTATCAATTTAAATACAAAACTAATAAACTTTTCGAATGTTGTTTATGAGTTACAATTTCAGTTATGATATTGACAAAAACAAGACATTGAAGTCATTAATACCACTTAATCACTTAAAAGCATCCCATAACACAATATTGTTTTTCATAGGAAATATCCCGATCATCAACGATTCACTCAAGTCTAGTTGCCTCATCAGAGATAAACAGGCCGAAGAACTGCGATGTCAATATTTTAGCGTGTAAGCATTTGTTTTCAATTAAAAAATAAAAATTAACATAATGATCAAGATTGTGTTTCAAAAACTATGTAATGATGTGACATGATCCACAAAGTGGGGTAGTATGTATTTGCCACATACCTACGTGCTACGTGCTAAGTATATTTTAAATTACCGTATTCGACGTCATTAGCGCCCCTGTATTATAAGCGCCCAAACCACGTTTTAAACTCATGACAATTTTAACACCCACACTCTAGACAAATAAAGTGATAAAGCGATAAATTAAGTTTATATCTGGATTTTTATATCGCACAATCTAATCTGACCTTTAGTTTTTATTTGATATTCACACGTTTATAAAATCGTGTTTTTCAGTATGTAGATAGAAACTATCTAAGCATTTTACTTATTGGACAGAATGAAAAGGTCATTTGAATAAGGGAGCCCTTTTTCCAATTTTATTAGAGCCAAGGGCACTACATAGATGTATGTCGAATACGGTATATCATTGAATGTATTCCTTGACGCCATGACGTTGCAGATGATCACACACGTGTTAAACTCCTTCGCTGTAAAGAGGAAACTGGGTCGGACTACATCAATGCTAACTATATCCAGGTATGTTCGACTTTGCTTTTGGAATTTTCATTGGCAGATGTTATGCTATAAGAGGCAGCTACGGAAATACCTCTTTGCCCAAAGAGGTAACTCCCTTCAGAGTTCCGATCCTAACCGCTGTTCTACATGGCCTGAATTCCAAGCCTCAAGCAAAATCCACTATCAGGGAAAAGGGTAAACTCATACTGTATCCCTGCTTCTTAACCAATGACAACTCATCTCTCAGCGGCCAGTCGACCGAGTGACTTCAATGATTTGACTCTTAAGGGTCTTGCTAATTAGCATATATCCTTCAAATATGTCTGATGTAAACAACACAAATGAACTATTTGGGGTATTTTTCGATGAAAACACATTAAACGAGAAAACGTTCATCTTACGTTTATTTTATCATTATGACGTGTCACTGACAAATGTCACGTTTACAACGGCGTCGCTGATCGCACAACTAGATTCAATTGCAAACAATCAGCACACTCCATTTCTGCACTCGGATCAAGGCCATGTAGAACAGAGGTTAGGGTCGGAAATCTGAAGGGAGTAATCCCTGTGGGAAGAGAATACTAAAGGCAATACGTTCAGATAAATCTCTACTGAAACCCTGGATTTATCTAGCGATTTGTCTGATGCTTTTATGATCTCCCCTCCTCACAGTTGATAACCGAATGTACATATCTTTACAACTGAGATGGTTAGTATGTGTGGTCCCAGTCGCAAAATGTACCGAAAAAGAAGACATAATTATGATACGCTTCTTATTGGCACGCAGCAAAATAACAAAATAAAAAAACCAGACAAGGTATTATTTATAGGAACCTTTGCCTCTAGATACTTGAGGATGTTTGCTAGATTGCAGAATGACATTGAGTTATTCATCTTGAGCCACTCAACTATATCACTAATAAAGTCATATGGAAAACAAATACTCAATTATATTGTTGCTTGTTTGCTTCCATAAGCCTATGTCATGCTTCCAAGCAAACGTTTAGCTCATTCCGTAGTTTTCTTAATCAATAAGATAACTATGGTGTCTTTCACTAAAGGATTAAATGTGATCTTATCCGTGACTTTATACAAATGATGTTTCACGTCCCCAAACTAATCAATGATGAATAGCTTGCATATACAGATATTCGGAGTACTGGAACAGGAAGAAGGGCATGTCATGTACTTAACTATTGTCTATTCAGGGTTACTCTGGTCCTAAAGATTACATAGCATCCCAAGGACAAATGACAGCAACTGTGGAAGATTTCTGGCAGATGGTTTGGGAACAGAAGGTCACCGTCATTGTTCAGCTTACTGACGTATACGAGGAAGGCAGGGTATGAATTCCGTCGAATAAAAATTGCAAAAAAGTGCATCTACCGGGATACGAACTCATATCAGTAGTAGGTTCCACGCCAAACCGTCTGAAAACAGCACGTAGACTCGCGTGTTCGAGCGCAATTCAGGTAGCCAATCAAAAGATGACCAACAAATGCTTTCGGTGCGAGAAGCTAGGGCAGATAACTCCAAACAGCTATCCATTTGTCTGTTCCGAATGCTTTCAAAACAGCGACCGTTTAAATACTATGATGTGATTGGTCAGCTATTTGACTGGGCTTTGGCTGCACTGAACTGGTTCGGAACACACGCCTGTATGGGCTGTTCTCAGACCTTGTGGCGTGAAATCTACTGAACCTGTTCGTATCCCGGAAGATATTTTATTTTGCAAATTTTATTCCTCGGAACAAGGTCGATTTTAATCAGACTGCAGGGTATGACCACCATCTCAATCTTATTAAAATCAGATCTTACCTGTCACTCACACGTGCCCTGTCTATGTAAAAGGTGCATCCATCGTGTTTTATAAACTTTCATTTGGCGTTAATACGTTCCAACTCATCACTTGTGCTGTCTATTTAGCCAGCTTGCATATTTATCCCTAATTGCCAAAATATCATAATTACTGGTTTCCATTTAAAATTGAGTAAAATCATTATGCATATGTGCAGAAACCGAAACTGCTCATCCCAGTTATATTGACAGTAGTTATATTAACTATTAAATATTATCAACCCAAATTTGTCTTATTGTCTGTTATGAATAAGATTCCAAAATTAGGTTTAACTCATTGACGCGCGTCAATCGCGATTTGACTATTTTTACCTTCATATCGTTAATATACGAGGTCGACTATCATCAACATGATAGCTTTCGGTAACAGTCGGTACCTTTCGATAAAGTAACACCATTTATAACGTTTGCAATATGTGACCCAAACAACACAATGGATGTAACTTTAAGATCTGAACGCTGCTCGGCTGGGCTAATGTTTCGTTCTCGCTTCTCTTAAGCCAATCAAAGAAAAGCAAAGCATGGAAACCGTTGGTTTGATTTGATGTGGATATGGTTGATTTCATTTACAGGGGGTTACTGGGTTAGAATGAGCAATGTGATATATTGCGTGCACTGGCCACATCTTAACGTAGCATGGTATTAGTGATAGGTTAGATCTGCTGGATTCTGGAATTATTAACATAATTTCCGTTATAACAAGTAATTATATATCACTTTTTAGCTCTTTTTAGCTTATTGAATGGCATGGTATCCGTTCATCCGTTCATCCGTCCATCCGTCTGTAAACGTTTCGCTTTTTCGACTTCTTCTCCAGAACCAATGACTCCATAGAGCTGAAATTGCAGATGTGCAGACTCCTTGGCCAATGGGGATTCTGAATTGTAGATTTCGTAACCCCGAAGGGGTCACATACTTAAAAACCTATATTCATCTTCTTCTCTAGTTCCAAAAGGTCTAGAGAGTTGTGTGCATACTCCTTGGCCAATGGGAATTCTAAATTGTAGTTTTCATGACCCCGTGACCCCAAATGGGGTCACAAAGGTCACATCCTTAAAAAACTATTTTCATCTTCTTCTCAAGTTTCAAAAGGTCTAGAGAGTTGAAAAGTTGTGTGCAGACTCCTTGGCCAATGGGGATTCTAAATTGTAGATTTCGTGACCCCGTGACTCAAATGTGGTCACAGGGGTCTCATCCTTAAAAACCTGTTTTCATCTTCTTCTCAAGTTACAAAAGGTCTAGAGAGCTGAACAGTTGTGTGCAGATTCCTTGGCCAATGGGGATTCAATTTTTTAGAGTTTGCGACCCTGTGACCCCAATCTAGGTCACGGGTCACAACCCAAAAACCAATGTTCATCTTTATCTCAAGTTTGTTAAGCTCTAGCAAGGTGAAATGTTGTGTAGAGACTCGTTGGTCAAAGGTAATTCTTAATTGTAGGATTGGTGACCCTGTTACTCCAAATGTGGGTCACAGGGGTCATGATTTAAAAACCTATTTTTTTGTTTGTTAACAATATATTACTTGAGGTCACTTAGACCTTCAACCTTACATAATAAATCAATGAAGTCCTGATGAGCTACAGAGCCCATGGCTCTTTTTTCTAAATTTGAATTAAGGCAATTGACTTAAACAAAATTCTAATAAATCTAAATCGTAATTCATGTCGATCTGTATGAAATGTATTGAGTCGTGTAACAGATATTAGGAAATTATTAGTCTCAAGATGTCTGTGTAGTTGTCGCCGCTTATGGCTGCAATACTGCCGAAGCGGCATTAAACAATAACTCACCCACTCACTCTGTGTGGTTAATATGAACCTTTTTTCAGAGGATGCTTGCTACATACTGGCCTGACAATCTAAATGAAAGGGTTTCGCATGGAGAGATTACATTGGAGGTTTGTGATACTCCCATGGTCAACAGGCGCACCATTAAAGTCTCTCTGGTAGGTAAAATCCACAATCTCGTTATAAATGTTAAATGAATTAAATATGTTTACAAGTAATATAAATACATTCTACATCCTATCACTAACAATATTTGGGATAACATGCGATTGCAAATAGGTATGTTCAAAGCTAAAACTTAGACGACAATTTGTGCATAAATTGAGTCAACCAAATTTTGCTTTGCTCATAAAGTACATATTATTTGTAGATATCATATATTTTATTATTATATATCAATCATATTCGCCATGGAATGATATTTATTTTATTCCCAATTTAAATGTTTCAGGTTTTTTCTTATTTATGTTTTGTCGGAAAATGCATATTCCAATTGGCAGTTTGTGCTTGAGTTTTCCATGATGTGTTAGCTGTAGCCTACTTGTGGGGAGAATACGAAAAAAAATCATTTCCGAATATATCCACAATAACCATCAAAGTTGTTTTCTCTATGTCATCTGTTTTGAATTATGTATTAGGAATAACTAGTTTCAAATGTATGAGAACTTACGACTCAACCCTTTTAATAATTCCAGGGATCTGAATCAAGAACAGTCAAACATTTCGGCCTTCAGAATTGGCAAAATAACGACCTTAAACCTAGAGAGATCATCGATTTTGCAAAACAGGTCCGCAATGCCCTGGAAAGAAACAATGAGGGACCGATGGTAGTTCATTGCAGGTATGTAAATTCAAGGAAATAATACATGACGTCAGAAATTTAAAACAAGTTCCCATCACTGTTTAAGTTAAGCTTTGCAGCATTTTCCTTAACCTTTCTGTGCAAGGGTAGTAGAGCGCAGGTTCAGGTGTAGCGTGCCTATACACTAAACTTTATGTACATGTAGAGTAGGAGTAACGAACGAGCATCTATTTTGCATTGCATTTTTCCATAGGTTACCTCGATTGCAGTGCTTTAATCGACAACACATGAATGGTTATTTATTGTGACTTGGCAAAGCCATAGTGATCTTTTTTAACATCACAGCGATGGAGTAGGACGAACCGGAACCTTCATCTGCGTGGACTACTTTCTGCAGGTGATCGACAAGGCTGATCTCGACGACTCCATTGACATCTTCTCCTTCGTCCTAAAGATGAGAAATTGTCGTCCTATGACGGTTCAGTCTGAGGTATGTTATGATCACCATGATAACAACAACAATAATAATAATAATAACACTAAGATTGGCTTCTTCCGTCTTCTGATGACCCGTTTGTGGGTTTTTTTGTGATTGATATAAACTTTCTGTTTTCAACATGAATACATAATAAAAAAAAAGAATTGTCTGACCTTTTAAGATTTCCTTCAATTGTTCAAATTGAAAAGAATTTGCTGACAAACAAGTGGATGACCAGAAGTCTTGTAAAAAACTTGTGGAATAAAGTTACTGGATCCAAGAGATAAATCGACAAAGTGACATAGTTTACATGTTGTAGCAATACATATATTTAGATTTAAATGAAGATCGATGTTTTATTAGGGTTTTTTTATTGATAGAATGATTTGATCTTTAACAATTGGTGTATACGGTCAAGAATATGTTGTGACATTTTAAGACTTCCATCAATTGTTCAAATTGAAACGAATTTGCTGACAAACAAGTAGGTGGCCAGAAGTCTTATAAGACACCTGTGGAATATAAGTACTGGATACAAGAGATACAATGACAAAGTGACATTTGTTACATATCGTCTCATTACATATATTTAGATATAGATCAGTTTTATATTGATAGTATGATTTGATCCTTAACGAATTGTAACTGGTATATAAGGTTAAGAAGGAAAGTGGCTTAGTGGTTGTAAAACAAGAATAATAATATTATCTTTCAGAGTCAGTACGTGTTTATCCACGATATTGTGAAAGAAATGATACAAGCAAAGTTAAGGAGACGTGCAGGAAAAGGAGAAGAAGTAGTATACACGAATCAGGCTTTCGGTAAATGAACTTTCCATTTTCATATAAATAAATTGTATAAAATCATGAAACGCCTAAATAGTGGAGTACCTTAGCGTCAAATTTGGGGCAAATTGAAAAAAAAATTGGCTTAAAGTATGAAACTTGGCATGAATGATCATTAGGCATGTAGATATTCATTTTGCCTAGGATCCAAATTTTTGGACCGCGGGAACCTGGTCACGTGACCTAAAATCCAAAATGGCCACCAAATTTTCGTGAAATTCAGTTCTTAGCTAAATAAATAATTATATGCATGAATTTAGCTGGTTTTTAAATTATTTTAAATGAATGTCTTTAGAATACATGTACTTCAGCATAAAAAATCCCTTATTTTGTTTATTTTATTGCATATTTTGTAGTTAAAAAGTCAAAATTTAAGGGTTTTCTTTGTTTTTTGCTGAAGTTTTTTTTTTATTATTTAATATTTACTGTGTCTGATCTAGGAACATTCTTGAATGTTTGACATGCTGTTACACAATATGGGATATAAGAACTTTGTTTATATAATATCTAATATGTATTTATTTAATATATACAGTTATTTTCCCATGTTTTAATTTGAAATATATACATGCCTAATGATCATTCATGCCAAGTTTCATACTTTAAGCCAATTTCTTTTCAATTTTGACACTAAGTGAAATATGTGCATGATAATTATAATGTCATAAGCCAAGTTTAACTGATGCATAAATGTGATTAGATCTTTATATAAAATATGATTGTTATTTTACGATGATTACTATGCTCATGTAATGACATATTATTTGACAATGATCAAATGAATAAATGTGATAATGCATGATCAATTTTATTGCAGAAGAGTTTGACGAAGAGGAACCGAGAAACTCAATTCCTATGTGAACACTTCACTTACTCCCCGAACACATCAAAGGAATGAGAACGCAATCAAGAAAATTAAAAAAAATTACGAATGCAATTTTAGTTTGTGGAGAACAATGTGTCATTGTTTTTCAGAAAATACTGATACTCTTACTAATACTTTCAAACACTCTGTATGTTAATGTTGATTAATGCATATGGTGGATTTTCGTTTGAATTTGTGCATTATTTTTTGTTCCGGTGTAAGTAAATATTAACCAACAGCCGTCATTATCATATATATATATTTTTTTTTTATCTCAACGGTATGTCACACCGTGTGATATAGTGGTCGTCATGTTCGTATGTCTGTCCGTCCGTAACCATTTCGTTTCTGGAGCAGAACGCGAAAATTATTCATAGTATATTCATGAAATTTTGCATGTGTATTACCCACTAGCTGTACCGTTGCCTTTTGATGTTATCAAATATCTGAATTATTATTTTTCGTTTCCGTAGAAACATTTTGGATTTGGACATTGGTCAGGAATAAGTTCGTTTCCGGAATAGAACTCGAAAAAACCTTCATGATATCATCCTGAAACTTTGCTTGTGTATCATCCACTTCAAATTCATTTTTTTCCGTTTCCATAGACAGTTCGACTTGAACTTTGTTCAGGGATAGGTTCGATTCTTGAGCAGAACTCAAAACCCATCCTCGGTTACCCAGAGTTTTATATATTCTCTCCTATGATATAGGGTAGAGTAACGGAGAATATATAAAACCCTGGGTAACCCGGGATGTCAAAAACCCTTCGTCATATCTTCCTAAAACGCTGCATTGTAGTGCAGATTTATCTTTCTAAGATGTGTTTTACAAACTTTGTGGAACCGGTAGGATATGTTACCTTCTGAAGGCTCTTGTCTTGTTCACTATTTGATAACTTTGCAAAATCAAATTAAAGTCTATCGATAAGAAAATAATGTTTTTATTTTGTTGTTTATTTGTTTACAAATGGTGTACAAATGAAGTAAAATAATAGTAATAAGCTAACTTAGCGACTTGCAGAGGCAGTGAAGAACAATACAATGTATATGATGGGAATACAGTTTACTTGTTTTTGATTACTGTATTAATTTTATTGAAATTCAATCAAGTGGTGAACGCCGTCGTGACGTTAAAGGCGCTGTATCACGTTTTTGAATAATATGTTTTCCTAAATTTGCGAATTATTTAGTTTATACAATATAATGTATAGTTCGAGGTAAAAGATATCATGACACCACCCGATAATCCATATACAGAGATTAACGGTTTTCAGTATTTGGAGAAAATGATGCGATTTTCACAGCATCAATTTGGTTGAACTCTTCCATGCAGGACAGAGATTTGTCTCGAGCGATTACGAACAAGATGGTTGAACATTCCATCATGATGTCATAATTGAAACACTACCCTCAGTGTTTAGGTATCGCTACATCAGTCAGATCATTTGAAGTGATTTCGAGCGGCCAGTTTGATTGGAACACATTAAAATGGCCACTCGAAAGAAAATCGACTAGCATGACTTAACCGAACCATGTACATTGGTTTTATAATTCTTTTATTGATTCAGAAGTGTTATTTAGCCATTGATAATACTTACTTACACTTTCAAGGGAGCACCTTATTTCAGGAAGAACAACGTGCTACAGCGCCTTTAAGGGACTATTCTTTTTCATCAGGTTCAAACTTTAGTTTACTTTCCTTTGATGTTATAATGTCAAAATACTTCAATGATTAAACAGGATGTTGCAATTTACAATGAACCATATGTTCTGACAAACGTTAATATTAAAAATTAGTTGCCATTTCGGGGTGGTATCCAGTCAGATGATAAAACCAATGGAGACGCTGGTTTCAAGGGGTTGATCTTGGTGATTCTCCTTTAGTGGTTGTGTCATTTTGGTAGAGGCTATTATTGTATGACTTATATCACTTATTCCACTTACTATTGCAACCATTCTCGGACTTATCTTCGTTGCCAAAGCCTCAATTTTGAGTTTTGAGCTATTTATTCTCAAAAAATGTGCTTCTTATTTAAGTCACGTCTTAAAGCACGTGGACTTCTCCGGGATATGGTCAAAAGGGCCGAAGGACAAAAAGGCCGAAAAATAAGTAATAAGAGCAGAGCCCAAAAGTCAAAAGGGCCACAGTCAAAAGTCTCCCCCTGGTATGAAGGCAATGACAATGAGGATCGGCAGCACGTGCTGATTTTGTCAGAAAAAAAGGTAGATCAAACGGCAATAAACTCATTAAGATATACAATTGTAAGTGTCGATATAACAGTCGATTCAAATATAACAAGGCCGTTCTATTTTTGCATAAGATGTTGTAAAACTGGCAATACATCGCTTAAATAAATTTTAAGATAGTATTCAGATACATGTACCTTATACGATTTCAGTAACATATGTTATGATGTTTTGCAATAGTTAACGTTACAATTAAACGTTAACAATTGAATGAATGACACAATTAAATGGATGTATGGCTTCAGGTGTTGTATGTAGTTTTGTTAACAAATCAACAACGTCACAGCTGAAAGGGGGACCTACATTGGCTATTTCACAGAACAAATCATTTACAGTTTTACTAAAACGCAAAGCCTTGCAAAATGTTTGACAGATTTGATGTTTGTTATTCGAAACTGCCACAGAGGTTCATGAAAACCAAAGAAAAACTGAAACCAGTCAAAGGAGTAAAACTTTCATCCGCCATTTTTTAATTCAACAGCGCATGCGCAGTGTTGCACTTCATGTATTCATTTCCCATGTCGCTGACGGCTCTCGTGTTTATCCCTCGGGTTGCAGGTTTTTAATCTCATAAACAATCTTTGGCATGTTTTATCCTACACATATGCTTGCATGTTTGGATAAAATTCAGTAAACCAATCACAAGACCTCCAACAAAAGATTTCGGTGCTAGAAGCTGGGGGCAGACAACTTCAAACAACTATCCTTATTATCATATACTAACTCCTAACTATCCTTTCGTCTAACAGGTTGAATTGTTAACGTTGATAATGTGATTCTAACATAGAATTAATACCAATGTATATGATTTCGAAGCCTCAACATGACACATTGTGCTCGGAATTAAATAAATTGCTATCGATCTACATGTACGTTAGAATCACACAAAAATAAAAACACAGAAGGTTTATCTAATTTTAAAGTTATGCTGCAGCATTTTGAACGCAGCATTTTGAACACAACCTCATAGACAAAACGTGACATCAATGCATTGTTTATGACGACACGTCACCATGACTAAGTGATATCTTACCCTTGGGCTTCGCATGAAAAATATCAGCTCGCTATGATTTTCCTCATTACATGACATACTAATTCAAAGTAATATACACAAAGTTAAGCACCCCCTGATAATTTCATATAGCTGAATGTCAGAAACAACTAAGCTCTGCTATGACCCTAAATTAGTTTGATTATTTTCTTTTCGGATAGAAAAGCCATCTGGCAAGACAAGAAACCAGCAATATGAAGCTGTTATCATTATTTAATAGCGATGACGTCATGTTTACACAGGTACTGTTTTTACCATGACCCAATGTCCACAAAAGTATTGAGCTGCAAGTGAAACAAAACACATTCGCATTGGTATTGTCACTTCTAAATGTTCTTTGTAGACGCTAGTGTACATGTTCAGTACCTAGTAGATCCGCCACGTACCAGGATGACACACTCGCCGATTTGAGACTGTTCTGATGCTGATTTTTCGATTTTGTAACCACCGATGGTTCAGCTGAGGACTTGTCAGGAAGGGTTCTCGGCGTACATGTCGAAGAAGGTGCCTGTCCTCTCGAGGTGTAGTGACAACAGGTCTTCCAGACCTTAAACGGTCCATTGTACTTTCTGTCTGCGCATGCTTCCGGACTAAACGACTAACAACAGTGTAATGGTTGCCCAGATTTCGTCCTATCGCCTTAAAGGACATTCCTGCAGATTGGATACCAATAACTTGATTTCTGAGATCCATTGACAATCGTCTTCGTGCCATGTTCAATAGATATGCTTGAATCGCTATGGAAAGCATTGTTACTTACCACCAAATGTAGTTGGGCCATACTGCTTTTTCTTATCCTCGAGCGTAGCATGTTGCACGTGCATGCCCTGAACGTGTAAGGCGCGACTGTCACGCATCACTGATTGGAACGTTTTGCACAAACACTACTCATCTCATAAATGAAATTGTTTAACTATTCAAACTATTCTCGAAAAGAAATCATCACAAATATCAGGGCGTGATTAACTTTTTTCTTTGTGCATATTATATGTTATATTTGTGGAGGTCGGTAGACTCACATTCCTTACCTTCTACTGATTTCTGCTCGACACACAAGAAAATCTGCTCAGAGGATCACATCTTCACAACGTCATGGACGTAAGGAAAAGATTTCCAACTCTCCTCTCTCCGCCCTTGACTTCAACCCTCGCATTGTCCTTGCTAAAATTTTAGCGTAATGTAGGCTAATCGGATAGGTCAATCAGACAACAGCTTGCAACGTGAACTTACAATGTCAGGTTTGCAGCGATACGTTGTCACCTACTAAACGGAGAAAAATCCTTTCAAAATCTTTCCAACTTTCTAAAGTCCTCTGCTCCAACCCCCTATCAAATTGACTTGTATAGCCTCTATAACTGGTCGTCATTTTGAATTGGTACCGAATATAAACGGCGATTTCATTGGCTGTATGTAAGAAGCTGGTAAGGGGCGTACACTGTGATCACAATAAATGTCGCTTCTTCTTTTCACGGCCTCTGCTGTCGTTGAAGGCAAGGTAAAAACAGGGGAAGAGTTGGTCTCGAAACGTTTTTACCTTGCCGTGGGAAGATGAGGGGAACGAGGGATTGACGTAGTCTTGCATATATCAATCCATTGATAAAGTAGGATACACATTGTATTGCCAAATTTGACAAACATTGTATGTATCTGAACAGAATATAACAGTTATGTGTTTTAGAAGCTGACATTCAATAATGTCAAAATATCTGATAAAAGACATATAATGATATTTATTTACATTCATTTTATTCAGAATTGAAGAACATGTTTACAACAAGATTACAGGTATGTGACGTATAATTGCCATGGTGGTTAGAGCGAATATATAATGTGTAGTATTACAATACTATTTAACGTAGGTGTTTCCTCAATAACAAACATATAAATAAACATAACCCTTTCCGAACCATGATACTTTGTACCTTCAAAAGGGCTTGAAATTTGTCAATTTAAGGTTTGCTGTAGCAAAAAGCCGGATCTTGAGCGTCAATTTAATTGACATGTTAGTATTGTCTGGTATTAGTTTTTAAGATATGTCCGTATTTGTTACAGTACACATTTATTCAATATAGATATAAATTATACAGTGGATATGTATTTTCACTCTACAGCTGCAAACCATGAGTTTGTTCACTTACTTGGGTAATTCAGAGCAGATATCATGTAACCTAGCATGTCTTTGAAGCAATGTATCAACGTGAAACCTAAACTGACCACTTTGCATTTTGCATTATAAGAGGACAGTTGAGTGTTCCATAACATAATCTGATGGAATATCACATAGCAAACAATTTTTTCCAAAGTACAGTTTTTATTTTCTTCAGTAAAATATTCAATAAGTGATCTTGGTCAAACATACATCATATATTTCCTCTTATACTCATTCAATGTATTTGTAATGGAATTCTTCTTATTTAGTTGATTTTATCCGAAAACTAATGAATTATGAAATTTCGAAATTAGACCCTTTCTGTCTATGTCATTGTCAAATTTCAAAATCATGCACCACTGACTTTCATGTATGATCACAGGATATATACTTTCAAGAATGATTATTTTACTCAGTATGGGATCAACTTTTATTGACGTTACAATGAACGTCAATTTACATGATATCTGTACTAAGATACACATGTAGGTGAACAGACTTTCGGTACACAGATGTATATCAGTTCAATTGAAATAGACAATAACATTAACAAAATTACGTCTATAAAACTGAAATAATGTCACTTACATGGCACCGTGCTACAACACGATAAAAGGTCTTAAACTTCTTACGAAATAATTTTTAGACAAACTTGTTTTTTATAAGCAACAAAACACTTTTCATGAACATCACAACCGTGCTTTTTGAAAAACCAAAACCATCTCTAGGTAGGATGCATTCTCTTCCCACAGAGGTTACACCCTTCAGATTCCCTTTAGGAAAAGGGAGTAACTTATGTGGGAAGAGAATGGGTAGTGTATTCTTTCTAGACACTACACCCCGGCCAAAAGAAACGCCTACTTTATGCTCCATAGCAATACCGTAGAGATGATTTCTATGAATTTACAAACAGGAAGTGAAATGTAGCTATTTTAAAATATGTATGAAATGAACTAAATAAAGGTGTAACCATCAAATAAGTTTCATCAAAAATACTACACGACAATATATTCTAAAAAGGTTGATTGATGTTCCAATACAATAACATAGATCGGAGTTCCTTTCACATAACGATACTGAAGTTGATTGTAATGTTCTATTGTTTAACAATTGAGTGTCTGGGTAAAACGTGTTATTTGATTAACAACCATCACACTTGGAATTCAAAAGTATTCAGTGCGGAATCTGGAACATTATTGTGCATGACAAAACATCTCTTGGTCACCCAATATTAAAGAAATTGAAGAAATCATCCTAATTTAGTACTTATTAGTGTCAATCCAACTAAAATACTGATGAATAATGTATACTGAATAAGTAACCTGGGTTGCTGCTTTCACTGCAGAACGGAGGGTTACAGGAATGTACTACGCTGGTATAAAATAATAAACCTGAATTCGCATTTGGTGTCTCTCGGATTGACAGTTATTGTCAAATGTCAGTTATGCACATAAACTGAGGTGCAAAAGAAAGTATATCATTTTTACCGAGTACAGTAGAACTTCGGAATGCATTACCAAACGACACCAAAATGATACAAACTCAAAGATTATTTATTGAAAAAGTAACTCCCCAGTTAGGATACTTATTCGCATTTGATCTAAATTTTGGAAGGCGTTTTTGTCAAATTACTTATTGTAGGCTCCGTTTAGGCTGCAGTGATTTAAATTATCATAAATTTGAAAGACATATTTCAAACGACCCGTCCTGTTCGTGCGGGTCAAATCGTGAAGACACATTACATTATCTACTTGAGTGTACAAACTACTCCTTTATAAGAAATGATGCATTATATTACAAAAATGGTTATAACCTGAAAACAATTTTGTATGGAAATCGTGAATTACCTAAAGCTGAAAACTTTGAAATTTTACAATCCGTTTTCCTCTTCATCATCGCTTCTTGTAGATTTGATAACTATCAAAATTGAACAAATGTTAGCTTTGTATGCATTGGAATGATATATATATTTATTGTTTATTGATTATGTTTTGATTGTACATTAGCCTTCTTGTTTGATTGGATGTTATTTGTTGAATTTGTGTAATTTTGGAGCAGCATTTACATAAGTTCTCAGCTTGTTTGCCAATCCATTTCTTTTGTGAATTAAATAATTAAACCAAGTATAACACTCAGTTGTTTTCCATTAATTCAATAAATCAATAAAGAAATTAGATGCATTTGAATATGGCACGATACAATAACACCTTTTGGCAGTAGTTTGAATGACTTTATTTGTGACTTTTATTTTTAATGTTTTGAACTAACTTTCCAAACTAGTCAGTTTTTTAATACGACGTCGAAAACTCGAGATATGTGACTTTTAAAATTATACATATGATAAAAACAACTTAGTGATATACTTTCTTTTGCACTTTCTTTCTTTTCTTTTGACCCCGCTTTCAAGAGTATTTCACTTATATCACGGCTATAAGCACTATTACAGGTAGAAACCCCGCAACACCATGTGGTTATGCTTTGCTATGGAACCTGCGACCATGAGTGGTACTGCACTGTAAATCAGTGTAGCATTGCACCCAAACCTTACTGCGTGTAGAACAGTTCTCTACTGCAGACAAAGTTGCCATGGGATTCGAACCCGGAACAGAAAACATTCCAAGACACAAAGGGATCTAGACAAATTGGTTGTCACAAAGAACGATTACGGACCACAATAAAGGAACCCGGATCACAGGTACATGGTAGGATCAGAGAAAATAAGATGAGCAAGTAAAGTTTAATTCACCCAAATATTCTCACAGACGCCATGAAAAAAACATTGATTTTTACACAAGATATCACAACCGCCAAAATATCACATGTAATAATTTAAATTAATTAATTTCACATGTAATAATTTAAATTAAATAATTTCACTCGACATGCATTTTCATAACTTATCGCCAAATATATGATACTTACTTGTTTTCAATTGAAATCGAACAGTATCTCCATATCAAACAGATTTCGTCAGAGCAAGGCCACGAAGACGTTTTGGGTATTCCTTGAAGGATAGTTAGTCGTCAGAACATACCTCCCGATACTGCCATCTTGACCTATCTCCCTTATTTCGACCTTGTTGGATTGTTTAAACGTGCAGAGTAGAAGACCGTTCGCAAGATAGATCTTCTGACATTCCTTCTTACCATGATCTATATCTGTTGGTTTCCCAAAGTGAACTCCTGCAACTATTGCCACTGCTTTGATGTGATTTTTCCATCGAGAATCCTTCACAATAAACACAAACATACCGAAATTCGGTGCGTTAAAAAGGGCAAGGTCTTCAAATTTATTTGTTGAGACTGGTTGAGTATATAGTTTCTTTCCTGAAGAGATCTCAAAACAATGGATTGTAAAGTCCCGGCCGACCCTTTTAACACAACATGCCATATTGTCATCAACAGCAAGTTTGATAACACGAGCATGAAAATAACGCTGCCAAATTTCGCTCTTATCCGCGTGTGATTGTTTATAAATGATACCACTACCATAGTTCCTAAAATAAAACAAAGTTCCATTGTATACACTTAAAGATTGAACGCATTGTTCTCCTGAAAAGTATTTCTTTTTCGAATTTGAAACGATTAATTGTTTATATATTCCGTAGCTTTCAGACCAGAATAAAGTGTTGGACGTGTGGTCATAAACCATAGCCAGCACTTTGGTGTCCATGGTTATTCCTGTCTTCTCTGTTACATTTGACTTTATGGTTACCTTATAGACATCTCTATTCTTAGGTCCATACTTTGAGATTATTAGAAAAGACTTGCCGTGTCTTGTGCCAGGATTGGATTCATCAGGTTTCATCTCTAGAGATTTAACATAATGTTTTATGGTTTCAGATTTTATGGTATTGGACTCATCTCTGCTGTACATGTGTCCAGAACCAACATCTGCAAGGACGCATCCAGGGGTAGACATGCATGCTCCAGCACATTGTACAGGTGTTTTACAGGTGATTGTGGTCAGGTACTGTTGGTTTGAAACTTTGAGCGGTTCATCTTTCTTGTGTTTAAAGTGGGTTGATCTGGTGAAGACCACTTGTATAAAGGTGAACAACAGTGACGCAATGTTCCAAAGCATGACAAAATGTGGATCCATCTTTAACACGAAAACGATTGCGTCTGTCAGTGATAGTACAGCTGTAGCTTCTTCAAATTATGTATTCATAGAATATTGATTGACACTCAATCCATCGACGGAGTGTGTGTTCATGTTTAAGTGATTAAACTCCATGTTTTTGCTATATAGCTTTACGTTTTCATGCTATATTAAGAAGAAGAAGAAGAAGACGAAGAAGAAGAAGAAAGAAGAAGAAAATAATTTATATGGACTTGAACAGACTTGTTCCTCGTCCACAATTCACATGGTTACATTCATGAACATAACAATCATTTTAATTTCATTTATAGAGGCTTGACATTGTATTGTGATTTAATTCTTAACTCATTAGATAAACTAATATATTTAGCTAATTTTAACAACGTAGGTTTGTTTGAATCTTATAAATACTAGGTCTAATCCAATAGAAATGTTAAAGATATAGCTTTCTTAGTTGTAAATAGTTAGGACAAATTAGCATGAAATGATACTCGTCTTCAATGACGTTATAACCTTGACTTTGACAATATTCACAATTTCGGAACAACAGAAGACACTAGACACTCGATTCGGTAGTGAATAATCATAAGCCGGTGTAAGTTATATTATTTAAATGTACTTATTTGTAAGAGGCTCCTTTTACAGCAATAATGACAACGCGAAAATAAAAGGGCAACACTGAACAAATGAAAGGCTTGTAATTATAGGTACACTGTGGGCCAAAAGAAACACCTTCCAGCTATCTTATCAGATTTCGTAAAAACTATAATGAGCACTTAAGCAGTGTTATAACATTATGAAGATGCACCATTTCTGCTTAATAATTAAAATTTCGGTGGTTTTCATGTCACAAAATAATGGCAATTCTATGGAATTTCACAATTTGTTTTCAGCATAACGTGGACACCACTATTGATTATAATTCAAAAATTATTTCATCTTTAATGTCAAGGAAAATCAAATAGGCGTTTATTTTGGCCGACAGAGTAGATATGTTCTATAACACTGCCCAACACCTTACGGTTCAAAAGCAGAATAGATTATTTAGGAACAAGATTCATCAGGACTTTGAGGAACTTTGTGAAGAAAACCGGGACGAATTCTGGAGAAGCATTGGGAAAATAGGTGTAGGGCAAGAACGTTAGAAGTTAATCCCGATGGAAGTGACATTAGATAATGGTGAAGTGTCTCGGGACAGTGCTGATGTATTAAGTAAGTGGAAGTCAGACTATGAAATATTATTAAATGGTGAGAGAGCCGGGAATGACATCACGATTGAGAGTCTGACGTCAGAGGATAAGGAAGATATGCATGAAGGACTAAGTGACGACATTAGCTTAGATGACGTCAGATCAGCGCTGAAGAAGGCAAAGAATGGAAAAGCACCAGGCGTGGATGAAATCCCAACCCAGCTACTTAAAGGAGAACTGACTGTGTATCTTTTACTAAGACTTTTTAATATATGTTTTAAGACAGCCAAAATACCAACGATGTGGTAAGAGGGAATTATTACGCCAATACCTAAATCTAATATGGTAGATAAATCAGACCCGCTGAGCTATAGAGGAATCATCTTAGCTCCAGCTATATACAAACTCTATTGTGGGGTGCTAAACGCGCGACTGTTATCTTGGGCTGAGAGAAATGATATTTTAATGGATGAACAGAATGGCTTTAGAAATGGAAGATCGACAATGGAGCATATTTCATCAATAACAAGTATAATTGAAACTAGAAAATTGTCAAAAAAGTGTACCTATGCAGCGTTTATTGACTTTAAGAAAGCGTACGACTGGATTGATAGGGATATTCTGTGGAGAAAATTACAAGATTCAGGTGTTGGAGGAAGAATGTTAACAGCCATTAAGTCCCTTTATGAAAACGTCAGATGCTGTGTTCGTGTCAACAAATTATTTACTCCATGGTTCTCCGTTAACAGAGGTCTCAAACAAGGTTGCTTGCTCTCGCCTTTACTTTTTAATTTGTATATAAATGACTTGATTTTTATCTTAAATTCACTTGGAAGAGGAGTAAGAATCGGAGAAGACAACATAGCAGTGCTCGCATATGCTGATGATATTGTTTTATTAGCGGAGACGGAAGAAGATTTGCAATGTTTACTTGATGCAATGGATCAGTGGTGTGTGACTAACAAGATGGCTATTAACCCAGATAAATCTAAGATAGTACATTTTCGGACTCCATCTATTACTAGATCATCTACAACGTTCAAGTGTGGAGATGCGGTTTTAGCAGTTGAGGACAAGTACCACTATCTCGGTGTCCTGCTAAGCGAACATCTTGACTATAATTTTATGGCCAAATCAGCAGCAAAATCCGCAAACAGAGCTCTGGGACTCTTAATAACCAAGTTTAAAAGTTTAGGCGGAATGCCCTACAATGTCTACACTAAACTGTACGATACCATGGTCTACTCAGTTTTAAGTTACGGTGCAGCAATCTGGGGAACAACTGAACATTCGGTCATTAATGCTGTACAACACAGAGCACGTCGCTTCTTCCTTGGTCTTGGAAAATATGCTCCGAATATTGCTGTCAACGGTGAGATGGGATTGATACCTCCTAAAGTGCGTAATTGGGTATCGGTGTGTCGACATTGGACAAGAACTGTGAACACAACGAGTCGAAGAATAAATAAACGTATATTCACATGGGCCAATGCAAGCAAGAAAAAAAATTGGAATTTTAAAGTCAAATCGTTCTTGAAGAACATGGGATTCGAACACCTTACTGATGCCGAATATCTTGAGAAAAAACCCTTCATATCTGCCATTCAAGAGGAACTACACAACAACTATCACCGGACATGGTCAGAAAACTTGTTTCAGGTGGAGGGAAGACAAGGGAAGAACAAACTACGAAACTACAGACTCTTCAAACATAACTATGTAACTGAGAAATATGTACAATGCCCACTTCCCAGGAATCACAGGAGTGCCTTCGCGAAATTCCGATGCGGGGTAGCCCCAATAAGAGTTGAAACGGGAAGATACGAGAACCTGCCTCATAACCAAAGATATTGTTTTAACTGTTTTAACCAAGTGGAGGATGAAATCCATGTTCTTTTATACTGTCCAATTTACGCTACTAATAGGGAAAAGCTTTTTAGAAAATGTCAAAGTATCATACCAAATTTTAGTACTTTATCTTCTAAAGAAATGTTTTCTTGTATTTTTAATACTGATGATTTAATTTTTAGCGTCTCCAAAACCTGCCATGATATTCTTATATTGCGTCGTGATATTTTATATGGATAACTTGTGACTTTTTATCTAGCTCTTTTAAATATGTATATCGCTTTCGTTGTATTTTTGTAAATATATAGTTTTTAGCATTATTTTGTACATTTTAATGTTATATTGTCTCTCATAAGTCGCTGAGCGACTGGTCGTAGTTAATATTAATGTTTATTTATTTTTAATGATGTACTTTCATATGCATTTCTGTAACTACGAGTGAGACATTAATAAAAACATCTGTCTGTCTGTCTGTCTGTCTGTCCTTACCAAAGTGCTGGCCCCGCTTGGCAAAACTGCTGACTCATACATATCAGACTCTGCTGAATTCTGTCAAAAAGTTAAATGTGTTACTACCCCAGGACAAATTGTTAGCTGTGATGCTGTGGATCTGTTTACTAGTGTTCCCATTAATGAAACCCTGCACATCCTCCGCCATCGCATTGACAACCTTGATACCCCCTTCATTGGCAAAACTTCACACCACATCAGCCGCCTTCTCAAGCAGCAAGTAGGCATAGACACCTACTTCTCCACGGTCACCCCACTCAAAACCATCATTAAGGCAAATGGTAGGAAACACTCCACAGCTAAACAACAGCCTAAAGGCGTGGTTTACAACATCAGCTGCAACTGTGGCAGCAACTACATTGGGGAAACATCCAGACATCCTCTCAACATACGCCTCAAAGAACACATAACATCCACAATCAAGAAGGCAGACAACAAATCAGCCATTTCGGAACACATCACTAAATTTCCACAACACAACATCAAATGGGACGCAGTCAAAACACTCACAAAAAAAAAAAAACATGATTACACTCACAGCCCTTTATCTGAAGCTTTACACATTTTAAGACATAATCCCTCTTTGAACAGAAATCAAGGCTATTTCATCCCATCAGCTTACAACCACTTAATCCACAAATAATTAATCCACTCTACTCACTCTGGCTTCCATCATTATCCCCCACTGATTAGTCACCCTCCCTGCTGCATCGTATCCCCATCCCAACTTAATTAACTTACCTTCCACTGGTATCTATGTAACCACAACCTGCTTGTTACACCTTTCATCTCATTGTTATCTCATCTTGTTGTCTTTGTTATCTCATTATCATACCAAAATGTATCATGTATATAAACTCTATTTTTATCATCTCTAGACCAGATAATCTGTATCCATAGAAAATGGTTACCCTGATTGGTAGAAAATGGTGCGACTTATAAAGCGGCAATGTTTTGGAACTATTCAGTGTGAAAGGTAGTTTTGTTGGTCTTGTGCGATTTTGAGAGTTCAGAAAGCAAGATGGTTGTCCATTTACTTTCTTATTTGATGGCATTTGTATGCAGTTTTCTGTTTTAAAAGTTTGTCTCATTGGTTTCTAAAGGCGGTGTGGCACGTTTTTTTAGCAAAAGTTTGTTTTCTAATTGTTTTCATTTATTTTTAAAATATAATATAAAATGTGTTAGGTTAGAGGGTAAAACGTCTTATTACATTACACGATAAACCATAGAAAATAGTTATCCATGCAGGAACAACATTGTTGTATGTATAAAGCAACAGTGGTATGGAACTCCTCAGTGTGAGCGGTAGATTGGTAAGTCTGATGCAAACTGAGAGTTCAGACAGCAAGATGAATTGACCTTTCAATCATGATGCCATAATCACAATTTTACTCTGAGTCTTTAGGGAACGTTACAACATTCAGAACACTTGAGGGGGCAATTTAATGTAAACTCGAAGGGTAATGAACTCGCACTGCTGAACCGAACCATGTACATCTGTCTTAGAACTCTCTTTATTTATTGAGGAGTATTATCTCGCCATTGTTTACTTTTCGTGTGATCACTTTATTTCAATAATAACTGTCACCTACAGTGCCTTTAATGCATCTTATATAGGAAGTTGTAACTTAATGGATTGTTGGAGAAACTTCATTTACCCCCGATGCAACTGTGATTAATTATAGTATATGCTTAGACATTACCTTATGTTTCATTAATAGATTTTGTACTTTGAAAGTAATCGAGTGGTGTCAACCTAACTCAAGAGCAATTGAGCACTAAAGGTTTTACTAAGCAACAATATTAAACTTTTAGTACCTATACATGGATATTTAAGAGCTTCAAATGTCGCAAACAAATGTAAATTCACCAGACTGAATCCAGCCGTTTCTTCATTATTTATCGATCTACACAGCTTGTAAATACGCTAGTCTTGAGAAGTTTCTGCTGACTTGATTGTAGGTGATGTAGCATTTAAAATCAAAATGTCACCCATTTCTTTCTGCACCCATTGTTTTTAATGACATTTTATTTGTCTTAATACGTGCCAAGATAACACATGTGCTGACTTCAGTGCAATTGCAAATTATATCATAATTATTAGTGTCCAATTAAAATTATACATAACCAGAACCCAATTGCAAACTACACTTCACATCTACATGCACAGTAGTCATATAACCTATTGAACATTATGAACCCAAATTATTATTTTTCTGTTGTAAATAAGCTTCCAAAATTACATTTGACCGATTGACGAGTGTTATTCGCGGTGCATTGTCCGGTTTTCGATCAGAAATAACTACTTTTACTTTTATTTCCTGACTATGCTGAGTCAGCTATCATCAAAATAGTCATGATTGGCAACAGTCAGCTCACAATTTATAATATTTTATAATATATTATGTGACCCCAACAACAAACTGGATGAACCTCTAATGCATCAATGTCAATCAACGTGCATATATGTTAGTTTTATTAGCACAACTTTCTTACATATCTGCCAGTACATCGGGATTTAAAGGCTGTTTAGGGAACACATACATATACATTGTAAAAATTCTAAAAACTTTGCGTACTGTAGGCTAATCGGATAGGTCAATCAGAAGACAGCTTGCAAAGTGAACTTCCAATGTCACGTTTGCAGCGATACGTTGCCACCTACTAAACGGAGACAAATCCTTTCAAAATCTTTCCAACTTTCTCATGTCCTCTGCTCCAACCCCCCATCAAATTGACTTGTATAGCCTCTATAACTGTATCGAGCGTCGCCATTATGAATTGGTACCGAATGTAAACGGCGATCTCATTGGCTGTATCTAAGAAGCTGGTAAGGGGCGTACACTGTGATCACAATTGCCCTTTCTCAAAACGTGAGTTATCTTCCTTGACGGCCGCTAATAAAAAACCAACTGCGCATGTCTCAATATGGGCTCTTCGCCTTCCGGGAAGTACTGCGTAACGTCAATATGGCACCTAAGCCACGATATTGCTGCATTTGTAGCAACAACAGCCGAACAGTTATCAATGGAAGAAAGATATCTTTACATCGATTCCCTGTTGATACAAGATTGAGACGAGTGTGATTACAACGATGCAAACTTATTCGTGTAGATTTCCATTATAGTAGAAATGACAGCACACGGTTATGTTCTGAGCACTTTGTGGGTCAGCAAGGACCAACTAAACTCCATCCATTACCAAGTGTATTTCCAAACAAGACATTCACAACATCGGTAAGTTTTAATATTTATGAATAACCACTAAAACATTGTCAAGCATCTATTAATTATCAACGTTTTCCCCCCTTGAAATTCCTTTACAAAGTTTGTAAAATGCAACAAAATTTCATAAAGAATCAATCTTATGTCATATGGATTTAACGTTTATAGACACTTAACTGTATTGTATAGGCCCAATTATAATTGTGAAGTTGATTTTGAATGAAAAATGATAATAAAATAATAAGCCCTCCACAAGTCTTGGATATTCGTCAAAAAAAACCCAAACTATATCAACTTGATGTATTTGGTTTGAGATTCTCTACATTTCACAATTAGGCCTAGATCAGCAAAGTTTTGACAGTCAATTAAAAAGTATGAACTCCTTACCGATGGCAATAATTGTCAGTTTGTATTTTAGATCAATTACGAAAAAAATTATGTTTTAAAAAAAACAATTTTTTTATGGATAACTTTTGTGTAAGATTTCCACCCCATTGTTTTCAGAATGTTCAAGCTGCAACAAGTGATTGTCCAATGCTTCAAGATGAAGACGCCGATGAAGACATGAGTGTTTATCCTGAAACTGAGGATACAAGTGTTTGTGCTTCAACATATGATGTTTTTCTACCTGGAAAGTCATCAAGACTTGAACTGTCTCTCAGTTTACATGATTACTGTGGTTCCCAGAAAGTTTCAAGTCGTTATTTTAATCAGTGCACTCAGACATAATAAGATACACCTGTAAATAAAAGTAGATTAGATGGTACACAGACAGATGCTGCTTCATGTGCCATTATGTGTTGCAACGCTAGCACACAGACAGAGGCTTTGCCAACAGAAAGTATCGGTATTCAAGTTGACAAACCAATGCTTGTATATGAAGATATCAGAAAATCAGATGAAATTATCATGTTTTATACTGGTATACCAAATTCAGTTGCATTCGAGGCTATGTTTGATGAAATGTACAATGATGAACAAATTTACACAGATAGAACAAATGATGGAAGGCCTCATTCCTTGAGACAGATTGATGAATTCTTCATGATTCTTATGAGACTAAGATTAGGCCTGTTGCTTGATGACTTAGCATATAGGTTTAGAGTTTCACGTGCCACATGCAGCAGACTTTGTAACAAATGGGTTGATTATTTGTATGTTCAACTCTCATGTTTGATACAGTGGCCCAGTAGGGATAATGTCAATGCAACCATGCCAGATTCTTTCAGGAAAAATTATCCAACTACTAGAGTAGTTATATATTGCACTGAGATTTGGACTGAGACTCCAAGTTCACTTCAACTTCAGTCACTTTTATATAGTGACTACAACTCGTACATGACATACAAATCATTAATTGGAATAAGCCCAGCAGGTCTTGTGACTTTCTGTTCAGATTTATACTGTGGTAGCATTAGTGACAAACAAATAACCAGATTGTGTCGTCTTGGTGATTTGTGTGAAGAAGGTGACGCCATAATGGCAGATAAAGGTTTTGTAATATCTGATTTGACAACGCCCAAGGGTATAGATCTAATTATTCCTACTTTCAGAAATAAGAAAAAAACAGTTTAACCAAAACGAAGTTAATGTAACAAAAACGATTGCCCACTTGAGGATACATGTAGAGCGACAAATGGAACGTGTGAAAAACTTTCGGATTTTACAGGGCATTATTCCCATCACAATGGCTTCTCAGGTCTAAAAAATATGGCGCATTTGTGTCTATTTTACGAATCTTCAACCCCTTCTTGTACTTGAATAAGATAGCTGTTTTTTCAGACATGTCATATAATGCATTGACAAGTGAATCACATTACTATTATAACATGTAATTGTCAATTGTGATGTAATTGTCAATTGTTTTTTTATATTGAATTCCGAAGTAATAATGTATCATAAATGACTTTTCTATTTTAGGAAAACATTTGGTCAGTTCTGAATAAACTTATTTTGAAGAATGAATTCATTTGTTGTGAACTATGTTTAAAACATTACATTTTTGTATGAAAAATTATCTATACAGAAGGTCACAAAGTTACATTGTGTTTACATTCACAAGGAACAGTGATATTACGTCACAAGTTGATGACGTAACAATATTGTCAGTAAGATGGCGTTGTCACAACACAATCACATCATCACATGAGCTTGTATTGATGTAAACAATATGCTACGAACTTAATTCATAAAAGCGACTACTAATCCCCTTCTACTCATATAAATCGTTTTAGAAGGGGCTTACTAGTAGGCTGTATGAGGTCGGTAGTCTATTGTTAACATCCAGCGTGAACTTGACAGTTGAGATCAAAACTTTAAGTGATTACAATTTTATAACTCTCGTGTCTTTCCGGTTATCTATTTATTACAAAGACTCCAAACTGCAAAGTGGTGCAAAAGGTAAAACATTCGTATGTTCACATAAAGATAACACGAAAAAAGTGAAATTCAAGGAATTTTACTGTTTCTTCAAATATTTATCTCAGAACAAATATTAATATTAAGAATATGAGTACATGACATTCATAGGACAATTCATCATTATTTCTTTCTACAGTAAAGCATGAAGAGGTCATTTTTCATAAAGAATATACAGTATAATCAGATCACATAATGGTCACATAATGAACATAATTTGATCCTGGGAATTGAATTTTCTAATAATTTGTAAATCATTTATACAGTGGAATTCCCCTCTTTACTCTGCTTGACAATAACTCTGGCAAAACATTAGACAAATAAAACTTGTTCAATTTTGGCAACATTTCATTCCACATATGCTCATCAAACTGTATTCTCTCATCTGTCCAGCCATTCAATGTCCAAACCACAAAATCACACCACTGTCGCTCTGTTATTGCCATCTGACCTTGGACTTGAAAATAATACCTGTGAGATCTTTTTAGTTTTACACATTCATGTTCATCGAGAAAGCAAAAGAATCTTGAATCCTTAGCACACTCCCTTGGATGCATCCACTTCCAATCTGACCGTGCAGGATACTTAATCTCCAACACACCTCCACTGTCTACACATGTGTTACACACTAACCCATCAGGACTTGCACCTAGATGTGAATACTTTGTATTCACAGTAAGTCCACACTCATCCACAACTAAAGTATCAGTATTAGCCGACTAATACATCTTACGAGCTGCCGGTTCATGACTTGCACCCCATCTGCAGTAACTGATATTAGAAATATCACGGTAACAACAAATATCTTTGAGAAGGTTACCTGGTTTTGTGTCATTGCGCATCAATACAACATCCCCAAATTTAGAAGCAGTCTTTCACTCCTCGCTTTCAGCCACAAGTCATTTCCTTGCTGACTTCTCGTTCTCTCCTCAATGCAATCAACTTCCATCTCTGACGCTCTCATACAATCAAAAATTTCCTGTATTTGATTTTTACACTGGCCAGAATCAAGATCTACATGATCACAATATGAAAAGAAAATTTCATGAAGAGATGGAACAGTCAGTCAGGGACATCACGGCTTTCCGTCTCGTTACAAAGAGACGGTATGCCGTCTAAAAATGATCATGAAATGATTGTCTTTGACGATGGCATGCCGTCTATAAAACGTATTCGACGGTATCCCGTCTTAATGATTCAGGGAGAGTTCATTGTGTCAAAATGCTAAAATTAAGACGGCATGCCAGCTTCATATTTCACAAGACGGCATGCTGTCTCATATTTTAAAATATAGCAGCGTGACTGTCTTGAGCTTACATGGTTCCTACCGACTGAGATCGAGGTGTGTCAGTTAGAACCCTCGCGCACGTGAATCATAAGGCCGAGATGTTCATGTTTCACGTGCTCGATGGTTCATCTGACTTGAACCATAGCTCAACACTACATCAAACCACAAACAGAATTGACAAAAGTTTAGTTTTGATTTCAGGTTTGTTTAACATAATAGGGTAAAAGAAACCGTGTCCTTGTTAGAAAAACGTGTCTATATTAGGCAGCTCACACAAAGCATGAACTAATCGTGATGCACGTTGAACACGTGGAAATGTACAAGTTGGTACTGTCAATGTCAGTATCGTCAGCTTACATACAATAAAAAAATACAACATATTGTAACAAAATTGCAATTCCGTTTTAAGTCACTCTCAAGTGTGTCGTTTATTTATCTATTAAAGGTTATACAATATATTACGTTTAGAGGGTAATCTCATAACCCGACCCAAGTCGTATCAGTGGAAAATGGTTATCCGTATTGATTTATAATGGTGCGATCTGTTTGTTTGGTCTCATGCAATTTGGCATGCCATGATTTAAAATCCACTCTGAGCGTTTAAGAGCCATCGAGTATTTTAGTGTTTTAAATACAACATTATGTTTTGGAAAACATACTTATGACATCAATCGCTAGAGACAACTACAAAACATATGATAAATAATTTTAATATCACTATCCGATGAAATTTGGTTTTAAAGACAAGTTGGCCTTTGATTAAAACGCGTCAATAGACTTTAACGTCATATTAACAGCCTTTCCTTTTCTGCATAAAAAAGTACCACAGAGAAACAAGGATTTCCTAGGCCTGTTGGCTTATCAATTTCACGAAGCTCGTTTTTTCAACTGTTTTCGTCCCTTCTCACACATTTCTGAATGTGACAATTGTTATATTATCATGTTTCAAAATACCCTGTGAATACAAATTATGGACTTTTTACCTGTTAAATGGTACTTAATTGTGATTATACCAGCAAACTATGACAGATATAGTATGTATATATTCTCATTGATTATACAATTCAAGCAACGTATCTTGTCGGGTAATATATTTATTTTAATACTCGTATGTAGAAACTACATAATTGAAAGAAATGCATGGTAAATAAATAAATAAACGCCAAAAACTGTATTTTTATATTTTGTGGAGTAATCATAAATGGCCTCTTTTATTTGTCTGTTTACATTGTGGGAGTAAACCACAATGTTTTGCGCTTGAAAATAATACACATGATCTATATGTAGACTTGAAAACATCTTTATCAGCTTTTTTTTGGTCGAAAAACTAAGAGTGTATATTTCAATACGATTGGTTTTTAGAAATGTCTATTAACATAATCAATGGCTTTTACAGAAATAGCTACATCAGTCTGAACGCTTGAACTACTTTCGAATGTTTAGTGTGAACACCTTAAAATGGCCGCTAAGGGAAACATTCGTTTTATGATTATTTTATTGTTTCAGGGGTCTTTTTTCGCCATTGGTAACACTTATCTTTCTTTTCGTGAGAGCAATGTATTTTAGTAAGAACAGCGTGCTACAGTTCCTTTAAATATACAAAAATTAAACTACTATGCAAACGTATGACCGTTGTGATGAAATAAAATCTAATACTCTTTTCAATTGCTTAGAAATGTCCTTCTCATGTCATCTGGTTGCAGTGTTAGTTCACTCGCCCAGAAACCATCAGATTGCCGGTTCGATCCCACATTTCCCCGAACGTATTTGTGATCAGTGTGAAAGTGCCAATTCATCTGCCATCATATACAAAAGTTTGATGTCAAATGAGGAAGATTGTAACAGTATTAAAATTTTACATCGAAATATAAACATTTTTGTCTGTGGAAATCGAGTTATTACATAACAACAGTGATCTTTCTGAGTTTAAATTATGTTGTTTCAAAATAGCCTGCATCATTAGCGTTTTGATAGCAACAGTGTAAGAGATGTTTCCATATATGTAGACACGAATAAAATTCACCATTGATCATTGATGATTTTTTGTAATGAAGGCCTTCAGTGGTAAAGATAATCAACATATATAATTAAAGACATTAACCCACTCTCATGGATGTCATTCATGTTGTTCTACAACACTCGTGCCAGTAAAATTATGTTTCCCTTACTTTTCCTCGGAAAAAGATGTAAAAACATTATGACATCCCCACTTGAATATGAATCTCTATATATTCGATTGTGGAGAACTTGGTTCACACCTCTATACAAACAATGTTAACATAGTTTACAATTACCAAAACTAAAATATCACCAAAACTTGTAAAACGAAAATGTAGCTGTTTGCTGACATACTGTCCAAACATACTTGGCTCTATAACTGATCAGACCTTAAAAAAATATGAGGTCGAGAGTCAGTGTTTCTTAAGAAGTCAAAAACTTAAAGCTAAAAGACGGAAGGATGGACGACCACCGGAAACCATGCAATGTCACAGTCCTTTCTTTCGACGGCATGCCGTCTTTCTAAGACAAAAGATATTAGACGGCATGCCATCTTTATAAGACAATATATATTAGACGGCATGCCGTCTTTAAAAGACAATATGTTTTAGACGGCATGCCGTCTTTATAAGACAATATGTTTAAGTCGGCATGCCATCTTTGTAAGACAATACTTTTCAGACGGCATGCCATCTTTTATATTTAAATTTCAAATAATGATGTCTCCCTTCTGACAATAAAGACTGCATGCCGTCCAAATTATTTAAATATGGTATGCCCTCCTAAAGTATGTTTTTATTAGACGGCATGCCGTCTGATATCACAACATATGCCAAAATATCCCCATTTACTAAAATAAATGATTCTCTTAATAAAAGAAATGATATACATGTTTTTGCATATCCGTATGCTATAATATCTTATCTTTGAGTATGCACTCTTTGGGTTAAATCCTTGGCACAGATATTAAGATATTTCGATAAAATCACTACCACTCCTCACTCTGCTTTTCAATGTTTTTGTCATTTTCTCTGGTCTGAATTGATTACCTATCTTTTGGTAGTTCAGATCATCAGAGGGAAGGGGGCATTTATTGTTTCCAAACTATTAAGCTTTGTCTGATCCTATGTTTTCTATATGCTTGAATGAATGGTAAAGCTATATTATAGTGTTTAAGGCGGCATGCCGTCGAAAATCAAGGACGGAAAGCTGACGTGTCCCTGACTGACAGTGAGAATATCGTTATCACTTGATGAAGTAGGTGTATCTTCTAAGTATTTTAAGAATGAAGCTTTAGAGTGACTAGATTCAAGCTTTTCTTTGAAACGCATTACATCAAATATTGGTCTTATTTTAGGAGTTTGGACATGAAAGTTGTGATTATTCAAATTAACTTCAGTGTCATCATGTTCAATGTCACGTACTGCTTTAGAAGATCCAGGTTTTCTGAAATTCACATCCTGTGCCTTCTTAGGACTGAGTTTCCTCTTACGGGGATTGTTCCATAGACACCGCTGTGAAGTACATGCTGTAGTTCCGTCTCTTCTCCTTGATGTCAAATCCACTAGTGAGTGACACAGAGCAGCAACGTCGTTAAAAACCTCCCCAACTCTGCAATCGATAATATTATTGTAATTTGCGAACAAACGTACATTTCTTCATTATCAACAATCTTTATTGACTTTTGATCTGTAATCAAAATAATTTTAAAATTTACACAGAAAAAAGAGAGTTTAAAGCTAATCAATGATAATTGCAAGTCCCAACATTATTACTTTTGTTGCATCTAACATGTGTACATTTTGTTTCGTTTTATTAACTTTACTAGTAGGTTTTAAATCGTCTTACGTACCCAGCTGCACATGAGCAGTCTGCAGAATGTATCTTCCCAGCCATACAGAATGGTCAGGACAATCCTTTTTGTTCGTGGTAGGAAGGGATGGTATCACCTTGCATCTCACCAGAGCATGGCTACATTCAGATGTAATTTCATGAAATTCTACAGAGTGAACATGTCTGTCTTCAAAATAAATTTCAGCTTTCCGTTGAGGGTGCACATTTGTTTTCAGAACAAAGTAATTATACATCTCTGTATCAGAGAAATCGGGAGTAACATGACTGTCTTTATTCCAACCATTCAAACTTCGAGGATCAGGAATAATATCACCTGACGGGGTCACAAGTTTTTCCTCAAGACGTCGATGATTCGGTGTACCAACAAGCTTCCTCCTGTTTGAATAACTAAGTTTTCCTACATCTTTCGCTCTCTCAAGTAGTTCAGACCTCTTCCCGGTGACAAACTGTCCGTGTTGCCGTAGACACGTCTTCAATTCAGGCACTCTTTTGGACTCTAACTCCTCATCGCTCAGAAACTCAGTAACGCCCGCCATATTGGTCAAGGTCGAGTTCGTCCCGGAAGTCAAACGTCAGTTGTACCGCAGTAAATGTAAAGGGACGTAACTCACGTTTTGAGAAAGGGCAATAGATGTTGCTGCTTCGTTTCACGGCTTCTGCTGTCGTTGAAGGTAAGGTAAAAAAAAGGGGGAAGAGTTGGTCTAGAAATGTTTTCACCTTGACTTGGGAAGATGAGGGATTGACGTAGTCTTGCGGATATCAATACATTGATAAAGTAGGATACTCATTGTATTGCCAGAATTGACAACCATTGTATGTATCTGACAGAATATGACAGTTATGTGTTTTTGAAGCTGACATTCACCAATGTCAAAATATCTGATGAAAGATATATGATATTTATTTACATTCATTTTATTCAGAATGGAAGAACATGTTTACAACAAGATTACAGGTATGTGACGTATAATTGACATGGTGGTTAGAGCAAATATATAATGTGTAGTATAACAATTTTATTTAACGTAGGTGTTTCCTCAAGAACAAACATATAAATAAACATAACCCTTTCAGAACCGTGATACTTTGTACCTTCAGAAGGGCTTGAAATTTGTCAATTTAAGGTTTGCTGTAGCAAAAAGCTGGAATATAGGCCTATCGGACCTTGAGCGTCTATTTAATTGACATGTTAGCATTGTGTGGTATTAATTTTTAAGAATGTCCGTATTTGTTACATTACAAATTTATTCAATATATTTATCAATTATACATTGGATATGTATTTTCACTCTACAGCTGCATACCGTGAGTTTGTTCACTTACTCCGGTAATTCAGAGCAAATATCATGTAACCTAGCATTTCTTTGAAGCAATGTATCAACATGAAACCTAAACTGACCACTTTGCATTTTGCACTATAAGAGGACAGTTGAGTGTTCCATAACATAATCTGATGAAATATCACAAAATAAGCAGTTACAGTTTTGGCAGCTCTTTGTACAGTTTTTATTTTCTTCAGTAAAATATTCAATAAGTGATCTTGGTCAAACATACATGATATATTTCCTCTTATACTCATTCAATGTATGTGTAATGAAATTGTTCTTATTTAATTGATTTTATCCGAAAAGACTGCTTTTGCCTATGTCATTATGCCAAATTTAAAAAACATGCACCACTGACTGACAAAATTGTTACACCCTTTTACCATCTGGCCGGAGGTTTCTTATTCCAAAAACGCGGATGAAGAGGGCACGCTCATCGTTTTTACCTACAAGTATTAAACTTTTAAATGAACTTTAACTATACAACCATGCATATATTTTTATCTATGTACATTTATGCTCCTAATTTATTATGTCTTTGTAGCTTGCAAACTACACACGTTTTATATGTATTTAATATTTATATGTCTCATCTTTGTATGTCTGTATTTTAATGTTACAAAATGTTGTATCACTGTTGTAAAACGAATTCCTTCATCGGGAAATAATTATTTTTATTATTATTATTATTATTATTATTATTATTATTATAATTATTATTATTATTATTATGATCACAGGATATATACTTTCAAAATTTATTATTTTACTCAGTATGTGATCAACTTTTATTGACGTTACCTTGAACGTCAATTTACATGATATTTGTACTAAGATACATATGTAGGTGAACGGACTTTCGGTACATTGGGCGGGGTTGTACAATGCCAAATGTCATCGTAAGCTAATCAAATAACTTGAAGGTTTTATGACACATACATGTATGCCTCAAATCAGATTGTAATGATACCCCTTTGTGTACAATGTAGGTGATACATTAGCTCTACACTAGCAAAAGTAAGTCAAGGGATTTCGTGAACATGGTGAACTTAAGGAGAGAAGGGACCCAAAAATCGAATATATGGTTTACGTTGTTTTGGGCATAGGCTTATCTGTACACTAACGGGGAGCTCTTAAATTTACCGTAACGCCTTTATAACGGTCATTTTACGACATGCCGCATAACGTTACCGTCACCTTTATTTGCTGTAAATATGTTACTACGTGGGTTATTCGAATTACATGCGTATCTCAAATTAGAGACGAATTTAAATAGCGTTTTATAATCAACTGATAGTTATTCTTTCACTGTGCACTCTTAGATTGATAATATATTCAATAATGTTTACACGCTACGCCGTAAAAGTTACACTTGAAATTATCAAAGCTGCCGTGACGTCAGGTTTTTACTTCTTTGTAGGTAATTTAAAAAATTATGTTAAAGTGATGAAAAACGTTCGGTGACCCCCTATTATTATTTCTGAATTCGTTTGTTCAGTTAAATGTGCACATCATATTAAAGTTTTAGCAATATCTAAAATATGTGTGTGAGTGACAAATCCTGTTGAATATGCGAAAAACGATGATTAACAATGCCGTTTTTAATTGAGAGTGCTTAATTTAATTTGTTTTTTTCTCCAGCATCATTAATTTTCAAAATATAGATTTGCTATACATCCCCAAATTACCCGAAAAGTATCTGAAAGGATTCAAAGTTTATTCGTTGACAGCGAACTCTTAATTTAAATACACCAAATCAGTAAAAAATGACGTAATTTTCCGACGGGTGTATTATTATTAATGCTGATATCTCTTCAAATCGTTCAGTGACCCCCAACTTTTCTTACATTTTTGGATAAAAGACATAATAAACTTGCTATTTTGAAAAAATAAACGAATTCTAAAATATTTGATTTCATCGTCCCATTTCTCCTAAAGTTTTACAGTAGCGTACTCATAAGACAGGAATCCCAAAAATATAAACTGAGGTGCAAAAGAAAGTATATTAATTTTTACATAGTCCAGTAGACCGTTGGAATGCATTACCAAACGACATCAAAATGATACAATCTCAAAGATTATTTATTGAAAAGATAACTCCCCAGTTAGGATACTTATTCGCATTTTATCTAAATTTTGGAAGTCGTTTTTGTCAAATTACTTATTGTATGCTCCATTTAGGCTGCAGTGATTTAATTATCATAAATTTGAAAGACATATTTCAAATGACCCGTCCTGTTCAAGCGGGTCAAATCGTGAAGACACATCACATTATCTACTTGAGTGTACAAACTACTCCTTTATAAGAAATGATGCATTATATTACAAAAATGGTTATAACCTGAAAACAATTTTGTATGGAAATCGTGAATTACCTGAAGCTGAAAACTATTAAATTTTACAATCCGTTTTCCTCTTCATCATCGCTTCTTGTAGATTTGATAACTATTAAAATTTAACAAAAGTTAGCTTTGTATATATTGGAATGATATATACATTTATTGTTTATTGATTATGTTTTGATTGTACAATAGCCTTGTGGTTTGATTGGATGTTATTTGTTGAATTTGTGTAATTTTGGAGCGGCATTTACATAAGCTCTCAGCTTGTTTGCCAATCCATTTCATTGGTGAACTAAATATGTTTAAACCAAGTATATCACTCAGTTGTTTTCCATTTATTCAATATTTTAAAGAAATTAGATGCATTTGATTATGGCACGATACAATAACAACTTTCGGCAGTAGTTTGAATGACTTCATTTGTGACTTTTATTTTTTAACTTAAAGTACCATGTTCAAAATGTTGTTAATCTTAACAGGAAGGTCACATTTATTGATTTTTCACACAGAGTATGTCTTATATGTCGATGAACAGTGGTATTTTGTCAATTTATTCGGGAGAATTTCAAAATTTGAATTTTTAAATTTAAATTTTTTTTAAAAAAACGCGTAGAGGTATTCTTTGACTGATTTAATGTTTTCAACTAATTTGCCAAACTAGTCAGTTTTGGAATACGACGTCGAAAACTCGAGATATGTGACTTTGAAAATTATAATATGATAAATACAACTGAGTGATATACTTTCTTTTGCATCTCAGTTTATGTAAAGGTTTGTTGGGGCCTGACGCCGCTTTCAAGAGTATTTCACTAAAATCACGGCTATAAGTATTATTACAGGGAGAAACCCCGCAACACCATGTGGCTATGCATTGTGGTGGAACCTGCGACGACTGAAACTAGAGAACCATGAGTGTTACTGCACTGAAAATCAGTGTAGCATTGCACCCAAACCTTACTGTGTGTAGAACAGTTCTCTACTGCAGACAAAGTTGCCGTGTGATTCGAACCCGGAACAGCAAACATTCCAAGACACTAAAGGATCTAGATAAATTGGTTGTCACAAAGAAAGATTACGGACCACAATAAAGGAACCAGAATCACAGGTTTAAGGCAGGATCAGAGAAACTAAGGTGAGCAAGTAAAGTTTAATTCTCAACAAATATTCTCACAGACGCCATGTCAAAAACATTGATTTTTACACAAGATAGAACGTGCCAAAAAACCACATGTAATAATTTTAATTAATTAATTTCACTCGACATGCATATTCTTACCTAATCGCCAAATATATGATACTTACTCGTTTTCAATTGAAAGCGAACAGTATCTCCATCTCAAACAGATTTCGTCAGAGAAAGGCCACGAAGACTGGCTTTTCGGGATTCCTTGAAGGATAGTTAGTCGTCAGAACATTTCTACTGACAATGCCATCTTGACTTATCTCCCTAATTTCGACTTTGGTGGATTTATAAAACGTGCAGAGTATAAGACCGGGCGCAAGATGAACATGACATTCCTTCTTACCAAGGTCTATATTTTTTGGTTTCCCAAAGTGAACTCCTGCAACTATTGCCACTGCTTTGATGTGATTTTTCCATTGATAATCCTTCCACATAAACACACACATACCAAAATTCGGTGCGTTTATAAGGGCCAGGTCTTCAAATTTAGGTGTTGAGACTGGTTGAGTATATAGAGTCTTTCCTGAAGAGATCTGAAAACAATGGATTAAGTCCCGTTTTAAGACGCTTTTAACCCAACATGCCATATTGTCAGCAAAAGCAAGTTTGATAACGCGAGCATGACGAAAATGCTGCCAAATTTCGCTCATATTGGCGTGTGATTGTTTATAAATGATACCGTCACCACCATAGTTCGTAAAATAAAACAATGTTCCATTGTATACACTTAAAGATCGAATGCATGGTTCTCCTGAAAAGTATTTCTTTTTCGAGTTTGAAACGATTAATTGTTTATATATTCCGTATTTTTCAGACCAGAATAAAGTGTTGAACGTGTGGTCATAAACCATAGCCAGCACTTTGGTGTCCATGGTTATTCCTGTCTTCTCTGTTACATTTGGCTTTATGGTCACTTTATAGACATCCCTATTCTTAGGTCCATACTCTGAGATTATTAGAAAAGATTTGCCGTGTCGAAATACGAAATTTGGTGCAATACTCAGCCCTACTTGCAGATACAAATACACGGATAAAGGAGCAACCAGAATTTAGAAAATAGCAAATTTATTTACTGTTCGTCTTTCATATTGTTCAAATTTTTGAATGACGAACAGGAAATTTATTTCCTATTTCTCTTTCATAATGTAAAGAAAAATGAATGACGAAAAGCAAATTTAACACTTACTTTTAATGGTTGAGAGAAAAAAATAGCAAAAGTTGTCTCTGCCTTTTTTCGGCATTCACCTTTGAATAATGAATAGCAATTTCTTAATTTTCACTTTTCGTCTGTCGTCATTTGCCATTCCCCATTCACAAACTTATTCTTAGGTAAATGAGGACAGTCTCATAGATTTCTTGCTTTAAAATTGTCATCTAATTGATATTTTAAGTTCTTACTTTCAAACTTTGAAATGTAAAAATAACTATTAGACAAAACTTGTTATACAGAGCAAAACACTTTTCATGAACTTCACAGGGGTGCCTGCTGTGCAAAAGTAAGTACACCGGATTTTGCGAAAGTTCGCAAAATGCTCGTGAATCATTCGATGAACACAGCGTACTCAATGTTGCACACTAGTGTATGCTTAGACAGGAATCCCCAAACAATACCGTGGAGAGGATTTCATATTCAAACAGGAAGTGAATTGTAGCTATTTCCAAATATGTATAAATTGAACTAAATACAATCATAATCATCAAATAAGTGTCATTACAAAAACTAGACGACAATATATTCTTAAAAGGGTGTTATGAGATGGATATACGATGACAACCAATACAATATATTGCAAAACCATACTGAAGTTGATTTTAATGTTTTATTGTTTAACAATTGAATGTCTGGGTAAAACGTATTCTTTGATTAAGAACCATCACACTTAGGACTCAAAAGTATTCAGTGCGAAATCTGGAAATTTATTGTGCACAATAACTCTGAGTCACCCAATACTAAAAATATCATCCCAATAGAGCACTTGTCAGTGTCAATGAAATTAATGTACTGATGCATAATGTATACTGAACAAGTACCCGGGGTGCCACTTTCACTACATAACAGACGGATACAGGAATGTAGTAGGATGGTATAAAATAATAAACTGGAACCTATGTGTCTCTCAAAGTGTCAGTTATTGTCAGTTATTTGCATGTGTAGAGGTGATGTGAGGTTTGGCGCCGCTTTAAAGAGGTTTCTTTTACTTTTATCGCGGCTGCTAGTATTATTGCAGTGAGAAAGCGCTCAACACCATTGTGAATTATGCATTGCAGTGAAACCTGCGAGCATTTGATGAAACTAGTGAGCCATGGGTGGTACTGTGAAATTCAGCATTGCACTCGAACCTCACTACATGTAGAACAGACAGCAGACAAAGTTGCCGAGCCCCTGGTGGAATTCGAACCTGGAACCTCTTCATCCGAAGCCGAACGCAGTAACCATGCACTGCGCTATCCCACCTCTGCGTGTGACGAAAGTTGCGATGACCATGCAAGAAGTGACAGTTGCAGAAGGGCAGTTGACATACGCCCATCACTTAATAACCGTTTCTCTACGCATCATAAATTATGTACATCAAGTCCTCGGTACCTGGCAAGTCATTGCCTCAGACAAAGTGGCTGGAGTTTGCGGTTACTCTTCACTGCTACTTCCGAATTGACGACTTGGAACAGGTCAGGTGATTTGGGGTGTAACGCCGCTGTCAAGAGTAGTTCACTTATAACACGGCGCCTAGTATTATTGCAAGGAGAAAGCGCGCAACGTAATGTGATAATTAGGATAATTAACAATGAAGAGAAGCACAACCTTGCCACAGTCCTACCCAAATATTGTATCAAGATGCTGTTCATTATTAAAAAGAAAACCACGATGGATTTGTTAACAACAGATGATCAAGTCCAGAGAGAAAACACAGTTTTTCCAATAAGTGAAGTATCCACTTCACGGATAAAAACGACAGAGAAAGAAAAGTATTGAAGGAAAAGCTCGTTCATTGTGTACAACTGTTCGAATGTTATCTGCAAGATAGACCACGTGATCCCTCTTTGAGAACAAGGAAGTGATAAACACCCAGTTTGTTCAACCGGGTGGGATCATATTGAACTAACGTCTTAAGTGGATGTCGTTCTTGTGAGTGTAGGAACTTGTGTTTCAGGTTGTGTGGGTAAACGTATTACAGTTATACCGACGTATCCTAACGGGACATGAACTCTTTTTAAACAGTTTGGAGTGAGATCACGATATGGATCACTATATATTTTACCTGATCGTGGTGACACTTGCGGTGCCACTTCACATACAGGTAATGTGTCTCTCAAAGTGTCAGTTATTGTCAGTTATTTGCATGTGTAGAGGTGATGTGAGGTTTGGCGCCGCTTTAAAGAGGTTTGTTTTACTTTTATCACGGCTGCTAGTATTATTGCAGTGAGAAAGCACTCAACACCATTGTGAATTATGCATTGCAGTGAAACTTGCGAGCATTGGATGAAACTAGTGAGCCATGGGTGGTACTGTGAAATTCAGCATTGCACTTGAACTTGACAGCAGACAAAGTTGCCGACCCCCTGGTGGGATTCGAACCTGGAACCTCTTCATCCAAAGCAGAACGCAGTAACCATGCACTGCGCTATCCCACCTCTGCATGTGACGAAAGTTGCGTTGAGCATGCAAGAAGTGACCAAACTCGAAGGGCAGTTGACATACGCCTGGCAAATATTCGCTTTAGACAAAGTGGCTGGAGTTTGCGGGTATACTCTTCACTGCTACTTCTGAATAGATCACCTGGAACAGGTCAGGTGATTTGGGGTATAACGCCGCTATCAAGAGTATTTCATTTATACAACGCCGCCTAGTATTATTGCAAGGAGAAAGCCCGAAACATAATGTGACTCTGTATTGCTGTAAAACTTTCGAGGAACGGCGAGAACTAGTGCACTATGGGTGGTACTGCACTGAAATTCAGTGTAGCATTGCACACAAACCTTAATTACTGCATGTAGAAGAGTTCTCTGCTGCAGACAAATTTGCAGTGCCCCTGGCGGGATTTCGAACCCATTTTTTCATTGGAACAGCAAACATTCCAAGAAACAAAAGGATCTAGACAAATTGAGCACCGTAATGGAGGAACCAGGATCACAGGTACAGACGAAACACAGTGAGCTAGAAAAGCTTCCTTCACAAAAACACTCTCAAGCAAACATTAAAAAAATGATTACTACACAAGAAAGCAAAGTGTCAGTTAAAAGAAGTTTCTTTATATCAAGCTAAGTGTATCAAGTGTTTTATAATGTGTTATTTGGCTTTCATACGTGCCGATATACCACTTGTACTAATTTAAATTCAAATAATGTAACTCGACATGCATACTCAACTTATTTCCAATTATGTTAGTCACTCGTTTTCAATTGAACTCGATCAGTATCTCTATATCAAACAGATTTCGCCAGAGAAAGGCCACGAAGACTGGCTTTTGGGGATTCCTTGAAGGATAGTTAGTCGTCAGAACATTCCTTCCGATACTGCCATTTTGACTTATCTCCCTAATTTCGACCTTGTTGGGTTGTTTAAACGTGCAGAGTAGAAGACCGTGCGCAAGATAGACCTTCTGACATTCCTTCTTACTATGGTCTATATCTTTTGGTTTCCCAAAGTGAACTCCTGCAACTATTGCCACTGCTTTGATGTGGTTTTTTCCCATCGAGAATCCTTCACAATAAACACAAACATACCAAAATTCGGTGCGTTTATAAGGGCCAGGTCTTTAAATTTACTTGTGAAGATTGGTTGAGTATATAGTTTCTTTCCTGAAGAGATCGGAACAAAATGGATTGAATAAAACACGGCGACCCTTTTAACCCAACATGCCATATTGTCATCAACAGCACGTTTGATAACGTGAGCATGAAAATAACGCTGCCAAATTTCACTCTTATCTGTTTATAAATGATACCACCACCACCAGAGTTCATAGAATAAAACAATGTTCCATTGTATACACTTAACGATCCAAGGCATAGTTCTGAAAAGTATTTCTTTTTCGAGTTTGAAACGATTAATTGTTTATATATTCCGTATTTTTCAGACCAGAATAAAGTGTTGGACTTGTGGTCATAAACCATAGCTAGCACGTTGGTGTCCATAGTTATTCATGTCTTCTCTCTTAAAGTTGACTTTATGGTCACCTCATAGACATCCCTATTCTTAGGTCCATGCTCTGAGATTATTAGAACAGACTTGCTGTGTCTTGTGCCAGGATTGGATTCATCTCTAGAGATTCAACATAATGTTTTATGGTTTCAGATTTAATTGTATTATCCCATCTCTGTTGTACAGGTTTCCCAGTGTGATTAAAATCGACAGTTTCCATGGAATGAAAATTGCAAAATAGTGCATCTACCGGGATATGAACACACATCGGTCGTAGGTTCCACGCCAAACCATCTGATAACAGCCCGTAGACTCGCGTGTTCGAGCGCAATTGAGGTAGCCAATCAAAAGACGCCCAACAAATGCTTTCGGTGCGAGAAGCTAGGGGCAGATAACTCTAAACAGCTATCCCTTCGTCTGTTCCGAATGTTTTCAAAACAGTGACCGTTTAAATACTATGTTGTGATTGGTCAGCTTTTTGACTGGGCTTTGGCTGTTCTAAACTGGTTCGGAACATTCGCCTATACGGGGTGTTCTCAGACCTTGTGGAGATTTATCTACAGAACCTGTTCGTATCACGGTAGATGCATAATTTTGCAAATTTTATTTTTCGGAACAAGGTCGATTTTAATCAGACTGACAGGTTTCCAGAACCAACATCTGCAAGGACGCATCCAGGGGTAGACATGCATGCTCCAGCACATTGTACAGGTGTTTTATATGTGATTGTGGTCAGGTACTGTTGGTTTGAAACTTTGAGCGGTTCATCTTTCTTGTGCTTAAAGTGGGTTGATCTGGTGAGGACCAGCTGTATAAAGACGAACAACACTAATGCAATGTTCCAAAGCATGACAAAATGTGGACCCATCTTTTACACGAAAACGATTACGTCTGTCAGTGATACTACAACAATAGCTTCTTCAAATTATTCACTAGTGATTGTCACTCAATCAGTTGACAGATTTTTTTTTATGTTTAAGCGATTAAGCTTTATGTTTTATGTTTTTAAGGTTTCAGGAGCACAGTGGTGTAGTGGTTACCATGTCTGCCTCTCACGCCAAAAGCCCGGGTTCGAATCCCGGTGGAGACACCAAACAGTTGTGACCTGGGTCTCATACTGTGTTGTGTCCTTTGGCAAGGCACTTCATTCACATTGCTCTCAGTTCCCCCAGCTGTGAGTACCTGGACATGGGAGTGTATGGACCTATATGGTCGCGCCGAGCGCTTCACCGGTACGAATCCTTCAGGGTAATAATTGTGTAGCGCCTTGAGCATGCATTGTGCAGGGATATGTGTGCATTATAAATATACTATTATTATTATTATAATTATTATGTTATGTTTTCATGCTATATAAATGGAAGACTAATGTCTATATTTTCTTTGTTTTTGTTAGTAATATGGTCGTAAAAAGGATGTGGAGTGGTAAGCCCATTCGATTTCAGATGAAGAGGTCCGGGCTGCGAATCCCACCAGGGACTCGTCAAAATTGTCTGATGTACAGAAGTGTTCTACATGCAGTAAAGTTTCAATGTTTCACTGAATCTCAGCGCTGTTATACATGAACTCGATTTGTTAAGCACATGACAGCAATGTTTGCGAACGGATATTAAAAGAATAGACGTTACTATAGGAATAAAAATGAGTAATCATTTCCTGTGATTACGTCATTTTTTTGGATGACATCAGGGGGGCTCAGGTGACCTTTAGGTGACCTTGGAAAATTAGGTCATGGGATCAAATATAACACATTTTTAATTCCTATGTTTCCGCCATTTTGAATGATAATAGTCATTTCATAGAGATCTTCCCGACATGTTTGAATGACATCAGTCATTCAAATATATCTTCTCATCAATCAAATCCCTCCATTTTTGTTGTCATCAGCAATTCATATTTTTATCTGTCATATTTGACCGATGTCAACAGTTCATAGATTGAACTTAAGGGACAATGGATTTGACAGTTGTCCTCAATACAAGTGTCTTATAATTTTTAACTATGTTGATTGAGAGCTGACCAAATTTAATGACATGACTCGGATTACGAATGTTTTAAATAAATACCCATAATATTGTTGTCTAGAAAATATTTTTTTTTGTAAATTAATTAAAAGTTGCTTAAGGACATACCCTACCCAGAAATAAAAATATTTAGATTTTTCTGAAAATTGGCACATATGTACAACTGAGTGTGCAGATTTCAAAAATCAAATAAAAAAAGGGGGTCACCATGCTCGTTTTCGAGTAAAACTGTGTCAAAAACTGTCCTCTTTTATTGAAAAGCCTGAAAATCAAAAAAATTATTTTTTCAGCAAAATTTTATTATTTTTTAAAATAAATGCAAAATTTTAATTAATTATCTTCAGAAACATATTTCCAAAATTTAGGATTTTTTAAAGCTTTCAAAATATGAACTTGACAATATATGCAACTCAAATTCGAAGAAAAAAATGGAGGTCACCACGCAAAAATAACGAACTTTTTATCTCTGAAAATTGATACCGGCAGTGAAAAATGCCCCAAAACGCCGCAGCAAGTCTACTGAAAGACAGCAATATGGGTTTCGCATTGTGTAACATTATTCATAAAACTCGCAGTTTAAAATGACAGAATGTTACTCTTGTGACGAATATTATGTTCACACATCTAAGTAGGCCAATTAAAACATTTAAGTATTTGGTTTTGACCCAAATTTAGGAGCGGAAAATAATATACAGTGCCTGATCGGATATTCTAAAAATTCATTCAGTGCCAGTGGTTCACTACATCAGCGCATGTTGGAAATCATCAAATTGCATGATGCCCTGGTAATTCGAAAAAGTTTCTTTTCTTTTGATATATTTTGACGATACAACATGTAGATCTATATTTCATTTCTTTGAAAAAAAGGAAAATTGTGTTTTAAGTAGGCCTAAATATCACTTGAATGATGACAAATCAGCAGACTAACAACGTACATCGGGCGAAATCAATCATGATGACTTCCGCTTAGACTTACTTCGTTATATATCTAATATATTTTATTTTGCCCTTATTTACAAAAAAATTCTGTCTGTATTCACACCAATCTTACGAATCTGACTGTTCTTCATCAATAAACTGTGTATGTCAATGGCACACTTTATATTTAGAAACTTGCGCTAAAATAAGTATTTTTAACTTATAATGGAGCCCCGATCAAGTCTTTTCATCGAAACAGTGCAGTAGCTAGTGCATTTCATCTCGAGTGCGGTGAATTCGTACCCAAAACCACAGGCTGGAGAGGAAATATACCTACCTATATCTATATTTCCTCCCCAGCCTGTGCCCAAAACAAACTTGATCGTATATAAAAATGCATCGACGAGATGTTTTGGTGTGAGAAGACTCTACTAAGTTAGATCACATGTCATACTGCAAAGTTAATATTAACATAATACATACTTTGCAAATCAGGATAATAATTATGCACTATTTTAAAACTTTGCAAGGTGGTGTAGGCTATAAAAGATGAATAATATTAATATTCATATTGATAGGAAATATTTTGTAGACTGTTCCCTTCCTTTGAATGCCCCAAAATAAATGAAATAAATCTTTGTTTGGGCATTATTTTATTTCATCAATATTTCTTAGGATTGTGTACACTGTCACAGCTTACCTGAACTCACATGCATTTTGTACATACATATTCATTAACCTACATATGATTATTTCACATGTACATGACGGATTGTACACCATGTTACCAATACCAGGAAACTTTTCTGTATAGTTGCAAATCATTAAAACTTCATATAGATCTGCTTCATCCAAGTTGTCTTGACAGGGATTGTACTGTTAGGCTGACACAGGTAACTAGAACTGGAACAATATTGCTGATTGGCAACTCCAAGGAAAGTAAAATGGGCAGCTTTTACAGTGCAGTTGCATCATGATCTGAAACAATCAATTTCCTCATGTATTTAAAATCAGAGAAGTGTTTAGGATCTTTACAAAATCACAGCTATTATTCTGCATAAACACAATTAATTAGTTGGGTAAAGATTGACTTTTAATTAAAGAAGAGATACTAGCTGTAGTCACAAATATGTGTCTGAAATATGAATTTATTGTTAATCTTATTTTGTTATTGTAGAGTAATTAAGAATATTTGACAAACATTTTCAAAATGGCTGGAATTGTACTGTGATTGTGATTTGATCCTTTTTGGGTCTTCACCCATTTCATACAGATGATACTTTTAATTTGACATTACTTCTAGCTTAATATTATCCTTATAAATGTAAGTTGAGGAAAATAACACCTACATTGTAACATTATCACATTCCAGGAAAGATTTAATTTATTCTAATTCATATGTTAAACTTGTAACTGAGTATTTAATACTATAGAAACTACAAGGTTGTATGTGAGTGAGTGAAATGTGTGTTAGCCTTTTTTTAAATTTCATTTTCTCCTGTCAATAAAATCTCTGTTATGAGTAAATATATTATATTGATGTCCTAACATGTATAACTTGATCTCATGGACTTAAACTACCTGACTGAGGACACAATCATGGCCATAGAATATGTAAGTGACAACATCCATGTTGACAGTAGGTTGATGAAAACATATATATTCAACATCATTTGATAATTATTTAATCCTTGTAAGTATAGACAATAAATGTGATATCTATATCAGTTATTTTAATATAGGAATAATTAATGAAAATCCATCATATGCAACAATAAACAATTACATTCAGATAAACTGAATGAAATATCTTCATTTGCTTCACAGTTAAGAAGGATAAAATAATGTTCAGGTGAACTATTATTTAGGATTAACTGAATATTACTTCTACTAACAATATCATTTAAATTCATAAATGGATGTGCTTTTCAGTAACTGATGTGAATCATTTAATGGTTTGATTAAGATACTACATAACTACCAACATGTAGGTGCATGTAACTAGTATCAAATTCAAAATTGTATCATTTCATATTTTTGACATGTTGTAATATGGAAATGAATCACTGCTTATGATGAATGTAATTTTTTTTTCTATAGAAGTTGTTATATGTTAGAATTTAAAAAAAATAAATATGTACTTGAGTTTCCCCACATCTTGAGATAAATAGCTAATAGTAATACAAAAAGGTACAAATCTTACCTGCTCTCCCCTTATGTTTTTTCTCACAAAGGCATTTCCCTTAAGAAAACTCCAAGGCTGCACATTTTATAAATCAAGTCTCCAAAGTCATTGTGATCTGCAAAAAAAAAGCATCAAAAGATGTTTATCACGACAGATGAATTTAATTGAAAACACAATATATTTATTTATGTTTTAACTGTATTGAAAAAAAAAAAAAAAAAAAGCTTAAAAATGTTTAAATGAGTTGATTTAAAAATATATTGCAAAAATAATGTTGACACTTGTGAAAAGGAAATTAAAGTCTATTTGTCCATGCTTTCTCACAACATGTTAGCAATTAATATTTTGAAGCTGATCGAGGGCGTTGCCTACCTGAAACGAATTCCCCTGAAACTTATGGGATGCCTTGTTTTCGTTGACAAAATCCGCTCAGCTACCAAGCTCGCACATCCATCGCAGGCAAGCAGGCCGGATTTGTATATGCGTTTGGTAATTTTCCGTGAAAACAACTCTGAATATTCAATGAAATACGAGGTTTGTAGTTTATTTTCACTTCTGGTTCTATGATGTTGTTCCATTTTCTTCAAATCGGGCAAGATCAAGTGACACGTATCTGATTCACCGGCCGATGTTTTGATCGAGGCCGATCAGCTGTTGACGGCATGGCTTGTTTTGTCAACAATGCCATACATCGTTTTCATGTCGTAAATGTCTATTTTTGTTTTATTAGAAGCAGGAATTTGAGAATCTATGGTCTAATAAACATAATTATTTTATAGTTATGATAAATAATACTTTTGAGTTTGTAATTTATTAAATGTTGTAAATTTAGCAATTGTCGTAAATTTCCTATCGGGTCGAATTGCGATGCGCACGGTTATGTGCAGTAGACGTTTTTTATGCGTAGGGTATGTCCTTAACAGGATGTGATTGACCATTTGGTAAGTACCTAATATAGGTTGACAGAACTTATATATTAGGTCGAGATAATGACTATCATCATTTGCTTTAGAACACTCAGGGATGACGCATCACCATGAGTCAATATAAACTATTCGTGCCGGACACTGAGAAATGGACTCGCTATTATATGTTACAAGTGCAGGGTAAATGTGAATGGCACGGCAGCATGTCAGTTGACAGAACACTGGAGCTTTACGATCCGGAATGGCCTAAAATTTTGGAAGAAAGGAAAGGAAAAGAACAAGCACTGGCCATGCCTTATTCTGAGCAACCCAGAATTAACTTTGTCTCCCCAACCCAACAAGTCGTCGAGCAAGCAGAAGCTCAGCAAAAAAGAGTACAGGCAAATTTAAAACGGTTAAAGGAAATCAAAGTGAGAGGAGGTCCAAGGAAACGAATGAAAACAAGTTTTTAAACATTTACAAGTGATATAAAATGCCCCAATGAAGGAACTTCTATTTAGTTGGATATCAAACACTGAGCTGTCAAAATGTACTCCTGTCCAGTGTGTTTCAAGACATATTCTTGGCCAGATAGTCTAAAGTGTCATATGACTATCAAACATGAACAACTGCAACCACCACCACCACCACCACCACCACAACAACAACAACAACCACAACAACAACAACAACCACAACCACAACCACAACCATAACCACAACCTTAACAACAACAACAACAACAACAACAACAACAACCACCGCAAGAGGTTTCGATACGTCACCCCTACGTCACCATGACCGTTTCCGGGCCAACTTGATCTGGAAAATCGTATCTTGTTCGACATATTTTGGAAAGCCTCAAGATTAAACCTTACCCTCAACCGATCGTATGGCTTTATCGTCGCTGGCAGCCTCTTTACGATGACATTCTACAATCCGTGTATCCTCCTGTAGAGTTTGTTCAAGGTATTCCCATAGATTTGGACCAAGACTACTTTTTTGACACAGGTGTAAGAAATGCCATTGTTCTTGATGATTTGATGTCAACGGCTAGTAAGAATCCCAAAATAACTGACTTGTTTACAGAAGGTTCCCATCATAGAAACCTCTCTGTTATCTCTATCAACCAAAATTTATTTTTCAGGAAAAACCTGACGCAGAGACGGAATTCGCATTAGTTAATATTGTTTAATAATCTGGTAGACCAACAATCCATCATGACCTTAAGTCATCAAATGTATTCAGTCCGATTTCACCTTTTCTTGCAAAAATTTGGAGAGGCTACGAGTGAACCCTATGGCCATCTTTTGATCGATTTAAAACCTGATACACCAGCAGACGAAAGACTTCGTCCTAATGGCTGTAAAGTGAGTAGTTTGGAAAACCATCCACAGAAAGAGTCTACCCTCCGAAGCGTGCAGACGTGTGCAGAAAATCTCTGCGATATGCCTTCTTGTGATAGTTGTGGAATAGTCTTCCAATCTACTACGGACCTCATTAAACACAGAAAAACCTGGTGTCCTGGGAATAAAAGTTCTAGCCATGGTCCACCTCCGGGATTTGCCAATGAGCCAACGAAACGAAAGTTTGATGACGCCTTTCCCCCAAAGAAATCTCTAGAAAGCTGTTGTTATTGTGTACAGGTGTTTCTAAATAGTATTTGTTTACAGAAACATCTCCACGATAAGCAATGCCCAGAAGTGGAAAAGGATGATGAAAATGAAGGTGATGATAATGACACTTTTACCAAGGGTATCCAGAAACAATTTCCAATTTTATGCAGTTACTTGTAGTGAAATGACCTTTATTATACACCAGGGTCACTTCTTTCCATGGTAACAAGAGTGTGTTTGACCTTTATGACTAGTTAACAATGTCTCTCTCTCTTATGTAAAAAACAATTGCTGCATAACGTAAACTGATTGCCGTGTAGGATATCCTAACTACACTATTTTAGATACTTTTTCAACCATAACAACATCTTATAAATGTCATTAAACACATTTCATTAAACACATCTAGTATCGGATATGTACCTAAAACGGTGTACAGTGTATGTATGTTAATTGAATGATTAGAATAAATTCAATTCTAGTATTACTGTCTTAATCATGATGTGTCCACTTAAGGACATCTGTTGATAACATTTTGTGACAGGTCAAAAGGTCACCCGTAACCTTTTTGTCATAGGTGCTTGCCTGCCTTTACCAAAAATAGGATGTGCCTACTTGAGATGTATCTATTGATGATTGTAATGAATTTGACCTTTATGACTAGTTAACAGTGTCTCTCTTATGTAAAAGTAAGTGTTGCATAACATAAAATGATTGCATTGTAAGATATCCTAACTACAGTATTTAAGATACTTTTTCAACCATAACAACATCTTATGAATTTCATTAAACACATTTCATTAAACACATCTAGTATCGGATATGTACCTTAAACGGTGTACATTGTATGTATGTTAATTAAATGATTAGAATAAATTCTAGTATTACTGTCTAAAATTATATCATATAATATAATATCATATAATGTTATTCATCCTTCCAGCAAATACAGTCTAGGGTCTTTTCACGCATTCACATTCATTGACCCATTGTATTACATTTCTGAATATAAGAACGCATTATGTAATAAAGGAAATGACCACTGAGTGTCGCCCTCCCCATAGCCATGTAGCAAGCTGACTGCATTCAGTTGTAACAATGGATAGACTTGCTTATTGTCTTTCCTTGTTAGATCAAATTTTGTAGACTTTTCCAAAAACTCTTTTTAATGAATATATCCTACACATACGGCTAAAATCTGTCATATGGAGTTTGTCATATGATACATTTCAACCTCAATTCATTTCGCTTAAATAATCATAGAAATTACACTATTTTCACATTGTAACCAATTTCGAAATCACTGTCAGTTGTTATTGAAGCATGACCGGTCCTGTCCTGTCTACTTCCGTTGGTATTTCCATGGGGCTACTTACCAAATGGACAATCACATCATGTTAAGCAACTTTTAATTAATTTGCAAACAGAATATTTTCTAGACAACAAGAGTATGTGTATTTATTTAAAACATTCGTAATTAGAGTCATGTCATTAAATTTGGTCAGCTTAATCAACATAGTTAAAAATTATTAGACACTTGTATTGAGGACAACTGTCAAATCCATTGTCCCTTAAGTTCAATCTATGAACTGTTGACATCGGTCAAATATGACAGATAAAAATATGAATTGCTGATGACAACAAAAATGGAGGGATTTGATTGATGAGAAGATATATTTGAATGACTGACGTCATTCAAACATGTCGGGAAGATCTCTATGAAATGACTATTATCATTCAAAATGGCAGAAACATAGGAATTAAAAATGTGTTATATTTGATCCCATGACCTAACATTCCAAGGTCACCTTAAGGTTACCTGAGCCCCCCTGATGTCATCCAAAAATATGACGTAATCACAGGAAATGATTACGTCATTTTTATTCCTATAGTAACATCTATTCTTCTGATATTTATATAATACATTTTAGCTGTGTAATAATTAACTCGACTCATTAGTGAATAAATATAAACCTTTGTAAGCAATATTATCTATCAGTAATGAGTTCATTTTACAGCAACCATGACAACGCAACAATAGAAACACTAATCAAATGAAAGGCTTGTAATTATAGGAAAATGTGATATGGCAACTTTTAAAAGCACCGTAGCAAGTTTTTTTAATATAAGTTTTTCTCTAATTTGCCATGTCTTATTTATTGCAGAATTTAAGGGTAAAACTTCTCATTACTAGACCCGATTTTGATCTCGTTTGGCATCATTTATATGCGTTTTTCTTTTTTAAAGGTCGGTTTTTAAGGCATCGTATATAGGAAGTTGGAACTTAATGGATTGTTGGAGAAACTAAAGTTACCTAAATACAATTGTGACTAATTTCAGTACATACTCTACCATGACATTTTAAAATCCTTGTTTTTGATTGGTTTATTTTATGGTCGAACGGAGGTTCGAATACGATTTTTTATGAACGACGATTTACCGCGTTTGCATACATGACGACCATAGGCCAAGCTATGTCATTGAAATAAACATGCGTAAATCAGTTCTCTTCACTTTAAGGTTTCCATCATGTTTTTCCTTCTACGCAGTTTAATCTGTGTATCTGTTTTGGAAAGTTATTCTAATTTGGAACGATCTTTTAAACAGTGAAACTACAGTAGTCGATCAAGACCGCGATAAGCCCTGAACGAACCGGTTTCGGTTGGATACAATGACATCATAAGCTCAATCAGTTATGATGTCACAGGAAGTTGTCGCGTCAATTTGACTAGTGGTGGAGGAAAGCTTTCAAGGTGGAGAAAAGATTTACAAACCTGTATCTTCTATTTGATTAAAATCTATGTTATCACTTAATAATCATATCTTAATAAGAATGAATTGTTAATTTCACTAGTTAGTAAATTTCTACCATATCGAAAACAACGGACATGTGATGCATCATATCTGAAGAAAAATGGATTCAACCGATTACCGCATCACTCAGTTAACTTCCACAGTGTCAAAGAAACACGTTTAAAATACCCTGATAACTCGCCATGGTAGAATGGAGGTAAACCTACTGTGTTTTTAACTTTTTGTGAGTCTAACGTAGATTCGATAGCGATTTTTATCAAGCTGACGCGTTCGGCTCCGAATGATAAAAATCTGTATCGAATATACTTTAGACTCACAAAAAGTTAAAAACACAGTAGGTTTTTCTCCTATTTACCTAATGTTTTATTAATAGATGTTGTAATGTCATGTAATGTTGTAATGTCAACTGAACTGTAGACTAATTTAGTACTTTTACTTTTTAACTAAGTGACAGATTATACATTTTACATTAGGAAACTTTATTTTCTCAGCAGTTAGGAAGTAAAGAAATGTAAATTCACTAGACTGAATCCGTAACCTCATTATTCATTTATCCTTACAGTTTGCAAATACGTTTTTTCTGGAGAAGTTTCTGCTGACGTTGTTATAGGTGATTTAGATATTAAATTAAATTAAATATCACCCATTTCTTTTAAAGATGAACCCATTTTGTTTCATAACACTTTATTTGTCTTTAATACGTGCCAAGATAATACATTTGCTGATTTCAGTGCAAATTCTTTCCCTCAACTTGCATATTCATTTTCAATCCCAACTAGTGTCCAATTAAAAGTATATATGTGCAGAAACACAACTACACGTCCCAACGACATGCACAGTAGTCATATAATTTATTAAACATTGGCAACTCAAATTGTCTGTTGTAAATAAGTTCAAAAATTACTTTTGACCGATGACGAGTCTTAATAGCGGTGCATTGTCTGGTTTTCGATTAGAAATAACTTCTTTAATTTCTATATCGTGATTATGCTGAGTCAGCTAACGTAAATCATAATTCGTTTGTAAGTGCATTTGTATGATGGCTGAGAGGGGCCATTTGATTTCGTTTCGCTGCTTCGTGATTTCGTTTCGGGTGCGTTTCGCTCTTTCACGATTTCGTTTCGCTTTTTCGTGTCGCTGTTTCGCGATTTCGTGTCGCTGTTTCACGATTTCGTGTCCCTGTTTCACGATTTCGTTTTTATTTTTTCGCGATTACGCGATTTCGTGTTGGACAGTTAACACGAAATCAAATGGCCCCTCTCAGTCATCATATATTTGTCTGTAGAGGTTTCCGCTGAAGTGTTTATAGGTGATTTAGAATGTGATTTAGAAATTATTTCTTTCAACATACAGCTGCTGAACAAAATTTTTGTTTAACTATGCAAGATTTCCTACGTAAAATCATCATTTTGGGGAAAATTAAATTTTGCACTATTTCTTAACAGAACACATCATGGATAATATTTTTGGACAATATGTAGAGAAGTCATTTTTACAGATATGTAACATGCCAGAAACAATTTTGGCGTACAACAAAAGAGACTAAGGATCAACATTTGCAAAATTTAGAGTTCTTTGTTTCTGCAATAAAATATTAATTAATGTCGGTAAATTTTCGACAGTAATAGAAAAGATTGGTCAATGTGATGATAGGAATTATCTTTTTTCCCTAAATGATTAAAAAATGACAATTTTATAAAACAATATCAAATTTTGAGTTGTTATATAAATCCTTGCCATATTTGCTCCTGTAGAAATATTAGTATCATCTTGAAGTATATGATACAGAAATGATTTTCTACGTCTAAAAAAAAAATTCATAACTTTTGCGGGTATATTTAAGGAATATGTGGCACTTAAATGAACACAGAATTACATGATATTTGCACTGAGTTGGGGGGAACAGTTAAACAAGCTTTTGTTCAGCAGCTGTATATGTTCGTTTTTTTAAGTGTATGTTTCGTACATACATTGTATCTTGTAGGACACCATGATTGGAAGGCTGTAAAGGAAACAAATGCATCAAGTGAATGACGTTGAGTCTGTTACAACGTCATAATGTGCCATTATGACGTCACAATATATGGTATAGACACATACATAGATACCATAAATAGATAAAGATGTACATCAAAATGAAGACAAGATCATTTTTTTTAAATGTTGACCTTTGGCTTAAATGTATTAATTAATAATAATTAATTTTCAACTCATTTATCCATAGTCGTAGACAACGTGTTGAGTATAAAAAGAAAACTGACAACAGCCGTTTGAGTGTGAACGCTTTTAGATAACTCGAGGATTGGAAATAGATTGTAGTTGTTTAACGAGAGAATAACTATTTGTTTTACAGGGACTCTCTAAATAGATATGGACATCCTTCTTTTAGAACTGTTGATTGATTGAGGAAGATTGTTTTGCAATTGATAACGTTTCTTTTCCTATATGTGAGATAGAGGATATCTGTTTTTCCTTGACAAATGCCATGTTTATCTCATCGAGTGGGGCAGAAAAGTAAATATTTCACGATTTGCGCAGCCACAAGTGAAATATATTAACTTTTCTACCTCACGAGATGAGATAAACACGGTATTTGTCAAGGAAAAACAGATTCTATTTAATACATGTATATCATTATTTATTTGTTTTATGTTGACATGGAGTGATTTCAAAGGTAAACGTACAGCCTTCGCAAGCTGACAATATGACATCATACCATTGTCCCGATGACGTCACGCGAGCGGCGATAAAGGTTATAGTAACAATTCAATCCTAAAAAATAAAATCTGTCCTTGCCACCCGCTTACAAATTCTAAATCTTACCCCCTAACTTTTTAACCGTTCATACGCCCATGCCTTACTGTCTAAGCGGAAAGCATTTTGTGAACGTTTATTCGGCAATTTTACAGTCGAATGTTTATTCTACAATGTAGATATCGCTTGTAGATATCATTTGATCTCACATAAGCGATATCTACTGTTGGAACCAGTTTTGGATGATAAATTGAATTACATCACGGCACAAAGTGTAAGTTCTGGAATGCGCAGGTCTCATTGTACCTATAAATCTATCGATGAGATGTAATGTAATTTTTTTTTAATTATATCTTCTCCGATGTATTTATTGCACTCTTCATGGTATCGGAGGTAATAAAGATTATTCATATATTCGTTCATATTCAGACTGGAATTGTGCGATGTCTCCGCATATTGTGTCAAATAAATCTTCGGAAAATTAAATATACATCTTTCCATGAGATTTTTGGCATGTTCCCGGTTTTTCTATCAACATAGTCAATAGCTCTTTAACTGCATAATGGACACCTAAGGATACCACTTTCATTACAACGAGTGACTTCTTAAATGTTTCGAACGAGGGAAAGCGATGCATATGATACATTTGGAAAGTCACAAGGTTTAATGAATACTGTATCCATATGATAAGATTGGTATTTGTATTCGTTCACGTAGTCGAACATGATTAAATGCAGATGGAAACATGTTCCAGAACAGTGCTCAGGAATCTCGATTTATATCCGAATGTGTAAGGGGAAAGGTAGAGCAGTGGTTAGCGCCTTCGGCTTTTGATCAAGAGGTCCTGGTTTCGAATCCTGCCAGGGCTTGGCAACCTTCTCTGCTGTAGAGAATTGTTCTACGTGCAAAAAGGTTTGAGTGCAATGCTACACTGAATTTCAACGCAGGGTTCGCTTGTTCCAACAGATGCTCGCAGGATCCACCGCAATACAGCCGTGATATAAATAAAATACTCTTGAAAGTGACGTCAAATCCCAAATCAACCCACCTCTCCAAAATGGGGGTTTGGGGGCATTGCCATTCGCCGAAGCTGTGTTGATTTCACAACACAGAACCCTAGTATTTGGGACACAGAAATCGTTAAACGGAGATCCCGCAACAGGCAAGGACTTCATTTTTTCTATATTCCCATCTTCATAACTAGAGGATTCAATCATTTTACATATTCTTTAGCGACGGTTCACACCCAGAACTATATTGACAACGCAGTTAAATGTTATATGATATATCACATTTTGACACGTCTTGAGTTGAATAAATCTTTATGAATTGTTATTTTAGGGATTTCCTGTACAAGTACGTCTGGCTGGAAACCATAAAGTTTATCTTGCTAAGTCATCACTGACCAAAAAACTAAAATCAACGTTGTGCAAACGTATCCAGTGCCAACATCACGTATCCCGTTGTAAGATGAGCACCATGGAACAGGTGGACATGTGTGTCGCTCGTACTACATTGTATGTAAACCTCAAACTAACACAAATTGTTCACTCTTGTCTCTTATGGGCGTGTTGAGTGGGTTTAATATTATGAATGTGTCCGTAATAGATGGATGACACAAGCCATGAATGCAAAATATCAGCGAGCTTTCACTTGCTTGTAGGGTAAAGTCATTTAAAGCTTCCTCCCCCATGTTTTAATCAGTGATTTACGAGCAAACTCCTGCCATTAGGCTATAACGCCAGTTTCGATTACCCAAACCTAATGTCAAAAGCGGCCTGTTTGAACTGCACTCGCCCATTGCAAACACACGTCTAACTACGAAATATTATTTCCATGATCGGTCATAAAAAGGCCAATGCGAGAGCTCTATGTTCAATGACCTGACTAAATATAGGCTAAAGTTAACTTTTCAAGTCCCCCAATCCCTGTCTATCAAAGTGTGTTGCGACAAGTTCATGCGTGCGACTGTTTCAAGGCCGCCGAAAGATTACCATACATTATGATGTACGCCTGTTTGAAAACTAAATCCGTCAATGCCTATGACGATGTCAAACATCAGTGGGCCAACAAATTATTCAATATGTAATGTGGGAACCTTCAATAAATGTAATTTTACATTCAATGCAACCAATGCAAAACCGCTTCCCTAAGTTACGTGACGATCAGGCCCAAGTCGTGTTCAATCAGCTGTGCTGGTGACCTCGCCTTGCACTCAAATCTGCATATTGCCTTTTGAATCAATGAGCTAATTAGGTCGAATTGATGACGACTACTGTTTTCTGTTGCATTTAAAATCAAACTAAATATTCATTCTTTTATTTTAATACTGTTGTTGTTGTTAGTAATATCAAATAAAACGTTCAAAATTCATAATTTTGTCTTGTATTCCTTGTTTTATTGGGGACTAGTTTATGCATGCGCTTGTATATAGAAGAGATCCGCCAGTGTGTGACTGGTATCTAGGTCAGTGCCACAAGTAACTTATCTTTGAGTGAGTTTTGAATGTAAAATATTAACGTATTTCCTAAATTTCAAAGTAGGTTATTATACGCCGGTTATTCAAGTTTAAATTTCACGTTTCAAACAGGTTATATTCGCGTGGACATATTGACATTCATTTCTAAATATATATAAAGATTGTTGAAATTTTATATATGTATATGAAACTTAATGAACCTATTCATATATATCAGTAGACCTGCTCTCTTTCATTAAAAGCTTCCTCCGCAATGTTTAATCAGTGATTTACGTATTCAACATGCCTCTCCTGCTTTCTCCCCATGCATTTTAAGGTGTGAACCATAGTGCCGCTGGGCGTGATCCTAGATGATCCATGATCTTCCTTTTTCGAGTTTGGAACAATTAATTGTTTATATATTGCGTACATTTCTGACCAGAATAAAGTGTTGGACGTATGGTCATTCGTGTTTTCTCTGTTACATTTGACTTTATGGTCACCTTATTGACGTTTCTGTTCTTAGTTTCATGCTCTGAGATTATCAGAAAAGACTTGCCATGTCTTGTACCAGGATTTGATTCATCAAGTTTCATCTCTAGAGATTCAACATAATGTTTTATGGTTTCAGATTTTATGGTATTGGACTCATCTCTGTTGTACATGTGTCCAGAACCAACATCTGCAAGGACGCATCCAGGGGTAGACATGCATGCTCCAGCACATTGTACAGGTGTCCAGAACCAACATCTGCAAGGACGCATCCAGAGGTAGACATGCATGCTCCAGCACATTGTACATGTGTCCAGAACCAACATCTGCGAGGACGCATCCAGGGGTAGACATGCATGCTCCAGCACATTGTACATGTGTCCAGAACCAACATCTGCAAGGACGCATCCAGGGGTAGACATGCATGCTCCAGCACATTGTACATGTGTCCAGAACCAACATCTGCAAGGACGCATCCAGGGGTAGACATGCATGCTCCAGCACATTGTACATGTGTCCAGAACCAACATCTGCAAGGACGCATCCAGGGGTAGACATGCATGCTCCAGCACATTGTACATTGTACATATCTCTATGATTCCATTGATAAAAAACTAGATAAAGGGAAGGAAATAAGAGCAGTTTTCTGTGATATAAGCAAAGCTTTCGATAAAGTATGGCACAGGGGATTAATCCAATCTAAGATGAAAGCGTATGGTTTCAGCGGAAAACTTCTTTTATGGTTTGAAAGCTATCTCAACAAAAGAAGACAATGCGTTGTAATAAATTGGTACAGTTCGGAATTACAACCAGTTAAAGCTGGCGTCCCGCAGGGTTCCGTACTTGGACCACTTCTGTTCTTAGTTTATATAAACGATATTGTAGATGATATTAACAGTAACATTCGACACGTCACGTCACTTTACGTTGTTATAAACGATCCAACAGTAGCTGCTCATTGTCTGAACAATTATTTAGCAGTAATATCTGACTGGTATAAATTATGGCAAGTTGATATTAATCCCAACAAGTTTCAATTCAATTTACTCGTAAGCTTACTCAAAATATTAATCCTGTTCTATATATGGCTAACACCAACATAGATGATGTTTCATCGCATAAACATTTAGGATTAACTCTTCAAAAGGACTGTATGTGGCATTGCCAAATTGATAACATCATCCAAAAAGTTAGTCCAATGATAAACTGTTTAAGGAGCTTTAAATACCGTCTGAACAGAAAAACTTTGCAAACAATGTATAAATCCTTTATCTTACCAATTTTCGACTACTCCTGCCATGTTTGGGATAATTGCACGAAAGAACAATCACTTCTTCTGGAAAAGCTAAACTTAGATGCAATCAGAACTATTTGCGGGGCTGTGCGCGGCACAAGTCACGAGAAACTATACTCTGAAACAAATATTTCCTCATTAGAGAGTACACGCCACCGTCAGAAATTATATCTTTTTTATAAGATGGTCAACAGATTAGTTCCAGATTACTTGTTAAGTTTAATCCAACTAAACGTATCTTCTCTAACTGAATATGAACTGAGAAATACTTCTCATCTTCAAACTATCAAATGTAACACAAGTCTTTATTCTAAATCTTTTATCTCAGATACGATACATATTTGGAATTCTCTTCCACAAGATATAGTAAATGCTTATACTATAGGGGATTTCAAGAACAAACTTAATGAACAAAACAACACAGTTTTTTATTTCGACATCTTCGATGGGTCTAGATTTTTCCAAATTATTCACTCACGTCTTCGGCTTGGGTGTAGCGATCTGAACCGAAATAAGTTTAATAGATTTATTTCAAATAGCTCTGAATGTAATTGCGGGTATCACACTGAAGATGCTCTTCATTTCTTTTTTACTTGTCCCACTTTCAGTGACATAAGAGCCGATGCATTCTTCTTCAAAAAAGGGTTTAACTTGTCTTCAATTTTCTATGGACATCCAGGCTCATCAAAACATATAAACGAAGAAATACTGAAGTCAGTACATCATTATATCGTTATATCAAAGAGATTTTCAGATTTCATATAACACGATTAAAAATTTAATTTGAGATCTTGCCTTGCTGGACTATCCTTATTTTTATATCATTTTATTAGAATGTGTGCCTGAGTCTTAGATTGCTATAGTTTCAAAATCATTGTTTCAATTTTGTCTTTGTATATTGTATGTGTAATGACCTGTCCATGTGAACGTCACTTTGATTTAACTGTATTTTGTTAAGGAGCGGCATTAACATAAACATTATTTGCTTGTTTGCCAATCCCGTTTTCTTTTTGAAATAAAAATATGTTTAAACAACATTGTACAGGTGTTTTACATGTGATTGTGGTCAAGTACTGTTGGTTTGAAACTTTGAGCGGTTCATCTTTCATATGTTTGAAGTAGGATGTTCTGTTGCGGACCACTTGTATAAAGACGAACAACAGTTATGCAATGTTCCAAAGCATGAGAAAATGTGGACCCATCCCCAACACAAAAACGATTACGTCTGTCAGTGATAGTACAGCTGTAGCTTCTTCAAATTATGTATCCATAGAATATTGATTGTCCCTCAATCCATCGACGGAGTGTGTGTTCATGTTTAAGTGATTAAGCTTTATGTTTTTGCTATACAGCTTTATGTTCTTGCTATATAGCTTTATGTTCTTGCTATATAGCTTTATGTTCTTGCTATATAGCTTGATGTTTTTGCTATATAGCTTTATGTTTTTGCTATATAGCTTTATGTTTTTGCTATATAGCTTTATGTTCTTGCTATATAGCTTTATGTTTTTCCTATATACTTTATGTTTTCGCTATATAGCTTTAAGTTCTTGCTATATAGCTTTATGTTTTTGCTATATACTTTATATTCTTGCTATATAGCTTTATGTTTTTGTTATATAGCTTTATGTTCTTGCTATATAGCTTTATGTTTTTGTTATATAGCTTTATGTTTTTGCTATATAGCTTTATGTTCTTGCTATATAGCTTTATGTTCTTGCTATATAGCTTTATGTTCTTGCTATATAGCTTAATGTTTTTGTTATATAGCTTTATGTTTTTGCTATATAGCTTTATGTTCTTGCTATATAGCTTTATGTTCTTGCTATATAGCTTTATGTTTTTGCTATATAGCTTCATGTTTTTGCTATATAGCTTTACGTTTTTGCTATATAGCTTCATGTTTTTGCTATAAAGCTTCATGTTTTTTCTTTATAGCTTCATTTTTTGCTATATAGCTTCATGTTTTTGCTATATAGCTTCATGTTTTTTGCCATATAGCTTCATGTTTTTGCCATATAGCGTCATGTTTTTGCTATATAGCTTCATGTTTTTGCTATATAGCTTCATGTTATTGCTATATAGCTTTATGTTCTTGCTATATAGCTTTATGTTCTTGCTATATAGCTTGATGTTCTTGCTATATAACTTTATGTTTTTGTTATATAGCTTTATGTTTTTGCTATATAGCTTTATGTTCTTGCTATGTAGCTTTATGTTCTTGCTATATAGCTTTATGTTTTAGCTATATACCTTCATTTTTTGCTATATAGCTTCATGTTTTTGCTCTATAGCTCCATGTTTTTGCTATATAGCTTCATGTTTTTGCTATATAGCTTCATGTATAAAGACGAACAACAGTTATGCAATGTTCCAAAGCATGAGAAAATGTGGACCCATCCCCAACACAAAAACGATTACGTCTGTCAGTGATAGTACAGCTGTAGCTTCTTCAAATTATGTATCCATAGAATATTGATTGTCCCTCAATCCATCGACGGAGTGTGTGTTCATGTTTAAGTGATTAAGCTTTATGTTTTTGCTATACAGCTTTATGTTCTTGCTATATAGCTTTATGTTCTTGCTATATAGCTTTATGTTCTTGCTATATAGCTTGATGTTTTTGCTATATAGCTTTATGTTTTTGCTATATAGCTTTATGTTTTTGCTATATAGCTTTATGTTCTTGCTATATAGCTTTATGTTTTTCCTATATACTTTATGTTTTCGCTATATAGCTTTAAGTTCTTGCTATATAGCTTTATGTTTTTGCTATATACTTTATATTCTTGCTATATAGCTTTATGTTTTTGTTATATAGCTTTATGTTCTTGCTATATAGCTTTATGTTTTTGTTATATAGCTTTATGTTTTTGCTATATAGCTTTATGTTCTTGCTATATAGCTTTATGTTCTTGCTATATAGCTTTATGTTCTTGCTATATAGCTTTATGTTTTTGTTATATAGCTTTATGTTTTTGCTATATAGCTTTATGTTCTTGCTATATAGCTTTATGTTCTTGCTATATAGCTTTATGTTTTTGCTATATAGCTTCATGTTTTTGCTATATAGCTTTACGTTTTTGCTATATAGCTTCATGTTTTTGCTATTAGGCTTCATGTTTTTTCTTTATAGCTTCATTTTTTGCTATATAGCTTCATGTTTTTGCTATATAGCTTCATGTTTTTTGCCATATAGCTTCATGTTTTTGCCATATAGCTTCATGTTTTTGCTATATAGCTTCATGTTCTTGCTATATAGCTTTATGTTCTTGCTATATAGCTTTATGTTCTTGCTATATAACTTTATGTTTTTGTTATATAGCTTTAGGTTTTTGCTATATAGCTTTATGTTCTGGCTATGTAGCTTTATGTTCTTGCTATATAGCTTTATGTTTTTGCTATATACCTTCATTTTTTGCTATATAGCTTCATGTTTTTGCTCTATAGCTCCATGTTTTTGCTATATAGCTTCATGTTTTTGCTATATAGCTTCATGTATAAAGACGAACAACAGTTATGCAATGTTCCAAAGCATGAGAAAATGTGGACCCATCCCCAACACAAAAACGATTACGTCTGTCAGTGATAGTACAGCTGTAGCTTCTTCAAATTATGTATCCATAGAATATTGATTGTCCCTCAATCCATCGACGGAGTGTGTGTTCATGTTTAAGTGATTAAGCTTTATGTTTTTGCTATATAGCTTTATGTTCTTGCTATATAGCTTTTTGTTCTTGCTATATAGCTTTATGTTCTTGCTATATAGCTTGATGTTTTTGCTATATAGCTTTATGTTTTTGCTATATAGCTTTATGTTTTTGCTATATAGCTTTATGTTCTTGCTATATAGCTTTATGTTTTTCCTATATACTTTATGTTTTCGCTATATAGCTTTAAGTTCTTGCTATATAGCTTTATGTTTTTGCTATATACTTTATATTCTTGCTATATAGCTTTTTGTTTTTGTTATATAGCTTTATGTTCTTGCTATATAGCTTTATGTTTTTGTTATATAGCTTTATGTTTTTGCTATATAGCTTTATGTTCTTGCTATATAGCTTCATGTTCTTGCTATATAGCTTTATGTTCTTGCTATATAGCTTTATGTTTTTGTTATATAGCTTTATGTTTTTGCTATATAGCTTTATGTTTTTGTTATATAGCTTTATGTTTTTGCTATATAGCTTTATGTTTTCGCTATATAGCTTTATGTTCTTGCTATATAGCTTTATGTTCTTGCTATATAGCTTTATATTCTTGCTATATAGCTTTATATTCTTGCTATATAGCTTCATGTTTTTGCTATATAGCTTCATGTTTTTTGCCATATAGCTTCATGTTTTTGCCATATAGCTTCATGTTTTTGCTATATAGCTTCATGTTTTTGCTATATAGCTTCATGTTATTGCTATATAGCTTTATGTTCTTGCTATATAGCTTTATGTTCTTGCTATATAGCTTTATGTTCTTGCTATACAACTTTATGTTTTTGTTATATAGCTTTATGTTTTTGCTATATAGCTTTATGTTCTGGCTATGTAGCTTTATGTTCTTGCTATATAGCTTTATGTTTTTGCTATAGACCTTCATTTTTTGCTATATAGCTTCATGTTTTTGCTCTATAGCTCCATGTTTTTGCTATATAGCTTCATGTTTTTGCTATATAGCTTCATGTATAAAGACGAACAACAGTTATGCAATGTTCCAAAGCATGAGAAAATGTGGACCCATCCCCAACACAAAAACGATTACGTCTGTCAGTGATAGTACAGCTGTAGCTTCTTCAAATTATGTATCCATAGAATATTGATTGTCCCTCAATCCATCGACGGAGTGTGTGTTCATGTTTAAGTGATTAAGCTTTATGTTTTTGCTATATAGCTTTATGTTCTTGCTATATAGCTTTTTGTTCTTGCTATATAGCTTTATGTTCTTGCTATATAGCTTGATGTTTTTGCTATATAGCTTTATGTTTTTGCTATATAGCTTTATGTTTTTGCTATATAGCTTTATGTTCTTGCTATATAGCTTTATGTTTTTCCTATATACTTTATGTTTTCGCTATATAGCTTTAAGTTCTTGCTATATAGCTTTATGTTTTTGCTATATACTTTATATTCTTGCTATATAGCTTTTTGTTTTTGTTATATAGCTTTATGTTCTTGCTATATAGCTTTATGTTTTTGTTATATAGCTTTATGTTTTTGCTATATAGCTTTATGTTCTTGCTATATAGCTTCATGTTCTTGCTATATAGCTTTATGTTCTTGCTATATAGCTTTATGTTTTTGTTATATAGCTTTATGTTTTTGCTATATAGCTTTATGTTTTTGTTATATAGCTTTATGTTTTTGCTATATAGCTTTATGTTTTCGCTATATAGCTTTATGTTCTTGCTATATAGCTTTATGTTCTTGCTATATAGCTTTATATTCTTGCTATATAGCTTTATATTCTTGCTATATAGCTTCATGTTTTTGCTATATAGCTTCATGTTTTTTGCCATATAGCTTCATGTTTTTGCCATATAGCTTCATGTTTTTGCTATATAGCTTCATGTTTTTGCTATATAGCTTCATGTTATTGCTATATAGCTTTATGTTCTTGCTATATAGCTTTATGTTCTTGCTATATAGCTTTATGTTCTTGCTATATAACTTTATGTTTTTGTTATATAGCTTTATGTTTTTGCTATATAGCTTTATGTTCTTGCTATGTAGCTTTATGTTCTTGCTATATAGCTTTATGTTTTTGCTATATACCTTCATTTTTTGCTATATAGCTTCATGTTTTTGCTCTATAGCTTCATGTTTTTGCTATATAGCTTCATGTTTTTGCTATATAGCTTCATGTTTTTGCTATATAGCTTCATGTTTTTTCTATATAGCTTCATGTTCTTGCTATATAGCTTTATGTCATTGCTATATAGCTTTATGTTCTTGCTATATCGCTTTATGTTTTTGCTATATAGCTTTATGTTCTTGCTATATAGCTTTATGTTCTTGCTATATAGCTTTATGTTTTTGCTATATAGCTTTATGTTTTTGCTATATATCTTTATGTTTTTGCTATATAGCTTTATGTTCTTGCTATATAGCTTTATGTTTTTCCTATATACTTTATGTTTTCGCTATATAGCTTTACGTTCTTGCTATATAGCTTCATGTTTTTGCTATATACTTTATATTCTTGCTATATAGCTTTATGTTTTTGTTATATAGCTTTATGTTCTTGCTATATAGCTTTATGTTTTTGTTATATAGCTTTATGTTTTTGCTATATAGCTTTATGTTCTTGCTATATAGCTTTATATTCTTGCTATATAGCTTCATGTTCTTGCTATATAGCTTTATGTTTTTGTTATATAGCTTTATGTTTTTGCTATATAGCTTTATGTTCTTGCTATATAGCTTTATGTTCTTGCTATATAGCTTTATGTTTTTGCTATATAGCTTCATGTTTTTGCTATATAGCTTTACGTTTTTGCTATATAGCTTCATGTTTTTGCTGTAAAGCTTCATGTTTTTTCTTTATAGCTTCATTTTTTGCTATATAGCTTCATGTTTTTGCTATATAGCTTCATGTTTTTTGCCATATAGCTTCATGTTTTTGCCATATAGCTTCATGTTTTTGCTATATAGCTTCATGTTTTTGCTATATAGCTTCATGTTATTGCTATATAGCTTATGTTCTTGCTATATAGCTTTATGTTCTTGCTATATAGCTTTATGTTCTTGCTATATAACTTTATGTTTTTGTTATATAGCTTTATGTTTTTGCTATATAGCTTTATGTTCTTGCTATGTAGCTTTATGTTCTTGCTATATAGCTTTATGTTTTTGCTATATACCTTCATTTTTTGCTATATAGCTTCATGTTTTTGCTCTATAGCTTCATGTTTTTGCTATATAGCTTCATGTTTTTGCTATATAGCTTCATGTTTTTTTCTATATAGCTTCATGTTCTTGCTATATAGCTTTATGTCATTGCTATATAGCTTTATGTTCTTGCTATATCGCTTTATGTTTTTGCTATATAGCTTTATGTTCTTGCTATATAGCTTTATGTTCTTGCTATATAGCTTTGTGTTTTTGCTTTATAGCTTAATATTTTTGCTATATAGCTTTATATTCTTGTTATATAGCTTCATGTTTTTGTTATATAGCTTTATGTTTTTGCTATATGGCTTTATGTTTTCGCTATATAGCTTTAATTTCTTGCTATATAGCTTTATGTTTTTGCTATATACTTTATGTTCTTGCTATATAGCTTTATGTTTTTGCTATATAGCTTCATGTTCTTGCTATATAGCTTTATGTTTTTGTTATATAGCTTTATGTTCTTGCTATATAGCTTTATGTTCTTGCTATATAGCTTTATGTTTTTGCTATATAGCTTAATGTTCTTGCTATATAGCTTTATGTTCTTGCTATATAGCTTTATGTTCTTGCTATATAGCTTTATGTTTTTCCTATATACTTTATGTTTTCGCTATATAGCTTTATGTTTTTCCTATATAGCTTTATGTTTTCGCTATATAGCTTTAAGTTCTTGCTATATAGCTTTATGTTTTTGCTATATACTTTATGTTCTTGCTATATAGCTTTATGTTTTTGCTATATAGCTTTATGTTCTTGCTATATAGCTTTAAGTTCTAGCTATATAGCTTTATGTTTTTGCTATATAGCTTTAAGTTCTTGCTATATAGCTTTATGTTATTACTATATACTTTATGTTCTTGCTATATAGCTTTATGTTTTTGCTATATAGCTTTATGTTCTTGCTATATAGCTTTATGTTTTTGTTATATAGCTTTATATTCTTGCTATATAGCTTAATGTTTTTGTTATATAGCTTTATATTCTTGCTATATAGCTTTATATTCTTGCTGTATAGCTTTATGTTTTTGTTATATAGCTTTATGTTTTTGTTATATAGCTTTATGTTTTTGCTATATAGCTTTATGTTCTTGCTATATAGCTTTATGTTCTTGCTATATAGCTTTATGTTTTTGCTATATAGCTTCATGTTTTTGCTATATAGCTTCATGTTTTTGCTATATAGCTTAATGTTTTTGCTATATAGCTTCATGTTTTTGCTATAAAGCTTCATGTTTTTGCTTTATAGCTTCATTTTTTGCTATATAGCTTCATGTTTTTGCTATATAGCTTCACGTTTTTTGCCATATAGCTTCATGTTTTTGCCATATAGCTTCATGTTTTTGCTATATAGCTTTATGTTCTTGCAATATAGCTGTATGTTCTTGCTATATAGCTTTATATTCTTGCTATATAGCTCTATGTTTTCGCTATATAGCTGAATGTTTTTGCTATATAGCTTCATGTTCTTGCTATATAGCTTTATGTTTTTGCTATATAACTTTATGTTTTTGCTATATAGCTTTATGTTCTTGCAATATAGCTGTATGTTTTTGCTATATAGCTTTATATTCTTGCTATATAGCTTAATGTTTTTGCTACATAGCTTTATGTTCTTGCTATATAGCTTTATGTTTTTGCCATATCAACGGAAGACACTAGACACTCGATTCAGTAGTGATTAAACATATGTTGGTGTATCTTATATCATTTAAATGTACTTATTTGTAAGAGGCTCCTTTTACAGCAACCATGACAACGCGAAAATAAAAGGAAACACTGAACAAATGAAAGGCTTGTAATTATAGGTACACTGTGGGCCAAAAGAAACGCCTTCCAGAAATCTTATCAGATTTCGTAAAAACTATAATGAGCACTTAAGTAGTGTTATAACATTATGAAGATGCACCATTTCTGCTTAATAATTAAAATTTCGGAAGTTTTCATGTCACAAAATAATGGCAATTCTATGGACTTTAACAATTTGTTTTCAGCATAACGTGGATACCACTATTGATTATAATTCAAACATTATTTCATCTTTAATTTCAAGGAAAATCAAGTAGGTGTTTATTTTTGCCGACAGTGTAGATATGTTTTATAACACTGCCCAACAACTTACCAAAGTGCTGGCCCCCCTTGGCAAAACTGCTAACTCATACATATCAGACTCTGCTGAATTCTGTCAACAAGTTAAATGTTTTACTACCCCAGGACAAATTGTTAGCTATGATACTGTGGATCTGTTTACTAGTGTTCCCATTAATTAAACACTACACATCCTCCGCCATCGCATCGACAACCTTGATAACCCCTACATTGGCAAAACTTCACACCACATCAGCCGCCTCAAGCAGCAAGTAGGCATAGACACATACTTCTCCACGGCCACCCCACTCAAAACCATCATTAAGGCAAATGGTAGGAAACAATCCACAGCTAAACAGCAGCCTAAAGGCGTGGTTTACAACATCAGCTGCAACTGTGGCAGCAACTACATTGTGGAAACATTCAGACATCCACTCAACATACGCCTCAAATAACACAAAACATCAACAATGTAGGCAGACAACAAATCAGCCATTTCGGAACACATCACTAAATTTCCACAACACAACATCAAATGGGACGCAGTCAAAACACTCACAAAAAAAACAACATGATTACACTCGCCGCCCTTTACCCTCTACTCAATCTGGCTTCCATCATTATCCCCCACTGATTGGCCACCCTCACTGCTGCATTGTATCCCCACCCCGAACTTAATTAATTTACCTTCCACTGGTATCTGTAACTGAACTGAACTGAACTTTATTCAAGAAGGCTGCAAACAGCAGCATTAGAGGTACATAAATCATATATACGTTGTTATGGAAGAATTTACAAGTGTTGATAACCAATTTTGCTGAAAAATATCTTTTAATTTGCTTTTAACTATAGATTTTAGCCAAATGGTACTTTTGAAATTTGAGATTTCCAAAAAAAATTCGTTTGATATAGCAAAACCATTTATGTGAACATTTGCCAAAGATAAAATCATTATATAACAATTTGTAAACAAGAAGGCAGAATGTTGACGCATGGTATGTACGCACATCTAAGAACTTACTGTTTCAAATTATGAAAGCAAATGCTTTTTAACTTTTATGAACATGTGGAAAATGAAGATTTAAATGGTGAACGTGTGAAGTGAGAAGACACTGGACCACTCAACACCCAAGCTGACCAGTGAATACAAACAAACCCTGCTACAATGGCGGCAAGTGACGGCGAGAGCGAAGATATCTACACCACACAAAAGGTACAGAATGTCGACAATGCAATTTTCAATATGGTTCATGAAAAATTTGGACAGTTGGATAAAGTTTCATTCGAAAATGGTCTTTTGAATATGTATGCCAACGAAGAGGAGAACCTTAACGACGTACGTTACAGTAGGTATGATGTTGCTAAGGAAAGGTGTACGGATTTCCCACAAGGTAGTCTATTGAAAAGAGTACAGAGAGTAGGATCTAAGAAGACGATGATGGAAAAATAGGCATCTGATGTGTACTTTCTATACCAATTCATTACCAGAAGTATTTCAGCGACCTCACTACAAAAAGAGGTATTGACAAAGGTAAAGACAAAACACTCTACAACAGGAAATATATATCAGGAAATGATCAGTGTGAAGGATACAGATACATTGTCTCTCATCTGTGCTAAAGTGATTGAGCTACATGAGGGTATGTGTGAACGATCAGATGCAACCGATAGGAAGATAGATGAGCTACATGACAAGTTTAATACAGATATGCTAAAAATGATTCGTGCTCTAGAGGAGAAGAATGAAGCACTCGTTACAGCATCACGTGACCTTGAAAGAATGCGTAACACAGAAGCTAAGCTGAGATGTGACATGCAGATACTCGTTAGTCAACTGAGGGACAGAGATGCCCAGATACGTAATCTCAAAGACGATGTGCTGAGTAACCTTGACTCCATCCAACGTAGAACAACCAACATTGAGAGAAGGATGTCATACGATAAGTGACGTAAGTTTGAATCACATACGCTAGCATCGGTGTCATCTGAATCTACAGAAGATACCCAGGAAAAAATAGAGCATCACACATGGCGAGATACTGAAAAGGATGATGTCATTATTACTCACCAGGACACCAGTCTATCAAGAGAACGACATACTACTACGACACCAAAAGAACAACAGTACCACTCTGACAGCATGACAGAGAGCAGTGAACCATCTGAAATTATATTATGCAATCAGTCTGAGGTGTGTCAACGTAAGCCATCGGTCAACGAAGACAAACACATCGGACAAAGGATAGACAAAGAAACTGATTATGCTGAGAGGTCAGTAACATTTAATAACGAATAGTCAAGAGCTTTTCAAGGAGTTACACCTAGGTTCAAAACAAAGAGACTTGTTCTGTCATTTGTCCGTGCAGATGAACCAGTGAGTGTCGTTCAAGACGCAATCTGTGATTATGCTAAAAAGCGTGGAGTACATGTGACCAGCGTGAGACTACTGAAACTCTGGGTCCAACTCCTACCTACACACTGAGGGTTAATGTTGACAGCAGGAATGCTAAACTGATTACAGAGAATGACAACTTCTGGCCAAGATATGTTAAATGTAGAGAATGGATACCCTACTCTAAATCAAGACAAAGTGCCTCTAAATAGACTTTCACCATTATTGTACGACTGATATACTACATCGCCATGCTTTCTATTTCTACATGGAACATACGAGGCGTTATGCATAACAGTAACTTCCTTGAAAACATTGCTGATACCTGTGACATTCTTACTTTAACGGAACACTGGTTAACGGATAGCACTAAGTGCTATTTCGAACAGTATAAGGACGACTATGATTGTGCCGTTACAGTAAAGTCTTCACAGAATGGAATGAGAGGAGAAGGTGGTGTGGGAATACTTATGAAGAAAACTTTGAGTCACGATGTGTGTGTTCATTGCATTGAGAATGACAGACTGTGTTCATCTTCCCTCTTCTAACCAGAGTTACGACATATACGAGGATAGCGTAAAATGCACGTTTAATATTGTGGATGAACTTTCTGTAAGCTTTTGTGTGGAGATATCAATACAGACCTTGAAAAGGCCGAATTCACGACGTTCTCTATTATTGACAAAGAACTTAAAAGATCGCCATATTATTCCGACATTTCAAGATATGAAGGATATACCAACGACATGGAGAAACAAATCCAAAACACAGAGTTCGACTGTAGATTATGTCTTCATTCCAGAAATGATACAGTCTTCACTACTAGAGAGCAGAGTCGGTGAGTCTATCCCGTATGATATTTCAGATCATTTTCTAGTAACTGTAACGTTTATGAATGATTCATTTCTCACTTGACCAAAATCATGGAACTGTAGCTCACTCAAATGGAGCAAAGCTAGCACAAATGATGTAACAATGTATGAGACTGAAGTGGCATTACAGTTGGGCAGGATACTCCCCAGTACGAACTCTGTAACACAAGACGTCATCGACAACTATATGGATACCATCACAACCATACCTTAAGCTGTTGTAGTAAGGCCTCTTTTGGCTATTTTTTGGCTATTTCTTGGCTATTGTTTGGCTATTTTCTTGGATATTTTAATTTGGATATTTTTTGGATATTTTTTAATTAGGGCTTGTATAGGATATTTATAGAGTGGACCGAAAATTCGGTCAAACTGATTTTCTCAGACATGACAGCGTACAGGTGTTCTCAGTGTCGTATATATGGTTTGACCAATTTAATTGTTAATTGAATTGACCGATTTGTTTAAAATTCGGTCAGACTGATATCATTTGCTTCAACCAGCTCCCCAGATGTCCTCAGGTGTTAACACAGCAGCCGGCGAGCCAGTGTTGACACAATACTGACACGAGCCAGAACATCAAACACAGCAGCGGGCGAGCCAGTGTTGACTATGTCAACAATGTATGAGAGAGAGAGGGGGGATTAATGTTTAACTATGTTCAGCTAGCCCTCGTCTCGCATTTTCATCCCTGGGACTAACCCGTGTTTGGCGATACTGATACAATTTTAAAGAATAAGATATAGTTCTCCACTTGATAATTATTTCTTTAATGTATATTCAGATTATTTATCTGGAGGAAAAGAAATCACATATAGCTAACATATATAATATATAGCTGGAATGTCAACACTTTGAATAAATTGGGATTTCAATGGAGTAACTACATAAAACGTGTTAATATTGTGTCAATCTGTTGATTGTCTTATTAAGGAAAACAAAAGCTTAATTATCATGAGCTTTCTTTTCACACTCCTTCACTTATTGAATATTCAATCGGAAATAAAAGACTTGCACTCAGTTTGTGTTGTAGTGGAAATTTGCCTTGCTGTTGACCACTTAGTGACCTTAGATGTCCCACAGGACAGAGGGGAGCGTTAATCCTTAATACAAACAGACTACGAACACACGGACTGAATAAACAAACAAAGGCGCGTGTCTACTGTGATTGGCGTATCTGTATGGAGTAAGCGGGAAACATCTCTGAAATAAAAAGGTGCTGAAAATTATCTATTTTTAGGTAACGTCATATATGTTGCTATGGTGACTTAACTGAGAATGAACATAATTAGGGGTGACCCATTTTCTATTGTATACCTCCTAATTCTTGAAACAAACAAAGGCTCTCGGGCGCGTATCACAAAGAATAAAAGAGATATTCATTCATTCATAATAAAAAAAAAAAATATATCTATATAACCAAATGACAGAAAAAAATTAATATGAAACTGTGACTTTTATCATAAAACTGTAAACTGGTGTTCAAAATGATTTTTAGACATTAGTTTTCCAAAATCTTCCCCTGAAAATATTTAATAAATTAAAAATAGAGACATCAACTATGTTTATGTGTCTACCGGTGCTTGAGTAGTGTACTTCTAAATGCTTATTTATATTAGACTACCGCTTGTATATGTGAAACTAGACTTACTTCAGTTTATGATTATTGATGTATATCAGAGTTACTCCTGATAAAATTGGTTTGATATATCTCCAACCTTAATATACTTGACAATATGTTTACCTGTAAGACAGATCATTAAGTTAATAATAAATATTCTATTACAATGTGTTGACGCATGCTATGACCATGAACAATGATAAGATATTACTTCTAACATGTACTAAAATACTTCAGTGTTGTTTGTCAATTCTCAATATATGTTTTATGTGTAGATGACAATACGTAGCCATTATATTCATAGCAAGTTATCCCGTTTGCAATAGTCATATTTAATGAGAGACACACACCCATGTGGTATCAAGTTTCACAAATGTATGCAATCAGGCTCTGTCTTGTGTAATATAAGTCTTTTAATGTAAGTTAAATAGACGTCACATTACTGTCTATTATGTGTTATATGTCGTAGAATAGTTTATAAAAATCAGACAATATGGTGTTCAAATAAAGTATCTATAAATAAAAGATAAATAAGTCATCTTTAAGTAAAGCCTAATCCATCACGGCTGGTCGCATAATTGATTCAACTCACTAGGCCATGTCATTCACCTTCAGTGAACATGTCTTATTCAGCTAAAATCATAATGTAATCAAAATGTCATTGTTCAAGAATAATGTTACTATTTCTATATTAAATCTTAAGGTGAATTCTAACTATATCGTATGAATGTTGAATTGATATTCTGTATTACAATTGTTGCATATTTGAATAAGTGACTATCATGTATGTTTATTGTAATATGGACTTATGTAACTATTATTATTAATGGAGTTGAAGTTGTTCTGTATTCTATTTATATATCACCTTTTGTATTGAATATGATGTACTGTTAAATATGTTAATGACATTTATTTGACTGATCGTTCTGCTGTTTGTGTGTTAATTTTAGGCATGAAGACCTGGTACCTTTTCCCCATAGCGCAAGTTATAATTCTAGGCCGAAACTTCTAGCGAAAGCAAGAAGCAAGTTTTCAGTTATAAGAACTGAGAGAGCAACAATGAAAACTCTGTGGTCATTTTCCTTTTATCACATAATGCATTCTTCAGAAAATGTGAGACAATGGGCAGATGAATGTAAATGCTTGAAATGCCCTACACTGTATTTGCTAGAACAATGAATAACATTTTCTGAAATGTCAATTGATAATGGTTTTACATAATTTTAGACAGTAATACTAAAGTTGAATTTATTCTAATCCTTCAATTAACATACATACACCATTTGAGGTACATATCCGATATTAGAATGAAATGTGTTTAATGAAATTTATAAGATGTCGTTATGGTTGAAAAAGTATCTGAAATATTGTAGTTAGGTTATATTACATGGCAATCATTTTATGTTATTCAACAATTGTTGAGAGAGATAGAGAGACATTGTTAACTAGTCATAAAGGTCAAACATGCTCTTGTTACCATGGAAAGAAGTGACCCTGGTGTATAATAAAGGTACACTACACGTAACTACATAAATTTGGAAGACGTCCAGTATAGTGAGTTTGCCCTGCAGAAAATGTGGTTAATTTATCTGTTTTCACGCTCAAAGATTATATGTGACAATTGTTATACAGTAATAACAAAACGAATATTAATCTTCACACATTTTATTTGCCCCGTTTCAATGAGAATACTTAAGGCTAGGAACACTCCCTAAGTCTTCTTTACAACCACGAATGTCTATTGAGCTACTTCTTCTTCTTCCTCATCCTCACTACCGTCTTCAGATTCGTCATCACTGTCATCATCAACATCTTTTATGATTTCCATGATCCATGGCTTGTACTTGTAGAGTTTGGAAATAACTTGTTCAACCATATTTTCAGCTGTATCTTCCATAGAGTTAAGAATGTCCAAGGTATTGGGACCATGCCTCAAGCCAAAGACATAGGCAACAACTTGCCCATACATTTCTTTGAATTTTCTCCAAACTATATTATTCATTTTATTTTCAATCATATCTCCTGACATGTTTAGCTATTCATACCGCTGTCTCTTTATATTCAATAGATCTTCATTCTCCCGACCAACTCTCTTTATCAAACTTCTTATAACCTCTTCTTCACTATCTTTGCTAGTCTTTTGTAATTTATTATGAAATATCTTCATGTCATCATCATCATCATCAATATCATCCTTTTCCACTTCTGGGCATTGCTTATCGTGGAGATGTTTCTGTAAACAAATACTATTTAGAAACACCTGTCCACAATAACAACAGCTTTCTAGAGATTTCTTTGGGGGAAAGGCGTCATCAAACTTTCGTTTCATTGGCTCATTGGCAATTCCGGGAGGTGAAGGTGAACTTTCATTCCCAGGACACCAGGTTTTTCTGTGTTTCATGAGGTCCGTAGTAGAATGGAAGACTATTCCACAACTATCGCAAGAAGGCATATCGCAGAGATTTTCGGCACACGTCTGCACGCTTCGGAGGGTAGACTCTTTCTGAGGATGGTTTTCCAAACTACTCACTTTACAGCCATTAGGACGAAGTCTTTCGTCTGCTGGTGTATCAGGTTTTAAATCAATTAAAAGATGGCCATAGGGTTCGCTCGTAGCCTCTTCAAATGTTTGCATAAAATGTTGAGATCGGGTTGGATACATTTGACGACCTAAGGTCATGATGGATTGTTGGTCTACTGGATTGTTAAACATGACTATATAATGACAGTTTCTACGTTATGTTGGGTTCCTATTATAGAAAAGGTTTTGATTGATGGCGGTGACAGAGAGGTTACGATGATGGGAACCTTCTGTAAATAGATCTGTTATTATAGGATCTTTACTAGCCGTTGACATGAGATCGTCAAGAACAAGGACATTTCTTACACCTGTGTCAAAAAAGTAGTCTTGGTCCAAATCTATGGGAATACCTTGAACAAACTCTACAGGAGGATACACGGATTGTAGAATGTCATCATAGAGAGGTTGCCAGCGACGATAAAGCCATAATATCCGTTGAGGGTAAGGTTTAATCTTGAGGCTTTCCAAAATGTGTCGAACAAGATACGATTTTCCTGATGATGTTGGCCTAGAAACGATCATGGTGAAGGGGTGTCGTAATGAAACCTCTTGCGGTGGTTGTTGTTGTTGTTGTGGTTGTTGTTGTTGTTGTTGTTGTTGTTGTTGTGGTGGTGGTGGTGGTGGTGGTGGTTGTTGTTGTTGTTGTTGTTGTTGTTGTTGTTGTTGTTGTTGTTGTTGTTATGGTGGTGGTGGTGGTGGTGGTTGTTGTTGTTGTTGTTGTTGTTGTTGTGGTTGTTGTTGTGGTTGTTGTTGTGGTGGTGCTAGTGGTTGTGGTTGCAGTTGTTCATGTTTGATAGTCATATGTCGCTTTAGACTATCTGGCCAAGAATATGTCTTGAAACATACTGGACAGGAGTACATTATGCCTTCTTACTGTAACGATCTGGCTTTCCCTGTTTTGGAAGAGACTTCTTTTTGTGTGATGTGTTTTCTTTAACTTTCTTGTCAGGAATGACACACACTTTCTGTGCTCTCCTTTGTATAGCCCTTTCGCGTTTCTCTTGAGCTTTGGCTTGCTCCACGACTTGTTGTGTTGGAGAGACAAAGTTAATTTTGGGTTGTTCAGAATAAGGCATGGCCAGTGCTTGTTCTTTTCGTTTCCTTTCTTCCAAAATTTTAGGCCATTCTGGATCATAAAGCTCCAGTGTTCTGTCAACAGACAAGTTGCCGTGCTGTGCACATTTACCCTGTACTTGCAACATATAATAGCGAGTCCATTTCTCGGTGTCTGGGACAAAAAGTTTATACTGACTCATGGTGATGTGTCCTCCCTGAATGTTCTGAAGCAAATGAGGTTAGTCATTATCTCGACCTAATATATATATATATATATATATAAGTTCTGTCAACCTATATTGAATTCAGATCCCTTATCAGATTGAAAAATACCAAGTATATGATATTGTGTTTTTTCTGTCAAGGCTTTCACCACCTTTGGTAGACTTGAGTGGATAGACCCAAAGATAACTTGAAAATAAATCGAATCTTACATTGACCTTCAGCTTTCACAGCTTCGAATAACTTCTTGGGTACGGCATAATTGATGTTTTTTTTTAATCATAATAAATATCATGTAATGTAAGATGCCATGATGTGTAAATGATCCAATTCTATCGATGTTCACTCTATTTATATATCTATAAAAAGAAGACCAACACATGAAAAATACATACAATATGTTTATTACAATATCATGATATACCAATCACACTGTTGAACCAAGGTAACACAGCAGTATCACTCTTTTGGTTTGGTTGTCCTACCATATACACATAGTCACAGTCTGGTCTTATGTTGAAGCCAAGGGTCATCTGTATAGGACAGTTCTTGAATGAGTCAAGTCTCAGCGCAAAATGAGTTCTACCAGTTGATATAGTCACTAGGATTACACTTCCAACATTGCAAATGCTCCATTTGACCCTGATGAAAATGTTCATCATCTACACCAAAATCATCATCGTCAACACTATCATCATTATTATCATCATCAGAAAATGGTGGTGACCTTAAATTGAGGTATATTGGTGGCGATTCATCTGATGTATTGAAAGGCGTTTCATCCTCATATTGTGGTCTTCCATCAGATGCCGTGGTTTTGATATAACCAACAGGATAATGATCAGGTTTCTTCCCCTTAACCAAACTGCTATACCCTGGAACCACTAAGTCCATCTGCTGATCAAATCTTCTGTAGTCTTTATCCATCTCCTCACGGATCTGACGTAAGTCTCTTTCCAACTCAGTCTCCTCAACCTGCTCATCAGTCTCCTCTTCTTTCCTTACATCCTCAGGATCATTAGGTATCTCATTATCAGCTTCATTGTCGATCTTGGAATCACTCTCCTGCTTTTTCTTAATGGGTTTTTCAGATTTCACATCAGATAACTTTCTCTTCCCTGACCCTTTTGATACCATCTCCTTAAGTTCAGGTACAAAGTCTGGCATCACATCACAACAGTCTCTCAATTTCTTCCACTGATCTTGGGATAGTAGAATACCTTTTGAGGAAGGTACTAGTTTATCATCATTAAACACCCAGTGTCTGAGATCCACACCATGATCTTCTATGGTGGCATAGACACTGGTTCCAACATGTGTATAGAAACTTGTCTTACCATACTGCTCTAAGAACTTGAACACTCCTGGTAGTTCTGACCAGTGTTTCAGAGTCAACATAATCCCTCGTTTGGTAGGATAGCTCTTGCCATTAGGGAAAACATCATACTTGCGGATATGTATACTTAACATTCCATCCCAAGTCTGAGCAGTCACATACACCTCTCCACCCAAGTCCAAATGACAACGAGGATCCTGCATCTCTGTCAACTGCTTATCTGCCATAGTGGCTAGTCCATATCTCTCCATAGGGTCCTGGGGTAATTTTGCCATTTTCTATCTTCCAGGTAAACAGCACAGAGCACCAATAGCGTCAAGAACATAAGACCACTTCTCAAGATTCGAATGAGAATGAATGTATTCATGAAACAAAGTGGCCTTTTATCATACCTTGAGAGGGTATAAATGATATCAGTCTGACCGAATTTTGTCACTTAAATCGGTCAATTCAATTAACAATTAAATTGGTCAAAACCATATATACGACACTGAGAACACCTGTACGCTGTCATGTCTGAGAAAATCAGTTTGACCGAATTTTCGGTCCACTCTATAAATATCCTATACAAGCCCTAATTAAAAAATATCCAAAAAATATCCAAATTAAAATATCCAAGAAAACAGCCAAACAATAGCCAAGAAATAGCCAAAAAATAGCCAAAAGAGGCCTTACTACAACATTAAGCCCTACTGGAAAGGGTCTCATTTGGACTTTTACCATTTTCAGATGAGAACAGCAAAACGGCTCTGGGTATCTAAGGGCAAACCAAGACAAGAAGAGAACCAATCATTGATAGATTATAAAGATTCAAAGATAGAATTCAGACAGCAGTTGAGAAAAGAGAAGCGAAAATGGAATAAAGATAAATATATGGAAATCAACACAGCTAGTGAAGTTGATATTGCAGAATTTTACAGGACGGTTAAGAAACACAGAAAGAAAGATGCGTCAACTGTTCAGAGCAACATTATGTATAAAGCAAAGTGTGCTTCTACTCCCTTAGAAGTATCTGATCTCTGGTCGGAGTATTACTGTGACTTACTTTCCCCACATCAAAGTACTAACTTTGATATAAACCATTTTGAATATGTAAACAATACTGTTGAAGAGATAGAACGTTCTGACATCCCATTGTGTGACCCAATATTGGAAAACGGTGTGTCTGTAAGTGATATTAAATCTGTAGTTAAGTCACTTAAGATGAAGAAAGCACCTGGACCAGATATTATCACTAATGAACATATACGATTTGCTGGCCCTAGTCTGTACAAACACCTGGCTCGCCTGTTCAGGTATAGTTATAGGGGTATCACACTCACCTCAGCAGTGAGTAAGCTAGTTGAAAAAAATATTACTAGAAAAGGTTGAAAATCACGTGAAATTGACAAATCCTGACTTTCCAAACAAACTCCACTGTGGATTTCGGAAAGATCACGGTGCAACTATAGCTGTCCATATATTGAAAGAAACAATAGCATACTACATTGAACGAAAATCAAATATATATGTTGGATTCTTGGACAATGAAAAGGCGTTTGACAGGATTTGGCATAATGGACTGCTGTTCAAGTTGTTTGATATTGGTGCTACCGGACGGGCATAGCAACTTAATTAAACACTCGTATAAAGAAGCGTCTGATTGTGTTCAATATAATGGCGGCATTGGCGTCACGAGTCGAACATTCCCTATCAGACAAGGAGTGGGGCAAGGAAGAGTGTTGTCTGCGTGGATGTTTCTCCTCTACATCAACGACCTGATTACCCAACTCGACAACCTCAAAAGGGGAGCAATCATTGGTCAACAACATATACCTTCTGTAGTGCTAGCAGACGACACGACACTGATCAGTACAACAAGCAACGGTCTACAGGCTTCACTCAATGCTGTACATGGTTACTCGTGTCAGTGGAGAATGTGCTATAATCCAGCAAAGAGTTGTGTTCTTGTTTTCAAAGGTGGAGTAAAGGAAATCAAGGAACCTGAATTCAAATTGAATGACACATGCGTGCCTATACAAGAAGTACAATATATGCAGGGTATTTAATCCATACTACAAAGCAAACTGAGATAACGAATCGTGCTTGTTCTTCTGCTAGAAGGACAATTGCATCTCTCAAAGATGTTGGTCTTCGCGCAGGGGGATTAAGTGTAGGATAAAACACGATACAGAGGTTATGCTTGGGATTGTAAAACCCGAGGTAAGAAAGCTGAGCGGGAAGTAAGACCGAAACCGAAGCTTGAGGTCTTACTTCCCCGAAGCTTTCTTAACGAGGGTTTTCAATCCCAAGCATAACCGAGGTAGAGTGTTTTATCTAACTTAGATACCGTAAAACATAAATGTAAGCGCTTATCGAGTAGTGCTTTTTTTTTTAAATTATAACTGTCAAATGTCAAAATTTACATTTTATAATGTTTGATTCCCAAATTCTGCATTATAAAGAGTATGTCTCCGGGACTAGCGTTATATTGAGGCAGAGACAGTGTGACTGTGAATAGAGGAAATCCACACAGTTCTTTCGGCTTCCTCGGTAGCTTGGAGGTAGAGCGTCCAGTTAAAGGGCAATGGGTATGGAGTTCGATTCCCGCCATCTACACTCTGACAAATTTATCTTTGTATACTTTTCGATAATAATTGTTATGAATTGAGTTGTGAAAAAAAAATCTTAGTCTCATTTAAGGTCTTACTATCAAAAGTAAAAAACTTACTTTCACAATAAAAACCTCATATGTGGTTATTATCAGAAAAAATACCGACTGAAATAATAATGAGGGGTTATTACGAGAAAACAAGATACCTACGAAACAATAGACAAAATCCCTGATAGGTTTCTAAATTCAGTTAATTGTTCTAAGATATGGCAGCGTATTATCCTAGCAAGTGCCCTATATTCGTGCGAGCTGTGGTCTAACATCACCAGGTCTGAAATGAAAGAAATAGAAAAATTGCAAAGATATTTTGCAAGAATTGTCCAAGGTTACCATGTGCGATCTTCAACTGCTGTTACAACCCAAACTCTCGGCCTCTTGAGTATGGAAGCCACGATTGACAAAAAGAAATTGGGCTATCTCGGCAGAATATGTCGAGCGAGTTCAACCCAAATAGTCAAATTGTTCTTCTATTTCAGATATGGACAATTCTTAAGGGGTAATTTCAACAAAAACTCTGTGATACATGACTTGATTACTTTATGTGTTAAGTATGGACTGTACCAATATTTGCTGCAATATGTGGACAATGGACACTTTCCATCAAAACATGAATGGAAAAATAAATGCAATAAAGCAGTTCTAAGCAGAGAGACATCATTATGGAGACATGAGTTATCCATTCGACCCGAGTTAAGGCGGTTTGCTGCCATACACACGAGCCTCTCGACACATAGACTGTGGAACATGTGTCTACTGTTTGACCTGTACAGTAGACCTGTGTACGCCCTGGTAAAACTGGGGATAATACCGGTCAGTGCTGGACTCTGTCTCATGTGTGATGAGGAGACTGATGATATTGTGCAACACCAACTAGTTTATTGCAATGAACTCTTTAGGGAGAGAAACATTATGTATGAACGTTTATTCGATATTCTACCATTTGAAACGTTCATAAAGCTAGAGAATAGCTCGGATAATGTACGAGTTATCACTCTCCTTGGTGGCATCACATCTACATCTGTGGGGTCTATTCATCGACATGGTTGCAAGGAGCATAAGCTCGTGGAATCTAAAAAGTATGCTATATCTATGATTCATATCCCATTCAATCATATCTAGTGTAATATCCATTTATGTTTGTCCATCCTTCCATGTCAATATAAAAGGTAAATAATGATGTATTTTGTGTTCATGTAATAATGTACTCTCCGACACTATTGGGGGAAATAAAGACAATTCATTCATTATAGCTTTATGTTTTTGCTATATAGCTTTATGTTTTTGCCATGTCAACAGAAGACACTAGACACTCGATTCAGTAGTGAATAAACATATGCCGGTGTATATTATATTATTTAAATGTACTTATTTGTAAGAGGCTCCTTTTACAGCAACCATGACAACGCGAAAATAAAAGGGAAACACTGAACAAATGAAAGACTTGTAATTTTAGGTACACTGTGGGCCAAAAGAAACGCCTTCCAGATATCTTATCAGATTTCGTAAAACCTATAATGAGCAGTTAAGCAGTGTTATAACATTATGAAGATGCACCATTTCTGCTTAATAATTAAAATTTCGGAGGTTTTCATGTCACAAAATAATGGCAATTCTATGGAATTTCACAATTTGTTTTCAGCATAACGTGGATACCACTATTGATTATAATTAAAAAATTATTTCATCTTTAATTTCAAGGAAAATCAAGTAGGCGTTTATTTGATTTAAACAATATTTTATTTCCATAAGTCATATTAATGATACACAAAACAAAAAGTACAATATACATGGAAAAAGGATTAGCAAACAGGCTAATAAAGCCTATATAAATGCTTCTCCTTAAAACATAATTGTTACATATATTTTTGATGTCATACATGGAAATATAATGTCTACAAATGGTACAATAAGTCAACAGTACATTTATGGTATCGGTCGTTTAAGAAAAACGGTGAGATTCAGTTATAAACTTGTGGACAGATTTTATCAACAGTTCATTTTCCGGCCAGGACAATGATTCGTGTCCGTTTAAGATAGCATTTAAAGTGACATTGTTTTGGAAGAAGTACTTGTTAATTCTAAATCTGTCATATATAGGACATGGAGAAAATAATGGAATGAATCCTCTCGAATATTGCCACAGGAACAGGCACGGTTGTCAGATAAACATCTATCAAATAAATGAGAGTTTAAGTCACTGCAGCCAATGCGCAAGCGGCAAAGAAGAATTTGGCAGCGCCTAAGACCAAATGATACATACTTTTTGTATTTTAGAGACAACATCCTATCACAAGAAGTGAGCTTCTTAAATTGAGATAGTGATTCAGCATTTTTGATATCTATATCTAACAAATTCCATGCTCTCACGGTAGAGGGAAGAAACGAGTTATTAAAGAGAGATGTGCGGCCTGTTTTACTTTGGAGATCATTTGAGTTTCTCAAGTTGTATCTGCTCAAGTTAGAAACGTTTGGGGGTATCCATATCGACGTAGGCGTTTATTTTGGCCGACAGTGTAGATATGTTCTATAACTCTGCCCAACAACTTACCAAAGTGCTGGCCCCTCTTGGCAAAACTGCTAACTCATACATATCAGACTCTGCTGAATTCTGTCAAAAAGTTAAATGTGCTACTTCCCCAGGACAAATTGTTAGCTATGATGCTGTGGATCTGTTTACTGGTTTTCCCATTAATTAAACCCTACACATCCTCCGCCATCGCATTGACAACCTTGATTCCCCCTACATTGGCAAAACTTCACACCACATCAGCCGCCTACTCAAGCAGCAAGTAAACATAGACACATACTTCTCCACGGCCACCCCACTCAAAACCATCATTAAGGCAAATGGTAGGAAACAATCCATAGCTAAACAGCAGCCTAAAGGCGTGGTTTACAACATCAGCTGCAACTGTGGCAGCAACTACATTATGGAAACATCCAGACATCCACTCAAAATACGCCTCAAATAACACAAAACATCAACCATGATTACACTCGCCGCCCTTTATCTGAAGCTTTACAAATTTTAAGACATAATCCCTCTTTGAACAGAAATCAAGGCTATTTCATCCCATCAGCTTACAACCACTTAATCCACAAATAATTAATGCACTCTACTCAATCTGGCTTCCATCATTATCCCCCACTGATTGGCCACCCTGACTGCTGCATTGTATCCCCACCCCGAACTTAATTAATTTACCTTCCACTGGTATCTGTAACTGAACTGAACTGAACTTTATTCAAGAAGGCTGCAAACAGCAGCATAAGAGGTACATAAAACATATATACATTGATACAATATACAATACAATAGGTATGTACAGCTGGTATAAAGGTACATATGATTATAAAAGCTATTTCTTGAACAAAGACATAATGATTTTACAAAACTTTTAGAGTTTTCTTAAAGTTCAAAGCTTATTAGAATTAAATAAAATATTCATTTTGTACAAATTGGCCTATTGTAATAATATTTGTGAAAATAGTTTTCTCTTTCTGATTGTAATATAGGACAAACAAATAAATAATGAAATTCGTTCCCAAGATTGTTTAAATTACAAAGAGTACATTTTCTTTCATGAACTGGGATATTTTTCCATCTAACGGTCTCGATTGGCAGAAAGTGATTAGCTGTTCGAAATCTTAACAAGTTATTGTAATTAAAAAAATGGAGGTATTGTTCAAACTGGAGAGATGGATTTTTGAAGATATTGTATATAGTTGCTATGGAAGAATTTACAATTGTTGATAACCAATTTTGCTGAAAAATATCTTTTAATTTGCTTTTAACTATAGATTTTAGCCAAATGGTACTTTTGAAATTTGGAGATTTCAAAAAAAAAACTCAGTCCAAGATCATCAAAAATTCGTTTGATATAACATTACCATTTATATGAACATTTGCCAAAGATAAAATCATTAAATAATAATTTATATAAACAAGAAGGCAGAATTTTGACGATTAACCAGTTAGAATTCTGGCCCAAACACATACCATTCTGCATTTAATAATATTTACCACAACCTGCTTGTTACACCTTTCATCTCACTGTTATCTCAATTTGTTGTCTTTGTTATCTCATTATCATACCAAAATCATGTATATAAACTCTATTTTATCCTCTCTAGACCAGATAAGCTGTATCCACAGAAAATGGTTACCCTGATTTGTAGAAAATATTTGGTATAATCAAAATTATGTTAATAAAAATTGGCTCCTCTGTAAAGTTGAACAAATCTTAACTGATCAGTTTATAACACAGTGGCAATATGAAAAGACGTTATGATTTAGACATATTTATTCATGAAATGTATACATGAATGGATTGGCCAACAAGCTCCGAAGAGCTTATATAAAGGCCGCTCCGATAGTTACACATATAAAAATATAAAACTTATAGTAGTTAGTGACACATGTCAGATTCACAACTTAGCTTCACATATATTGGTTATGCATGAAAGACGTTATCATCCTAAGGAAAAATATATGATTGTATAAAACCAATGTTTGGTCTTGAAGATTACATTTTGCTACCAACAAAGGTTTCACAACCTATTTTGAAGTTTAGAACAAGTAATACTAAACTTCCTGTTGAAGTTGGTCGTTGGCATCATGTTCCTTATAGTGATAGAAAGTGTTTGATGTGTAACTCTTGTGCGGTGGGTGATGAATATCATTATATTTTTAAATGTACATCTTTATTAGAGAATAGAAACAAACTATTACCAAAATATTGTTGTACGAGACCTAATTATTATAAAATGTATAGCCTCCTTACAGAAAGACATTGTACAACTGTTGACAAGCTAAGTAAGTTTATAATATGTATCTGTGAGCAACTACAAAAATGTCAATAATAATTCTGCCTCGTTGTTATATTATACTGTATTATTATTGATGTAATAATGTACTATGTACCACTGTGAGTGGTTTTAGTGAATAAAGAACTTGAACTTGAACTATAAAGAGACAATGTTTTGGAACTATTCAGTGTGAGAGGTAGGTGTGTTGGTCTTGTGCGATTTTGAGAGTTCAGAAAGCAAGACGGTTGACCATTTACTTTCTAATTTGATGACATTTATATGCAGTTTTCTGTTTTAAAAGTTTGTCTCATTGGTTTTTAAAGGCGGTGTGGCACGTTTTTTAGCAAAAGTTTGTTTTCTAATTGTTTTCATTTATTTTTAAATATAATATAAAAAAGTGTTAGGCTAGAGGGTAAAACGTCTTATTACATTACACGATAAGCCATAGAAAATAGTTATCCATACAGGAACAAAATTGTTGTACGTATAAAGCAACAGTGGTATGGAATTCTTCAGTGTGAGCGGTAGATTGATAAGTCTGATGCAAACTGAAAGTTCAGACAGCAAGATGAATTGACCTTTCCATCATGATGCCATAATCAAACTTTTACTCTGAGTTTTAAGGCAACGTTACAACAGTCAGAACACTTGAACTACCTTCGAGGGGCTAATTTAATGTAAACGGGAACGGAAATGGACTCACACTGATTAACCGAACAATGTACATTTGTCTTAGAACTCTCTTTATTGATTGAGGAGTATTATCTCGCCACTGTTTACCTTTTCGTGTGATCACTTTATATCAATATATGTCTGCTACAGTGCCTTTAACGCATCTTATAAAGGAAGTTGTTACTTAAAGGGGCTCTATGACGCCTGATTAGACTACTGCTGACGAGCGTGTTACGTGCTGGTAACATGGTCACGTGACTAAGACTGGGTGCAGACCTCGCGAGTGGTCATGTTATTGACAGGAGATTCCCCCTTTTCACACGCGATCGTTGATTGACTGTTTCATTCGCGTTCTTGTTTAGGACCCCGCAAATCAACGACTTAATGGTTCATGACCAGGTTTGAGACAACGTACATACGCCTACATACACCAATCCGACAGACGATTTAATTGTGTTGCAATACAAATTTGTTTTGACATAATTATCCCGACAATATTGAATACATGTTTTATAAATGTATTGCTAAACAGTCATTGAATTGTCAATACTGTTCACATAATTGTTGGATTGTTGAAGAAACATCATTTACCCCGATGATTGACCATTTTGTATCTAATGTGGCATCATTTATATGCGATTTTCTTTTTTAAAGGTCGGTTTCATTGTTTTTAGGGCATCGTATATAGGAAGTTGAAACTTAATGGATTGTTGGAGAAACTTCTTTACCCCCGATGCAACTGTGATTAATTATAGTATATGATTAGACATTACCTTATGTTTCATTAATAAATTTGTACTTTGAAAGTAATCGAGTTGTGTCAACCTAACTCAAGACCAATTGAGCACTAAAGGTTTTACTAAGCAACAATATTCAACTTTTAGTACCTAAACATGGATATTTAAGAGCTAGACTGTCGCAAACAAATGTAAATTCACCAGACTGAATCCGTTTCTTCATTATTTATCAATCTACACAGCTTGTAAATACATTAGTCTTGAGAAGTTTCTGCTGACGTGATTGTAGGTGATTTAACAATTAATTCAAAACGTCACCAATGTTCTTTCTGCACCCATTGTTTTTAATGACCTTTTATGTGTCTTAATACGTGACCACGATAACACATGTGCTGACTTCAGTGTAAATACTTTCACTCAACTTGCATTTCTCTATCGCAAAGTATATCATAATTATTAGTGTCCAAATAAAATTATACATAAGCAGAACCCAAACTACACGTCCCATCTACATGCACAGTAGTCATTTAACCTATTGAACATTATTAACCCAAATTATTTTTTTGTCTGCTGTAAACAAGCTTCCAAAACTACATTTGACCTATTGACGAGTGTTATTCGCGGTGCATTGTCCGGTTTTCGATCAGAAATAACTACTTTTACCTGTTATGTCCCGACTATGCTGAGTCAGCTATCATCAAAAGTCATGATTGGCAACAGTCAGCTCACTATTTATAATATTTTATAATATATTATGTGACCCCTACAACACACTGGATGAACCGTTAATGCATCAATGTCAATCAACGTGCATATATGTTAGTTTTATTAGCACAACTTTCGTATATATCTGCCAGTACATCGGCTGTTTAAAGGCTGTTTAGGGAACACATAGATATACATTGTACATGATATACTATTACAATCTATACTTATTTATCTAAAACAGATGTTTCAAAATATGTTTTAAATGTTATTTTTATGATAATAGACTATAAGCCATTTAATGTATTTCAACAAAAACTGTTTCAGTTCATAACATCTTTAGAAGATTTTGAGTCACTTTCATTTGAATTCAATATTATACTGACAACATTTAGAGAATAGTATACAGAGACCGATTTGATATTTCTTTCATGTGCTAGAGAAGATAACGACCTGTTAAGATTAAGTTTACTGTATACCTGACAAGACAAAAAGTGGTGAAATCTGCTTGCCGGATCACATAGCCAATATCTCCTCAGTGATCATCAAGTAAAACTGAAAACTTCCACCTCATTTGCCCATAGCATGTTCTATGAAACAGCCTTCCTATCGCAGTTAACCTTGCTGAGAGTATAGATTCTTTCACGACAATGTTCAAAACACATCATTTTACAAACAACTTTGACTAGACTCTATTGTGTGAGAGCCATGAGCAAACTTGTGGAAGTGGATTTGTGCACTGTACAAATATGCACGCTGAATCTTTATTGTTATTAAGCGTGTTTATTATCATTGTTATTTTATTATCATATCAAGATCTCTGTGTACACGACTTCGGCAAGAAGGGAACCTTTATAAGCTGATAGCCATTTCTGTGTAGTTTTGCAGTGACATGCAACTTTTAAAAAGATGTCCAGTAACCATGCAAATTTTCGTACATTACGTGATTTTAAAAACTGATGTTTATTTTTTAAAAATAACAATGGATGGATTGTTTAATTCATTACATTTAAAATACATATTTGAATAATTTATGTGCTGAATCCTTTATCGTCACGACTATATTTATTGATATTATTAGTTATATTTTATAAGCCCTACCTTTATGGTTCTCATCTGTATCTCAACAGAATATGACAGAAATGTGTTTTTGATGCTAACATTCACAAATGTCACAATATCTGATAGAAATTATATGATATTTATTTACACTCATTTTATTCAGAATTGAAGGACTGTTGGCCAAGATAACAACAGGTATGACATATGAATGACACGGTGCTTAGAGCATATGTACAATTAGTATTACAACTATATTTAACGTTAGTGTTTCTTCAAGAACAAACATATAAATAAACATATCCCTTTGAGAACATTGATGCTTTGTACCTTGAAAAGGGCTTGACAATTTAATGTTCAATTCAATTTAAATGGACAATAGTCAACATTACGTCTATAAAACTGAAATAATCTCATCTAATTTATCAGTTACGTTCTAAAACATAAATTGTTACAAAATTAGAATAAATATTAGACAAACATGTTTTGGAGAGATAAGAGTTTAAATGAATAGAAAAAAAACACTTTTCATCAACAACACAAGCATGCTTTGAGAAAAACCGAAAGACAATCTCTAGGTAGGATATATTCTTTCTGGAAATGATGTTAACTGTTGTCCAAAAGTTAGCATACCGGATTTCACGAAAATACTAAGCGACACTATATTCTCAATGGATGTTATGAGATGAATATACGATTACAACCAATGAACAAGATCCCAGAGCCATACTGAATTTGATTGTAATGTTCTATTGTATAACAATTGAATGTCCGGGTAAAATGTATTATTTGATAAAGAACAATCATACTTGAAACTCAAAAGCATTCAGTAGGAAATCTGGAAATTTACTACAGCCAAAATACTACATGTAATAATTCAAATTAAAATAAGTTCACTCGACATGCATATTCATACATGTAACTAATCGCAAAATATATGACACTTACTCGTTTTTAATTGAAATCGAACAGTATCTCAATATCAAACAGATTTCGTCAGAGTCAGGCCACGAAGACTGGGTTTTGGGGAGTCCTTGAAGGATAGTTAGTTGTCAGAACATTCCTCCCGATACTGCCATCTTGACTTATCTCCCTAATTTCGACCTTGTTGGATTGTTTAAACGTGCAGAGTAGAAGACCGTTCGCAAGATAGACCTTCTGACATTCCTTCTTACCATGGTCTATATCTTTTGGTTTCGCAAAGTGAACTCCTGCAACTATTGCCACTGCTTTGATGTGATTTTTCCATCGAGAATCCTTCACAATAAACACAAACATACCAAAATTCGGTGCGTTTATAAGGGCCAGGTCTTCAAATTTATTTGTTGAGACTGGTTGAGTATATAGTTTCTTTCCTGAAGAGATCTCAAAACAATGGATTGAAAAGTCCCGGCCGACCCTTTTAACCCAACATGCCATATTGTCATCAACAGCAAGCTTGATAACGCGAGCATAAAAATAACGCTGCCAAATTTCGCTTTTATTGGCGTGTGATTGTTTATAAATGATACCAGCACCACCATTGTTCGTAAAATAAAACAAAGTTCCATTGTATACACTTAAAGATTGAATGCATTGTTCTCTTGAAAAGTATTTCTTTTTCGAATTTGAAACAATTAATTGTTTATATATTCCGTAACTTTCAGACCAGAATAAAGTGTTTGAAGTGTGGTCATAAACCATAGCCAGCACTTTGGTGTCCATGGTTATTCCTGTCTTCTCTGTTACATTTGACTTTATGGTTACCTTATAGACATCCCTATTCTTAGGTCCATACTTTGAGATTATTAGAAAAGACTTGCCGTGTCTTGTGCCAGGATTGGATTCATCAACTTTCATCTCTAGAGATTCAACATAATGTTTTATGGATTCAGATTTAATTGATATGGACTCATCTCTATTGTACATCTGTCCAGAACCAACATCTGCAAGGACGCATCCAGGGGTAGACTTGCATGCTCCATCACATTGTACAGGTGTTTTACAGGTGATTGTGATCAAGTACTGTTGGTTTGAAAGTTTGAGCGGTTCATCTTTCATGTGTTTGAAGTAGGATGTTCTGGTGATGACGAAAAACAGTGATGCAATGTTCCAAAGCTTGACAAAATGTGGACCCATCTCTAACACGAAACGGTTACGTCTGTCATTGATAGTACAACAGAAGCTTCATCAAATTATTTATTCACAGACTATTGATTGTCACCCTATCCACCGACAGAGTGTGTGTTCATTTTTCTGTTAATAAGCTTTATATTTCTGCTATAAAACTTCATGTTGTCATGATATATCAACAGAAGACAGTACATACATATATAATGTTTATAATTTATTTGTTTTTGGCTGAAATATAGCAGTAAAGAGGGAGTGGTTAGCGCAGTGGTGTATTCGATTTCGGATCAAGAGGTCCGGGGTTCGATTCCTGCCAGGGGCTCGGCAACTGCTGTCTGCTGTAGAGAATTGTTAGTATAGGTTAATCACCCAAACAAGGTAGTTATTTAGATTAACTATGCGAGGGCGTTAATCTAAATAACTATCGCAGTTTTGGGTGATTAAACGGCTTATACCACGTGGGAATATTGTTTTTACGTACGTTTAATGAATGAGATGTAAAGAAAATTATCATTACAAGTGAAAAAAATTGTTTTTTTAATTCAAATAATTGCCCTAGGGCGGTTATCAAGGTTATGTGAAATAACCCCTCTGAGAACAATAGACATAACTGACCCTAGTGGTATAATTGTAGTAAGGTTTGAGTGCAATGCTACACTGAATTTCAGCTCTGTACCACCCATGTTTCGCTAGTGCCAGCCAATGCTCGCAGGTTTCACCGCAATGCATAGCCGCCATGATGTTGCGGATTTTCTCCTTGCAAGTGAAATACTTTGAAAGCAGCGTTAAACTGACCTCACCACAACAGCACGTATAACATTGTGAGAGGAATGGTACAATTTCGATAAATTGCCTCTCTTTAACATTGAAATACAATTTTCTAAATGAACATAATGAAGCAAATGAGAAACATAATGGAACTACAACTTCTTTATCTCGGTGTATAGCTGTAAATGCTAACACTGCTATCAAGAAAATGAAACTGGACTTGTGATCGGGATTGATAAAGAAGTTGTAAAGCCATTGGAGTAGTCTGTTATTCCTCCTACCTAAACAGCCAGGCAAAATAAACTACTTACCTCAGTTGGTTTTGATTAATTCAATATTCGAGTGAAATCAGATGAATTTGACAATGACATGATACAATAATACTTATCTGCAGTAGTCTAAATTAATTATTTGGTGACTGTGGTTACATGTTAGTTAAATCTTTGGACTGGGGTAAGACATTAAATTTAAACCAGCATGACCCCTACCAGTTTAGAAACAAAATTAATGGGTGCAGAATCAGGCACATTTATTAATTTTCACATATAATATGTTTTATATGTCGATGCACATGTTTTATCCAAAATGATTTTGAAAGGCGTTTCTTTTGGCCGACAGTTCCGGCTGAGGAGTGATGGTGGGTGAGTTTGGATTTTACGCAGCTTTTAAGAGTATTTCACTCATATCACAGCTACTATTATTAATGTAGGGAGAAAGTCTTGGTAGCTATGCATTGCGGTGAAACCCGCGAGCACAGCTAGAACTAGCAAACATTCTCAAAGAAGAAATGGGGCAAAATGCAGGTAAAAAAACAATTACTAAGTATCAGATACACAACCCAGTGCCATAGATAAGTAGTTAATTAAGAGAGGTTTTCGAAACATCGTCTCTGATCAATTAAACAATATACCTAAACTGTTGCATATGAAATTGATTTTCATTGAGCACCATCCTCGGTTACCCATGGTTTTATATATGCTCCGTTACTCTCTACTATATCACCCATGGGAAACTCTATCAGAGAAATCTGTACTAAAATTACCCGCCTTTGGCCGGCGTGACGAAATCAGTAATCAAAGAAAATGCTCAAAAGGATAAGACGGAATTGGTCAAGGGAGATAACCGGTGACGGATGGCTAACAAAATGATCTCGCGTGCTTTGCAAAGAAGTGATATGAATTGTCATTGTTTCGCAGGTCCAAGCTGTATAGCAGTTTAATTAGCTCACGCCGGCCAAGGACGGGTAATTTGAGTACATATTTTTCTGTTAAGGTTTCCCATGGGTGATATAGTGGAGAGTAACGGAGCATATATAAAACCATGGGTAACCGAGGATGCTGGCTGTGTTGATATGAGTACTGTTCAGCAGGGGTCATGTCATGTTATGTGACCTTTCGTTGACCTTTTCCCTCACCCCATAATCGGTCCGTCTTCCCAGCCTCGTCGCAGATTAAAAGGTTACAAATCATGAACCCAGTTGAGCAGTACTCAATGACAGCCATGTACGTGAACAGTCATTTATATATAACCATGTAGCTATGTAACAATTAACTCGACTCATTATATTATTAGTGAAACAATATAAACCGAGTAACGGAGCATACATGTATATAAAACCATGGGTAACCGAGGATGCCGGCTGTGTTGATATGAGTACTGTTCAGCAGGGGTCATGTCATGTAATGTGACCTTTCGTTGACCTTTTCCCTCACCCCATAATCGGTCTGTCTTCCCAGCCTCGTCGCAGATTAAAAGGTTACAAATCATGAACCCAGTTGAGCAGTACTCATATCAAGAACACGTTGAGGTTCAAGTGTTACCTTCAACCTGATTTTATTGAGATTGAGCATCATCACTGAGTGTCTTGAATGAAAGAACACGAGACATGAACCCTGCTAAACAGTGGTCAATGGTCAGATTTTAACATAGCAAGGGATTGAGTGAGATTTGATTTTAATGAGATTTGAGACATTTGTACTGTTTTGTGTTCGTATTTGCAAACCGAGGTTGATTGAGGACATGACAGCCATGTACTTGAACAGTCATTTATATATAACCATGTAGCTATGTAACAATTAACTCGACTCATTATATTATAAGTGAAAAAATATAAACCTGTGTAAATTATATTATCTTAATGTACTTATTTGTAAGGAGCTCCTGTTACGTATACAGCAACTATTACACAGCCACAATAAAAGGGGATAACACTAATCAAATGAAAGGCTTGTAGTTATAGGTCGATATGATATGGCTAGTTTTAAAGGCACCAAAGCACTGTTTTGTATATCACTTTTTTGGTAAGTTTGCCGTGTCTCACTTATTAAAGCATTCAATATATTGTAAAATTAAAGTGTAAAACATATCATTACTAGACCTATAGAAAACGGTTACCCCTAATGGTGCGACCTATTAAGCAACAATTTTGTGGAACTCTTCACTGTGAAAGGTAAATTTGTTGGTGTCATGCGATTTTCGGTTCTCAGTTGATATCATTTATATGCAGTTTTCTGTTTAAAAGGTTGGTCTTGTTGGTTTTAAAGGCATATTATATAGGAAGATGTAACTTATTGGATAGTTGAAGAACTGTATTTACTTCAATGATTAATGATTAATTTTAGTATATACTCAGACATTACCTTATGTTTAATCAATAGATGTTGTACTTTGAAAGAAATCGAGTGGTTTCAACTTAAATGAGCAATTGAGCACTAAAGGTTTTACTCAGTGACAAGATTCAACTTTTTACATTACAAAACTCAAATTACTTCAGTAGCTTATATATTCAAGAGTTAGGAAGTAAGGAAATGTAAATTCACTAGACTGAATCCATAACCTCATTATTCATTTATCATTACAGTTTGCAAATACGTTTGTCTGGATAAGTTTCTGCTGACGTTATTATGGGTGATTTAGATATTAAATGAAAATATTACCCATTTCTTTTAAAGATGTACCCATTGTGTTTCATGAAAAAAAAATGTGTCTTTAATACGTGCCAAGATAACTCATAATTACTAGTGTCAATTTAAAATTATACATGTGCAGAAACAAAACTACACCTCCGATCTACAGCCCAGTAGTCATATGACCTATCAAACATTGACAATCCAAATTGTCTGTTGTAAATAAGTTCCAAAATTACTTTTGACCGATGACGAGTCTTAATTGCGGTGCATTGTCCGGTTTTCGATTAGAAATAACTACTTTAAACTCTATATCGTGACTCTGCTGAGGCAGCTATCATCAAAATGGTCATGTTTGGCAGTCAGCTCCCAAATTATAATATTTGCCCTATGTGACCCCAACGATACACTGGATGAGCCTGTAATGCATATATTTCAATCAACATTCATATATGTTAGTTTTATGAGCATACTTTTTGTAAATATCTGTCAGGACATCATGAGTTAAAGGCTTTAAAGGGACAGTAGCAAAAAGTATAAGACCCTCCACTCTTTAAAAAAATAAAATACAAAAATAAGTGTACATGTTTCCGTAAACCCTAGAGAATCGTTTTTTTCATTCGAAAAAATAAAAGGTGTTCAAAATAAATGTATAATATTTGCGTTATTACCACTACAGACTAGTGGTTTGTGTTTTTATTTATGAGACAAAAATAAAATCCTTTCAAGTATGTAGAAATTAAATTTAAAACTTTGGCAAATTTTTAAGAAGAAAACTACAAACTTTGAACTTGATTTGAACAATGGACAATGCCATTGTGACAAAATAAGTAAATGTGGACATGTCGTAGGTCACGTGGTTAAGCCGCCTTTATTATCTTCTACCATTTTGACAAAGGAAATGTGTGTCTCAATAATCCTACAGACATGATGCACAGTAACAATGGAAAACTTGCTTAATTCATTTCTTTAAAAAATATAATTGAATCAGTTATGTGCTGAATCCTTGTATCATCACTTGTGACTATAGTTATTACTATCATTATTTATAAACCCTACCTGTATTGTTTTCATCATATAAACATCAAAACCTTTTACGTAGGACATGATAGTGTGTGGTTAGTTTGCACATTTAACCGTGATAATAACAAATTTGATCATTTCATAGTGACAAATTACACGACTTCCCAGAATATTGAAATAGGCAAACATTATTTTATTTGACAAAAATATCGTTACTGTCCACCAGCAATGACATTATAAATTAATTGACAATATGACCTAAACTAAACTGTGACAAATGTAATGATTGCACTGTACAACTGAAAAGAAGCTTATCACGAACTATTAAAATGACAAAAGGGATATAGAGGAGGGGCAACTACATTTTAAGAATTGTGTTCAGAATTGGTCCTTATGAGCTCCATAATACCTTGAAACGTCATAGTTGTGTTTTTTTCAATCACGGAAATGTGAAATTGATACCCTCTTATCACCTTCTTTCCATACACATTGGATTCACTTTCTCCCTGATCTGAAGGTAGGAAAACTATTTGATTAACACTACACATTCTGTCAGCGTATTAACGTACTTCTATTTTTCCACTAAAGATAAACTCACAACTTGCATTTTTACCCGTTTGTGATTTGTTCATCGAACAGCAAAATTTTGACACGTGCAGAGGCTAGTGTCTTTGAAGTATTCCCTCCAAATGTGTTTGAAATGCTCTGAAACCCTTGTTTTTGTCAGTTTGTGTTGAAATAACTCCAAACGCAACAAGTAATGTAGATACAAGGAGGAAAAGAGATAACATTCTTTACCTTCTACTGCTTTCTGCTCCGCACTTTAAAGACAGTCTGCTCAGGGGATCAAGAGATTGACGTAATCTTGCAGATACAAATACACTGATAAAGGAGCAACCAAAATTAGCAAATTTATTTACTGTTCGTCTTTCATATTGTTCACATATTTGAATGACGAAAGGGAAATTTATTTCCTATTTCTCTTCATAATGTAGAGAAAAATGAATAACGAAAAGCAAATTTACTTTTTGGCTTTCATCATTCATAATCAAAATTTATGTGCAAAAGCTTTCTTTTCCCTTTTCATCTGTCGTTATTTGTCTTTCCTAATTTACAAACTTATTATGCTCTTGGGTGAATGAGGAACATCTCATATCACCCTTTCGTCCGAAAAACACTTAGTTTTAATGGTTGAGAGAAAAAAATAGCAAAAGTTGTCTCTGTTTGCCTACCAAACGTTTTTTCTCTTTGACTGATGAATAGCGAATCCTCGGGCTTTAATTGGTGAAATATAAAATATTTTACTTAAAATATTCAATCATTAGGCATCAATCTGGTAAAGAACTTAGAGAAATGTATGGAACTGTCTTCGTTTACCAAGAACAGAATGAGTTTGAATGTTGAATGACGAAAGACATAAAGCAAACAAATTTGCTATTAATTATTGTGGCCCATAAAGGAGGATAGTCATTTTATTTCCAGGTCAGCGTTGATAAACGCTGTACATGTATGTCTCTGAACAGAATACGACAGTTATGTATTTTTGAGGCTGATATTCACAAATGTCAAAACATCTGATGAAAGATATATGATTTTTAGGCATTTTATTCAGAATTGAAGGACATGTGGACAAGATTACAGCAGGTATGACATATAAATGGCATGATCCTTAGAGCAAATATAAATGAATAGATTTACAATTATATTTAACGTAGACCTGTGTTTCTTCAAGAATTAGTTTATAGATAAACATATCCCTTGGAGAACATTGATACTTTGAAGGTTGACTGTAGTAATAAGCTGGAATATCAATTAGAATTCATTTCTGGAGCGTCAGTATAATTGACATATTAGCATTGTGTGGTATTTATCTTCACGAATGTCCGTATTTGTTACATTTGTTATCAATCAATTCAATATATTTATCAATTATACATTGTATTTAGACTCTATATCAATTCCATTTAAATGGACAATACAATATATCATACTCACTTCTATAAAACTGAAAATTGTCATCTCATTGATATTTATAAGTTCTTACTTTCAAACTTTGAAAAATAAAAAATAACTATTAGTCAAAACATGTTATACGGAGCAAAACACTTTTCATGAACATCACAGATTTTGTTTTTGAAAAACCAAAAGAAAATCATATCTCTAGGTAGGATGTATTCTTTCTGGAAACTGTTGTGCAAAAGTAAGTACACCGGATTTTGCGATAGTTCGCAAAATGCTCGTGAATCATTTCGTGTACTCAATTCTGCACAGTAGTGTATCCTTAGACAGGAATCCCCAAACAATGCCGTAGAGATGATTTCATATGCAAACAGGAAGTGACTTGTAGCTATTTCCAAATATGTATAAATTGAACTAAATACAGTCATAATCATCAAATAAGTGTCATTACAAATACTACACGACAATATATTCTTAAAAGGGTGTTATGAGATGGACATACGATGACAACCAATACAATAGATTGCATAACCATACTGAAGTTGATTTTAATGTTTTGTTGTTTAACAATTGAGTGTCTGGATAAAACGTATTATTTGATTAAGAACCATCACACTGGATAGCTGATTACATAAGTAATCGTTCACAACGCGTGTTTGTTAATGGAGCCCTATCCAAGCCGAGGTGTTTACGAGCCAGTGTTCCAGAAGGATCAGTTCTCGGCCCCTTTTTATTTCTTGTATATGTAAATTATATTGCTGATGATTTAGACTGCCCCACACGATTATTTGCTGATGATTCATCTCTTGGCTTGTCTTCTCATGATCGTCTATTCATAGAGACTGGATTGAATTCAAATTTAGAAAGATTGCGAGCTTCGGCAAAGCGTTGGCTTATAACATACAATCCTGACAAAACTGAAGCAATTATTTTTTCCATGCAAAGGGATATTGATGCAATCAATCTCTATTTTAACGGCGTATGTTGATAGTCATAAACATCTGGGATTAACGTTTTCAAGTGATTGTAAATGGAATGATCACATCGATAATATCATTAAACTAACATCAAAAATTATATCTTCTCAATGCAAGCTAAAGTTTTTGTTAACACGCCCTGTGTTGAATAAAATTTATGTAATATTCATTAGACCTCATTTTGAATATGCTTGCGAGGTATGGGATGGATGTGCTCTGTATCAAGCAAATATATTAGAACAGCTGCAACTAGAAGCAGCTAGAATTGTAACGGGATTGCCGAGATATGCTCACCATGAGTATCTATATTATGAAACAGGATGGGAAACAGGAGAAAGCGTAAACTCAGTCTTTTTTTATAAAATACAAAATAATATGGCACCAACGTACCTACAAGATCTTATTCCTGTTAATGTGGCATCAAAAAGTAACTATAATCTTCGTAATTCTAATGATGACTCCCTTTCTCAAGACTAAAATTTTCGTATACATCCTATTTTCCGACAACAATAAGAATGTGGAACGAAATCCCTGTGGCAATGAGGAATTGTGGGTCATTGAAATCTTTTAAATCTAATATTATCAATAAACATATAGTTGCACCCAAATATTTTGATTTTGAACCAAGAAATTATAACATCATACTTACAAAATTACGTTACATGTGTAGTCCATTAAATTATGATCTCTTTCGTGTTGGTATTGTCGATATCCCAAGTTGTTTCTGTGGAAATGCTTGTGAAAATCCCTACCACTATCTATTGGAGTGTATATTATATACTGCACAAAGAACTGCAATGGTGTCAAATTTACGCAGTATCACTACCTTAAACATAAATTGTGAGTTATTTCTACGTGGCAATGCAGATCTGAATGTTCATGAAAATCAGAACATATTTAAAATCGTTCAAACCTACATTTGTCAATCTAAAAGGTTTTCTTAATTATTGTCACTGTTCCTCTGTTTAACTATTGCCTTCTGTCCATCTTGTATAAAGAATGTAAATAATATATATATATATGTAAACACTTAGGAGAGGGTTTTCTTAGTTGTATAACTTGTACCCAATCCTTTTCTTATGAATAAAATATGTTTGAAACGAAACCATCACACTTAAAAGTATTCTGTGCGAAATCTGGAAATGTATGGTGCATGACAGAATAACTCTGAGTCAGCCAATACTAAAGATATCATCCCAATAGAGCACTTGTCAGTGTCAATGTAATTAATGTACTGATGCATAATGTATACTGAACAAGTACCCGGGGTGCCGCTTTCACTACATAACGGGCGGATACAGGAATGTAGTAGGATGGTATAAAATAATAAACTGGAACCTACATTTGTAGGTGTCTCTCAAAGTGTCAGTTATTGTCAGTTATTTGCATGTGCAGAGGTGAGGTGGGGTTTGATGCCGATTTCAAGAGTTGTTCACTTGCTTGTATTATTGCAGGGAGAAAGCCCGCAACAAAATTGTGAATAATGCATTGCAGTGAAACCTGCTAGCATTGGATGAAACTAGTGAGCCATGGGTGGTACTGTGAAATTCAGCATTGCACTTGAACCTCACTACATGTAGAACAGACAGCAGACAAAGTTGCCGAGCCCCTGGTAGGATTCGAACCTGGAACCTCTTCATCCGAAGCCGAACGCAGTAACCATGCACTGCCCTACCCCACCTCTGCATGTGACGAAAGTTGCGTTGAGCATGCAAGAAGTGACCAAACTCGAAGGTTGACATACGCCCATCACTTAATAACCGAATCTCTACGCATCGTATGTCCATCAAGTCCTCGGTACCTGTCAAATCATTGCCCAGACAAAGTGGCTGGAGTTTACGGGTGCTCTTCACTGCTACTTCCGAATTGACCACCTGGAACAGGTCAGGTGATTTGGGGTATAACTCCGCTGTCAAGAGTAGTTCACTTATAACACAGCGCCGAGTATTATTGCAGGGAGAAAGCCCGCAACGTAATGTGATAATTAGGATAATTAACAACGAAGAGAAACACAACCTTGCCACAGTCCTACCAAAATATTTGATCAAGATGCTGTTCATTATTAAGAAGAAAACCGCGATGGATTTGTTAACAACAGATGATCAAGTCCAGAGAGAAAACACAATTTTTCCAATACCAGGATACTTCACGGATAAAAACGACAGTGAAAGAAAAGATACTAATTTCCATTAACAGCAACGGAGAGAATAACACAACCTTGCCTTTTATCAAGCTGGTATATATTGACAAGAAGGAAAAGCTCGTTCGAATGTTATCTGCAAGATAGACCACGTGATCCCTCTTTGAGAACAAGGAAGTTATATACACCCAGTTCGTTCAACCGGGTAGGATTATATTGAACTAACGTCTTAAGTGGATGTCTTTCTTGTGAGTGTAGGAATTTGTGTTTCAGGTAGTGTGGGAAAACGTACTAATTTTACCGACAGTTATACCAACCTATCCTAACGGGACATGAACCCTCTTTAAACAGTGTGGTGTGAGATCACGATATGGATTACTATATATTTTACTTGATCGCGGTGACACTTGCGGTGACACTTCACATACAGGTAATGTGGGTCTATCTTATTTCTTTTATTTTATGTATATATCGGTAGATTTTCTAATGGGTAGGTATTTTAACTTGTTTTAGTGTCAACTATCTTTTTAGGATGACTTTGCGTTAGGCTGTATTTAACTTCCTAGTTGTCGCTATACGCCCTACTGTTTGCATATCTTACAGGTCGACCTAGATAATACAATGTATGACCCGATAAGCCATTCACACTATAGCAGGAACCTCACACTGACTGTGAGCATGGATATGCATTTCTTAAAACTGTACAGGATTTCTAACTACATTTAGTAAACATAGTCCGTTGTATTTGTTCATATTTCATGGTCATCGGTGGCATGTAATTATTTTTTGCATATTCTGTATGAATTTCTAATAAATGTCAGGTTACCTCACACAATATATCGTCAAACTAGTTCTTTGTTTATCTTTATAGTTCACAGTCATATGTGCATGGATTTTGCAGTTATATCGTGTATTTATCTTATGAAAATTCACATTTTATTAACAAACCATAGCTCGTCGTGTATCTTTATAATTCATATCATTGAGGAAAATACTTCATATGATAGGGATTTTCATTGATAATTAGGAAAGGTTAACATCTTATGTAACGTTTGTATAAGTGAATGGGAACGAGGGTATATCTTTTCATTACTGAACTTTAACCTCTCCCGCATCGTCTATGTTATTGTACCAGAATGTGACCCTTAGCCAGAGTCAAAGCAGACGTAGATAATACACATACATGTATTTGATCAGTTTTATTGTCATAGTCCATTGTATTATTATTGAACCTTTCTCATACTGATTTTCTACCCTTCGATATGTCCTTCCGTATTTCCTCTAAATGACGGCCCCGGCTTTTACTCTTTCAGACCTCATTCAACCCCGGCTTCTATTCGAGACCCGGCGTCTATACATTTTATTGCTTGTACATCATCTGACGCGTCTATTAGAGGAAATACGGTTTATCTGTTGTACATACTCGTAAATGACGTCATAAACCAATAAAATGCATTGATAGTTGCTTCATACTAGTTGTCCGTCTCAAGAGAATTGGACCGTTATCAAAGTGATTCAATGAGTTTGAAGTGGACTACAATGGAATATAATACCGAAGTCTGCCATGATATTCGTGCAAATTTGTTTATAACCCTTACTTTTTGTTCGGCTATTATTGATTATAAAACTCGTTTTGTCAAAGTTATGTGACATAATAGTTGCTGATGCCATTTTGATCAATTCACCGAACATATACATCAGTATATTAAATAAAATCGTCTGTTGAATACTATTTTTGCTAACCTAGTCAACGTAAGAATTCGGATTTAACTGACAATTTAAACTATATCACATTGATCTGACATATAAACAGATTTTACAAAGCATATCATTCAGATTGATAAAAATTGATATCGATATAGAAGCATCATCCTTAATAACCATTCTATCACAACTTTGCGAAATCGTCGTATCTGATTGGCTACTGTTAAAAATAAGAGATGGCATAATGATTGCACGGTGTTCTGTTTAGTTTGTCTCCTACACAATGATTCAATTGTTGGCTATAGTGACGATACAGAATCCGTGTTAAAGTGATTGTGTCATGTTGGCATGGCAAATATTTTATGACAAACAACAACCTTTCATCTATCGTTTGTAATTGTTCATAGTATTAAAGCTGCATAAACCAGGATATTAAATTTAGAACAATATCCCTTCCTTTTTCACTTGACCTGTCTGTTCACGTAATTTCGCAAAATTTGTGACGTAAAGCAAAGGCATAATATATTTCGCTCAAATAAGCACGAAATATATTTGCGATATTTTTTTTTTACATTGCTGTGTTTACTTGGCTATTGCGATAACAAGTATATAAATATTTGTATTGTAGCACTATTAAGTATCAAAAGAAATTACTATCAATAAGGAAAATTATCAACCTACCTTCGTATTATCCTTCATTTCAGATAATCAGATCGTATCATATCGTTAAGGTAAAGAAGCAACATACTTAGAAACGTGGTCGTGACGCGATTTCAGACGATTTCAATGATTTTACGAACGACTCTACATTTGCCAGGGATCTTCGATAACGCGATAATAAAGCGTCTTTTAAACTTAAAAACGGTTGATAATTTAGAGAAACCATTCTACCTCGGACATGGTTAGGTTGTAAACCCTGATAGTCCGTCCTATCAGTGTCCATAACCTTACCATATCCTTGGTATTATCAATCCTCATTATATTAATCCCATTTTGTTTTCTCAATGCCTAAATACGCGTAGGCATGCATTCGTGGAGACTGCGATAGATATCTTTTAGACAAAATACCAATATGTATTTACCAAGTTTCAAAGCTCATGGCATGAAGTAGACTTCCCTTTGTAGTTGTTTTACCAATAGTGTCCCAGAGAGTCCAATTAGGGTTAATGTATTTAATTTGGGAATTCCATGCTTTTCAAATTAAGGTATCTTCCGGACAGCCAAAACTGAACGACCGCTCTTGAAAAATGAGCAGGGGTTTTATTTTGCTGATATGTAGTTTATAATAAGAAATCATGCAAAACATTCACATCGTGTTTTAGGTCATTTATGATATCATTTGGATATTACTGGGAATTGAAAAATACCAACCACTTCCTTTTATCATCATCTGCTATTTTCTGACAAAAGTCTAAAAAAATGACTTGGGGTTTAGTGTTTTACAGTCACGTCTTAACAATATCTTCGAAACCCTTTACTTTGGTGATACCTTACCTACCTCTTACGACTATTAGTAAAACCTTTGAGAATAGATTTGTCTGCGACAGGAACATGGTTCCAATCTGGCACCCAGTAATATCTGTGTGCTCTTCTCCAGTTTCTCCAGCCATTCAAAATGGCTTTCTTGCACGGGACGTAGTATTAAAACCCATTTTTTGGGTAGATTACAGGGGATTGTCATGTGACTGATCCCCAAATCAACCCTTTCTGCACAATACCCCTCAGAAAGTTGAAAATCTGTTCTCATATACACTGCTTTCATATCAATGTATCTCTCCTTTGAGATATAAGTCATGGTCTGCCAGATTTCCCTGCATCAAAAACATCTTCTGTGGCATTCATTTGTTTAATCAACTTATTATATACAATGATTTGTGATTCTTCAATTGTATATTTTGGTTCTTAGTTTTGAATTTATATCCATTTTATTCCGGTGTTCTCGGCGGTTACAATCTAGGTTATTTCACTCAAAGTTACATAACATATTCACTGCATAATATTTTGAAATAACGAGTGGTATGGGACAATACTGCTGATACATTTATTAATTAGTATAGGTCGAGAACGAGCATCAAGTTATGAACTTTCTTCAGAACCTGTCTAAGTTTTAGTATGTTTAAATTGCATTAAAAATTGTACATATTTCATTCAAAAGCAATTTATGTATGGAAGATATATGCAATAATAAACATGTTAAAGGCGCTGTACCACGTTTTTGCACATTATTTCTTCTCAAATTTGTCATTCATTATCAAAATTTGTTAAGGGTAAATCATTTTATTACACGACCACATACATATACATAGAAAACGGTTATCGGTATTGGTAGAAAATATAAACATATAAAGCGACAATGTTGTGGAACTCGTCAGTGTGAGAGGTAGATTTGTAGGTCATTTTTGAGATTCCAGACAGCAAGATGGTTGACATTTCCATCATTGTACAATATTTAAAACTCTACTTTGAGTGTTAGGTATTGCTTCACCAGTGAGATCAATTGAAGAACCTTCGAGTGGCCATTTTGATGTGCACACATTAAAATGGCCGCTCGATAGGAAATGGATTTAACCGTACCATGCTCATTCGGTTTATAGCTCTTTTTATTGATTCGGGATATTAATTTAGTCATTGGTAACACGTATTTGCCCTTTTGTGAGAGCACTTTATTTCAATAAGCAAAACGTGCTACAGCGCCTCTTATTCACATGTGCAAAAAGAGAATGAATTCACCGAGACATAGCTGTCAGTATTCATCTATGCAACTGTTGCACTAACTTAAATGCAACCAGAATCTAACTTAATATCTGCCTAGAATCAACAATTTCCTAACTCCATGTGCATTTAAAATGATTTGACTAAAGACCCTGTTTAAAGGTGCTTTTAAAAAGAATGAAACAAATATTACGAGAGTTGGGAATGAAACAAACCTCTGTTCAACCGTTGTGCCAAAATCATACAATAACATAAAAAGCTGAACGTGACTTTTCAAACGTGATTAATATGACGAACTCTTGTTATACATATGAAGTGTAAGTATAGAACATTAAATTTTCAAAATGTTATATGTTCTGAAATAGTACTTGTACTTTTCGCGGGATTAGAACCTACATCCTCAGTGTCAGGCACCAACCGCCAGCACTGACTGTACTAACAGTTTACCTATTCGACCACTGTGATCTCGACTTCGATGGACATATGGCGGTGACTTCATATTTAATTATGTACTTATTGGTCGTGTAATGGTCCTCTGCCAAATGTATTGGCCCTCGACGTCGTTTCAGGTCTTCATTAATAACAATAATATATATATATATATATAAGCTATAAAGTGCTCAGACTATCAATCCGGCTGTCCGGTTGTCCGACTGTCCGTCCTAACATCCTTTATCAATATCGCAATATGTTTGCCAGTAACTCTTGCTATTGTAAAAATATGTTATGGATGATCTAGTTGTCCTTGTACATAATGTAAGTGAATAATGTACTTTCTTGATCTTACTTACTTACTTGATCGTTTGGTTGAATTATAGATTAAATGCATAATCTAAAATGTATATGTATTATCAAACAGGTTTTGAAAATGCCAATGAATGTTTTTATCAATTCTTTTGTATTTTTTGTCAAATGTTGTGTCATGATACCTTGTGCATTGTTTATATCAGTTGTCAGCTTCTCTTGATAACCAGACAAAGTAATCATCTAAGAATTTATACTAGTTATAAACCCTTTTTGCATTATCGACGCTAAGATAATGATATGATGGTAGACCTAATGATTCCAATGAAATGAATTCTAATCTTGGCTGCTTTGTTCTCTTAAAAGTTATTGACTCGAATATAATTTTTTCTACGATTTCAATAGACTGTCATAATAGTTATTGTTTTAGCATAAGTTAGAGGCCACCGTTAATTATATTTTAGAAATAATTTCGTCTAAAACTAAATCACATAGTTATTTCGTTTGCCCGGCAGTATACATCATAGCGTTGATTCAGTTTTTCGAGTGATAAGTACATATATTCTGGAAAATTATGAAATGACATTGGGAAGGGCATTGTCTTTCCAACAGCTGCTACTCAAGTTACTTCTTCTCATAGAAACCTATGATACCAAAGGGTCAATTTGCGCTTCTAGCTACAATCGTTTCACGGATTCATACCTATTTTCTTTCAAATTCTCTTCTTACATTCATCAAATCGGCCGATTTACTTCAAAGGCCTTAGTTTTTGGCTGTAAAGAGTATATTTCATTAGCATCATACTTCCGATAAATCATACATAAATCATACGAATATATTATTTTTAAGTTTTTGTCTCAGATTTGAACTCTTTATCAGCATGTTTACAGAAAATTATTTTCGCAAATTCAATTACCATACACCATGTATCAAACACTAAATACTCAACGTTTAAGGTTCTTATATAGCTTAATAACTTTTACAACGGCGTAGCTGATTGCACAACTAACTTTAAATGCAACCAATCAGTATGCTCTATTTTAGCTATGAAACCGCTCAAATCCATCAGAAGATACTCTGAAAGATGATTGACTTTAGTAACCTATGTTCGGAGATGTTTGCATTTTACTCTTTGTAAAAATAAATGATCAATAATTATACCAATATGATGTTTTCATATTATGCCACCACAACAATACTGCCTCAAATGGAATCCTGTTAGTTCTAAACTATCATTTTAAAGCCCTACGCTGGGTGTTCGACTTAGATTTAGGTGTTCGTAATTCCCTTACAATCTGCTTATCATTTATATCCAACTTATTGGCAATTGTTAATTAACTATCAATCGTGTGGCATGTAGGCCTATACAGTATTAACTGCCATGATTATTGTTGGCAACTGGGCCTATGAGACAATATACAGTGCCAATATGGGTATGCATAGTCGTATATGGCGAAAGACCGAAGCTATCGCTTCAAGACTTTGACAAGTACTATCTGTTAAAAAAACGCCTTTATAATTATGACTTCGATGGTAATTTAATGTTTTCTGTTGTGCAAATGGAATGGTTGTTTATAAAATTGTCACTGACAATTTCTTCTCGTGCCAATACCACGGACCTCGGCCCTGTAACTGGGCGAAATACTTGATATCTATCGTGCATATAATACATGTGTCTCCTCGGCTCGCCAATTGATTTTGGAAAGGACTTTTGCATTCAATGACATTCATTCATTGATTCAATGCATTCATTGTGGGAGAACTCCTGACTTGAAAAATCATTCTGCTGTAAATGGATTTTAAATACTTACATGTAAAGCACACTCTACCAGGTAGTCTTATCTTGCCCACACATATAAATTAACTAACACTAGGCTTTTCCTAGCGGATGGGCATTCATATTGCGAATGCAGTTAAGCTCATAAGCAACGCCCATGCATGTATGATAGTTAAAAAGTAAATCTAACAGGGCCATGATAATCTAATCAAATGTATTGTATGATAACCAACCGTGGTGATTATATGCATCTTTTCTTCCTGACAAGATAAGATAAACATAGCCAAGACTCTTCAAATATTATATTGATGATATGTTTTAATATGTTTTATTTATGTTACAATATTGTTTTAAAACGCACATCAACACAAGTATACAAACACACCAAAATGCATACATACACGCACACGCACACGCACACACACACACATACACACATACACACATACAAACACACACACACACACACACACACATACATAAATACATACATACATACATACATACACATGCACACACATACGTGTTTATACATATCCTTTCATTTCAGTAAAATATGATATACATATATATTAAAACAAGTTATATAATATTATACTTATCATCAATAAGTCTATTCTGCTGAAATATTTCGGCTCATTAACATAGAATCTAAGAGAGCGGCAAGGGGCTTAATAGACTGATTATCATTGGAAAAAAATGTCCGTACTGCTGACATTGACTGGAATGTAGGGTGATTATTAGTTATATCCCAACAAAGATTATACCTGAGATCTGAGTAGTAATCACAATTGATAAGAAAATGTACTTCATCTTCGACAGCATCACTGTTACAACGAGTACAAACCCTATGATGAAGAGCAACTTTAGGACGAGAATATCTACCAACTTCTACTTCTAATGGTAAAGTGCCACACCGAAATTTACTCAAGATACTGCGATGAGTCCTAGGCATAATAATTTCAACATAGTGTTCAACCTGCAAAAATTCCTTGAAAAGACGATAAGAACGTAATTTATTTCCATTTTCCTGTCCGTTATCATTCCAAAGTCCAGAAAACCAACCCAAACAGTTTAACGTCTGAAGATGTTCTTTAGCGACAGTAAACTCCACATGAGATATATTAAACACATCGCTTACGGGTAAATGACAACTGACTAACATTTTATGAACTCCATTAAACCAAGATCTTCTCCAATGACCTGACCATCTACTGATGATACTTGGTATTCTATAGGACTCGAGCATATTAAATTTACACCAGAAACGAAGAACCTCAATTTTGTGCCTAGTATACTGAGAGACCCAGTCCATTTCACCACGAACTGCTAAATTAGGGGTTTGCTACCAACTGCTAAAAAGAACCTAGCTGCACGGTGTTGAACAACATTAATACAACTATACTGCCGTGTTCCCCAAATAGCGGCTCCGTATGAAAGAATGTGCTGTACAAGATTGTGATATAACTTATTATAAATCCATACCACCAGCTGCTTTAAAATTACAAAATATTACACCCAGTGCCCTATTGGCTGACTTAGCTATTTCTTTAGCCGTAAAGTTTAAATCCAAATTCTCATGCAGCCATAAACCTCAGTATTTATAAGCACAGCTATAAGTAACGACATCACTACCTAATGTAAACACAAACTTGGAGCGTTTAACTGAACAAGGACGGTAGTGTACAACCTTAGTCTCATTAATATATAGAGATTATTACCCGAGGAAGTGACTTTTACGAAACGAGTGTGAATTTTTGTATTGCCCGAGCGAGAGCGAGGGCTATACACACATTTGGACGAGTTTCGTAAAAGTCATATGGCACACTTTCGAGTGTAATAATTTCTTTATTACCCATTCTGTTCCGTTTCGTTTTCGTAAAAATAGGCAGGAAGCGGCCCACTTCTCTTGCTGACGGCAAGCTACAGTGACGTCACGAACCATCATTTTATGACGTCACAGACGACACAATACTGGAAGTTGCGGTAAAACAATGATTGCTAGGCAAACGTGATATGTGCACATGTGCTCATATCAATAATATTAACTCGGTTATTTTCAACCATATGGGTAATAATAACTGATATGCGCCAACGTGAACACCATTCAGCAACACAATACAGCATACGCTGTAGAGACTCCTCATCAGGTGCAATCAGTGCAACATCATCAGCATAAAACAAAGAACTCAACATATGTCAATCAAAGTTTATACCACAATGTAAGCAATCTATTTCGTAACCTAGATCATTACTATACACACACACTGAGAACAAAGTGTTTCTTAAACCTATGTTTTAGATTATTGACTGATTGATTTATCCGGCCTTATGTACAAAATTATAATACTTTATTAATCAAATTTAAACGTAAATATAGCAACCTCGAAGGGACTTCGATGAGAGAAGAGTAGTTTTGCGCGATTGTTATTCCACATACTTTTCTACTTATTATGACAAAAGTATCTCCTAATTTGGAGCAAAATGTACGAATAAGATATGACATCGTTAAAAACCGATAATGATGTCTTTGTGAGGGGATATACATGTATATAACTCCTAAATACGAATTTTGATAAAGAGATATGTTAGGAGATGTCAGTCCTGAAAAAGACTTTAAGAGCCTTAAGCATCGTTTAATCTTGAACATTCAACTTAGAATATCTAAAAATTAAACTTAGTATTTTGAAATACAACTTAGTGTCCTAGGCAAGTTCGCGGTCAGTGTTGAAGGTATTAGACTCAGTTGGCTTGGCGAAAGGTACCGTTTAAGTTGTGATAACTGTTGGTGTAACGGAGCTCATAAACACGACCGGACTCACCTAGGGCAGGGCTAGGCGGGACTAGGCACTTCACACGTGCAGCACGCAGAGAAGACAGGAGGCAGAGTGGACCTTGGCCAATCTCATGGACAGACTGACTAGAGTTTATTTCTAAGAGTATATATAGTATTCTAATCGTTTGAAGATCTAAGAAATCCCGGACATGACTTTGTCATGTCCAGTTTGGCCTTTCATCTCAAGACAGCTAATAATCGCAACACTGCATTCAGTCTTTCATCCCGTTACACTCCGTCACTTATTATCATGGACGGCTACATTTCAATATAATATATTGTCTCTATTAACTATTAGTTCTGGGCTGTTAATATTTGTTTTCCGCCTTGCATTTTGACTTCTTTGAGTAATATTATGTTTTCTGGTCATCTACTTATCCCCCATGTGTTTTAATATTAAGTAAGCTGCCCGTTAGTATATTTGCTGACCATCTAACGCACAGCTGTCAACCTATCTGCTTACTTCCCAGCTCGCTGGTGGGAACTTAGTGACCAAGTTCAAGAAGCAAGTTGATCGATTTCGCTGCTGTGCTTATTTAGTTTCGAGTGTAGGTTTCAAATGTAGGTTTCAAAAGTATTTCTATTTAGAGACAATTTCGATTATTTTATCCTTGGATATTAGTGTCATAAAAATCAATTTTACTATTCTGAAAATTCAACTTAATCACGGCCAAGCTACGATATTATTCAGCTCATTTCTATCTTGAAAATTCAACTTGCTTACTCGAAATTCAGATCCTATCTTGACAATTGAACATAGAATCTTGAACATTGAACTTGAAAATTGAACTGTGTATCTTGAAAATTCAACATGTTTTCTTTAAAATTCAACATATTTCTTTTAAATTCAACTTCGTATCTTGAAAATTTAACTTAATAATTTGAAAAATCATCTCAAAATCTTGAAAAATCAACTTATTATCTCGAATATTTATAAGGTACAATGTCAATGATAAAGACTTGTTATTACAAGCTTTTCAAAGTTTTAAAGTTGAATTAAAAACATGAGAGGTATAATGTGTTACTGTTTTTTATTCAAGTTTTAAAGTTGTAGTTACAAGTGAAATATTAACTATCTTGAATTTTCAAGATACTAAGTTACATTTTCAAGATGTTTATATAATTTTATAAGTTACTAAGTTGAATTTTCAAGAAACTTGAATGTTCAAAATATTAAGTTCAATTTTCAACTTAGTATCTTGAATTTCAAGGTAAGACCTTAAAATTTCAAGATAAAAGATACTGAATAATAGAATAACATAGCCCTAATAGGGTTGATTCTTCTGTGTAATCTAAATTCAAAATATAATGTTTACAACCTTTCCCTAGGAAAACGCCTAATGTTATTTTACAAGTTTTAACTTGGCAGGAAAGGGAATGCAACTGACAACTCGGAGAAGATCATGAAATACATATAGAGCACAAGTAGCCATTGCTTTTGCACATGATAAGGTGCGTTGTGGCGTGCATTTAAGTAGCAAGAAGATGTTTACTTAAACTTTGTCTTAAGTAGGAGAATGTCCTCAAACTGTTCATGGTTTTGCACGTGGAGCATGTTTTCGGCCTGGCGGCCTCAAACATGGCCGAAGTGCTAACTAATGGCCAGTTTTCCCTTACACATATAACACAGAATTAGTTAAATAATATATAGAATGTATGTTTCTGTCACAAATACCATGTTTATCTCATCTCGTGATCTTCGCCACTCATCATGATCATCATCATCTTTATTTCCCCCTAAAACAGAGTATTGTGAAGATATCAACAAATTTGGCCAGTGGATGGACAGTGACATCTTTTCAGGGGAAATGAGAGTAATTACAGAGTGGATATAATTAGGAATTATAACATTGTAAGATTTGTTTTAGAAATACATGCATATAAAATCAAATCACTCGACGAGATAAACATGATATTTTGTCAAAAAAAGACATATATCCTCTATATATTAAGTTTCATGAAGTTTGCACACACTGCCATTTGTAAGGTTTTACGAAAGTTCTACCATTACAAGAAAACGATGTCGAGAAAACGGAGAAAATATGCACGAGTTATGCAAATGAAGAACGAAACATACACACGTCACAGCTACTCGTCATAGTGATTATATTGGTCACGTAACAGTCGAAGTGTCTGAGTTAAACAAGATCCTGACCTCCTAATACTTCGTATTCAATAGGTATTGTGTACAAAATTAATCGATTCACAATTTGAATGACATATTTACTAGACTGTTAAATGTTCTGCCTATTAAAAAATTAGTTGGTGATGAAGCTTTTCCTGAATAATATGTTGTTTTATGATACAGTGATTCTTTTATCATATATGCACTTATTCGATTATTGATTACTCTGTGGTGTCATCATAGTTGCAAAGAACTCATCTCATATTTTTTCAGATTAACCCGGAAGCGGCTGTTGACAGCGGTTGTACTATGGGAGATACCACCAATTGTACAATTGCGACTGAAATATGTAATGCAGCCACAAACTCCTGCGAGTGTAACAGTGGTAGTTATCAAAGTGGTACTGACTGTATAGCGAGTAAGTACATGGAACGATTACCTCAGTATACGGACAATCTTCTCACACAAGGATAACCATCCAACCTTTAGCATGGACTGAATAATATATCTTACTTACTTATACGGTCAATATATTTTAAATAAAATAGTTTCATAGTTTATATCATATAATGGGCAATGACATACTGGAAAGTGTCATTGAATAAATTATCTATCAAGCTTCAGTGAAGATATCCTATACGATATGATATAGCCGGGAGTACTTTCATTATGTAAAGAGATGATACTTACTCAGCTATGTAGAAGTAATTTTAATAATAATAATAATAATAATAAAATAAACAGAATACTAATTGGGCTTTGTCAAATACTAAGTTTATGTCATCTCGTATCATGGGTGAATTTAACATTTCACGATGTCAACTTGTATATGACATTCGACACCCGGTGAAGTAAACTTGGTATTAAATAAATTCCTTGTATTATTCTCAGTATAATCTCACAATAAATCCTCTGTAATGACAACTGATTTTAGAGTTTTAATGAAGCAATGTTCATGAGAAACAAAACTTTTACCACGTGTATTATGTTGTCAAATATACAAATACGGTTTGATAACTGATAACTTTCATCGACGAGTGTTTGTCTATTTGATTTGAAAAGATACAAGGGTTAGATTGTATCAACATCCCAACATAATACAACTCTCGATACAACGTCCAGGGTAGTCACCATCTTATAACGTAATAGCATTGTGAGTCATATATTTCAAGAAAAGAATTGATCTTAAGAATATATTTATCTAATACAATATACTTGATAACGACAGGCAATATGCCATATCTATACTGTAATATAATATCATCTAGGAGATATTACTTGATCTTACACAAGTGATATTTCCTGTGCAACACAATTTAATGAATAAACGAAAATCTCACCAAAGTGTCTTTTAATATCCAAAGTTGATTATACATGTATGACAAATATCCGAAGCATAAGCTGATATTTTACTCTGATCAATGAGTGTCTGTTTTTTATCGACAGGAGGGTGATATTTTGTTTAGCATACAGTCTAAATCCCTCTTAAAACATTAGCAGCAAAATAATAAAAATATCTGTCATCAAGTCTGTGATGTCAGCAGGTTCTCAATGAAGTATAACTATTGTGAGGTGAACGAGTGATAATGTGATAATAATTCAGATACCAGCGAGAGTGTTGACATCTACATTGTAGATATTGCGTCTTATTGTACAAACGGTTTCTACTGTAAGACAGAGCTTATTTGAAAAAATATTGATACTTTTTCATGTTCACTATTTCATTAACGAATTGAAAGCCACTGCAGACAAGTTCAGTGTTTCGTAAATTCGAGTTTATTATTTTCTAAATCATCAAAATATTTGGAATGCTGGATCAATGTTTAACCATTTTGATATAATATCTATGAACGTCACTGTAGGCAATGTCAATATTCGTTTATTCCATTCTGTTACTTTTGAATCACTAAAATGTTTACAAATAACATCAGAAATACCGACTCTTCTAACACAATGCTATACACCCCTCAAAGTCTCATTCGTTTCTTTGGGGGGTTTATGCCTTCCTTCAGATCACAGTTACTCCTGTTTTCAATTGCTGTTTCGCCGTTTGCTCTTGTCAGTCACCTCACTTACTAAAGTTATCAAGTAACCAGATATTTACACGCTTTATGTTTGATCCTCTTTACAGAAAATTAGTTATTCATAAATAATTCCCTCTGCCATGATGTCTGGATCAATATGGTTTTTAATTTGCTGAAAATATGTCAGTCGAGGATTCATTTCAAGGCCTTACATTGCAAAATCAATTACAGCGATTCTAATCAGAAAAGCAGAAAAGAATATAAAACTCACTGTAATCTCTTGTTTAGACCGTCAGATCAATTGTGAATGGACTCGAGGAGTCTGAATGATAATGTACATATTTCTCTCGTGTTAATTCAGAATCCTCACATGAAGGATCCTGTACCAATAACATCCAGTGCCAAACCGATCTGAGCTGCTACAACACTAAATGTGGGTGTGAGAATGGAACCTACTACGACGGCTCAAGCTGCGTCTCAAGTAAGTAACACCATTATAACCGATTTATGTTAACCGATAAATGTCCTTAGGAAAATGTTACAGGAAGTAGGGATGATAGTCTCCTCGCTCAAGGTCGACTTTCAGTTAGCTGACACAGTTTGGTCGCATATGGTTTAAAATATATACACATTCAAACATCCTAAAAGAACAAAATATTAAAATGTCAAAACAATCCAAGTAAAGTTTGCTTTTTATAAAATTTAGAAAGATTCAAGACCTCGCCTTAATTCTTGTTTTCTCTGAACATGACTTGATTGTTCATGTAAAGCCATTTGAGCTCTAACCGTTTTTGCTATGACGGTAGGTATATAGTTAAGAAGGTAGGTAAGTAGATAGGTAGGTACGTAGGGAGGAAGGTACGTAGGTGAATTTAAGGGCAACGTTTGGGCCGATAAATGACACATATGCATCCTGCATTGAAAGGAATTAATTGGCATTACATGCCAAAACATAACAAAAGTATATGTAATCATATTTTCCTGTATTTGTTTAACAGGGCTCTTTTGACGTCACCAAATATCAAATTGTGTCCTTGAATAGATTTAAGATTATATCTTTGAGGTCTTTTCGATGCGATGATGTATGTGTTCAAGAGTTACCTCCTTTCCCCGATTCCAATTGCTACCCACACACTATGAAATCCTCCTGTAGTATTATAGATGCTCTCTCAGTAATACGGTCGATACATGCAGCTGAATAAATTCATGCCTCAATGACAATAATAGGAACTTGTAATATGTGCACAAATACACATAAGTTAAATCAATGGACTAATTGCTTTGAAATTCGACTATAAAGTATTGTGATTTTACAGTGACCGTGACTATAACAATATAATGTTTACTGATCTCCGTGAGTTAGCGAGGCGCGACCCCATACCCTCTAACTGAAAGTCGATATTATGTGTAAAGGAGGTCGCTGATGTATATTTTTGTTTGGTAAAAGGATAAGTTATCAAAATATACATTTCACAATGTCTTAATTTGATTAATCGGCATTCACGTAAATGTTAGGGATATATGTGTGCACTTTTCCATAAAGTTAATGTTCTTCTATGTGTTGCTTTGTCAGTAAATTACCATTAAGATATTGTTCTCGTTTGTCTTTTATCAATGTGGCCTATTCAATTACTGTCATATTGCAGAATGTATCCGGAATGCCATGACAAATATAGTGATAATTAGTATGTTTGGTTAGAATATACATTAATTCTTATTGAGACGTCGCACTAAATCCAAGACAAATTGTTCTATATGAATTTAAGTACGTACTTTTTAGCAATGATTTTCATTTGAAATGTTTCTGACAGTATCGGCTCCTTTACTGTAATAACAGGAAGCACGTCTACTTCACTGACTGATACACGAGTAGATACACTGGTATAAAAAAAGTGATGTTTTGATTCTAAGATATAAGCGTAGTTTTGAAGGAATTAAATCAACACAAATCTGTCAATACATATGACATGTTTCTGAAATTCTGATATATCGAATATCAATAATATCTACACCACCGTGTAACAATTATTTATACAAATAAAATCATATGTTTCTGGTGAAGTCTGGAGTATATCTAGAAGTATTCAATAAAGTAGGACCGGTCGTCTCTGTATCTTAACACTTCAAGTTGGTAGTTTATGTGAAGTTGAACGCCGAAGTAGTAGAATATGTTACGGTGGAAGGATATACCGTTATTTATTACCCATATGGTTGAAAATAACCAAGTTAATATTATTGATATGAGCACAAGTGCACATAACACATTTGCTTAGCAATCATTTGCTTACCGTATTTTATCGTCTGTGACGTCATAAAACGATTGTTCGTGACGTCACTGTAGCTTGTCGTAGCAAGAGAAGTGGGTTGTTTCTTGACTATTTTTATAGAAATAAAAAAAGAATAGAACGGGTAATAAAGAAATTATTACACTCGGAAGTGTGTCATATGACTTTTACAACACTCGTGCAAATTTAGGTATAGCCCTCCCTCTTGCTCAGGATCAGAATTCACACTCCTGTAATAAAAGTCAAATGACACACTTCCTCGTGAAATAATCTCTATAGATATATGCAATGTTAATTTATATCAGTCATAATTTTTATCCATAGACATTCCCTTCAGGATGTGTCCAATTTACCATAAAAACATCGTTTTTCTGTGGCAGTTAATTACAATTAATATATTGTTGTCGTTTGTCTTTTATCAATGTCTGCAAATTCAATTAATTATATTAGACATCTATGAACTGTAGCCAAATGATGTTAATGTTAAAGCATGATAATGGCGTCCTGAATGCCATAACATAAGGTAGTAATGATATAGTTAATTCTAATATGTATTCGCTATAACACTTTGCCATGTGTCTGATACCGGTGCGGCTCTCCTACCTGCAATAACAGATGTTACATCTACCTACAACAGTTTTACTGTTACCTGGACACGGGCACCTGATTCTAATGGATACACGAGTACATACACTCTGGAGTACAATGGAATCCCCATGAACAACATTGATGGAAGCAGTTCACCTCAGACAACTCAGTCAGACATAGGCCTAGATTCAAACACATATTACAGTATCGTCATCAAACGCTACATCAGATATGACGTTGTGGATCAAGGTGTACTGGAGTCATCACCTCCATACACTGTTAAAACAAGTAAATTAATTTAATATATAAATGAAACTATATGTGATGTAATGGTAGTCAATAATTGATGTACAGCAGGGTTAGTTAATATCCCTGACTTTGGTTCATATCTAACTTTCGTTTCAACATCTGTTTTCAAAAAACTTCCTTTCCCTTATCAACAATCCCTTATAAAATTAAATATGTAACTGCGTCATTGGTACAAAAAATAATATCCAAATATATAGTGGTAAATTTACTTACTCAATAACAGTATTTTCATCGTTTAGGGGTTATGATGTAAAGCATACAACCTTTTTGTCTAGTCACAACCGTAAAAGTTTTCTTTCAACTTCGTCTGGACATCTAAATCACACTTATTGGTTACTACCAGCCTGGTCGAAAACAGGACAATTTTAAACTTCTTAAACAAGCTGCATTTTGCCACAATATGAATCCATCAGGATTTTTAAACGTGTTATTAGCATAAAGCTACGTTATTCAGCTTTCTTTTGAACCATTCTTTTCTCAAATATCTTTGATACTTATAAAGTTATTGAAAAAAGAAATGAGGTAACGTTTCTTTTGGCGTTTAGTGTAAAGGCGCTGTAGCACTTTTTTGCATACTATTTATTCTGAAATTGATCATTTATTATTAAAGTTTAACCAATATCTTGTTACATAAAGGGGTAAAATATCTCCTAATATCCGATAGGCCGTTCCCGTGGAAAACAGTCAATATCCTTATCTGGAAAAAAATGATGCGACGTATAGAGCGACAGTGGTGTGGAACTTATCAATGTGAGAGGTAGATGTGTAGGAATTTTAGAGTTCAGACTCTACTCTGAGGGTTTGGGTATGATCGCTAAATCAGTCAGATCACTTGAACGACCTTCGATTGGAAAGGGACTCGCATGGCTTCACGGAAACATGTACATTCTTTTTATTCAGCCATTGATAACACTATATCTTTGTGACAGCACTTTATTTCAGCAGGAAAAACGTGCTACAGCGCCTTAATCGCTATCTTTGTTAATCGGATTGTTTTAAACATGAAATAATATATAACGAAGTCTACAGACCTGCAATGACGTCCTCGGTAATTCGGCAGGTACTTCGATCCTCGGTTACTCGTTTAAATTCTGGTGCTGATTAAGCAGGATTAAAAAACACAGTACAAGATTTTGTTCACTTGACTACAGAAATAGTTAATGTTGTCAATGTTAAATTGAAATAAAGTCGCAAGCGACGGTAAAAGCAGTCAATTATTTGATTTAGTATAATTTAGACATCTTTCCAATCTCATTACGCATGTTTCAAGTTGTAAGCTTTTAACATGACTTTAGGATTTTGAGGAACACATTTTCAATGTCCATGTCGCATTATTTGAAAGAAAATCAAAATAGCGACTAAACCATGTGACCTACAAAATCGATAAGATTTCCTTTTTAACAATGTTTAACAAAGTTAATTTTTCAAAACGCATTTTGAAAATTTGTCCCATGTTAAAGATAAACATTAAAGGGGCTGCAGCACGTTTCTTGCTAAAAAAATTCGGTGAAATGTATTTGAAAAATAATGCCAGCAATAGTAAAACACCCTTCTTTCTTCGGAAATTCGAGTTTAAAAATGAGTGTACATGGTTTCGAAAGTCATGGGAATCGTTTTTGGTCATTCAAAATAATAAAATGTGTTCACAATAAAATGGCCGTCATGCAATTTTGGCTTTTAATGCAACACCGTTATTAACACTATGAATACCTGGTTTGTGTAATAATATGTTTTACCCTCTAAAGTGTATATAAATTACATAAACTATCATTATAAATGCGAACTTTGAAATAATAACATTTGGAAAAAAACGTGCTACTGCCCCTTTAAGATTCAAACTGGATCTATAGTGGCTGGACCGATGGTACCCAAATGCTGCGTTGTTCTATTCCTCATTAAGGACTATCAACATGTTAAGTTTGGTTGTATTTGCTTCAGCCCCTTTGGCTCTATCTTGCTTATAAATTTCGTGAAATAATTATACATTTCATGAGTTCTGTGACACATGAGTCTCCCTAATGCCCCTATTTCACTACGACCCGAATTGCCACGAATCGCAACGAATTGAAAAATTTGCACTTTCGTGAACATTCGTAGATAATTCGTAATTGATTCGTGATATTCGTAAATGATTCCTAGTTGATTCGGCAACATTCTTGTAATTCGTGGCATTCGTGGACATTTTTTTGTTTGTCAAAAGATTTTCACGAATCATCTACGAATTCGTAGTTGCTTCGTAAACTGTTCGTATTTAATTCGGGACGTTCGTAACAACTTCGTAAACAAATCTTGGAAATTCGTGGTTGATAATTTTGATGTTCTCATCCCGAATTAACCCCGAAGCATTTACGAACTATCGTAAACTATTCGTACTTGATTCGTGATATCGTATCTTATTCGTGGAAATTCATAGTACATTCGTGACTGTGTCTTAATCATTTCGTACAATTCGTAGACAATTCGTAAAGAATTCGTACATGTTTCGTAGGTTTTAAGCATGAAAAGCTACGAATGTTCGTTAACATTTCGTACAAGTGTAAATGCTGTTCACGAATTTTGCCGAATGCTCACGAATATTCACGAATTTATGCAGCCGCCTATTCGTGGTGATTCGTGGCAATTCGGGTCGTAGTGAAATAGGGGCATAAACTGTGAATTCAAGGAAGAACTCGATAGCAAATAAATCGTATGATATCAAATATATCAAGTTTTATTTGTGTATGGTTATTTCGTATCTTTTCAAACTATTTTTAAGTCTCTATTTTGATTTCACCATGTATAATTTTTAAGTCACCATATATTGAAAGGTCATTGTGAGAAAAGAAGTAGGAGCTCGCTCATAAAATAGCTTACTTGTTATTCCCCAATTTCTCAGCTGTATATTAATCTTCCATCCATCAAAATTCTTCAGACTAGTGCTTCCTCAAAAGTGCATATTCTGAGAAGACTTGAGAAAATTAAATATATTCAATATGGCGAAGCCTTTGAATTTGAATGTTTTGCTCGGATTGAGAATACACATCTTGTTGCAAGTCTCCAGTTTGTCTCTAGGATTGTGCAAACAAAATACATGTCAAAATGAAACAATTTAAAAAAAAATCAAAATGGCGACTAAAAAACGTGACCTACGAATTCGTCATGATTTACATTTTGCTCGTGTTATTATTCTATTGTGTTATTTTTTAAAAAGGTTTCAAGGTTTCAAGTAAAAAAAAATCATGCAATTTTGTGTCCAGTATTCGCTTTTAAAGTTGGTTAAAAGTTATCATATTTTACAAGGTCATTGTGAAACAAAGATTATGAGTTCCCTCATAAAATAAAGAACTTGTTTTTCCCCAATGCCTCAGCTGTATATAAATCCAAGTTTCAGCTCTTAAATACAATTGTTTTTTAATGGTGCACCCTCAAAAGTTCATCGGGTCGACTTTTTGAAAACGATAAACAATTCAATTTGGCGTAAAAACCATGGGACCTATGACTTCGCCATGATTTACATTTTTGCACATGACGCATTTCTTGGAAGTTGGAAGTCACTCGGTTGATTTTGAAAAAAATATTCCCATATTAAAAAACGAAAATTGGTTTAGAACTGGACCTTGAAGGTCAAAGGTCAAGGTCACGAGATATGGTCATGATCACAAGTTTTGAAATCGCTAATTAATATTTCTGTAAACACGATTACTTGAAAATATTTTGTGCTCTAAGGCTCATATTTGGTATATATCAACAATTATGCAGCATCACCAACATTTCAAAAGGCTTTTTAGATCTTGAGATTTAAGGTTAAGGTCAAGGTAACACAATATTGGCCATGCTAACCCTTTTGGTAACATTTTCAGAAATAAGTTTTAAGAACTCATCTTCATAATTTGTAATTATACTCTCCTTCGAATAAACGAACTTGTGTAGTGACCTAAGTGATGATCGATTCAAACGTATGAGTGGTGCCTCTAGTGATGATTCAACTTGTGTGAAGTGACGTCAGTGCTCATTCAATTTGTTAGTAATGGCTCCAATAATGAACATTTTCATAGTGTCCCGAGTTATAACGAATTCAATGGTAATCAGAATTGTTTGAAGTCATGAGATTTGAATTGTATTAGTTGTAAATGCAATTTATTTAAATAAATAATAAATGTATTTTGGGGTGTATTTATTTTTAAAATTGCGCATTTTATTGTGGGCGAGGAGAAGGCGGAATAGGGGGTGGCGAGATCTTCAGTTTCTGGGCTGCTCTGGTTTTGTGGTGTCCCGCAAACGCTAAGCTAGTTGATATCAGAAGACTCAATGGTGAGATGCTATTTATCATCCAAAATCATTCTTCTTTATGAATCTCGTACATCTCGGAGCACAGCACTGCTAATTTATCTCCAATGCGGTGATGCCATATTATTGTGACGTCACCATGTTTACGTCATAGAATTGTCATTGTTCATGTCATTACTTGATGATGTAAAGGCACTCTGATATCATGCTGTTAACGGTTGCAGGGCATTGTGCACAATCTAGTATCTCCTAGGATCTCACACAAGCGATATCTCCTGTGGAACGCAGTTTTGGGTGATAAAATAATGGAATAACTAATATGGTATTTTTAACAACTAGGTATTATGCTGGAATCGTATAATATATATCATCAGCATGGTGGAACATGGTTTGACTTTCAACTATACAACATCATCAATGCAATAAAAGCAGTTAAAAAAGTCCACCTCATCTGCATAGAGTGCTCAAACCGTATTTCTACAGTGGGCTAGCGCAAGACCGTAGCAAGTTTGTGTACCATGTAAGAGTGCTCAATCAGGCCAAAATTATGGTTTTAGAGCTAACACATGACCATGGACAGCCAGCTCTTTCGATCTTTCGGACCTAATCAGCATGGTATGTGTGGAACATGGTTGTGCTTTCAGCTATGTGTCGTCATCGAAACAAAGCAGTTTAAGAAAGTCCCACAAGTGCTCAAACCGTATATATATATATATTTATGGTAGAATATGTCGACATTAGCATATCTAAAACCGCATTAGTGTTGTAAAGATCTTAACACACACATCTTCAAATCTCGTTTACAATAAATGTACCACTGTACCTTAGATAAGATGATTTCTTCATGTACATATTTCTATTCACTTTAACTCAGAATCAGAACACGGAGAAACCTGCACAGGTAGCAGCATGTGTCAAGTCGGACTGATCTGCTACACAACTAAATGTGGGTGTCAGAATGGAACCTACTACAGCGGCTCAAGCTGCGTCTCAAGTAAGTAACACTCCTTGATCTATTCTAGTTCTGTATTCTGTTCACGAATTAAAGAGTCAGAAGTGAACCTGTGATAGTAAGTAGGGATACCATGACCTGCTTGCTCGAGGTCAACCTTCAGTTAACTGACGGAGTGGTTATTCCAATCAAGAACGGAAAAAATGCTTCAATTGCTACGGAAGCATCCTAGTGCCCCAGTCAAATTGTTTCTATCTCATAATTAGGAGATACTATAATTATGAGATACTAACATTTTTTCCGGTCTTGACTGGAATAACCACTCCGTCAGTTAGGCGATAACTAAGTCCTAATTAGGTATGTAATTATAGTATCTCATAAGTATGAGACTGTGGCACTAGGATGCTTCCGTAGTATGCCAACCATATCGAGTAGGATACTTTGACAAACGTCATTTCAATAACATATTATCAATATGTGGACAAAAATTATAAAAATATTTAAAGTACAACAACTTTCAAACATTCTAAAAGAAGGAGATATAGTCGTTGGCTTCGTCGGTCTGCCGCCCGCCTGTCCGTCGGTTCGTAATCACATTGGTTAACGAATAAAAATCGAAAAATCATTAGATGTTCAAGTTTTGTAGAACTTGATATGTGCAAGGCCTATCTTTAAACCAACATATTCAAATTTGGTAATTTCTTACTTACAGCTATATGGTTCAAGAGTATGGCAAAATTAAACGACCATTGACAATGGTGCTTGATTTCAATAATATTTTCATTAACGTTCAATTCGCTGCACAGTACGCGGGACAAACATAACCAGTTACTAATTTAAAATATTACCTAGATACGGTTATTGCTTTTATTCATCAGTCTTATAATGGTTATCACATTATTTATTATTTATCCAACTTTTTAATTTACACATATTCCAGAATTTTGATTGGTCGAGAGCACGGTCATGTGATCTAAATTTGGTAAATTTGGTCTGGTTTATTATGTGTGAACTCTTCAGAAATCGTTCATACGTGTGTGAACCTTTTCAAAATCGTGTTCACGTTGACGGAACTACTTTTTCAGTTCTGCTGCAGCTCCGCACTCGATATCATAAATCTTGCTTTAGTTGTTTTGAGATAGTTGTCTCCGGATATTAACGTTCACAGTCAGTAATACCAACAACTGTTCAAACGCCCGCACATGCTTCTTTGAGATAGTCAAACTGTTTCGAGGTACCTCACTGGCCTCTGCCATCAATGACTATATTTGTTTACAAAGCAGGTGCGGTTTCATGTCACCCCAGCATCAGCTGACCGAAATGGAATGTATATTGCACAACATGCACGCTTTGCACGTGCAAGCGTCGTAACCAAAGCGTGTCAACATAATACATTCTCTTCCCACAGAGGTTAGTCCCTACATTTTCCGGTTCTATCCTCTGTTGTTTTTCGCTTGAAATTGAGAGCAGAACCAAAGTCCCCTAGCGGTGGAAAGAGAAATCTAATGCCGTATCCCTGGTTCTTAACCAATGAAAACTCATCTTTAATTGGCCATGTCGACAGGGTAACTTCAAAGATCGAGGCATTTTACTCTGAAGGGTCTTGCTCATTAGAATATGTCTGATGTAAATAACGCAAATGAACTGTTTTTGGTATTTGTCTCTGATTTGGTCTTCCTTATTTATAATTATGTTTATGATCAATAGTTTTAAAAAAATCAAAGAGCAAAGTTCGAGGAAAACACAGAAAACACAGGAAAACGAGAAAACGTTGGCCTTACGATTATTTTATCATTATGACGTGTCATTGGCAAATGCTACTTTTACAACGGCGTGGCTGATTGCACAACTAGATTCAATTGCAACCAATCAGGACATTCCCTTTTCGCCACCGATTTCAAGCGTAAAGTAACAGGGTAGAACCGGAAAACTGTAGGGACTAACCTCTGTGGGAAGAGAATGACATAATATAGCTACTCAACTTTTTATGAATAACAGACGCAATGTTAATAATAAGCTGATTTGCAGATTCTTGATACGCGAAGACCTGATAACATTTACTTTGTTGCGAAATATATGTCAGTACTTGACCTTGATTATGTATATTATCTTTCGAAATTGTGATGTTTTTTTAAAACTTTTTGCTACTGTGAAACCGTCTTTAACTTTCGTGTTGCCTCGATGAAATCGATATCACAGTACTTCCTTTATTGAAAGCATATACCAATATATAGAGGATATCTGTCTTTTCTTGACTAATACCATGTTTATGTCATCGAGTGAGGTAGAAAGGTTATATTTTCACGAGTGGCGCAGCGAGATAAGATAAACATGGTATTTGTCAAGAATTGACGGATATTCTATTTATTATATGATATTATCCAAGTAATAACATCCGAAAAGGGTCGTTTTCACGCCAAGCGGCCACAAGGAACATCCCGTCACCACAGTATCACTGTGACGTCATAAGCAAACTCGCAGCACGTGACCATTGTTTTAAGACATCAAATTATATCAGTCACCGTTCCCATTGAAAATATAAGTTGTTTTCACTGTAGCTTGATAGACAGTTTATTTCACTGATAAATCCCAGTATTTCACTGCTCGTCATATAATAAAAACAATTATGAATTTTAGAATATTTTTTTTTTAAAATCAACATCAAAGTTCGAATTTATAAGAATTGAATGTCAGTATGTGTTCACAAGTGTTTGAATGAGGCTTTGACATCGTTCATTTTCCATTGCAAACACACAAATTGACATTCAATTATTAAATAACATTTCCTTAAATCATAACATGCATGAAAGCATATAAAATTATTCACACAATGATTTTCAATTATATACTGCTACAATTGATCATTGAACATATGTAACTTATGGGCCTGGAGATAGCAAAAGTTATCTCTTGATAGCTATTGTTTTAAGAACTATCATCTCATTGAAATCGGATTGAACCTAACACTCGTACCTCTCTGCGCATCGATTTATCGATTTTAATTAGATAGAATAGCTATGGACTGTTTTTTTGTGTGGTGTCAATCTCCCTTGAAATCAGCACAGTCGAATAATGTTTAAAAACTTTAAAATCTTTGCAACATGAAAATCTATTGTTATATCGTTAAAGAAATTTGACCAACTTTTATCAAATGTATAATTTCCCTGTTTAATGTAGAATAATTGATATATTTTAGTAAACCTCCATTGAAATATGGTTGTATTTCTCAGGCGCATGTGTTCAATTTCTACATAATGTGTGAACGTTTGACCGATGTAAAGCTTTCGAATTTAATGTGTTATTCTATTCATGATTTACGCTTAGACCGTTTTGTCAATTTTCTTTAGAATATTTGTTAAAATGAATTCTATACGTTGTTACATTGCGACGACTCTGCATTCAATAACACGCGCTTTAGTCTAAGTATTCAGTGGACAAGAACTGTTGTTCCTCAAGGATATATCAGTACATAGCCCTAGTGTACAATGGTGTCTCGATTGACATCGCCTCACTGAGGTAAAACACATACAATACACAATTGTATTTTCAGATCGAATTTAATCATTAAATATACCATTTAACATGTTTCTGATACAGGTACCCCTCTAGTACCTGTAATAACAGGTAATACATCTACCTACAATAGTTTTACTGTTACCTGGACACGGGCAGCTGATCCCACTGGATACCCAAGTTCTTACACTCTAGTGTACAATGGAAATGAGATGAACATCGATGGAGGCAGTTCACCTCAGACAACTCAGTCACCCACAGGTCTTGATTCAAACACAGTGTACAGCGTCACCATCAAACGCTACATCAGATATAATGGTCTTGATCAAGATGCGTTGGAATCAACGCCAACGTACACAATTCAAACAAGTAAGTATCGACAAATAACCTGAAGGGCAGATGAAGGGCATGCCCTTATATAGATTAAATAGTTAGCATGACGCATTTGTACCTCGAGGAAACGAATAAAACCACGACTTTTATTGACTGAATGGTCAGAAGGGCTTATGACATGGCATGGCGTCTCTACATAAACTGTTTGCTTATTCGACTTATTCTCCTGAACCTGGCCCTAGAGAGCTCAAATTGGCCTGGGCCAATGAGGATTCTAAATTTTAGATTTGGTGACCCCGTGACCCATAATGTGGCACACAGGGGCATGACCTAAAACCTATTTTCATCTTCCTTTCTAGTACGAAAGGCTAAAATAGTGTGTACATACTCCTTGTCATATTGTAGATTTGGTGTCCCTGCGACTCCAAATATGCCTCATAGGGGTCATGACCTAATCAATGACCTTGTTAACAATGTATCACTTGAGATTGTTTAAATTTTCAACCTTAGATAATAATTCACTCTAGTCGTGATACGCTACTGATTTTACATCCTCGGTTACCCATGGTTTTATATATGCTCCCGTTACTCTCCACTATATCACCCATGGGAAACTCTGGATGTAAAATCCTTATAAAGCTGAAAAGTAAATGTTGTGTACAGACGCCTTGGCCAAAATGGTTGTAAATTGTATATTTGTGCACCCTCTGACAACTAAATTATAACTTTGTATAATGTATTATCTAAAGCCTGCCTAACTACAAGGTCAATACACTATATTTCTGGAATTATTCCAGGAATGGGAATGCTGGAGTTTGAAATGTATATACAATTATTAAAAAATCGTTATTTTTGTTAATTGCTAAAAATAATCAAATACGTAACAGGTCAATTTGGCGATGGATCAATCCTTTTTATTTATCTGTCTTCATTCCATGAGAGAGAAAAAATACAACCATTCTGAAAGTTGATTTAAATAATGTAGATATGAATGTGTGCTTTCCCTGCACTTCAATTTCAAAAGGAGCATATCGAATGTTATGTTTGTTTTCATTTAATACATGTCACATCATGACCACTATTTAAGCATTCTACATATTGCCATTTATATACTAGACATTATCAAATGATGATTTAATTGAGACAATCTGAAGTCAATATCAGCTGTTATCCGTGTAACTCTATTAAGTTTATTTAGTTTGTTTCTACTGACGTCCAATTACAATGAATGCACTGTTCTGTAACAGACGATTATCAAATCAGAATTTCTATTGTTTTGTTGTCTAATGGACATGTCGAAATGATTTAAAGTCTACGAACATTTACATTCGTTAAAACTTATTTCTCATTTCATAACGATATTAACTCGAACTAGTAATGAAATATAATTATTTACAGAGAGTTTTAGTGACACAGACTGTAAAACTTAAATTTACCTAACTATCTTTTCGTAGCATGTTAATTCCAGCATTATTTCCCTGCATGCACCAGTTCATTGTTGTTATTACCTATCTTCCAGAGAGTTCCCACAACGAGCCCTGCACTAGTAACGACGATTGTGCCAAGCTCTCCTCCCAAGATCTGATATGTTACCCTGGTGGTCAGTCTTCTGTCTGTCTCTGTCCTGATATGTATTATTACAACGGAGGTCTGCCCTGTTTATCAAGTGGTGAGTAATATTTAGTTTAACTAACAAAAAGTATTTAATTTTATTTAATTTTAATGGCCAATTTCTGATGAGCATTTTTAACTTTTCAAATATATCGATATCCATATAAATACCAGACTCGTTTTCCTGTCTGTAAAATTCGTTTGAGATTTGGAATCAAAATTATTTGTTTTGACATTTTAGATTTATATCAAGACAGCTGACATAACATAATTGATGTCGTGAAGGAAAACTTTCAAGATCCAATCTAATTTCCAAGACAACCCTTTAACAGACGTTCTCAATTTCCGTTTGCATTATTTATATCTTCAGATTCTGATCTAAAACCACAAATCACTGGAAACACTCCCACTTACAACAGCTTCAGAATCCAATGGAATAAACCAGCTGATCCATCTGGATACTCCAGCAGATACTCCCTGGAATACACTCCTGGATCCTCAGTGAATATCACTGATACCAGTCCTACACAGTCTATTCAGGGACTCAGTCCTAACACACCGTATCAAGTGACAATAAAACGCTACATCAGCTTCAGAGGCAGAGAACAGTCTCCAATATCATCACAACCTGATACTGTCACTACATCCAGTACGTGCTTCTCTTCTCGCCTCCACTATTGTTTTAGTTTTGATTTAAAAGCTTAATACATATTCGGAACCTCCTCAATGACAATTATAGCGATCATCAACTATGCCTTACAAATAAGAAATATTGTGTAACATTGTTAACAATGACGAACGTGTTGGCAATACCGTCACTGTACAATTATTCGTAAATATATAGTGTTCGACATCGGGCTTGTGTTATCGGAGATTTTCGAAGAATTTGTGTACACTGAATTTAAAGTAGGAAATGTTGAAGTTACCTTGAATGAGACACGAAATTATACAGGTATCTGTCAACCAGTTAATAAAATTGAGCTTTCAATTTGAAGTATATATGATAGATATGCCAAATATTTGAATCTGTATCTATCTGAACTGTATCCTAAAATGTTCACAATAATTGTGAAACTTAACCCACAACTGTGTACAAATCACTTTCTCGTGAAATGGTTTAAAGGGGCAGTAGCACGTTTTTTTAAATTTTATTTTTTCAAATATCCCATTTATGATGATAGTTTATGTCATTTATATTTACTTTGGAGGGTAAAAAATCTTATTACACAAACCAGTTATCCGTAGTGGTAATAACGGTGTTGCGTATAAAGCAAACATTGCATGGCGGCCATTTTATTGTGAACACATTTTATTATATCGAATGACAAAAAACGAAGAGAGAAGGGTATTTTACTATTGGTAACATTATTTTTCAAATACATTTCATCGACTTATTTGAGCGAAAAAACGTCCTATTGCCCCTTTAAAGACTTAATTGTGTGTTTTTCTTACACAGAGAGTGGACACAGAGAGCCATGTTCCACTGATACCAGCTGTGAGAGTGGACTAAAATGCTACTCGTCATCCGTATGTGTGTGTCCTGATGGCAACTATTATACCGGCAGTCTATCCTGTGTGTCAAGTGAGTAATTATTGTATTTTCAAGAAGAGAATTAACTCTATTCAATATAAATATTTGAGTGACATTTTACATATAGGAATACAGATCGTGTTTTAGGAACAACAAATGCATAGTGACAACTCATGCTCAATAGATCTGTGGCCTGATATATTTATGAATGTAAAAAATAAGGATTTGAGAAAAAAAACTTAAATTGTGTTTATTTTTTGTAAGGATTAGATGAAATAGTGAAATCTAATCTGTGCTTATCTGTGTCAATAGTTTATTTAATCAGTTTAATGAATGACAATAGATAACCCGCCTGTGAGGAAAGAAGCGAAGACAGCAGGTTGTTTCTGACTGATTTTATGTTCAACCAAACCGCGCATAAGTGTTGTATCTATCTTATATACTGACACATTACAAAGGGTCCATGGAAATGTTATATTATATATTATATTGAGGCAGCATGATATGACTATATAAATAAAGAAATTTGAGCCACCACCTCCGAGTGAGAGAACAGCTCCGCTGAAAATCGCTCGTAAATCCCCATATTCATCATTAACAGCACCCACCTCCGGCGGTTCGCTAGCTCAGAGTTACAGGACCGATGTTAATAGCGAAGTTTTTCATGTTTGAATCTCAATGAAATCATAATTTTGTATATTTTTCAGTAATAATTGTTTAAATATATACATATAGCAATAAAAGTGTTACACGCCCAAGTTTTTTCAAAATAAAAGTTTTCATTTCATTCAGATAACGTTTTACAAGTTTTTGATATTTGTATTCATACATTTCTGCTAATTTGGTGTGCAGGAACAAGTTTTGTTATTCTGAAAATTGACAGTCAGTATTTGATGTTGTAATGTGAGTAATTCAACTCTTTCAAGTACACTGATACACCTTAAAAGGAGGGTTCTATCGGGGTATGTTTTGTGGAAACGAAATTCGAGAGGTTATCCCCGTTGACACATATATGCTATTAATACATGGTTAAACTTGACTATTATTTTGATAGATATTAATGAAGTTAGTACTTTGATGACTTTACATTTCACAACTTGATAAAGATGAGCGCTGTTACGACGTAAGTTGTAATAAACGCGGTAAGATGTAATAACTGCGGTAACTTGTAATAAAAACGCGGTAAGATGTAATACTGCGGTAAATTGTAATAAAAACGCGGTAAAATGAAATAAAGTTTACTGCGGTAAATTGTAATAAGGGGGTGCGGTAAAATGTTACTAAAAAGTGCGGTAAAATGTAATACATAATGCGGTAAAATGTAATAACCATACATCTAATTTTTAGCTGCCATGAATGCCGAATTTGGGTCATTCATTGAACATATACATATGTATTTTTTGAATGAGAGTATTATATAAGTATTATTGCACATTAAAATCATAAGTTCTCCAAAATTTACAGACGAACTGTTTTGATTAAACCTCCGCCTTACATGGGAGTATATACAGGGTTTATTCTGTCAATCTGTCTGAAACTTTACATATGTATTTCAAATTTACTGAAGTGGTGCCTCTTGATATTTTCAGATTTCTGAAAATTTTATTATTTTTGTTTGTTTTCATGAAAAACGAGAATTTGACTCTGTTCACGTTTACAGATAGATAGGTTGTTTACTAAGAAGAGATTGATAACCATTCATCATATCTTTCTGAAACCTATTCATGTCGTGTATTATCCACTAACATAATTAAAAAGACTATCATCATTTATATCAAAGATCGATTATACATGCTAATAAAGCACTCTGAGTTAATAGGGGACCGTTTGGATATGTTATCTTCTGATGACTCTTGTGTTTGAGTTTCTATGGAAACGAAACAGTGACTTGATGTGTATAATGGAAGAATATATATTCCATTGTTTTGCAGAATCGCTGAAACTATCATATGTTTCACTTCATTAAACTGTATTCATATTCATACCCACAGATTTACATTTTGCAAGTTTTTGAATTTTTATGTAACGGTAATCATATTGTCTTGAACTGTTAAAGTATAAGGTTCCATGTAACATGTTTGTAACTTCCGGTGTCATGAAGTGTTTCCATTCCAACAAAATGAGCCTAGGGTATATGACTTTACAGTTGATATGAGAAAACAAATTATGTTACATGCAACGCTTAAACTAATTTAATTCCATACCTAATTGATAGCGGAAACTTTTGAAGTTGAAATTATTTTCTGCTAGTACCTTTGCTCTATTCTGGCAAGCCAAACTCTCGATAGACATTTTAAAACATAAATAATTATTAGTGTATGTGTGTGTGTGTGCGTGTTTGTGCGTGCGTATGTGTGTTATTATTAGGGTTTAATGTCATTTTCAAAATGATTTCACTTATGTCATGATGGCTAGTATCATTGCACAACATCCCAGGGTGGAAATGCGTCTGTGAGGGTGGGGCAGTAATTTATGGCCAATTGATTGTCTTATCAATTATCGTTTCAATATAAGATTACTAAGACCATCATAAATTATATTTTATCAGATTATTCATCTCTAAGATTCATGTAGGCGTTTCTTTTGGCCGGTTGTGTACAAAGGCAGATTTGCACATGGTAATGATAGCATGTTCTCACGTGCTGTTATATTCAAAATATTATTGTCAGAGTTGCGAGCAGAACAAATTCATGACACACAAAATTCGAAAATTTGTATAAATAATGCAAATAAGACAAACCGAAACAAACAAACAGCACATCTGCAAATCATAGTGATTAAATTTGTAAAGTTTAGAAACATATCATCAATTAGTATCAGAGCTCTTAGTGAAACAAAATCAGACGGACGAATTGTCAGACGGACATTTTGATTGGTGAATTTTACTTTCATCAACATCAACTTCTATAAAAGAAAATATTACAATTTACCGCACATCGTATTGCAATTTACCGCACCTTTCATCGAAACATTTTACCGCACCCCCTATTACAATTTACCGCAGTAAACTTTATTTCATTTTACCGCGTTTTTATTACAATTTACCGCAGTATTACATCTTACTGCGTTTTTATTACAATTTACCGCAGTTATTACATCTTACCGCGTTTATTACAACTTACGTCGTAACAAGCGTACATTTGTTGAAAAATATAAACAATGAGAATTGAAGACATTCATCGGCGCTGCGAGTGGGGAAAACCTTGCTATGGCAATATTAGCATATTGTTTATAAGTTTTATTATACGTTATGTGTTACTATGTGGATATTCTATCAGTGTATGTTTTTATTATTACAACAAATTAAAATTGGGTTAAATATGGCATGTTTTCATTTCACGAAATGCCAGGAAACCTAGATGGCGGATGCTACCGATAAATCAGTGATAGAACTTTCCCTTTAAGTAACTTACTTTTAGCAAAAGGTCACTCGTTAAAACAGTATGAACCTTCAAAATCAGATTGTTTTGTAAAAACAACTTTGAACAAAGTTGCTTACTGATGATATTTGGGATGTATGACTGTAATGACACCTCCATGTCACAGAAATTTGTTTTAAAAAGGCAACTTGTTCATTTAATAATGCTAGAAAATAGTATAAAAAGGATATGTATCATATGTACATGTAGCAAAATGAGGACTGCATTGTGGCCATTGTTGTGGCAGACGTTTTGATTACCAATCACACAATTAGTTGTTCAATTTAAATGTCTTAAATAAAAGAATTGTACCTCGATCATTTAAGTTGTATGACACAGGTATATCTTGTATAAACAATTCACATAAATAAAATTATGTTGAATATAATCAGTTGAAAATAAAAGTGAATATTAAACTTCACCGATTTATTTTAACATATTTTGAAGTAGGCCTAGGCCTATATTATGAATTTATATAATAATTTAAAAAATTGTTGAGAGTTTTGTCATTGCAAGATTCCAGCAATAAGAATATGTAGGCATATTTTCTCTGAAACAAGCAGTCGACCATTTGTTAAAACTTTGCTAATGTAAGATATACCAATTCGATTGATTGTGAAGCATATTTCGGTTTACCTGTGGAAGGAAGGCATATGGATCTAGTTTTAGTCCAATGATAATGGACCGGTATCCCCGGTGTTGATGCTTTCAGTTTGGACATAAATATGGTTCGATACAATATTTGTTTGTACATCTACATGCTTCACTATCATAAATACAATATTAGTAAATTGAATACAATGATGCAAGTCTTATTGGCATTGGCATTAAAAACTGCGATAACTGAGGGGAAGCTTGACGTGTTGATTGACCACTAACATTATCGTTTAGTAGATGCTTGTGTCGCGCGGATAACATTTGCGTGCACATTTTCTTGGATTTACAGTGCGAAATTATGTACTCGACTTGGTACATGTCTGCTCATTCAGGTGCACAATGACTTTGAATTGAACAAGATTTTGTTTACTAACGTTCAGATTCAAAATTACACAACGGGCGTTTTCCAATTTGAAATGTTTAGACAAATTCACTTTTCGCAATAAAAGGAGAAAATTATTTCGGAAAACCCACATGTGTACGTGGTTAAAAAAATGCTACAGCTGTGTTAATTGGTCATACAGTCAGACCTCGATAATCCGAACACTTCCGTTTTTCATCAAAAACGTTCGGATAGTGAAATGTTCGGACTACTGAGTACTGAGGACACCTAAAGAGTTTAGTTCGGTTACATCTTCCTACCGTTCGGAAACTGCGAGATTCGGATTATCGGTGGCCGGATTATCGCGGCTTTTACTGTATACATTTTCCAAAATATGAAGAGGCCAAGCATGATTGGTTGTTTATAACTGTAACATAGGGTGAAATTTCAACTGTGTAATAAAAACTCAGAACAATTCCAAAATCGTATGATTATAACCATTGCAAATTCAGTCCTAATTTCTTAAAATATCAACATGAATATTTTTCTTTTAAGAAATCAGCCCCTAATTTTCCTATCCTATCGTTATGTCTTTAGTGTTTAATTCAATTCATATATCCTAACAACACTTATTTCGCTATGTATTCAAATATGCAAACAATGGTTCTTTGCTCAAACCATTCTAAGTTTGGTATATGAAGAATACCAGGGTCTTCCAGTGCGAAACCCGGGTACTTGGTAATAGTTGTATTATAAATTCTAAGGATAAACATCAAGTACCCCTGTTGTCTGTAGAGGTTTCTGGGTCTTCGTCGAAGTAAGGTCTTCATCGTATTTCAAGATGCCTCAATGGTAATGAAAACGTATTCTCAGAGGTTTATAAACAATGTTCTCCTATTTCAGTGGACAGACTGATTCCAACCTTCTCACTAAGCTCGGACCTTACAAGCATCACCCTGACTCTCACCAATAAACCAGATGCAGGTCCTCTGTACACAAGTACCTACGCAGCTCGACTGGATCAAGGAACAAGCATCCCTGATATTGTTGACTCGACTACTATTCCTGGACTAACTGAAGGAACAGTGTACAGAGTCACAGTTCTACGTTCTATAGAACTTATAGGTGTAGGACGAGTACAGACAACTGAACCTTCAGCTCAGGAATACAGCACAAGTAAGTATTCCTTAGTCTTAGTCTCCTTGGTGAGGTTCATCAAAGCTGCCGTGGTGTAGGAGTAGGCAAAGAACAAACAACTGAACCATCAACTCAGGAATACAGCACAAGTAAGTAGTCTTTAGTCTTAATCTCATTGATAAGGTTCATCAAAGCTACCGTGGTGCAGGAGTAGGCAGAGAACAAACCACTGAACCTACAGCTCAAGAATACAGCACAAGTAAATGGAGCATTTTACCACATGTGTCTCTTTTTTTCAGGCTCCTCGGAGCACATATCAGCTGCTTAGAAGTTAATTAAGCGTTGAGTGTTGAGTGAATTTATCCGGGTCTGTTTTTTATATATTAGATGAATCTGACCAATGTTGCCGGGTATATGAGCTGAGAGTGTTCAAATCACAGACCGGTTACCAGTTGAAATTACAGTACAAAAAGTGAAATATTCGAAATATATCTGTTTAAAAATACTAAAGTGAACTCCCCAATTTTATTTTTTTAGTTAAATGTTGAAAGTTGTAGATTAGGATGTTACTGTTAAATAGTTGTAACATCAGTGTTATCCAAGTTATCTCCCTTCAAACATGACGAAAACCCTCGGACTGAACCTTTAAGAAATCCTCTATTCTGAATTGAAACAAGATCTTGACTAGTTTTTTAGAACTGAGAGTTATGGATTAAACACTATTACATTGCTCTGTTGAACGTTAACATGTGGGGAGTTGGTCATAGCAGAAGTGCAATTTGTATACTGAAAATGTTTGATAAAAGAAGCCCTGAAGATCTCTAGTTAAATGGTTAAGTTTTGGTATTAAGACCATCTGAATGTTTAATAATTGTAAATCCTTTACCAGTCGCTATTGTTATTTTAGAACCTCAGAAATTATTAGAAATGAAAGAAAATGATGTCGCCTTATTTTGGAGTTTTAATCACAGGTTAACGACCTTTTAATTAAACTAGGTAATAGAACATTCTGCATTATTTTACATGTGTTAACTAAATCTACATTTTCAGAGGTCTTCTACAATAGTACCTGTACAAGTACGGGAACGTGTATTGACGTTAACGCAGATTGTTACGAGACAAGGTGTGTCTGCAACCCTCGTTATTACTGGTTTGTAGGAAACCGAGAATGTCGACAAAGTGAGTACATATATGAACATATTTTTCAGGTTTCGTTTGGATTTATAAAAATAACTGATTGTTGTATGATGACCTTTATATGAACTTGAGACATGACTTGATATCTAAGGTTTGATCAAAACTGATTTTTATTCTTTTTCAATGATATTACGACATTCATTATCATACATTTTATCTCCAGAACATGTTTAAACATTGAGTAATGGCAAACTTGAAATTATGTAACGAGACGGTACCACAAATAAAGAATAGTGCTTTCCAAAACAAAGCAACATACATGTAATTATTTAAAGTCAGACACAGCAGAGGCGGACTTAGAGGGGATGCATGGGTTAACTTCATGGAGGATTGGTCCTCGGATCATTTCAATCGACACATTAAAGACTGTCATTGTAGATAAACATTGTCAACGTTTAGATACAGCTTTTATCTTCTTTTAGTATATTGTTTATACGTCACAAAATGTCCCAAGGTTATCCATATCGATACAGTGGAAATTATACATGTAGATGTAGCTGTGGAAAATAACCTTGAATATTGTTATTTTTGTTATTTCATGTCCATATATTACAGCGGATAGGCAACTAGTTACGCCCTCTTCAACTACCAATATATCAATAGAAAGGAAAATAGAACAAGCTTGAGGATTTGTTTTCCTACTTATTCATTTATTGTATGATTACAGTTTCAGAGTTGGTCCCGAGATCTGTTCAAGCCATCACACTAGACACAACCCGCGTAACAGTGAGCTGGACCCCTCCCCCTTACAGTGGTTATGTGAGTGGGTACCGGGTAGATGCCATCCCGACATATCTAAGTGACCCCGACCCTCCTGCTGTTGAGGTGACCGGGGATGGATCTAACTCCACAACACTGACAGATCTACAGCCCGGGACACAGTACACATTCACTGTAGAATCTAGGAGTACAAACGATGGACGAGTGGAATATCTGCGGGGGAACAATGATGCAGACAGCGTCACAAGTAGGACCTGTTTTGTTAATGTCTTATAAACCTTAAGTGATAACATACATGTTTTCATTACCAACCTATCACTGGACTTATATGCTTACAATGACGTCATGTAATGTACCCAATAGCAGCTCCGACTTAGCGCTATCAGTTTTTGCGCAGTATACGTCGCCGTCGTTTTTTATTGGCTATAACTTTTTTCCTAGGAGGTTTTCAGAACTCATATACATAACTCCTTACTTATACCCCTGGGGAATTTTTTTTACATGATCACATTCAAGGTCAAAGGTCAAGGTCACGAGTTCTGTAATTGCTGAAAAAATCCTTGTAAACATGATAACTAGAAATATATTTGTGCTATCAGGCTCTTATTTTGTTTATATCAACTATGGAGAAAGGCCAAGATTTGAAAAGGTTTTCGCTTACATCTATCAATGGTCAAGGTCACAGCGAGGTAACAACTTAAAACATGCTTTAGTGAATATGCCGTATTTCAACTATTAACACTTTGAGTCATTGCATTATTGTTTATGCACGATGAAAAGTGATCATTTACGTTGTGACCTTGAAGGTCAAAGGTCAAGGTCACGAGATATTGGTTGAAATAAGAAATAGGTTTTAAGAACAAACTTGTGAAAAGTGAAAAAAACTCGAATAATTGTTAAAAAGAATTCCCCTTTTATTGATGCTAGAAGGCGGAACAGGGAAAGGAGATACCCTAAGTTTCGGAGCTGCTCTGCTTTTCGGTGTCCCGCAAACGCTCATCTAGTTAAAATCATAGCATCAATTCAATTCCCAAGGTTCAGCTTTAATTATTTGGGTTGTCACTCATCCAAGAACTAATGTCATCTCGAAGAACCCCGTTTCTGCTTTCAGAAATTAGAAAGCATGCATTGTCAATGGGAAGAGAATAACTTCCGGCGAACACGAAGCTTTACAGGATTCCGTCTGAGTGACAACCCAAATAGATCTTAGGAACGAATATATGATTTTAATGAGATTTGTAACGATTTTAGTATATAAAATTGTCAAGCAAACATCAGAATAAGGTGTTTTAGAGTTATATTTATATATAGTTTACATGAACTGTAATGCATTTGGTAAATAACACAATATGTACAAGAACCTTTTCTTTATGTATTGTTACTTGCCTTTGAAAAACACAAGAGCCACATTGCAGTATTCCTTTTCGAGTCTTTATATATGGTCTAGTTGGTTGTAACCAACGCTTTTAATGTGTTTAATCAGTATTAGAAATGTGTATCAATTCATTGAATAATATCGCGGATAACTACGAGAGTCAAACGTTTGGTTACGAACTGAAAAATATATCATTCTCCATTCAGAGAGATTTTAGGTACTTTTCAATTTCATCTAACAATTACTATATATAACCGTTACCTGAAAAGATGTGTATTACTCGCATAGTATTATATACAATAATATTTATCTTCGGTAGTTTGAATGGATTAATTGGTGACTGTGGTTTAAGTTTAGTTAAAACAAAATCTTTGTTTAATGAAGACAGGAGTAAGAAATGAAATTGACACCAACATGACCCCAACCATGGTTAAAATTGTTTAAAGATGTGCAGCATCAGGCACATTTATTAATGTTCACATGGAATATGTCTTATATGTCGATGAACAGTTATGCATCATCAAAAATATGTTTTGAAGAAATTTAAAATTTCATAATTAAAAAACATGTAGAAGTATTATTCGACTGCTGACTAAACACCTATACTTTCAGTTTTAGATTATGACATCGAAAACTTGAGATATTTGCAACTGAAAACCATGCATATGATAAAATCAACTTTCATTTGCCTGGCAGTTTATGTTTGTTACCTCAACAAAACCATTTATACATACACACTAGAATTTTGGCAAAATCATTTTCTCATTTTATATCTCGTAACTTTCAGGACCGGCCACTATTGCAGGTTTTGATGAGGTCAACTCCAACTTCTCTGCTCCTGACATGAAGATAGCCTTCCAACCTGCAGAACAGAAGTTTATCAGCTACACTGTCACAGTAACAGGGGAGGCTGGTGGCTATAACCAACAAGTTTATGTAGCTAGTCCAACAGACGGTTACTATTTAGCAGAGTTCAGTGATGTCACTACAGGCAACTACTACAATATAATAGTTGTGACAAACAGTGTAGAGAACTCACAAAGCAACCCCTTCACAAGGAGGCGAAGACTAATGATAGCGCGTAAGTTTCATTTTTCATATTTCATAACTGAAGATTAAGTTAACTTCATCGTCACAAGTTTGCTCTATATCTGTTGAAACAGTATTTGTTGGTTTATACTAGTGACTTTATGTATCGGTACTACATGTATTCAACTCTTTTTCTTTCTTTCTTTCTTTCTTTTTAAACGTTGGATGGGCGGGCATTAAAGCAATATAATTTTTCCAGATACTATGTGGTCATTGTCCTTATTGACATCGGTTACTATTACACAAGAAATTACTTTAAGCTGACGTTTTTGTTAATACCTGGCACCATCTTTACAAGGATGGATGTTGTTAAAATCGACAATGGAGTACGTTCGAATTATGTTATAGAGTTTTGATATTTTAGAAAGCGCAAGACGATTTTTACGAGCGATAACTTGGTTTTAGACGTTCAAAATTTACGGCGGATACAGGTTTTTCAGTTTGGGAGTAGGTGGCTGCTTCTGTAACATGTGGAGAGGGATAGCGCAGGTATAAGCGCGTTCGGTTCGCCAACTTTTTCTGCGGTAGAGAATAGTTCTACTAGCAGTAAGGTTTTGGTGCAATGCTACACTGAGTTTCAGTGCAGAGTACCACCCATGGTTTGCTAGTTCCAGGCGATGCTCGCGGGTTTCACCGCAATGCATAGCCACCATGGCAAATACTCGTGGAAACGTTAAACCCCCCTTCACCTCACCTGTACATGTGTGACAAACATGTCAGGACTCTCACGCAATACATATAGCATGTTTGGAATTCGAACTCCATTCTCACCCTATGCTACGTACTTTCACTCTTAACTATTACACATGACTACATTTTATCGTTCTTGAAGTCTATTTTATTCTTTTTTATTATTTTCCACATGAATTTGAACTTAATGAGAATCTTCTAAATCATAATCAAAATGAAAAAAAATTTAAAACATTTGTTTGTTTTTTCCCCGTTATTTTTCTGTTGTTTATTTGCTTTTGCTGTTTGTTGTTGAAATGGAAAAGAGGACTGTTACTGTAATATAAGCTTCAAAATTCAACACAATTTAGAAACAAACGTGTTCCAGTAAAGTACAAAGATTTTTCCTTATTTTTCTAACGATTTTGTCTACAGAACGCATTTACATTGTATCATGTCAAGATTTAACAGTAAAACTGCATGTGTAAAGACTAACAACTGTATTTAAGATAAACTAATTTAGCGTATATTAATTTGTTTCTAGAGGCAAGTGCAGTATTGAATTTGAGGAATGAAACCGCGACCTCTCGGTCGGTCATTATCAAGTGGATGCGGCCGAAGGAACCCAACGGCCGCCTGATAGAATACAGTCTGGAGATCTCACAAGGTGGTCACTGCAAGTCAAGAATCGTCTTCAACTGTACACAGTGTTCCAGAAACTCGAGTCGGGTAGTGTTTGTTTATATATTTTGCCCAACACTAGACTTAAATAGAAACATGCCCTTCTGTTTCTTGATTTAATTTAGGTGTCTTCTGTAAACTTCCACATTTGTACATACATAAAATGCACAATATGAAAATAATATAATCCTCGTCGGTGTTAATCATTTGCATTTTGGATTTGAGAGTATGCTTATATACTCTTCAAAATAAAAAAACGCAAATGTGATGTACATCGATAAAAGCAGTATTCATTTTTATTAAAATAATTGAAAACCTTTTCAACGCCAAACATCGGCAATTTAAACCATTCTTTCAGCGCCAAACATCGGCAATTTAAACCATTCTTTCTTCCAAAAAGAATATGACGAACTATTCGTTAATGTATAGAAAAAACTGAAACGCACATGGGAATAAGCAGAATGCATAAGGTATCGATCAAAAGTAAAACGTTAGCATGAAAAAGAACTTACATTCGAGCCACGCCTGACAGTAGCAAATCAAAATCGCTATTGTTAAAGTTGGAGCGTCGCAGTCGATAATTATCAGACATTTGAATGTTCATTAAGTCACCATATCAGGCCTTTGGGACCTGCAGATCAATTCCATCAAAAATCACTCGAAAAATAGCCGTCCAAAATTTCGCCAATAAAGCCGAGAACCGCTACATCCGGATGGCTCATCTTTTTCCACTGATTATATGTAGACTGCGGAAAGCAGTACTGTTAGACTTTTCCACCATTCAGGAATCGCGTGATTTAAGTGGTTATTCGACGAAGAAAGTCAGTAATCTGACCTTGCTCTGAGAGACCTTTATAGGTAGAATCGTGGTGTCTAATTGTCTGGAACACTGACCTAAGGAACAAAAGGCGAGTCTGGTTCGGTGATAAATGACTTTGAAATTGAAGCAAGCGTGTTAACAGTCAGAATTGATCGGTTTGTCTCTAATTGCTTTGGAAAGCTCTACATACTCTGCGTAGGCAGTGTTTTGGTGCAAAATCCAGCACACTAATATCTTACTGAGTGGTTGATGTAATGGTGGGCCAGGGTCAAGCCAAGTCAAATAGTAGTTTATTACCGTGAAGGCCATCAGCCCATGTACAAGGATACATACATGCAATAGAAGACACATATCATATCAATATTAAACAATTAGTATTTTTATTGAATATCACGTGTCCAAGGTCGATAAATCATTGGATCCACTGAGTCTATAATTGTTTTATGATATGAACATTGTCTTAACTTACTATTCTGCTGTGAAATGTAACAGGTATGAGGTGAACGATTTCATCATGATTCAATGAAAACAAATCGAGCTTAAATTCAATTGTTTAATGTTAGAATCAATTTGTACTTTTAACAGTTGATAATATTTCAACGATTTCAAAATATCACCGTCGAAAATATTTAAAATAAGTCATTTAATTTATTTGTCATGGCTACGATATAGGCCTACGTACCGTACTTTGTACGATTCAGTGAAATCACTGGGTCATGAACAACGTTAAAATAGTTTCCCGATACGTGCTTAATGTTTGTTAATCCTATGATGAAGGTAAAATAAAGTACTGTGTAGCCGTTCTCTTGTGCCACCTTTGGATAAAACTTGGCGAGTATCTTGTCCAGTTATCCAATTTCGAAATTCTTCAATGTTTCTGGGTTAGGTACGCCTTCATTGTCTTCTCAGCACTGATTGTTGCCCTCATGGTGTTCGCCAGCAAGTTAATTTACTCATTTGAAACAGTGGCAAATCTTTATCTGGAGGTTATTTTTTTGATGTATTGTTTTACCGTCGCCTGCCATATTGTTGATACGAAAGGGACGTAACTCTAATTCAGCACGGTCACAGAGAAGAAGCGATGCCTATCGCTTGATTTACAGTTCTACACGCGAAATACGGAGTTCATGACTGGGATCTCCCAAAGCTATGTTTAGCCACCGGAGGTGTCCAGATTGTTATATCAACCTCTCGCGCGCCACACAGGTTGACATCTCTTGGCGTCAGTGCTGTCATGTAACCTAATAGACCAATCAGAATGACGGAAATAATCCATTCATATTAGAAAATAATAATATAACGTTTAACATATGAGGCATGATAAGACACATGATAATTATTATATTATGATGATTATGTCTTAATTCGAAGCTCAAACTTTAAAAAATCATGTATTAATGTATAACATTGTTTAGCAATTCTACACATGTACAAGATATTAATTTGTTGACGTTATAGATGAATGGATTATCATAATACAAATGTGGTTTATAATGAGTTATTCAATTGTCATAAAATTCAAATTTCAATATAAAATGAAAATCATCCTCTATCCCTGTTACACAAAGGGTAAATACGTTGTTTATAGTCAATTCCTAGACATCGCTCCTCATTTGCTTTTAACTTAAAAATACCCGCTCTAATCCTAACCAAATATTTCTATGTTTTTTATGACTCAGCGATGTTAAATATTTCGCTGGTACAAGTTAACGTTTATATTGTCTAAACAATATATATCTCGAACTTTCTTCAATTGAACTGTTCCATGTCGGTATATACATATCAACTGCAACTCGTTTAAACATCTGAACAATGATTCACTACTGACACCTTGAACTAACTATACATAACCAAATACATATGACAGCAATGCTAATTTACATGCAGTTAGTTTAACTGCGCTTCGAATTCATTTTACGCTCCCTTATCATTTCTAATGTCACGATTTTGTCAAATTTAAATAGAATGCCAGAGAGGAACTCGATCGACGTGTAGGTCAGCGACTCAAACGTCATTGCATTGCGGAAAGAATTAAACAAGAGCGACGTAATCGCTTTTTCGTCTCTGACCCAAGCAGTAATTATGGCAAAAAATAGCATTGCAAAGTTCTGACGCAAAGTTGTGAATGTTTTTATAGACATGACTTTCACCTTCTTACCATTGATTTTATTATAAAATTGGTCAAACGATAACGCAATAAATTCTTTTAGAACTGACTTCTGCGTTTCATGTTTTAACGAGTGTATGAATGATCAATGGTCAGAACAAAATAATAATTAATTCAAGATCAGATCTAAATGGAGGGACACCTTATATCGAAAGATCATGAGTGATCAAGAATTTTGGATTTTCAATCATTGTTTACATCGTTTACAATTTTAATTTCAGTTCGACATAACCGATAACTATTTATTTCACTGAACATACTAATAATACAATAATCAATGGTGTTGACCACAATGTCACATCTAGATTTTGTATCATGCGAAACTTCAGAATAAAAAACACCGATAATTTTGTCATGTTCCATTTCAGTTCGACGGCACAACACCCTTTCCCTGCCCAACCCCGACAACCATTGGTATCTCAGAATCAGATATCACAAATAAAACCTATGTTTTTGAGCACAACGTCACAGCACTGGATCCAGACACGAGCTATAAAATACAGGCAGTAGCTTACAATGAAGAAGTAAGAGGGAAGACACAAGACCCACTTGAAGTACATACCAATAGTGAACGTAAGTTTTTACCTTTTACTTAACTTTGAACAACATATATTAAGGTGGGATGATTGTTAATCAATTCAATGGTTGATGGTTGATAGTTTTGGACGACCAGTGTGTGGTTCTTTTCGATGCGTCTCTGCCACAATCAGCACTTTTTTGCAGTGGATTATGTAGGAACATACTCTGCGGTGTTATTTTCTTTTTCAAATATTGTTCATGTTTCGATATTGCGCTATTGGAAAAGCTCTCGAGGTGGGGTTGACTTGTCAGATTTGATTTCGTTGAGATCACTTAAATACGAAAATACACGTGCAAACTGTGTCGTCACCGAAAAGTTGGAATTATATGAGTTTCGAGGCTTATTACTTTTCAACCACCCTTCTTACTAATGCCTAAGTACTGCCAATTAATGACTTGTGAACGAAGGTTATTTGTTGAATGAATGATATCGTAGTCACATCGTTATGTACCAAGGATTATGATTGAACAACCAATCAAAATTCGTCAACTACAAGAATATCTGGAAGTGTTCTCACGCAGGTATCTGTTAAAGTGAACTAGTGGGATATCACACACTTCTACGGGTATCTACATCGATTCATGCATAAAAGAAATTTCCTGTTCAGTGGCCGGGCACAACAGTCTTCGACTGTGAAGGATATTGCATTGATGAACACTGTTCCGTGTCTTTTTTACAGTTTTTTTTTCAACATTAAAAACACCTAAATAGGAAATGCAAATGATTTAATTTAGTTTTGAGAAATGAATATCCAATATGTTCTTTATTAAAGAGTTTCATTGCGTTTGACTTAAGACCAATAGTTATGAGGTTTGAATTCCGTCAAGAGCTTTTCATTGTCTGTCTTTTGTAGAGAACTGTCCTCAATGTAGTGAAATGATTCAATGACATTCAATGCAGTCCCGGTGGATCCTGTCTTTCAAAATTATCAATAATGCATTGTCACAGTGTTATTATAGGTTTTTGTTCGATTTCATTTGGTAGTCAATATTTAAGAAGTTTCGATTTAGATATCCTGTTCATCTTGTTCCAAAGCAGAAAAGGTCTTGCTGTTCATTTGCGAGAGCACAACATTTATTCCAATAGTTTCGTATTTAATCAGACTACATTTGTAAATAAATCTGTAATATCCAGCGATAAGAACTATTGATGTCCGCTGCTGCACCAATGTTGATAATTTTAGGATTTTTATTATATGCCTTGTTTCTTAAATTATATCCCTCGGTGTGTTCACCATACAGCTGCAAGAAGGCCAAGGTCTGTGGAGACATCCATGGTCACATCCAACACAGTGACAGTGAGCTGGGTCCCTGAATCTCCCCGACCTGGAAACACTAGCTATGTGGTGGAGGTTCTTGAACGTAATGAAGACAATGATGAGTTCTCCTTGATGGAGAGTGTGACTGTTTGGGGTTAATATAAGAATTAATAATTCATCGAAAAATATCGATTATTTAAATAAGTTTAACGATAATCATTATGCCCTTTATCGCGGATCCACAGAATCTATTTGGATATTGTTGACATTTAAAGATAGGAAAATATATTTATTAACTTAGTAACTTAAAGTATGATAATAATACAGCCTTACATATAGAAATCACTAAATAATTGAACATCAATGTATAATTTTGTGAATAGTCTATATGTAAAATGATTTTTTTTTTGGTCCAGGTTATAGCACCAACACTCTTGCAGTACAAGGACTGTCCAGCTACTGGAAATACAAATTCCAAGTCAACTCTCAGTCTGAGGTACAGCCAGCTTCTGGGTTTGTCTATACAGGCGTGATCACAACTGCAGAATCAGGTAACATATATCATAAACTGTATATACATTATGATATGTTATAACTAAATCTAGAGCTTAGAATCAAGAATGTTACAATCAAGTGTAATGTAATTTTCTACCATATGAGTTAAAACTTAACTTGTTAACTAGAATGATAGCTAGATCATGAATACTCATTGTTTGCGTGACATACTAAGATTTCCAAATATCCTTACATAATAAAATAACCTTAGATCGAATATAATTTACTGTATTTTATAATCCATCTGAATTGATAGATATTCGTCGTTGTTGTCGACCAAGGTCTAGTTAATTCTGCCCAGGATTGTAGTTATCCCTACTGAGTATCATTTAAGGTACAACAAGGAATTGGTTGACATCCTTGTTTTGCCCTGACCGTACACTGATGTGCATAAAAAATAGTACACGACATTTGTTAACTCATGTTAATCTTCCGAATTTTTTAAATGGAAACATGCATGTATTTAAAAATATAATTACTACCAGTGTTCAATCCTAGTTAAAAAAATTAAGTCAATCTGTTTTTTACGCCTACAACAAAAGAAAAACTAAATGAACCATTATCTAATTACTTATATAATTCCAGTTTATCTTTGTAAACTTGTTGCATTCTTTATAGTATCATCTTCCCACGGCAAGGTGAAAATGTATCGAGATCTCTCCATGTTTTACCTTGACTTCAACCTAGCCAGAAGTGGTGAAACGAATCAGCAACACCTATTGTGATCACTTACCATCTGCTAACATACAGCCAATGAAATCGCCGTTTACATTCGGAACCAATTCAAAATAAGCGACGATCGACACAGTCACAGAGGCAATACAGCTGTCTTCTGATTGGCTTATCCGATTAGCCTGCAGTACGTTAACATCTTAGCCCTAAAAATGCGAGGGTTGAGATCAAGGGCGGTAGGAAAAGATATGGAAATCTTTTCGTTACGCCTGTGACGTTGTGAAGATGTTATTGTATATGAAATGTATATCACTGTGTTTCGACCAGGGAACTATATGCTTGATACAAGATGAACCTGATGATGTATTCAGATTTGCAAAGGAGTTATTAAATCATTTTCATTGCCCTTTAAGCTCCAACGGAAGTGGTTGACCTGGAGGCAAATACAATACCAGATGTCTATGACAAGGTCAGATTGTCCTGGCAATGCCCTCCACAGAAAGATGGAAGAAACGGTGTTATTCGGACTGCATCTGTCAGATACGAGCCGGAGGTATGTAAAACAAATCTGACTCGCACACTCATCTTCTGATAAAAGGTTCCATTTTTTAGGGAAACTATATAGGATAAAATATGACTGGTCAACACGATTAAAATAGTAAGATAAAAAAAATTGAAGATTGCATGGAAAGAACAGGCCTGTAAGTTTTATTTATGTATAATGACACTCTGTGAGAAATTTTATTGTTTACAATGGATTACACATCCTTTAAAAATGGCATATACAATTTTTACAAATATGCAACCATATCTTTACAAAAGTTATAACGGTAATTAATCATCTTTTGTTTATCGTTGCTTGTGAATAATGTCTTTCAAATTGTTGTAATTGTTTGTAAACATCATCTTTAACCATGTTTAACCAATAAAAATATAATTTGTTTTCATGATTATGTATCAAAATACCACCTTTAATCTTATGTGAATATTGAGCATATGAAATTAAGATGATAGCAATGCGCTAGCAGGAATACAAATTGACTCTGACAGATAGGGTTGGGTGAGAGGTTGACATAAGCTTGCTGAATTCATTGGGGTGAGACAGTACTTCATTATAATCAAATAATGATTTTTTTACATTTTATTCACATCCAAAGATTAAGTTGAGAAATTACTAGTTACATTGACATGTATCTTTGTTTACTCTGAAAGTTTCGACACAAATGTAAATGTCCCTCTGACTTGATTGATAACAAATATTCAAAATTGTTTTTGTCATTATTAATATGCATTTGCTTAAGAACTTTAAGGTTCCATTACATTTTTTTATAAATTTTGTATCAACAGGATTAGGTTGCATTCAACTCTCACATTACAAACAGAGGCATTTTTCTGTTCTTGTTTGTGTTTTTGGTAGGCACTAATTGAAGATGTTACTCCAAAGACTGGTGAAATGTCGTACGATGTAACGGAAACTTGTTCCTGGGATGTTGAAACTGATGTAACTCCAGGGTTTAATTATACATTTACGGTAAGTTTAGAGCAGTTTAGGTCATTTTGGAAATGGAAGAATTAATTTGACTCTGATGCTATGTCTACATTGCTGGTGAGGTAAACTCCTTCTCTTGCATAGACAATAAAATATTTTGATTAGATTCATCACTCGACACTCAACATATATAAAATCAATAAAATCTAACCGATTTTACATATCTAGATACTATATTACTTGGTCTTCTTATAATGTGTTCTGTTATTGGCATTTTACTTGAATATGTCAAGTCACAAATTTAATCTTTGAGAAATTATTGCAATCTACTTTTTATGTGTGTGTTATGAATGTTGTTATTATGATAAAATATCATCGCACACTATTGGAAATACTATTTGTAGTAACATATATATCTTCCAATTTTGATAAATCTAAATGTCATTCTAAATCTCAACAAATGCCTCTGGATTCCAAAAGCTTTGCAATGCTATTAGACAACAGTGTTTTATTGTACAATTGTTGATGTTATTGTTACAGGTTTTTATCAGTAACAGTTATTCAGGAGCTTCTCGTGTCATCAAAAGATATATGCCAGAAGGGCGTAAGTAATGAAATAAATAGAACAGTTTAACTCAAATAAACTATTTGAAAAAAACTTTGAATGTGTACAGGATCACTGGCAATAATATTCTGCATGTTATGGACATGCCAAGGTGGTGTAAGTAATGAGTGGAATAGAAACATTTTATTAAAATATACTCAGTTTCAAAATACCACATCTACCAGGATACAAATGTTCTCTGGGATTTTGTCTTACGATGCCACGCCACACATGTCTGGTCACTAATTTGATGCAGTGAAATCCTAATCATGAGTAGACCAATATCATCATCATCAAAATGTATCCTGTACTAGATGCTTCGGACATTTTAATTGCCTCATCTCTTCAAGTTTTCCTGAATAATAGTTAAAGATTTGACGTTACAACTAATCAGGCCAAAACTTACCGTTAGTGCATGAATGATCTTAGAATTTGTGTTGATTGGATTTGCTGTCTTTTTATATCTGGCAAGACATTATTACATATGAAAAGTCCTTGAATTGCACCCTGAAACCTTTATTCCCCACAGCTCCACCACTTACAAAGGGGAACAAATCTCTGATGCACGTTGTCAGTGGAAGTGTATCTGAGTCCAACATTGCTGTAGACCTCTGCACTCAGTGTTTATTCAACAACCAGAACGGCGTCATCATAAGAACTGGATTACTGGTTTGCAGGCTGGGGAACTGTCCGATACGTAAGCGTATATATGTCTATTTATGCAGTGAAAACAAGACGAGGATACTTCTTCAACGTTTCTTCAATTCAAACGTCGGCAGATATGCTTTACTTATTTTTACATACAACATCAAAAAGAAAAATTGAGTTTGCAGAGTAATTTCAGCCTATTATCACTGATCTCTAAGGGGATATTACACTTAAAAGACACATTTTTATGTGTTCAGTTGTTACTTGGTCAACCAAATATTAGCATGATTTGTTTACAGTCACGTAAAGTCAAAGTACACTATTGAAATAACATACAAACTATCCATCAACAACTGTTGATAAGTTCACATAAATGCATTTTACTCATCACAGATGGACCAAGCACAAAACAAGCTTCCTATTATGACAACCTACCTAACTGGGACAAGGCTAAAGGAGTCGCCTTCACGTCAATGTACAGAGCAACAGAGGATGATTGGATGAAAGGGGTGCAACGTAAGTTGAGGATATAATACCATTCATTTATTTGTAGGATTCCTCCAATCATGCTTTTTAAAGGCTTTTATTATTATTCCTCAACACAGCAACGTTTCCTGGAATTAGAGATATGACATCTACGACCAGATATCGAAAACGATGCAATATATATTCACAACACATTTATCACAACGTTTTATTTAAGGATGTCTATATCTTAATATATTTCCATCGAAACCAGTTGTATTTAGCTGTCACTATATGATAATTATGCTTATATGATATTCACGTTTCCACTTAAAGCGTCAGAGAGTCAAAGATTTGTGCTTGGTGATGAAGACTGCAGCAGTGTTGAGGACCAGACAAGGTTCTGTAATGGGCCCCTGCCTAAAGATACCTACAGGTAAGCATGTTTCTTTTATTGAATTTAACTTACAGGTTAATATGGTTAATATTGCACCAGTTTCTGTTATGGACATTCATGGGTTAATACTATTACTATTTTTATAATTGTAAATGAACCAAATTTTTAGTATTGACAGTTATAGATCCATTTTAATAGATATCGCCTTTCCCAAAATTCTGTATTGGTGTTTTACAAGTTAATGTGATAAAACATCGTTTAGCACTCATTGGGATTAAGGTTAAAATGAAATGACGAAACTGTCATATCAACGCTTATGTTGTGGACACTTGCGAAGTACATTTACAAATCTTTGTGATGCCCTTTTTTCTGACTCAAATGTGACCTTTTACCGTTATTGATTCCCGATGTATTTTGCAGAATGTGGTTGTTCGCCTGCACGAGTGTGGGCTGTGCTGAAGGGAGCCATTTGGAATTTACTCTAAAGGGTACGGATTCACCACATTTGTGATAATGAATAAATCAAGAAGCCGCTGTACAGGAATTGTCCATATACAGAGCATGTTATATTAGTTTAATCATCAGTTATATGTAAAGACAGATACTCATGACTGCCAATAAGCAAATATGCCATTCTGAAAGAGTATTTACTTTTTATTAGCTCATCAGGCCTGAAAGGCCCGATGGGCTTATGGCATGGCATGGTGTCCGGCGTCCGTCCATCCGTCCATCCGTCCATCCGTCCATCCGTCCATCCGTCCATCCGTAAACTTTTCGCTTTTTCGACTTCTTCTCCAGAACCAATGATTCCACAGAGCTGAAATTTTATGTGCAGACTCCTTGGCCAATGGGGATTCTAAATTGTAGATTTCGTGACCCCATGACCCCAAATGGGGTCACAGGGGTCACATCCTTAAAAACTTATTTTCATCTTCTTCTCCAGTTCCAAAAGGTCTAGAGAGCTGAAAAGTTGTGTGCAGACTCCTTGGCCAATGGGGATTCTAAATTGTAGATTTCGTGACCCTGTGACCCCAAATGGGGTCACCGGGGTCACATCCTTAAAAACTTATTTTCATCTTCTTCTCCAGTTCCAAAAGGTCTAGAGAGCTGAAAAGTTGTGTGCAGACTCCTTGGCCAATGGGGATTCTAAATTGTAGATTTCGTGACCCTGTGACCCCAAATGGGGTCACCGGGGTCACATCCTTAAAAACTTATTTTCATCTTCTTCTCCAGTTCCAAAAGGTCTAGAGAGCTGAAAAGTTGTGTGCAGACTCCTTGGCCAATGGGGATTCTAAATTGTAGATTTCGTGACCCTGTGACCCCAAATGGGGTCAGCGGGGTCACATCCATAAAAACTTATTTTCATCTTCTTCTCCAGTTTCAAAAGGTCTAGAGAGCTGAAAAGTTGTGTGCAGACTCCTTGGCCAATGGGGATTCTAGATTGTAGATTCCGTGACCCTGTGACCCCCAAATGGGGTCACCAGGGTCACATCCTTAAAAACTTATTTTCATCTTCTTCTCCAGTTCCAAAATGTCTAGAGAGCTGAAAAGTTGTGTGCAGACTCCTTGGCCAATGGGGATTCTAAATTGTAGATTTCGTGACCCCATGACCCCAAATGGGGTCACAGGGGTCACATCCTTAAAAACCTATTTTCATCTTCTTCTCGAGTTCCAAAAGGTCTAGAGAGCTGAAAAGTTGTGTGCAGACTCCTTGGCCAATTGGGATTCTAAATTGTAGATTTCGTGACCCTGTGACCCCAAATGGGGTCACATGGGTCACATCCTTAAAAACTTATTTTCAACTTCTTCTTCAGTTCCAAAAGGTCTAGAGAGCTGAAAAGTTGTGTGCAGACTCCTTGACCAATGGGGATTCTAAATTGTAGATTTCGTGACCCCGTGACCGCAAATGGGGTCACCGGGGTCACATCCTTAAAAACCTATTTTCATCTTCTTTTCCAGTTCCAAAAGGTCTAGAGAGCTGAAAAGTTGTGTGCAGACTCCTTGGCCAATGGGGATTCTAAATTGTAGATTTCGTGACCCCATGACCCCAAATGGGGTCACCGGAGTCACATCCTTAAAAACCTATTTTCATCTTCTTTTCCAGTTCCAAAAGGTCTAGAGAGCTGAAAAGTTGTGTGCAGACTCCTTGGCCAATGGGGATTCTAAATTGTAGATTATGTGACCCTGGACCCCAAATGGGGTCACAGTGGTCATGATCTAAGAACCTGTCTTTTGCTTGTAAACAATAACTTAAATAACTTAAATATTCAACTTTAGATAGTAAATCAATGAAATCCTGATGAGCTACAGAGCCCATGGCTCTATTTTTGCCCTTGTTGTATAAGGTGTATTGGAATTTATCGACAATATGATTTACTAAAAACAACTACGCAATATGATATGGATGAATATTTCTACCATGAAAATTAACTGTCATCATATGTTACCCAAATTTATCAACTGTCATTTCAATTTGAAATGTCTAAAAAAATTATGAACTTGTTCTGAAGCATAAGCTCTTATCGATGAATGTAAGTCATGTTCATGAGATGTATGTTTGTTGTAGACAACTCTCTACCAGCATCAACTGTTGGTGCCATAGTTGCTTCAGTTCTTGTTGTCGTCATCATTGTTGTGGTCGTGGTGGTTTACATGTATGTATAATACCCTATATGCAATTCATTTCTAGAGTATAGTTTGATATCAGTTTGTTCTACGCCTATGGCATCATGCTATCAGCTGATTTACAAAATCATATATGGCATCATACTCTGGTATTTTAACAAATCATCTTATTCCAGTTTGCATCATTTATTGATATCACAATAAAATGTTTTTCTTTATTTTCTTCACTATTTAGACAAAACACAAACCTTTTAGGTAAATGGCTCTAAATTTGTACATATAGATCCAACCTAATATTGATATTGTATTGGCATCATCTACGATAAACAACATTTTTTTTCTATCACTTCAGCAAAGTGCTCCGACCACGTTCCCAAAGACAAAGAAGGACAAAGTACCAATCAAACACGTCCCCTAATGACGACACATACGCGGATATTGCAGAAGGTAACAGAGTGAGTGTAATCCAAGATGGCCGACCGGAAGTGGACTACTACAACACGAAGGATTCTCCGCCTCGTTCTGAGAACACTTACGATCAACTGACAGTGTACAGTAATCAAGGATACCATGATTATGGACAGATCAAAGTTACACGAACTTGACAGTCTTTTGATGTTGTCAGTGTAGTGTTCCCGAGTTGTCCAGTATATATAATTAGCTATAAGAGTACAATAATGAAAGACTATATTATTTGTTTAAAGTTACCAACAGTTTAGGGAGACATACTAGCCCTACTGAATGGGGATAAACCTTGACAAACAAATTTACCCCAAAAACTATCACACTCGATCTTAACTGATGTTATATTGTTTAGAGACAATAATTTAGTTTGCCAGTAAACATGACAGCGAGTGTCTGCGTTTATGTAAATATTTTTATTGGTAGCATTTTGTCTGCCCCACCAGATCATGAATATATTGGCGACAATGTAACTGCTCTGTTGTTACGCCCTTTCAATAATTATTAACTCTGTGTTTCTATTAAACGTTTAAAATGTGGTAAATCCCCTGGACCAGATGGCATCTTTAAAGAACATGTTAAACGTGCGGGAAGATCGCTGTTTTCTCACATCCTTACGCTGTATAATGCTATTGTTTCATCTGAATATGTCCCTCAAATGTTTAATACTGGCAGTATTTTACCAGTGCACAAAGGCCATAACAAAAGTAAAGATAATCCCTCAAACTATCGAGGAATTACGCTTACTTCTGTAATGGGTAAACTGTTTGAAAGGCTGTTGCTCACAAGAATCGAACAGTGGGCAACAGAATACAAAGATTTTCCACACCCCTTTCAATTTGGATTTAAAAAAGGAGCTGGTGCAGAGGTTGCCGCACTTGTATTGCGGGAGAGTATTTCATACTACACGGAAAGAGACTCTACAGTCTACTGTACACTTATGGACAACGAAAAGGCCTTCGATAGAGTTTGGCTTTCTGGACTGTTTTATAAATTACACCATTTTGGAATAACTGGGAAGCTATGGCGTCTACTCTTCATTATGTGTTCATCAATGCAATATTATGTTAAATGTAATGGCCACTCATCCACAATTTTCCACGTAAAACAGGGGGTTGGTCAAGGTCGTGTTTTATCAGCTTGGTTGTTTACGCTTTATGTAAATGATTTGTTGTATGATTTCAATAACTCACAGTATGGACTACATGTATGTCTCCCCTGGGGTAATACACCAGGTATTCTACTAGCTGATGACACTACCTTACTTAGCTGTAGCACTACCGGGATGCAGTGTCTCATGGATATCCTCTATGATTATGCAAACAAATGGCACTTAAAATGCAATGCAGGCAAACGCGCAATTATTGTATTTAACAATATTTCCAAAAGCACTTTTCCAGACGTCCACATTGGCCGAAATAGTATTCCTGTCAAAACAAGTGTTGTTTACGCCGGTGTGAACGTCTCATCCAAACCTACCACTGCACATACGCTCCAAAAATGTGAAAAGTTACGTTTACTAGTAAACGTTAATCATAACCATGGCTTATATTTTGGTGGTCTCAACTCCTTACATGCTTTACGTATTTGGCAAAATGTAATTCTACCATGTGCCTTGTATGGTTGTAATGTTTGGTGTGAATTATCTCCTAAGGAGTATGATATGCTGGAAATGGTACAAAAATAATTCTGCAAAAAGGTTCAAGGTCTATCAAAACGATCCAGTTCAGTTATTGCAAAAAGCTGCTTGGGCCTCATTTAAATACAGATGTACATAGAGCAGCAAACCCTCATACTCCTCGGGCGATTAATGCGTGCTGATATACGTTCTATTTCTAAGAGATTGTTTTGCTATAGATTTTCACAATTTATGTTTGATGATGTTGCTTCAATATGTTTAAAATGTAAAACATCACCTGTGTATCATATGTTAGCTTTGGCAAGAAAATATAGAATAGATGGTTTGGATAAATACTTAGAAACATCTGTATTTTCAAATAAACAACTCTGGGCATGTCATGTTAAAACAGCTATTCATGAAGCAGATAGAAAACATAATATTTCAGAGCTATCCACAAGAGCAACTTTAGCACGTTTCTATCTCGCTTACGACGACTGTCCAAGCAGACTATGGTATATATCATTAGATCAACGCCTATGTTTTACTGATATAGCAACGCTGCTGCACATCAGCACTTATGTAATTCAATCTAATGAATGTATCTGTGGTATGTTTGCTTATGATATTGTCAAACATGTATTCCTTTATTGTAACGAAACGCAGTATGAGAGAGATATACTTTTAGAAGATCTGATTGATATACTTGATGTTACAACTTTTGATAGTTTGTGGAAGGATGATGATGTGTTACTATGTTTTATACTCGGAGGCCTCCCGACTCCGTTCACGAGGGCTCTTGATTATGAAACATGGCTGGTATGTATCCGTCGATTATGTAAAACTGTTAAACTGTGGAAACGATATTTCTTAAAATGCTTCTGATGACTTGCAATGTTTTTTTAATACCTACATTATGTATATAACCTTATATTGATTCATTTGTTGTAATGACATTCTGAACTGTGTATTGACCTTCATTGATATGGAGGAAATAAAGCATATCTATCTATCTATAATTTGTTTAAGTTACCAACAGTTTAGGGAGACATGCTAGCCCTACTGAATGGGGATAAACCATGACAAACAAATTAACCCCAAAAACTATCAAAATCGATCTTAACTGATGTTATAGTGTTTAGAGACAACAATTTAGTTTGCCAGTAAACATGACAGCGAGTGTCTGAGTTTATGGAAATTTCACTCTAAATAACATACAACCGTCGCTTTGAATGTGTGCTTTCTTAGAAAGTTGTTAAGGCGGACACTCTCAGAAATGTCATGCTTCAAATAAATGAAGTATTTTAAGTGAATCATATTATCCAATAACATGACTGACATTGTATTCAGTTGACACTTTATTGGGCAGTATTCCTAATAGATCATAAGTGATTCCCAGCAATCAATTATTTGACACTATACGCTAATTAATTTTATTTATGTAAATAAAGCTTTGACTTTTAGTCGAATGAAACAATTAGAGAATGTCAACAACGAATCAATACGGATCAATGTTAGATTTATTAAGTAATAAAAAACCGAATATTACAGACATAATGAATAGAACAAATTTGAAAAATGTCATTGATAGGAAGTCAGGTCGAGCCCTGGGGCTGTTCCTTTTTTCTATTGTTTCATACAAATTGAAGCTCCTCCATGATGAATGCGTTGTTGATTGGTTTGTTGTCTGTGGGTTGTTTTGCAGTGGGTGCGGATTTGTTTTTGTTTTTCAAGAACTCCGGAGAGTAATTAGTGTTGCTGCTTGCTTTAGCAAAGTGTGATGCAATTACATTAGCTTTATCTTTAGGATTTTTAAGATTATTTATAGGTGGAATGTTACTTCTGCATTTTCCGCCACGAATGACTCAGAGTTTATTCCAGACTTGTCAGGAATTGGCTTTGCCATTCAACTCCTCGCAGAAGTTTTCCCAATGTTGTGTTTTTGTTTGTTTTATAAGTAGATTTACTTTATTTTTTAAATGCCTAGCATAAGGTAATTTTGAGAGGTTGTGCTATGCCTTTTTAAAGGCCGCCTTACGCTGTTTGCGTGCGACTTTAATTTCCTCAGTCCACCAAGGGACTGAGGGTTTGGGAATATTGAGGGGGCAGAATGGAAAAGCTTGTTTTGCAGCATTGATAATAGTGTCAGTGAAATTATCAGAAAATGTTTGGGGGTCTTCTATTTTCAAGGTCTGCTGGGTTAAGTTGATTGCAAAGTGCATTACATTTATCCCAGTCAGCCTTGTTATAATGAAATTTAGGATTTGGAGGTGAATTTTGGAATATTTGAGATATTTGTAGGTAGAACATTATTTAGAGTAATAAATATAGGAGAGTGATCACTTCCCCACGGATCATCAGATACCTGCAACTCGGTATTTAAAGTGATGTCCGGGGTAGTGATCGTTAAATCGATAGCAGACATAAGGTCCCTAAAGCTATCGTACCTAGTAGGAGAATTATTATTATGGATTACAAGATTGTTATTTATGACCCAATCGGCAATAAGTTTGACGTTGGCATCGAGCTTATCGTTTACTCCCCAATTCGGGTGGTGGCTATTGAAATCGCCCAAGTACATGGAACGACCTTGAGAAGAATTTAGAAGGGCCTGAAGGTCCTCTGTTTGATATGCCAAATCTGGTTTTTTATATATATTGTAAATATTAACCCTATCCGTTTGGTGGATAATAGTTATGGCATGTGCCTCTAATGAATTAAGGGTAATATTTAGTTTTTGGTAGGTTAAATTTTCATGAATAAAAATAGCGAGGCCTCCCCTGGGGGGACCGGGATTGGTTTTGGGCCGGTCCAGCCTTACTAAATTATAACCAGGAATATTAAAGTAAGACCTCGGGCCGAAATGGGTTTCCTGAATGGTGATAATATGGGGGTTTAATTGTTTCAGTTTAATTTTAGCTTTAAGCTCATGGCCGTGTGCCGAAAGGCCATTACCATTCCATTGTATAATTTGCATGAATGAAAAGATAAGGAATAATAAACAATGGAAGGTAAAGTAAAGATTTACTTTGTGCTGCATAATTGGTTTGAGGAAAAGTTAGTTAGGGTGGTGGGAATTGAATTTACTTAAATTGTTTAAGGAAATGGTTGAATTGAGTAAAGTTTAGGTTTATGAGCTTTGCTTTGCGGAGCAAGCCATGCATTTGCTTTATAGAAAAATTTCGCGAGGTGGTTGCAATGATAAAAACCCCGATGAGGTTAGTTGCATAGTCGGGTTTGCGAGGGGTGGATGAGGTGGAGTGTTTGGATTTACGGAGGATATTAGCGGGATGGGAGGGTGAGTTTGTGGAGGTTTTATTTGGGTTTTGGGTGTTATTTGGAAGAGGTTGAGAGGATGGGGGTGGCGTGGGGATTGAGAGGTGGAGGGAGGGTTAGTTGTGGGGTTTGGTTGTTTAGGTTTGGGTGTGGAGGTGGTAAGTGGAGGGATTAGGTGGGGGTTGGGTTTGGGTTTCATGCTGCTTATGGTGCTGTGAGAAGGGTAGTGGGAGGGTGGGTTGGGGTTCATGCTGGGTTTGGGTGTTAGGGGGGTTAGATGGGGCGGTTTCAGTGTCCATGGACTCGGGTTGGTCAGTATGGGGAGGTTTGGAGTTAGTTTGGGTAAGAGGTGGCTGGGTGAATTCCACGCCAAGGTTATTGTTTAGGATTTTGTTAAGTGTGGAGGGGGTGGAGGGTTTAATAGGGGTGAAAAGTTTTTTAGCTTTGGATGGGGGGTTAGGGCGGGTGATTTGTGCCGAGGTTGTGGGGTTTTTGTTAGATGCCGGGGTTTGGTTAGCGGGAAGAGAGGGTGGGTTAAAGGTAGAGGGTGGGGGCGGGGGGCAGCGTGGTTAGAGTTGGAGGTGGGTTTAGAAGGTTTAGGTTGGGATTGGGGGTTAGCTGCAATTTTTAGTTTCCGGTACGTCGGGCAGGAAGGGTGAAGGGACGGGTGCTCATGCGATTTGCAATGTACACAGAACCTGTTACAGTTCAGACTTTCATCTGAACTGTTGCAGGACCTGTCCCCGCAGTTTGCACATCTCTTCGCCCGCCTGCAGTTGGTACTGGTGTGAGTTTTGTAAGTGAGGCAGTTAGTGCAATATGTAGTTTATGTAGAGTTTCCAGTGGGTGCACTGGCGCCAAAAATGATTGTTTTTGGAAGTGTAGGGGTTTCGAAAGTGAGTATAACTTTTGGGGTATTAATTTGGTTACCCGAGGGAAGCGTTTTTTGAATGCGCCGGGCCGAAATGATTTTTGGTTGCTCTTGCCGAATGTTTGCTTCCTCAATGTAACTTGAGAGATCGTCCTGTACTCCAAAAACCAAATTGGAGTTTTGTATACTATGTTGTGGCCAGCAATTTTGGTGAAGATTAAAGCAGCGTTGGCCAATTTTAAAGATTAAAATTTTACCAGAAAGCCGCTGCCTAGTTGTTTGAGTAGTGTGTATGAACAGCTGTTGCTATTAAGGACTGAGCCGATCATTTCACGAGTCAACACCTTGGAAAGATGATGTCCCACGGTAGCTGCAAGGATTACAAAAGTGAGCATTTTAGGTGTTGTTGCAGGTGATTGTGTATGTGAGCCTGACATGTGAGATGTTGTTGTAGGAGAGTAGTGAGCTGGGGGCTCAGTTGAGTGGAGTGTAGAGTGAGCTGCGTGCTCATTGTTAGCGGGAGAAATAGCGCGCTTTCGTTTGTTTAGCGGTTGAATGGTAGGTGAAGGAGTGAAATTACCGATTGGATTAACACCCGGGTGGTGTTCTGATTGAACCGCGGGAAAATTCGCGTCAAAATTCGCGTCGGAGTTGGATTTTTGTGTTGTACATTGTGCTGAATTTGGAATGGTAGAGGATTTGGAAACCGATTGTGCCAGTGAAGTTATTGTTATTAATGCCTCCATATTGGAGTTTAAGGAAAGGTTGCCTTTAGGTGAATGTTTTGTAGTTTTAGGTGTTGAAAATTGCGCTTTGGGGGGAGATTTAGTTGGGTCCATTGCCTCCACAGGTTGGACGTAAATAAGGGTTGGAGAAGGGTAGGTAGAATTAAACTTACAAGTTAGGTTGTAGGGTGTGGTGAAGTCCGGGCAGGACTTCCGTAGATAGATCCGAGGGCAGCGGTGAGGCGTCGAGAGCTCTGAAAAGAGAGGTGTTACCAGCAGGCAAGCCGAGTTGGGAATGAAACAGAGGTTGTTGTTGAGTTCTTAATGTTAACGTCCACCGAGGAAGGGAGTGATCCAGCTTGAGTATAGGCGAGGGGTCAATCACACCTACATGCATTGTAACAAGTCACTTGGTCTAATCACCTAATTTATTTAAACATTCATATGCACACAAACAGTAATCAACCACATATTTACCTCGACTGGAAACAAAAGTAAAATCATTTACCTCACCACATCGGCCATTCAACATACAGTAGTTAACATTAATTAAGAAATCAGTAAACAACTGGCCATGTGAATTCATTACATTGTCTATGACGACTCTGGTTGGTGTAATGTCTACACCTTCCACATAATCAAGCAATTGTCCGCATCTGCTATTATAGTCACCGCACATATATGTCATGCCAGGATGGTGATACTCATGTACCTGTAGGATTAAAGTTTCATAGAAATGAGCGGCATCAACCTGCCGAGTAGAGTTTTCAGGGGGAAGATAGCACACACATGCTACCATTGCAGTCTTTGTAGTATCTATTACATTAATCCATAAAATACCTTCGTGAACATTGTCAATAATATTTACATTAAAATCATTAAAAAGTTCATTTTTTATTAAAAAGCCGACGCCACCAGAGCCATGTTTTGCATTGACGTGAAGAATAGTTAGATTGTGTCCAATCCATCGGTGACCTTTCACTTTAAGTTTATTTTCTCAAACTAAATGAGTTTCTACAATACCTATAACATCTGTATCACTCTCTATCACACACAATTCACGTAACTTATGATTTTCGGAAAGTAAGTCAACACTCGAACCCGCCACGTTCAAGAACCCACATGTCACCTATCTATAGCGCTGATTGTTGTTTGTGTCATCCCGGCCTCTGACCCCGTTACGTGGCCTCTGCTGATTGGTGTGATGCGTGCCATCACGTGGTCCTTGTTGGTAAATATTACCACGTGTTTCCCTGCTGTCGGCAGGGTCAGAATCACGTCCTCTCACCACCACGTCGTTGTTGCTGTCCCGATGACGGTTGTTGTCCCCCGCCGCAACGCGGAACGGGGGACTATGTATTCAGCGGCGTCCGTACGTACGTACGTACGTCCGTACGTACGTCACATTTCTTGTTTACGCGATATCTCATGAAGCGTTGCATCCAAAGTCATCAAATTTGGTGTCTGCCTACACTGTGGGAAGACGCAGACACCAGTCACTTTTGGTGACCTTGGTCTTAATTTCAAGGTCACCACGACACTATGACCACCTTTTGAACTCTTGTTAATGCGATATCTCATGAAGCGTTACATCTAAAGTCTTCAAATTTGGTGTCTGCCTTCATTGTGGGAAGACGAAGACACCAGTCACTTTTGGTGACCTTGGTCTAATTTTCAAGGTCACCACGACACTTTGACCACCTTTTGAACTCTTGTTTACGCGATATCTCATGAAGCGTTACATCTAAAGTCTTCAAATTTGGTGTCTGCCTACAGTGTGGAAAGACGCTGACACAAGTCACTTTTGATGACCTTGGCCATATTTTCAAGGTCACCACGACACTTTGACCACTTTTCTAACTCTTTTTAACTTGATATATCTTGACCGGTTGGACTCAATATCTTCAAAGTTGGTGTTAGTCTACACTAGGGGATGACGCAGACACTAGGGGATTTTGTTGACCTTGACCTTATTTTCAAAATCACTACAACACTTTGACCACTTTTCGAACTCCTGTTATCACAATTTATTATGACCGGTTGGACCAAATGTTTTCAAATTAGCGGTCAGCCTACATTGGGCGAAGACGCAGACACTAGTCAATTTTGGTGACCTTGACCTTTTTCAAGGTCACCGCCACACTTTAACCACTTTTCAAACTCTTGCTTACGCGTTATATCATGAACGGTTGGACCAAATGTTTTTAAATTTGGTGTCAGCTTACATTGGAGGATGACGCAGACGCCAGTCGATTTGGTGACTGTGACCTTATTTTCAAGGTCACCTCTAAACTTTGACCACTTTTTGAACTCTTGTTAACGCAATATATCATGAAGTGTTGCATCAAAAGTCTTCAAATTTGGTGTCAGCCTACATTGTGGGATGACGCACACACCAGTACATTTTGGGTACATTGAACTTATTTTCAAGGTTACCAAAACACTTTGACCACTTTTATGTCTTACTAACTCAATGTCACCGGCGGGGGACATTGCAATGTTAGTGGCAAACACTTGTTGTTCCTGTAGCCATCTCTCCTGGGCCTGTTGTCGTGTCGAGTCCTGTCGGCTCTGTACAACTTGCCGCTCCCCGTAATCCTAATGTTGTCACCTATCACCTCAGAGATCACTTTCATGTTTGACTCAAAAACACGTTGTTGAAATGGTTCGTCACTCATGATGTACACAGGGCTTTCTTCGCATCAAGTATGGTCTTCTTATCTTCCTGTGTCACACATCGAGCGACTATCACCCCTGGGTATCTACTGTTGTGAGAGACCTTCCTCTGCGAACATTCAACTTGTATGTGTCGGAGTTTAAGTCCATCTCTCAACAGACCGTTCGCCTTAGAGTTTACATTCTCACCTTCAGATTCGGGGAGGTTTCGTATGATTATGTTCATAAAGGTGTCCTCAGATTTTGCAACATTAGCGTAGCTTCGTTTGACTTCTGCAATGTCTCGTGCTAGCTGTTGACTCGTGTTTGAGTGTGATTCCCGTATCTGGGTCAAGTCAGTGTTTATGTCCGTGATCTTACTATTTAATTCCGTTCTGATTTCACAAACCTCTAAGTCAATCATGTGCCTCATTTTATCCATCATTTTGTTTTCCAATGATTGGAACCTGGAGTCTAAGTGTCGCGTTAAATCTTGAATTGCCCACTAAACGTCTGCTATAGTTTTCGTGCACTCGGATTCACGTTCACCATTGACATTGTGATCACGATGGGTAATGTCTTTGTTATTCTGAATGCGAGTCTCACCTCTTGGTTTTTTGACACTAGTTGCTTCCTCTGTTATATCGTTATCCTCTATAAACCTTCGCTTTCTTCCGTCTGTTGGGATGTTTTCCTTTCTTGACATCGGGGACGCCATTACAGCATTCACAAAATCCCGTGAGTCGACCACGTCCATCGAGGAAAGTTAAAATACAGACGTCTGTTTAGCGATCCGGATTTAAAAAGTGCATATAACTATTCTGTTTACCTTCGCATACTCTTTGCAACCCTCAAACTTCTTCTTAATAAGTTTTAAAAACAGAAAATTCAGTTTTTCATGAGCGGTTGACTTGTCGTGTGTTACCTGTACGACCTTCACCTTCACCATTTACAAGAGTATTGATTCTCTTTTTTATGTTTGTGCCGTGCCTTGCTGGCGTTACCTATATCCTGATATCTATTCTGCTGACATCATAACATCTAGTTTTGATTGGTGTTTTTATTTCTTTTAACATTACTTGCCTTCAACGTTTTCATAAATGTATACATTGATGTGTTTTTGTATTGTTTCATGTGTACGTCACGTTTTATATGTAACTGCTTATATGTACGGGAGCGGCATTCACATAAGTGTTTGCTGGTTTGCCAATCCAGATTTCATTTCATGGAAATAAAAATATGTTTAAACAAAACATATATTTATTTCTTTGCTCTTGGTTGATTTTCTGTAAAGCTAAAAGTAAGATCAAATCTGCATATGAAGATGCATATCATTATGGTTTTGTTTGGGGGATTTAAACAGTGGTAGCAGAGTTTGTCAAATCATTCATTCTAGTCTCAGGCTTGAATGCAGTGACCTTAATGCATATAAATATGAACGTTTCATATGTTCAACCTCATCTTGCCGTTGTGGCCATAACTATGGAGATTCTATTCATTACTTTTTTCTATGTCCTCTTTACAGCGATATACGACATAGTATGTATTATTATACCAAAGGATTTGACGTAAAATCAGTTCTGTTTGGAAATGAAAACTCTCCCCGAAGTGTCAACAAAGAACTTTTAATTTCAGTTCACTCGTTTATAAATTTAAGTGGCAGATTTGATTCACAATAATATTTCAATGACATATGATGACTTATATAATTGGTGTTTTTTTGTGTTGTTTTTGTTATTGTTCTTTTCATAAGTTGTAATACATATTGTACATTCATCATGACATGTTATGTATTGTTGTATCCCGGAGAGGTATTAACATAAGCTGTAAGCTTGTTTACCAATCGGTTCCTTATACGGAAATAAATATGTTAAAATCTTATGGTTTAAACGTATTTTATTTCATAAACATGAAAATAGGATCGGCGAACAAGTCAAAATGGTTATTTCAATGAATGTATGAAAACAAAGTACAGGAAAAAAGTAACAGTTTTTATATAAAGAAACAATAAGGATATGGTATTGACTTGAGTTATTTTGAAAATCTTGTCATTGAAAAAGTTATGAAAACAACATCGATAGTAATTTTAAGGATAAATTAAGTAATGTAAAAGTAAAGTAAACTCGTGATTTGTAATAACATAATTAAAACAGGATTATAGTCTTGCTCCTCACCTGATCAGCTAACTTTACTTTTAGCTTAACCGAGTACACGAATTAACTATAACAACAAACAACATTTGTCACCTTTGTCACGTGTGGTCATACACCATAGCCAGCACGTTGGTGTCCATGGTTATTCCTGTCTTCACTGACATTTGACTTTATGATCACTTCATAGACATCCCTATTCTTAGGTCCCTGCTCTGAGATTATCAGAAAAGACTTGCCATGTCTTGTGCCAGGACCTGATTCTTCAAGTTTCATCTCTAGAGATTCAACATATTGTTTTATTGTTTCAGATTTAATTGAATTGGACTCATCTCTTTTGTACAGGTTTCCAGAACCAACATCTGCAAGGACGCATCCAGGGGTAGACATGCATGCTCCAGCACATTGTACAGGTGTTTTACAGGTGATTGTAGTAAGGTACTGTTGGTTTGAAAGTTTGAGGGGCTCATCTTTCATGTGTTTGAAGTAGGTTGATCTGGTGAGGACAACTTGTATAAAGATGAACAACAGTGATGCAATGTTCCAAAGCAAGACAAAATGTGGACCCATCTTTAGCACAAAAACGATTACGTCTGTCAGTGATAGTACAACAGTAGCTTCTTCAAATTATGTATTCTTAGAATATTGATTGTCACTCAATCAATCGACGGAGTGTGTGTTCATGTTTAAGTGATTAAGCTTTATGTTTTGCTATATAGCTTTACGTTGTCATGCTATATCACTAGACATTCGATTCAGTAGTGAATAAACATAAGCCGGTGTAAGTTATATTATTCAAATGTACTTATTTGTAAGAGGCTCATTTTACAGCAACCATAACAACGCGAAAATAGAAGGGAAACACTGAACAAATGAAAGGCTTGTAATAATAGGTACACTGTGGGTAAAAAGACACGCCTTCCAGATATCTTATCAGATTTTGTCAACACTGTAATGAGCAGTTAAGCGATTTAAACGTATTTATTCACTGAAAAAGTGATGGAATTGGCAAACAAGCAAAATTATGCTTATACAAATGCCTCTTCCTACAAAATGGAAACATAACAAAACAAACGTGGGTGACGTTCACAGAACCGAATAGGTTGCATACATTGCAAAATCGTAAAATATAAAGCCAACAGGCATGTAAATGGCAAGAGATGACCAAATTATATTGAAGGCATTAAACTTTAAAGTTGTTGAAAGTTATATAACAGCAAGGCAATAGCATGATAATTGAACAAAGATGAATTATGAAAAGTCCGAAAACCTTTGAGATTTAAGGATAAAATTATGGGCGGATTTTAATAGTACTTGATTTTCCAGGTTCGTTGCGCAAGCATTTTCCTGCAAGATGGATGTTATATTGAAACCTTTTGTAAAGAAGTATTCGTTTACTCTTATAATATTGTATATGAGACAGTTTAGGAAAAAGTGAAGTGCATCCTCCAAATGGTGTCCACAGGCACATGCAGGGGTATCGGATATAAATCTCTCGAACTTATCGCCGTTTAGGTCGCTGCATCCAAGCCGGAGGCGAGAGTGAATGATCTGACAAAACCTTGAACCCAAAAATAGATTGAATTGTATTGGGTTATTGTTACCTTGTTTTAGTTTCCTTTTGAATTCTCCAAGAGTATAGGAGTTAACTGTGTCTAAAGGGAGAGAATTCCACATATTAACTTCGTCTGGAAGGAAAGATCTAGAATAATTACTGGTGTTACACTGTATGCTTTGAAAGTCCGAATTGTTTCTCAGATTATACCGACTTACTTCAGATACATTATCAGGTACTAAATTATTAGATAATCAGGTACTAATTTATTTACCATATTATAAAATACATGTAACTGTTGTCGATATCTCCTTTTTTCTAAGGAAGTTATATTTGTCTCTGAGTATAATTCATGATGGCTTGTGCCTCGAACTGTGCCGCAAATGGTTCTTATTGCATCTAGGTTTAATTTCTCAAGAAGTAGTGTTTGCTCCTTTGTACAATTATCCCAGATATGACAGGAGTATTCGAAAATAGGTAAAATGTACGATTTGTACATGGTCTGTAGAGTTTTTCTGTTGAGACGGTATTTAAAACTCCTAAGGCAATTTATCATTGGAGTAATAACCCTTTTAACAATGGAGGCTAGGTGGCGCTGTCCGAATGGTGACAGGCTAATTTTCACGCTCTCGCTTAGCCCATAAAAACTACCAAAATGTCCAGCAAAGGAAGAGGGAAGAGGGGTAAACGTCAATCAGGACATGACACTGAATTACCAGGAGGCGATTCAGAGCAGACTACGATCTCTCAGGCTTTCTTTGGAGCAGACAGTCCACCCATCAAGGTGATCATGCCGCCTGGTATGGTCGCCATTGCTGATATCGAGGAAGACGGCGACAGCACAGACCTGAAGGTATTTATTCTTGCTGCTCTGAAGAAACAGACCTCACAGATAATGAGTAAGATAGACAGTGTCAACTCCGAAATAAAAGATTTAAAAAATCTTCAGTGCAACACAACGCCGAGCAGATAGAGTTAAACACGGGTGAGATAGACAGAGTGAAGCAGGAGATGAGAGAAATGAAGGCAGACTTCGAAAAGCGTTTCCTTATACAGGAACTATATTCACGTAAATCTAACCTTCTCATCTATGGGGTGCCCGATGACAGAGACCCGGGGACTGCTTCACGGGAGGTGTTTCGTCTGCTCGGTGTGGAGGGAGCTGACACCATGCAGTTTGTGAATGTGCCGTAAGAGTTAGGACCCAGCGAATTTTCGAGCACATATGCCGAAACTGATTGTTGTAAAATTCGTGAGGGCCGAGGATCGGCAAAATGTGTTTAATGCTTCTATCAAAGGATGGGCTTCTCTTAAAGAAAAGAGGATAACCGTTCGCACAGATCTCCCGGTAATCCTAAAGAAGCAGAGGGGTCGCTTGGCAAATCGTGCTTACGAATTGCGGAAAACACACAAGGTTCAAACCAGGATCCAAGAGAAGGGGATGGATATTTTCCTACAGATAAGAAAAAAAAACAATGAACCTTGGAGGACACTCGGCATCGAAGAGAATCCGTGATCTTACTGGTCAAATGACATTTCACAGCTCCCACTTGTAACGCGGGTTAAGACTAGTAGATAATTAATACACTGAAATATAATACCACTGGACTTACTAGAACATGAACAAACAAAGCTGGACTGCTGTAAGGACATGGGTAACTCAAGTGTGTTAATGTTACAAACAGACGATCACAAGTGAAAGTGTCATAACATCGTTATACTTGTATCATGTGTATAGCAGAATGTTTGTAAACATTACCACGTGGCGTGCTATTATTAGAACACATTCACTGCTGATAAGTGCTTCCGGGTGTGTTGCCGGTGTCTTCACTGGCCACGCGTAAGTTGCTATAACATGCTTGTTTTTGACACTTTATGTCCTATCGACGAGATAACAGGCTTGTTGCAGTGTGTATTTATGCATGGAATATGCCACCTATGTGCAGCACTGTTCTAATGCAATCGTAGGAGTGTATATATCACAAGTTGTATAATGTATTGAGGATGCGGTCGGCAGTGTTTTTCTTTGACCGACCTTGACATTGGGGTCATGTTTAGATGACAATCAGCTGGCATGTTCTGGCACACTTGTTGCTCTAAAGTATGTAAACACTGGGCTTTGGGCATTGAGCAATGCAATGCCTCATTTTTGGTTTTTATGTTTGTACATAGTTATATGTTTTATTTTTCAGTCATTTTTAGAAACAAGAAGAAATTCTATTTTTTCAACACTTCATTTAAATTTTAATTTTTCCTCTGATGAAGAAATCATAGAAAAACTTTGTTCTCATTATTTGATATTTGATATATTTGTTCATTCAGAACCTTGTTTTCACCTACTACCTGACATGAGATATAATTCAAATAGCTTTTTTATGATGAATATAATTCTTGTAACACCTGACTACAGTGCCGGACAAAAGTCATGGGAGTAAAATTGCAGTATTCCCGGAATCGTGTCGGAGCACGGTTGAGTCTTGATTGCATTATTTCTGCGATAGGAGCGCGAGCCTCTCCCGCTATTATAGCGTCACTACTGCACCAACATTACGATCCGATTGCGTCAAAGTAGGCGGTGCTATTGCGATGAGGCCAGGGCGCAGATTAACCTATCACGAGCCGATTGGTTCACTCCTGTAGTGGGCGGGGCTTAAAGGCAATGGCTGCATCATTGTATGTTTATTACCGAGATGGTCGTTACCTTACATCAAATACATGTATATACACCACAGATGTAACACATCAATATATTTGAGTATGTTATGCAAGTTTTTGCAACAGTATGTTGATTTTACCGGCGGTATACAGTTTGTTAGGATAATCGACCAGATATAAAATAACTCAAATACATGTATGTGTAACAACCAGCAATCATTTGGAAAATGATTAAACCCGTACAAGGGTAAGAAACAGTTAGAAAGGTTGAAGCAGTTTAGCAGGGAAAATGAATGACGTTGGAAAACATTCCTTATAAAGTTGGGTTCAACTAATTTGGAGAAGTTTTGTATTACACGGTTGCATAAAGTGAATATGGATTATTGTATTGTTTTTGTAGTGTTTATATTAGGGAATGTACTGTAGACACCAAGTACAGTTGACATTATCCACTCATTATTATGGAATAATATGGAATTATATAAATTAAATTAATTCTACTGTAACGTATTATATGTAATGTAAATGTAAATCCTTAAGGATCATGGATCTTTTGCATTACACATGTACATTGTATGTTCATTTACCTTATTTTACTACTTTTTCGTTCAGTCTTCAATATATATATATTTATATCATTCAATTTGACTGACTGTACAGTGTAGAGTTTGTGCTGAATTACGAGGGGCGTTCAATAAGTGTTGCAACTTCAATATAAAACCAACTCGCGTAGTCAATTTTTTACTTTTATTTTTCAATATAGTTACCCTTCACCTCAATACACTTATTCCATTTCTCTTTAAGACTTTTGATGCCGCTTTTGTAAAAGTCTTCCGTTTGCCCCCCTAACCACGCCTCTGTGGCAGCTTTGACGTCTTCGTCGTCCCGGAAGTGCCTTCCACGTAGGGTGGATTTCAGGTTTCTGAACAGGAAGTAGTCACTGGGGGCTAGGTCTGGGCTGTAGGGTGGGTGGTTAAGCTGTTCGAATCCACAATCACGTATAGCGGCCTGTGCAACTCTTGACTTGTGGACTGGAGCGTTGTCATGCAAAATCAGAACACCACGTGTCAACATTCCACGGCGTTTCTGTCGAATTGTCTTTCGCAAATCTTGCATTAGGTTGGCATAATATTGACCATTCATTGTAGTTTTGGTTGGCAAGTAATCAATTAATTATATGCCTTTTGCATCCCAAAAGATTGTCGCCATAACCTTGCCAGCTGATGGTTGAGTGCGAAACTTCAGGGGAGGCGGTGAACTCGGGTGCTTCCATTGCTTGGATTCCAGTTTAGTTTCCGGGTCTCAGTGGTGGATCCAGGTTTCGTCACCTGTCACCAGACGAGACAAAAACCTGGCTTCATCCGCATTAAACCGATCCAGGAGCTCCATGCAACTTTCGGTTCTTTTCTTGCGATCTTGTGCTGTGAGGTTTCTGGGTACCCATCTTGCAGATACCTTGGACATACCAAGATGGTCATGAATTATTTGTTCAACACTTCCAACTGATATCTGGAATTCCAAAGACAGTTCAGAAACTTTAACACGGCGGTCAGCTAAAATTCGTCTTTCGATAGCGGTAATAACTTCAGGTCGGGTGACTTCAGATGGCCTGCCTGACCGTGGGTCATCGTCTAAGGACTCCCTGCCCCGCTTGAACTGAAGAGACCAGCGACAAACCCATCACATTACACATATGATTATGTATTTCTGTAGCTTTGCATCCCTCTTTAGTAAGGAACTTGATCACAGCGCGTTGTTCATGTTTGAAAGAATCCATGATTATGGAGACCCCTATTATAGACCATATTATATCTAAATAATTGTTATGTCTAGAAATTGTTTTGACATCTGTCAATGTTATGTTTTGACTATAGTAACACCTGCTATAAGCTGACACTGTTTATGTAAACACCAATGCCCCGCTTGCAACACTTATTGAACGCCCCTCGTACCTTGTTTCATATTTCTGCGATCTACACGTATCTGCTGTACATGTATAATACAATATACAACTACATTCATTCTACATTCATTCATTGAAATGATTCCGCCAACAAACATGAGGCACCGGGCATTACGATTAAGAAGAAGAACATGGAAGCAAATATTTATTATTGTGTCACGTGCTGTAACATGTCAGACATAAAGACTTATGACAATACATATACATTGGTTCACATTAAGAATGATATGGTAAAGGTTGGACAATGTATGTATATATATAATGTATATAGTTATTTAATATTAAATTACACAGCTAACAACTACATAATAAATATATATGATTACAATGTACCTCAAAACAAATGAGTACAAATGATCATTCCATCCACATTCATTCATTGCACATGCTACAACATGTGTGAGAACCAGCCTAGCTCAAGAAGCAATAGAATGCGGTACAATGTATATGTGGTAACGAAAAAGTGAAGCCATTAGGCAATCTTCACTGTCCTAACTACACAATACAGGATACACACTTCTTAGAAGAACAGAGACAAGTTTACAGTCAAGAGTTCACGTTCACGGGAAGGTAATGCCGTTTAGCTTTCTGTTCCAAATGTATCTATTTGCGGAATTCATTGTTGAAATGCACTTTCGTTTCTCCGCCAGTACGTTTGCGGTAGGAAATCGCTTCAGTGCAGCGTCTAAAATGAAATCGACTTTCGTCGAATCAAAAGGTCCTCTACATGGACGCTTCTCTCCAGCTCTGTGGACGCCTCTTACATTCCTACAATAAAGTTCCCCCAAAGAAAATGTGCGATAAAAGAGTTCCCTGATTAATTGTCCTCGAGACTGGGCAAGACCGGCACACATGTTGACAGTTTCATCAGGGGACACATCTCTCCGTTTCTGGTAGGCTTGTCGAATAGTGTCGTCTGATACGAATTCAGGAATGTCTATGGGTTTTAACTTCCAGAAGAAAGGCGTTGTCAGTGTCCGTGTGGGTTGCTGCGTGGTTAGGACCTGGAGATGACCCTGCATGGTGCTGATGGTTGATTTCAGTTCCGCCACCTCCTTCTCCAGTGCGCGGATTCGATGCGTGTTGCTCTCATGTGGTGGCGTTGGTGATGAGAAAGATGTTGGAGATGACAGCGATATTGGTGGCGATGTTGGTGGCAGTGACGGCGGTGGATCGGAGACGATGGCAGTGACGGCGGTGGAGAAGAATATGGCAGTGACGTCGGTGGAGAAGACGATGGCAGTGACGGCGATGACGATCATGATGATGATGAAGACGTTGATAGGAGTCACGACGGTAGTGGAGGTGTAGCAGGTGACGACAGTAATGATGAATTCACCGGCAGAGGTGACGACGAGGGAGGAGGCATGGGGACAAACCCTTCATAGTGGGGCAGGAACACGGGCCAGGAGGCAGGTTGAGGAGTTGTCTCATGGAACATCGGAGCCATCGGGTAGTACAGATGGTGTGGCATGGACTGGCTGGGCATGGCAAAGGAAGGCAGTGCGGGCGTGGTAAAGGGCGACTTGATGGTAGGCTGGATGGTCGTCTCGATGGTAGGCTGGATGGTCGTCTCGATGGTAGGCTGGATGGTCGTCTCGATGGTAGGCTGGATGGTCGTCTCGATGGTAGGCTGGATGGTCGTCTCGATGGTAGGCTGGATGGTCGTCTCGATGGTAGGATCGATGATACATCTAGCAAACAATTCCACTTCTCTTTTGGACACCAGAGAGAACACACGTGTATCGCAGTTAGCTGACAAGCAACTTCGAAACCACCAAACTCTTTACCTACAGCGTTTCACTGGACTAAGGATACCAATTCGGATAACTACACCTATTCGGATACTATTCAAGGTCTAGTGTTACAACCACTGAGCTACGCTCAACACACGAATACAAGGAGTATTCACCCAATTCTATTTGGATAAGGATTACCACAAGGAATACCAATTTGGATATACTAAGTGCAATTCACATTCGGATTACTCAAACGGATATATATTGTGCTTATTCTATTTTGGATTACTATTTCGGATACTAATCGGATTCCAAATAGACTTACTAAGTCTACAAACGTGAGTTCACTTTGATTCTCTATTTGTAGCACTTTATTACAACAACAAACCACTTAGCACACACGCTAACCATCGGAGTACGTGGAGTACTCACCACCCACAAACCTTACCCCCCTCACTAACCCTGCATACCCCCAGCGCAAACACGCACCACAACGTGACGTCACATCAAAACACCGCTCCAAATCACTAAAACTACATATTTGGATCCAAATCCAGCTCGAAAACCAAACGTTTTCAAAACTGGATCCCTTATCGGCTCCAGATCAGACTTGGACACCACAAGCCCGTGACGTCACGAAACCGGCTCGAAATCGGAGGTACAACTCTAACTTCAATCCACTTAGACAACACAAGCCTGTGACGTCAGCAAACCGGCTCCAAATCAGGGACCAAACTCTAACAACAACCAAACATTATCAATACATTGTGACGTCACGCCATATTACTGCATTCACTATCTCTAACTAAGAAGTGTTATCTATACCCATTCCTTAACAACGGGACTTAGTTTACTTAGACTAGGTTCCACTTTTGTTATTTAAACAAACCACAACAACGGTTTGTATTGCTTTATTCACTCTTCCCTTAGCGTGGACAGAGTCAGGTGACCTACAGGGTTTTGGGCCTGGAGGTGTGTCGGAACTTAGAATAACTACAATTATTCTAGGAGGATTCGTTTAGTTTCCTCATCAATAAGCACCCCAAAAAGAATACACATATAGATCAACACTTCGCTTACAGGGTTAGTATATACATTAACATACCCAAACGCCAACCAAATAATATGGCAAGGAACATGGACACATCTGTAATAGATGAAATAGTACTAGAAGCCATAGGACCACAACTGGACTGCACAGACACAGCCCAAGCAATCCGGGAACAATGAGGACTTCTAGGAATGTCATTTCAAATAGCCCCCATAGACACAGGGGGCTCACCATTCAATGAAGTCATCAGTAAAAGAAGCAACAAAAAACGGGCAAGAGATAGAGAACTATCTACGGAACCAAACACCTCCGCCCACAATGATGACACAAACCAAATTAAAAGAAACAAAACCGGAACACCAGCGGACTACAGCCCAACACTTGAAGGAAACCAAACAGAACCCATCACCAACGCAAGAAAAGAATACCAAACAGTCATGTTATCAACAACAAAGGACGCATTAAATGAAGCCTATGATCTACGGAACTTCGACTACGAACTAACAATGAAAGGAATACCAGCAAGAAAAACTCAAAAATGTGGTAAAGGATACCTCATCACCACTGATAAACAAACACTACATGGAAGCTATTCGAGGATTGGCAACCGTAGGAAAAATGTCAGTCAAAACTATGCTACCACTATGGAAAACCCAAATCAGAGGTGTCATCAAAACCAACACACTATACACCGATGACGACCTAAATGAACTTGTCAACAAAGCAAACACTGTAAACACATGCCAACTTATATCGGCCAGAAGAATAAAACGGGACCAACAAAACACCCCCTCAGTCATCATCACCTTCCTAGGAACAACTCTTCCTAGAAACATAGTCTTTGGAGGAAGCTACTTAGTCAAGGTAGAACCACTCCGCCGACAACCTATCTTCTGCACAAGATGTTTTCAACATGGTCATCATCAAACCAAATGCAACAACTCACAGCACTGCAGCAAATGCAGTCGAACAGGACATGACCACACCAACTGCAGTAACAAACTATTCTGCAAAAACTGCAACATCAAAGGACATAGCACCCTATCACTGAAATGTCCAGCCAGGCAACAACAATCAGCAAAAATCAACAAACATCTTCCGGAACCACCCTCTCCGGTAAAAAGCCACAACAAAACACCTAGACAAGAATTCCAAATTCAACCACGTGGCTCATCCTCACCAAAACAAACAATCAACACAGAAGAAACCACCTTCGCCAGAAAGGTCATACCAAGAGCAACCAATGAACCACTACAAGAAAGGGAAGAAATATTCAAAGAATTGGACACTACATTCAAGGATAGTGAAGAAATAATCAACGCTCATAAAACAAGGAAAAACAAAAAAACTGAAGACAGAGAACAACAAACAGAACCTTAAGCCAAACGGAACATATTCAAGGCAAACCCTGCCATACCACAACCAAAACCCAGAACATCACGTCCACCAAAACAACAGGAAAGGAACAAGGAACAGCAACAACAACAAGACCTCAGGTCGCCAAAACACTTGAAACATCATCTCCATACAACTTCAATAGATTCATAGAGTTCATAACACAAACAATTATCAATGCAGGACCAGCTAACACTGAACTGGAACACCAAATAAAACTAAAATAAAATAAAAAAAGAAGGCTTCTACAGCGACTCAATGGAAAAATTCATGGACAATGTTCACCCTAACAGCGCAAACTCCACGGAGAACTACCCAAGGAGGAAATTCTCAAGATATTAAACCTACCAACCTCAAAATACAACATCCAATCGCGCAATCTCCAATGGCAGACTTCAGTATTCTACAGCAAAACATCAAAGGACTTGGCACCAACGGAACAGAATTAAAACTCTAATACAAAACAAACTAATACAACCAAGTATTATTCTACTACAGGAAACAAGGCTAACATCCAAAAAAACCTTCAAAATCCCAGGATACAACATCATAAGGAAAGACCGACCAGAAAACTTTAAAAAAAACACCATCGGGAGGTCTACTTATCGGGATAAAACACGGGATTGATTACCAACCACTGAATATCGACATAGAAGGCATAGATACAACCGGTATAACCACAAACATCTACGAAAACAAACCAACCAATATCATCAATATCTACCTACCTCATGAAACAAATATCACTATGGAAATACTCAACAAACTCCTACCTTACATAACGGATTCAACCCACTTAGGAGGAGACTTCAACGCCCACAACAACCTCTGGGGAACAGACGCCAAACACAACACCAGAGGAATTCTAATAGAAAAATGGTTGGAACAAAACAACCTAATTACGCTAAACAACGGCGAAACAACATATCACAGCCTACCCAGAGGTATCTATACAACCATAGATCTCAGTATAGTTACACCAAGCCTGCTCAATGAAAGCACACTCTATGTACACGACGATATTTGGGGAAGTGACCACTTCCCATTCATCACAAATCTACGTCATGCTAAAATATCGGAAACCACGGATAAACAACAACCACCTAAAACTTGGAACTTTGAAAAGGCCAACTGGGAAGAATTCCAAAAATTATGTGCTCTAAACTTCAATAACACTATAACCAATGAGGACATCAACGTTTACAACAAAAACCTAACTGATGCAATAATTAAGGCAGCCAACAAAACAGTACCAAACAAGAAAGCAAGCAACCATGCACCAGTTCCATGGTGGAACGAAGAAATCATGGAAGCAAGAAAACAACGTAAATTACTACGCAAAAAAGCAAAACGAGATAAAGATCTCATACCCCAAGCAGTACTGGCTAGAAACAAGGTCAAAACACTAATCAGCAAAGCTAAAACTCTATCATGGAAAAAACTCTGCTACACAATGGATGTAAAATTAAATGCTAAACAAGTATGGAATAAAATAAATGCTTTCAGAGGAAAGAAATCTAAAATGCATATACCAAGTATCAATAACAGCAAAAACAAACAGGAAAAAATTGATAACTTATGCAAGCAATTCGCAAAAGCAAGTTCTACCAAAAACTATACACCTGAATTTCAGGACAAAGTTAATGCAATACCACCTTACCCAAAGGATAGTAATAAACAACACATCTGGTATAATAAACCATTTACAATGGCAGAACTAAACTATATAGTCAACAATAAAAAGGGAACCGCTAAAGGACTAGACAAAACCAGCTATACCCTACTCAAACACTTACCACAAAACTGCAAAGAGGCACTATAAGCTTTCTATAACTATATATGGGGAAAAGGGGAATTACCAACACAATGGAAGGAAAGCCTCATCATACCCCTACACAAACAAGGCAAAGACCAACCAAAGCAGAATCATACAGACCAGTATCATTAACATCCAATCTATGCAAAACACTTGAAGCAATGGTTACTAAAAGACTTCAACACTATCTGGAAACCAACGAATATATTAATCCCAACCAATCAGGCTACAGGAAATATTACAACACTACGGACCACCTAGTTCGACTACAACACGCTATAAGAAAAGCCCAACATAGAAGACAATACACAGTAGCAGTCTTCCTGGACTTTAGCAAAGCCTTTGATATGGTATGGAAAACGGGACTAATACATAAAGTTTAACAAAATGGTATACAAGGCTCTATGCTCAACTTCATAAGTGACTTTATGACAGATAGAACATTTCGCCTCAAAGCAGAAGAACAAGTATCAGACACTTACAACTTGGAAAACGGAACACCACAAGGCAGTATAATATCACCAACGCTCTTTAATATCATGATAGATGACCTACTCGGAGGCACCACCAAAAAAGTAAACACCTCACAATTTGCTGATGATGGTGCTATATGGCCCAGTAACAAAAACATGGAAACAGCTGAAAAAAACATACAACATGCCCTCGACAAAGTCAACAAATGGACTCAGCAATGGGGATTTCAATTATCAACCAGCAAAACCATATCTATAGTTTTTCGCCCAAGCAGATATGCAGAACGCACACCAACAAAACTACATATCGCAGATGTACCACTCCAAAGAGTAGCTCACACTAAATTCCTAGGGATCATATTTGATGAAAACCTAACATGGAACAACCACATTGAGGAGCTAGTCCAAAGATGCAAAAAGGATCTAAATATACTAAACATGCTCTCACATACTAGATGGGGAAGCAACAAGGAAACCCTATTAATATTTTACAAATCCTTAATAAAGTCAAAATTACACTACGGCGCAGAAGCATGGTGTGACACCAATGCCACCAATATTAACAAACTCAAAGTTATACAACATAAAGCCTATAAAGCCATAACAGGATGTCTACCAGGTACATCAATGGAATTAGTCCAACACGAACTAGGAGAACTGCCCCTAGAACAAGAATGGAAGAACAATATAACTAACTATATTGTTAGATCACAACACAAGCCTTGCATACAAGAACTCCAAAACATAACTTGGCAAATAACCAAAAGATTACCAACTCCGTTCGGGACCACAGCCCAAAAACATAGAGACAAATACAATATCGGAGAAATGGAAATCACTACCAACCCATACTCAGAGCACATACTAAACCCACCAGATATACCGGATATCGAAGTTGACACCTACTTGTGCAACAAAATAGACAAAAAACAAAAAACACCAATGGATCTCACCAATGTATTAGAATACATAGATAACACATACAATGAAAACGACTACATACAAATATTCACAGATGGATCCAAAAACAACGAAGGCCAAGTAGGAGCAGGAATATCATTCACACATATGGGTGACTCAGTAGTAGCTTTCAACCTACCAAACAATACCTCAATATTCACAGCCGAACTCATGGCAATACTACAAACACTCAAGCTAAGCACTACCTACAAGAACAGGAATATCGCAATATTCACTGATTCACTAAGCTCACTACAAGCAATAGCAAACAAAACGGAAAAAAAACGCCACGAACTTCTTCATCAAATTTACAATCTTTATAATTATCTCAGCAACAAAAACAATAACATCAAATTTATATGGATACCATCCCATATAGGTTTAATAGGCAACGAAAGAGCCGACCTCGCAGCCAAAGCAGGTCTTAACCATCACCACAAAGTTAAGCTACCATATACCAAAAAAGAGGTTAAAAGCATGGTGAATGCCACCAGCATAAATGAATATAACACAAACTTCCAACAAAAATGGAACAATACCGAATACTACAAAATACAACCAAAAAAACCAACCAAAATAACCAACTACCACAATGAAAGGAAAGTAGATGTAACCATTACCAGACTCAGGCTAAACAACGTACGAAACAGAGTATACCTACATAAAATAGGCAAAGCTCCAAACAACCTATGCCAAAAATGTAAAACCAAAGATACAATACACCACATACTCCTTGATTGTAATATCTATGCAAAACACAGGAGGCAATATCCAATAATAACCAATGCTAACAACCCACAAGAACTGTTAGCCAATCCCAAACATTATGTATGCCTATCTCTATTCTTAATTCAAACCAAGTTATATAAACAAATATAGTTAAGCCAAACCAAGTCTCCCCACCCCTGAAGTATTACCATTTTCTACCTTACCACCCCTAATGGTAAACCTATAAGGCACCATCAACATTATAATACCCACAGGTCAGCTCCCATAGCACCTATACCGCGTAGCGAGAAGATGTACTTCCTTCCAAACCGCACTGTTCTAGGCAGCCAATGGGAGCCAACCAACCATCACCTTAACACCCACTCCCAATCCCAAATTGGGAATTAAAATGGTAATGCCGAAGGACTAAGGAAACAAGGTAGTAGCCAACACTATACAATATAACCACCTAAACATAGGTAAATACGTAAAAATATTAACAAACCACACTATTGTCAATAAACCCTAAAAAATTATGAAAAAACATCTCTACAATTATAGTCTAGCGAACCCTCGTCTCTCCACCCCGGAATCCTTGCCATTTTCTACCATACCACCCCTAATGGTAAGCCCACAAGGCACCAACAACAATACAATACCCACAGGTCAGCTCCCATAGCACCTATACCGCGGGGCGAGAAGATGTACTTCCTTCCAAACCGCACTGTCCTAGGTAGCCAATGGGACCCAACCAATATCACCTAACACCCACTCCCAATCCCAAATTGGGAATTAAAATGGCAAGGCTGAAGGACTAAGGAAACTAGGTATTAGCAAAAACTATAAAATATAACTACATAACAAAAGGGAATCCCACAAAAACACTAACAATCCACAAGAACTGTTAGTGAATCCAACACTCCACAAGAAATGTTGGTAACCTACTTAAAACCTTACTTTAGAGTAAGGTTATAATACACTAATATCCCACAAGAACAGTTAGTGAATCCAACATACCACAAGAACTGTTGGTAACTACTTTAAACCCTTGCTTACGAGCAAGGTTACAATACACTAACAATCCACAAGAACTGTTAGTGAATCCAACATCCCACAAGAACTGTTGGTATACCATAATATATAAAATGGTCTTTTTTTATTTTTCCCTAGTAAGGGTTTCTTTTTTCTACCATCTCTTGCTCCTGATACAACAGGACCGTTATGGGTAACACCAAACAACAAAGCCACGGATACAACAAACACGAGCCAGCGTCCTAAAGTGATTAGGAGAAGTGAACCCCCGGGGGATCTCCTAGCGCACAGGCACATGTGAAACCTCAAAGAACAGCGACACAGGCCTTGGCTAAGGAGAAGCGACCCTCCGGGCGATCTCCGAGCCAACGGACGGACGTACCACCTTGACCTTAACCTGATCGAATCCTGGTAAGTGTTGGTCATGACGACCCACGACCGGAGGAGAGAGGGGGACAGGTAAGGGTTTTATATACGTGGGGAACTTTGATCCGAACCTGATTGAATCCTGGTAAGTGTTGGTAATGGCGACCCACGACCGGAGGAGAGAAGGGATGGTGAAAGGTGAACCTGTATATAGCGTCTCCTCTCCGCATGTTGCTGTGTGGAGAGAGGGATCTACCAAGATCCTAGGGCCAGGCAACCAAGAATGCTAAACGCTGAAGCAGCACCGTGGGAAAGCAACGGTGGACATACAACGCCACAGAAGACCGGCAATAACAACCTTTATCAAAAGATGAGTACCAATTATTATCATAATAACAATATTATCTTATCAATTATTTAACATACTAAATTTAAACTATAACTATCAATTATATTACTTCTTACCATAAATTACAAAATTCATTATTATTCTTCACTCCATATTTAATACAACGGGTTAGGTTAATCCTAACCCCTTAAATATTAAACCAATAAATTTATGTTTCACATACACTTAAAAATTTCTCATTATCTCTTTGCAGGTACAACGCCATATCACAAAGTGAGACAATATTACCCCGATAATAATATTATTACCTTATTTATATTAGTTATTATTTTTCTTTTATTATATTCTCTTCATCATTTCTTATTTTATATTCACCCATTATTCCAAATTCAAAATACTACCTTACTTTACCCGTTGGCATAATTTCCAAATTTTTACCTTTTAGAAACTTTATCTAAACTATTTTTTTTTGGTTGTCTTTAATTATTCCAAATTTTACACACCCCATATTTCTATAATAAAATTAAGGCATCCGAGTCGGCGAAATCACTCTACGAGTGGAAGCAGACTTTAAACCCAATGCAACAACAACAACGCAAACAATGAATTTGCAAATGGGGTACAAAGGCGATGTTTGAACTCCCGCAACATAAAACTACAAATTGATGGTATTTTATCAGCTTTCGATGTCATGATAGAACTAATGTTTATTATATGGTTGTCAAGTTTGGGGATTCGAAAAAAAATAACTTAATTAAAGATTACATGTAAAATTTATGAAACTTGTGGTAGGTCTTCCGAAATATCATATATATATTGATTTTATCAAGCTCCGATTGAGCGGAGAAAATCTAACGTCTCAATGGATTGGTTTTGTAAAGTAGACACTGAATGAATGTGGTCTATCTGAAACAATTTCTGCAGAAATGGAATGCTTTACATAGCCCCAAAGCCTTATTTTATCGTAGCTTTAAAAATAATCTACGTAGAGATATCGTTTTCCTCAAAAAGACATTTGTATCCCTATATTACGATTTAGATCTAGCAATCACCATCTACCCGTAGAAGTTGGTCGTTGGGGAAATGTTCCAACAAAAAATCGTGGATGTTTCTATGTAACTTCTCTGTTGTCGGAAATGAACTTTACTATCTGTTTAAATGCAAAGCACTTAGTAGACATATTTACCTCTGTATATAAATCCACTAAACCTACGGAAAGTAAAACGACTATGTTCATTTCCTCAGATTTGTTTCTTGCTGAGTTTGTTAATGTAATATTTCAATTAAAAAAGATGTCAATCCCCTTATTCTGTACAATCTGGAAATAAATACCGGAAACGCAACATTTCTGTCATTTTAGTGCTAATACATTTTACTTATCAACATACATATATGAATGATTTTGCATGTATAAGATAAGACATTAATAAACAAATTCTTTCTCTTCTGTCTTTCAATTACATAATATAAAAAAAATGTTAAAAAAAATACTGCACATTTCAATTATGGGAACATGACAAAGTCAGAACTTGACCCCGATGCCCATGGCATAACCACGTCCCACGATGTCAATTATCTTAAATCACATCAAAGGATAACGCCGCGTTTCACGCGCGTACCTGCACACTCGTGATCTACCGCCAAGCTTGTCTTAAGTTGAGGTCACTTTACCGGATCACACATGACCGGTATTTTACAGTGGTGACCATTTGCAAAAGAATGAATTCACTGGCAAATGTTCGTCATTTGACATATTTCTGCCCTCAATTTCTCAATATCATATTGTACACTTAATTATACAGATGAAAGAACACAAATAAAAAATTATACTACCCTTTGCCATATTTGTAAATACATGTATATAAACATATTTGTAAATCGTGATTAACACGATGGTTAACTATTATCTGTTAAAATTTGATTCTACAGTTTATGCATCTTTTCTTTTTTGTAATCGTCACTGATTTTTGTAATTATGATTTAAACATGTTTATTCATGTTAATTATACATAAATGAGGATAGGCCTGCAATGTAAGGTGTCAGTTTTAACAAAATTATAATCATTTTGTATATTTCTGAATGATACCTATCTCTAAACTTATATGCATCTTCTTGTTTGTTTACAAACACACCAACAACAATAGCAGGTCTAGAAATAGACAACTTAAACCTGTGAGTCTGCCTGCCGCTCACGGAAAGCCCGTGCACACGTACACACAGTCATGTGACCTGTCAATGTATCTCCACTAACTTTTTGTTGTAAGTAAGCGAAGACTGATGAACGGCTCCGTGGGGAGGACCGGGCGGGCTCCAAACTATAAGTTTAGAGGTAGGTATCATTCAGAAATATACAAAATGATTATAATTTTGTTAAATTTCCTTCATTCACTACCTCTAAACTTATATGAAATATAATAGTGTTCTTCGAAATGTCCTTGTCCGAAGAAGGAACACACGGGAGAAACAACCTATGCCTTCCTCTTCTAAAGGGTTTGGTTCTGGACAAAAATTCTCTCAAGGCCCGGACTGGACAGAGAAGAAGATCCCTTTCCATGCCGTCAGATAACGCAGCGGACAAGGCGGGAACAGAAAAAGATCTTCTTCCTAATGGTCCGGAGATAGACTTCTGTTTTTTTGCGACGAAACCCGGGAGGGTAGAAAGGGAAATCGTCTGCCAATTCTTAGAATGTGTTAAGGAAGACATATCCAAAGCATGAAGTTCCGACACCCTCCCTGCTGAGGCCAGAGCCAGCAGGAACGCTGTCTTCCAAGACAAGAACTGTAGAGAAACTTTCTTCAAAGGTTCAAACGGATCTGCTAAAAGAGCCGAAAGCACCACCGACAAGTTCCACTTTAGTTGAAACCGAGGTGACTTCAGGTCCTCCAAGTGAAACGACCTGGATAAGTTGCGGATTGTCTGATCTCCAGTCAAGTCGACCCCCTGTAACGACAAGGCAGATATTAAGGCGGACTTGTACCCATCGATTGTTCCTGCTTTTAGTTTATTCACTTTCCTCAGAAAGAGCAGGAACTCTGTGACGAGGGGGACGGAGACCACAGCATTAGGTTTAAACTGCTGCTTCCACTCAAAGAACTTGGCGAACCTGCAGTCGTAGAGGTTGGAAGTAGAGGTTCTGAGCCCTCCTCTGGCAGCTTGTACAACTTCCTCCGAGAATCCCCCTTCTCGGAGACTGTGGTTGATAGTCTCCAGGCGTGCAGATGTAGAGACTCTGGATTCCGGTGGAACCTGTCTGACCTTGGCTGTTTTAACAGTGCTGGAAACACCGGTAGCTCTACGGCTGGATGTGTTGCTCCATCAACAGATCCGGATACCACGGACGATTGGGCCATGCTGGAGCAATCAGAATGATGATGCAGCTGTGACGCCTCGCCTTCTCCAAGACTGCTGGAACCAGCGCAGATGGAGGAAACGTGTAGGCGATGAGACCGTCCCAGCTGATCGACATCGCGTCCACTGCAAAGGCCTGTCGATCCGGTACTGGGCTGACGTAAATTGGAAGCTGATTGTTGAGCCTTGTTGTAAACAGGTCCACCATCGGGGACTCCCAAAGTCCTGTCACCATGGAGAAAGTTTCGGGATGTAGAGTCCATTCCGTGGACTGGATCTGGTTTGGTCGGGACAACCTGTCTGCCAGAACATTCAGTTGACCTGGAATGTGTCTTGCCCTGACCTCGCAACCGAACTGATCGATCCAGTGAAATAACTGGAGACACAGATCCAACATGTCTTTTGATCTTGTCCCTCCCTGTCTGTTGATGTAAGACACCACCGTGGAGTTGTCTGAAGCAATCATCACCCTCTTCCCTGCGATCTGCTTCTGCCAATGCCGAAAAAGCTTTCAATATGGCCAACGTCTCTAGCAGATTGATGTGAAGAGAAGACTCTTGCAGAGACCAAGTCCCTTGAACTGTCTGGTCGAGAAGATGGGCACCCCAACCCACGTTGGAAGCGTCCGCCACTAGAAGGATATCCTGTACAAAGAACATTCTGGTCCAGATGCCACCAAAGAAGGGATCGTAGAATCTCCGGAGGAGGACAGCAAACGGTTGAGAGATCGAGATATCTCACGGAGTTGATCCAACGCTGAAACTGCCACAGTCTCAGTCTCCCCCTGTTGGTTAAGTCCTGCATGCTCGTGAGCCTGCCCAACAGGGACATCCACTGGCGTAGAGGTTGAGGAGACTGGGACATAGAACGATTGCGAGCTACCTCTACTCTGTCCTCCGGAGAAAACAGTCTGCCATTCTCCGTGTCGAAGATGGCCCCGATGTACTTGACCTTCTGCGACGGAACCAGGTCGGACTTGTCTGGATGGATGATGAAACCGAGATGCCCCAAGATAGAAATGGCAAGATCTCTGTTGGACTCCAGATTCTCCTGAGACTGATCTGGAAGGAGAAAATCGTCCAGATAGCCGTGCATCCGAATCGAACTGGAGTGCAGAAAGTTCAGTACCGGAGCTGTGATCCTGGTGAAAAGCCAAGGAGCGATCGAGATTCCGAACGGAAGAACTCTGAACTGGAACAACCTGCCATTGAGAGCAAACCGAAGATACTTCTGAGACACTGGATGGATCGGTACGTGGAGATAGGCATCCCTGAGATCCAACGACACCATCCAGTCTCCTGGTCGTAGAGCCAGTTTCAACGCTGCTATAGACTCCATCCTGAAGTGAGGAGGTCTCTGCAGAAAGTTCTGGTTCAGAAACCTCAGGTCGATAATCATCCTGAGTTCGTCCGTATCCTTCTTGGGCACCAGAAAGATTGGGGAATAAAACCCTTTCGTCACAGTCTTCGGGTCCAGTTCCAGCACTGCCATCTTCGAGAGAAGTTTCTGAATGGCATCCTCTGCTGCCACCAGAGAAGGCCCGGAAAGATGAAAACGAGGACCCTGTGGAAGGAGGGTTGTCGGAGGAAGAGTGTCGAATTGAAGTTGATAGCCTTGAGATACAACTGACAGTACCCAGGGGTCGTTTGAAACAATCGACCAGTTGGCGGCAAATTGTTTCAGACGACCCCCGATCTGTCCCGGAACTACAGACAAGGGAAAAGTTGGTGGACGGGCGAGGGTAGGTAACTGGAGAGGAGGGGGAGTAGGGACGTCAAAAACGTTGAGGTTGCCCTCTGCCTCGGCCTCGGCCAGGATCCTTGCGGGGCGTAAATGTCTTGTCAGCCGTCCTGTCCTGTCAGTCGTAATTACGTCTAGGAGTGGTCGGAGCCTGCTGCTTGACGTAGTTTTTCTTGGGAGTTGATTGCTTCTTCCAAGGTGACTGAGACTGAGGTCTTTTTGGCGAAACTGATAAGGCGAGCTGATGCAAATCCTCGTTTCTCTTCCTCTCTAGTTGTTTGTCTTTAATCTCTAAAGACTCTGCCACTGAGTCCCCAAAGAGAGAAGCTCCAAAAAGAGGCACCGAGTAAAGCTTGTCTTTTATCTTGGTGTCGGTTGACTGAGGCAACTGCTTGATAAAGGCGGTCCTTCTGAGGAGAGTAAGTTGCGCATTGATCCATAGAAGTTGTCGATCTAGATCCAACACAGCACTCCCTATGGAATCAAAGAGTTCGTTAGCCGTTGACAACGCTGAACAAGGGATGGAGGTAGACTCATCAGGTTCCGCATCCACCGGTATAGCAGGAAGTTGTCTGGCAGCAGTGGCAGCAAACCAATGGATGTAGGTGGAGGTCTGCATGGCCTTGTGAACCGAAGACTCGATCTCTCTAATCCTGGCATCCCCGATCTTAATCTGTTCCGATGGCGAACCCTTGCCCATCAGATATCGGAAGTTAGTGTCCAAAACGGTTTCCCCAGGCTTGGCAAACTGGGCGTCATGCACCTTGTATGGAAATGATCGGTAAAAGGAACTCCTAGAGGGTTGCTTATCAAAGCCTAAGGTCCCAACTCGCTCCGATAGTTGGGCCGCCAGCTTGGCCGTGGAATCCCGCGGTGGTAGCGAAGTAGCCTTTGTCGTGATAATTTTGGAAGAGCCTCTGCCTATCTCACTCAGAATTGGAGCCGAAGGAGCCGGAGGGCGGGAAATGTCCGGGAAGTGCCGGTAAACCTCGTCTAACTTGTCATACCAAGATAGACCTGATAGTGCAGATTCGTCTGCAGGATCCGCCTTTTTCCCTCTCTTCCCCGAGGAATCCGCTGACGTCCCGTAAAAGGACAGGTCCGGGGGCCCCGTGGATCTCCGTTAATTCCCCGAAGGCTTCTCCCTATCCGTCTCCTTAGGCCGTTCATTTTCTCTGGCTAGGCGAAGGTACCTTTCCAGGTTGGCCTGCTCCGAATGGGACGACTTGGAGGAGGTCGAGTAGTAGTCCACGATAGATTTTCTCAGGCCCGCCGAATCCCTGGGACGGCCCGTAGAGGAGGCCGGGTCCATGGAGGCCGGTGGCGGGTCCGCTGCACCCTCCGTCGGCAACGTGACGGTCTTGATCTTGGATCCGTGGAGGCCTGTGACGGTTCCCTTGGAGTCCTTTTTGGCCTTGGACTTCCCCGTAGGTTCGGTCACTGGATCCCCAACTTTGACATCATCCGGCTGGACTGCCTTGCAGGCCGCATCCGCCGCACGGGATCCACTAATCCGGTGGGCTTTCTTATGAAGACGAGGGTCCCTCGATCCCGGAGTCTGCTTAATGGATTCCACAACCGAAGGAGCCAGAATCGAGATGACGTCTTCATTCTTCTCTTCACCCCCCGCCGCCCAGTTATTTGAGAGATATTATCTCTCCCTGGTGACGGGGTGAGCCTTGAGCCGGTCTTCTCCACCTTGTCCGCAAACTCGGGGATGTTGAGCAGCTTTGACATGAGAGGCATCATCTCGGCAGCCATGGACTTGAACTTGGCCAGGTCCGAGGCCAGAGAGGACGATTGAGGGACCGATACAGTAGACGACTTCGACGAAGAACAGGCCAAGCTCCTTTCCCTCGAAGTGACATAGGCCTTGAACTCATCCACGTTTAGGTTGGCACAGTCATCGCAGGGTACATCATAAGTACAGGCTATCCCATAGCAACGAGGACAGCAAGGGTGAGGGTCAGCCGCAGCCACGAACTTGTTACAGCCCTCGCATCTCTTCGAAGTGCTCATGATTTCTGTGAAAAGTTAAGGAGAATTAACACACAGAAAAACCATAATGAACAAATATAAGAAACCGAAATTTCATATAAATGTATAAAATACTATATATATATATATAGAATGAGTATATGATTATGATAACATGAAATAGTTTATCATAAAACATAGAATATGCAGAGAAAAGGAAAACTTTACCATAAAAGGTAAAATTGAACCTAACCCCTCATAGTCAAACATAACGATATTTATTAATAAACATGAATAAATACCATCAAAAACTATACCGTATGAGAAATTAAATATCAAGAAATAATTTCTGATAATACATAAGGTAGATAAAATTAGCTAAACAAAAAGCGAAGCAAAAACTATACAGATACGCATAGTAAAATATAGCAAGGAAGCGGCCTTAAAATCACCACGCAACGTCAATGCAATGCGAAGTGAAGTGACACAACACTATACAGCAAAAATCGATAAGTGAACGGGGATACCAATCCCGCACTAACGAAAATTAATTCTATCAAGAGATATAATATAAAATACGTTTGTAATATAGTTAAATATACCACAAAACATAAATATATAACTAATATGAATATTAGCACTGAATTGAATAATTGAAGCTTCAAGCCCGATGCTAGAAAGACATGAGGAAGCCGCCATTTTACAAGCCACGTGGAAACATTTGATCCACTAAAAAGGCGAATAATAGCATCCAAATTCAAATTCAAGTGAAAAGACAAAAGGAAACAACAATCTCACGGTATCAGGATATGCAAGGGATAAAGGTTTTGTCGATAAGGTAAGGAATTTAACTCAGTTGGTGTGAGACGTGTTGACACGTTGAACAACAACAAGTTAGTGGAGATACATTGACAGGTCACATGACTGTGTGTACGTGTGCACAGGCTTTCCATGAGCGGTAGACAGACTCACAGGTTTAAGTTGTCTATTTCTAGACTTGCTATTGTTGTTGGTGTGTTTGTAAACAAACAAGAAGATGCATATAAGTTTAGAGGTAGTGAATGAAGGAAATATACATTTTAATAATGCAAATTATAATTATTATTGATTTATTCTTGCAAATACGGATTGTGATTTTTTTAGTGCCCAAGTCTGCAAAGTCATTATAGATACAAGTAAATCTATTTCATTTCACAGATCGTGCTTCATCGTGTTTTATTAAGCAAGGTTCACAAAGTATTATATGAATTATACAAACACAATGTGATCTTTGAAGGTGTAGATCATTTATTAGTGATACTAATTTATTCTATTCACTTGTGAGGAGTTTATCATAAAATATTCAAGCGCATAAAGAAGAGTTTCCTTATTTTGAAGGGATAGTTTGGCCGGAGTCGCCCCTATATGCCAGTTTCAAATCCCTGGACAGTTACCGAATATCGGATTATAGTGAACTACCCTAATTGGCTTGATCTGGTGGGCCAGTTTCACAAGATGGCAAACGTTCAGGTAGAAGTTAGCGTCATTCCAAATAAACGTGATGGTAAGAATTTACTGTGTAGATGACATAACTTTTAGAATCAGGTCCAGGAAAGAAGAGAATTTGAAGGATCTTACGAAGATGACCATACATGTACATGTAGACCAATATTTTGATGATAACTTGTATATTCTATGATAAAATGACTGAAAATGTTGTATATTTTATAGGAAAATGTTTTGTAGCGCTTACTATATTTACTTATTACTGATTCTGGTCGTATATTATGAAGAAATGTATGTTTGCGTTATGATATGTGTGGATGTGAAACGGAATAAAATATTGACTCGAACACTCTTTCAGTGAACTGTCTTAAACTATTTTAATCCCCCGGCAGTCCCTTAATTAATCCTATTTAATCCCTCTTGTTTTCTCGTTAATTGTTAATTAATCCCCTAACGAAGGAACTGGCATACCGGGGTATGATCGTTTGGCCAGTAGTGTTAAGGCGATGAAAATCATGTTTGTCCAGTCTGCTAATCCGGGTTATCCGGATTCTCTACTTGGGTGATCAGCTCACCTTGCTTACAAACTGGTACAAGGAAAACGAGAGAACGAATTCATAATAATCTTTATTACAGCTACTCAGAAGGCCTCAGGCCTGTACAACATTACAAGTACATTTGCATGGATGAGCATCGAAATCGTGCCAGACAAATTCTATGCTTTTTATCATTTAAACAAGATAGATATATTTCGGTGTGGATATCGCTTTTGATCATTAGGTATGAGTCACATTCGCTTGAGAGAGATAATTTCGCATGCCAAGTTTGCAAAAAAATATCTTTTAATCTTTGAGTAAAGGATTTCATGAAATCCGGATATATTTCATTTTCTTGGTTGTGCAAAACATTTCCAAATACACTCGTAAATAATAGTAGTTTTACGTCTGTTACCCAGTTTTTATGTCCAATTTTATCACATAACAGCATCATTTTGTAGCATTTCTTTGGTATGCGATAGGATGGCATATGTAATAATTTTATCCAATACCTAATTTCTTTACAATATGAGTTTATATATGAGGGAAACCTGCCACGTTCTCCATATATATATAATGACATTTGGAGTATTTTGTTAACACCAAAATACAAATGTACCATTTCTAATTTTGAAAATATGATTATTCACCATATTTCGACCAATATAGACAGACAGACAGAATGACTTTATTTCGACTTCGGCCTTCAAGACCCCTCATCGAATGTTATAAAAGCATACATGTAGGATATATCTTTGTATATATTTTGTAGTGTCATTTTGAACATTGTTGAATATAATTAATTTTGATTGACCACTGGTTAGCTTATCATGAGGTCTCATCGTTAAGCACCGATGTAGTCCTACAATTAGTTGTAGGACAACATCGGTGGACATCAAAGGGGGGAAAATGTCTGCTCCATGTGAGTTTGCTTCAACCTAAAGGTCTGCGTCATGTGCAGACACCATACAAGCATCATATTTTGATCAATCGGCGCCGTATTCCAACCATTCAATTACATTTATAATAGCCTTTGTATTGAAGAAGACAAATATTTATGGATGATCAACTTCTTTATTATCAATAGCGATATACCGTTATCAAGCATGCGTTATTGATAACGGTTTAAGGATCTATACCGAAACGTCGCTATTGATAATAAAGAAGTTGATCATCCATAAATATTTGTCTTCTTCATCACACCAACTTCTAGAATGCCTCTCAGACAATTTAGCCTTTGTATTAATCAAACTATGGCATTGTGAAGTAATACTGACGCCAGTTTTCCAGATCAAAGATGACAAATGTTGTTGTAGTTGATTAGTTTATTCAATTAGGCTAAAAGTAAAGTTAGCTGACCAGGTGAGGAGGAAGAAGATAATCCTGTTTTAATTATGTTATTACAGATAACAAGACTTGTATACCATACTTTCTAGTAGTATCAATGTTATTTTCATAAACTTCATAAACTGCCAGACAAAAGAAAGTTCATGTGGTTTCGATTTATTCAATATTTTAAAAGAAATGTGATGCATTTGATTATGGCACGATACAATAACACCTTTCGGCAGTAGTTTGAATGATTTAATTGGTGATTGGTTATTTTTAAGTTAAACTATCTTTGTTCACTGTAGACAGGGGTAACACATGAAATGCATACCAACGTGACCCTGGCCGTATAAAAAATGTTGTAAACAGGTACAGAACAAAATATTTTTGAACATTGAAATGACAGCTAACGCCTATACAAACATACTGTGCACCATTTGTCTGTCTACTGTACATTTCAAATCGCGTGAGACAATAAACCCGGCGAGACACAAGCGAATATGCAAATTGCTTAAAACAATGGACCAGTTGCAATGAATGATAAACCGGATTACGTAACATAGTTAAGCGCGCGTTTAATACCGCGTTACGCCACCTACCTACATGTACCTACTGATCAAGCGTAATCTGGAGTTAATTGTTAATCTGTTTAAAACGATTAATTTGTATTGAGATCGTAATCTGTTGATATCTATTTTGTTTTGAGAAGATAAGGTTTTAATTCTACGTTTTCCACATGCTAGAGAGTGTAATCACTGTTAACGTTAGAGGTCAAACTTATTAACCAGTGTCTCAATTGTAATTAAAGACATCTTCACATTTGTCCTTGACTAACGCTCAGTTACGTACTATACGATTCACAGTGTCATACACGACAAGCTATTATATGATCATTTTATTCACTTGAATGGTCGCAAATTTACATAAACATGTATATTCACAATACGTTGATTATATAAAGCGCTGACAATTTAACGTTGATGATTTAAAACCTTGATCACTTGTGAAACAGCGGAATAAAATTAAATGTTGATATATTGATATGCAAATCAACATGCCAGACTGTAAATTGTTTGTTGTGTATGTATGTGCTGTACATGCATGGTTTATTTATGTTCTGTTTCGTCACTTTCATTCGTAGGGAGAGGAACTCAAATGATCACAGATGTACATGTGTATTAATCGTGTTGCATTTGCTGAATAACTCCGATTAAACCTAGTTTCGTAAACAGAACGTAACATTCCACTCCGTCGAGTCATTATTTTATTTGCATACAATGTACAGCCGACCAGATACTCCAGGCTGCTTTATATACCGATTTCACATCGTAACAACTCTATCTGCATTATACTGTTTATATTAAGATCACATTAAGACTACAAAAGATGTCCCATTCAATATATATTGAATGTATTCAACACTATACGATGTGACTGCACAAGTAAAGCAATGGTAATTGACGCACTTGACCAAACGATAGTGTTGTTAGACAGTCACTCGAGGCTGTCTACAACCAATCACCCGTCCCTGTACACCCGTATGGCTTCACTACACCTACTGGACAATATCATCTACCTCCAGTACAGTACACTCACCCACATGCTCATAGCCCTGACATAAACAATGAACTTATGAAAATACTTGACAGTATTGACAGAAAGCTGTCTGTTCTCGATACTATTGAGGGCGATATAAATACTATAAAAGTCAATGTGGCTAAGCTAGAGATTAAGGTTCATGCCGTTGATGAACTTAGAGAGAGAGTGACAAATGTAGAGAGCAGTGTGTCTTTCATCAGCGATACTGTTACTGCGATACAGTGATAAATCCACAATAGTCAGTGAGGTGAAGCTGTTACAAGAAAAAATGAAATGTATAGATGACATTAAAGCTGAGAATCTAGAGCTAAAGGAATCCTTGATCGATCAGAGAGCTAGGTCAATGAGAGATAATCTCATTTTTACAAATATACCCGAAGATCCAACTGAGTTGACCTGGGAAAACACTGAAAATAAATTGAGAGAATTTATCAAGAAGGAGCTTAACATGGATAGTTCATCCCTGCACTTTAAGCGTGTTCACAGGATAGGGAAGAGATTCAATGCTCGTTACCCTGGGGAAGTAGTGAGACCTAGGTCCATCATAGCCAAATTTCTGTATACCAGGGAGCGAGATTCGGTGAAGCGCCAGGGCAAGTTCCTGAAGGATACACCCTACTATATGGTGGAGCAATTCCCTCCAGAAGTTAGCCAGTATAGGAAAGATGTCCTGATGCCTTTATTTAAGGCAGCACGGCGTGAGGGAAAGAGGGCCAATATAGTTGTAGACACTCTATATATTGAGGGCAGGAAACAGACCCCACCTACCCCTCCTCCCTACAGACCACAAACGACACTTACCCCAAGATAGGGGGACGACGGTGGTCAGGAGCCAGGACACTTAACGTGTGACCGGCCCTTTGTAAACCATAGGCAATCAGCTGAAAATACACTGATACATAAAATTGCTCATCAGAACTCGAAATATCCTAACAAAAATGTAAGACACCTTTCAAATGAGATAGATGCCAAAAGAACTTGTAATTATGCAAACAATACAATAGAGAAAATAATTGATGTTCGTCACACTGTTAATGTAAATGACAATGATGTTTCAGATGATATTATTCATATTTCTCCAATTATAAATGTGAGTGAAAGTGAAAGAAAAACACTTGGAAATTTTACTCACAATACTGTGAATGCATATGTCAATGATGAAAATTTTGTTTCACATGGCAATATTCATATCTCTCCAATCATGGATGTGAATGAGAGTGGCTGTAAAGCAGTTGATAAATGTGTTCACCACACTGAAGATGGAAATGACAATGATGCTTTAGATAACACTATTCATGTTTATCCCATCATGGATGTGAGTGTAAATGATTGTGAACCAGTTGGTAATTGTGTGGATGGAAATGACAATGCTGTTTCACATGATAATATTCATGTTTATCCAATAATGAATGTGAGTGTAAATAATTGTAAAACAGTTGGTAATTGTGTAGACGGAAATGACAATGATGTTTCACATGATAATATTCATGTTTATCCAATCATGGATGTGAGTGTAAATGATTGTAAAACAGTTGGTAATTGTGTAGATGGAAATGACAATGATGTTTCACATGATAATATTCATGTTTATTCAATCATGAATGTGAGTGAAAATGATTGTAAAACAGTTGGTAACTGTGTAGATGGAAATGACAATGATGCTTTACATGACAATATTCATGTTTATCCAATCATGGATGTGAGTGTAAATGATTGTAAAACAGTTGGTAAGTGTGCAGATGGAAATGACAATGATGTCTCACATGATAATACTCATGTTTATCCAATCATGAATGTGAGTGAAAATGATTGTAAAACAGTTGGTAATTGTGTAAAGGGAAATGACAATGATGTTTCACATGATAATATTCATTTTTATCCAATCATGAATGTGAGTGAAAATGAGTGTAAAACAGTTGGTAACTCTGTAGATGGAAATGACAATGATGCTTTACATGACAATATTCCTGTTTATCCAATCATGGATGTGAGTGTAAATGATTGTAAAACAGTTGGTAAGTGTGTAGATGGAAATGACAATGATTTCTCACATGATAATACTCATGTTTATCCAATCATGAATGTGAGTGAAAATGATTGTAAAACAGTTGGTAATTGTGTAGATGGAAATGACAATGATGTTTCACATGATAATATTCATGTTTATCCAATCATGGATGTGAGTGTAAATTATTGTAAAACAGTTGGTAATTGTGTGGATGGAAATGACAATGATGTTTCACATGATAATACTCATGTTTATCCAATCATGAATGTGAGTGTAAATGATTGTAAAACAGTTGGTAATTGTGTAGATGGAAATGACAATGATATTTCACATGATAATATTCATGTTTATCCAATCATGGATGTGTGTATAAATGATTGTAAAACAGTTGGTAACTGTGTAGATGGAAATGACAATGATGTTTTACACGATAATATTTATGTTTATCCAATCATGGATATGAGTGTAAATCATTGTAAAACAGTTGGTAATTGTGTGGATGGAAATGACAATGATGTTTCACATGATAATATTCATGTTTATGCCAACTATAAGTGATAGAAAATGATAACAGAAGCTGTAATTTGGAGAAATGGGGCGCAGCCAGTTTATTAATGAAAATAGCAGGGAGGTGACAGATGATAGGTGGTATATAAGCATGTCAAGTGCCGGCCCGAAGGCATAGAGCTCCTTGACCCCTAGCTCTCCATGGGTCACCAAGAGAGAGCAAGCATTAAAGCAAATCCAATACTCCGGAGGGTAACCGCCGTGAGGACCGAAAATACTGTTTGCCCGTTGTTTAATTCTGCCATGTAACCCAGCCGGGTTCACCTCCAAAGGGTCACCTTTGTGAGGATAGGCATAAGCATAGCAATACCACCCAAAATCCGCCGTGACAGATGTCACATTGACAGCAACGTTCCCCAGCCAGGGACGCCCCCAGATGATAACTCACTGCGAGGATAAGCCGCGGATAAGCAAAATAAGCAAACATTGCTCACCTCCAGATCCACTCTGTAAGGTTAAGCAGCAGCCAGATTCATACCTACCACCGGCCACCTACCCTGCGTACATGAGATTGGCTGCACCATAGGAAATTGAACATGATCTGAAACAAGAAGAACAGCAAGCAGTATTTTGAAACAAACATGTTTATATTGAATGATTATCAGGATGGTTGAATAGCAGACATAAAGTTTAAAAGCCAAACATAAGGGAGGGAGGGTGGGAAATTTAGTTAAACTGGAGAGAATTTTAAAACGTGTGTTGCCTGATGTGAAACGTGAAAGAGAGGCTGAAACAAGGGAGGCAACTCCCAATTTACCAACGGGTGGATAGTATTACTGTTAGCGATGCAGGGGAGATAACAAACAGTGATATTGTCACTGAAGCGCCATAAAATATTTTATCCTGCATGAAATTTGATAAAATTAATTATGCCAACTATAAGTGATAGAAAATGATAACAGAAGCTGTAATTTGGAGAAATGGGGCGCAGCCAGTTTATTAATGAAAATAGCAGGGAGGTGACAGATGATAGGTGGTATATAAGCATGTCAAGTGCCGGCCCGAAGGCATAGAGCTCCTTGACCCCTAGCTCTCCATGGGTCACCAAGAGAGAGCAAGCATTAAAGCAAATCCAATACTCCGGAGGGTAACCGCCGTGAGGACCTAAAATACTGTTTGCCCGTTGTTTAATTCTGCCACGTAACCCAGCCGGGTTCACCTCCAAAGGGTCACCTTTGTGAGGATAGGCATAAGCATAGCAATACCACCCAAAATCCGCCACCAAATTTATACCCATAAATTTGCCCCAATTTTAAAGAAACCTTTCAGCTTGGGGGTTTTGCAGAAAAAGTTCAATTCCCCCCTGGAGAGAATTGATAAATATGTCTCTGCCAATATCAGGCAGATGGACCCCATCTTGAATATATAATCCTGGATCTCTTGAACAGATCTCATGCGATATGGTCTTACCACCCATTGCAACAACACCAGCCCGAACAGCTCTGTTAATTCTTTTCCTGTTGTTTTCAATTGCCAGTCACGTCACCGCACCAGACCACTTGAGTCGGGGAAGCATTTCTGACCAGACCAACATGCAGTTTGGTAGCAAATTTTTTAATCGAGCCATACCTTCTCTAATTTCCATTCCGAGCTGTATTCCCTTCATTGTAGTTAAGTCGTTTGCCCCAGCGTGAATAACCAACATGTCGGGTTGTGGGAAGTGCTGCAAGCGAAGCTCAACCATAGAGTGGACGTGCTGCCACCTCAGTCCTCTTCTGCTGAGCCAAGTAACGATTCCTGGTAGTCCAAGATTCCGTCCCACTGGTCGTCTAACTGCTCTCTTGCGTGCCCAATAAATGTACGAGGATCCCATTATCCATATTTCTGAAGCAGACTTGCATCACTTTAGGGAATGTCATTTATAACAATCATTAAATACATTTAATGTAGATAACATTGTGATTGATGATATACTGCAGGATTATAGTTAAGAATCCCAAGACATGCGAATATAACTTGCATAAGCAGAGGATGTCAATCTGCCCCACTGTTTGATTGTAGCCTCGGGTATGCCGAGGGTAGCTGCTGACGACGCTGCTCCTATTCTAAAGCTGTGTGATTTGTAAATCTTCGTGTCAAGGTTGGCAAACTTGACTGCTTTTGTCAACACTGCATTGAATTGTGACCTTGTGACAGCGGTGTTATTGAAATGACTGTAAAGATATCTGCTTCCTTCTGAGCGTATCGACAAATATTTGTTCATAGCCAACACTGGACACACAGACTTATCTGGGTACTCACAGATAAGCAGCCTTGTTCCCCGTCCAAACTGATCTGTTTTCGAGAAGCGAATTTTGACTGACATAGAAGTAGTGTTGGTCGAAATATCTGACAATAATAGAGGTTTCTCTGACTGTTCTGGGCAACCTAGAACAATCTCACCCACTCTCAAAAACCCGAAAAATGCTAAGGTAAACGCAGAGGTGAAGAGACTTGTCTCGTAAGTTGTGTAACACACATGATGTAATGCATTCAAAAGTCTTGGCAAGATCTGAATTGTGATTGGTGCTCTCGTATCCTTACATGGGTTCTGTTTTCTGATAGAATGCATCATTTTCTTAATGACAATGATCCGTCGGGTCTACATATGAATTTAGCTTGTGCATTCTGCTTATCGCTGACAAATGCTGGGCTACTGTGCTTGCCGCCCTGTTTCTCAATGAAAGGTAGGCAATGTAATGGCTTACATGACTGACAGGTACTGGACATGTTGATGACAACTTATACATCTCACAAAAAGACTGAAACTCCCTTAAAGCTGTGGTGTAGGCTGAGTGGGTACTGTGTGAAATTGACTGCTGTATCAAACGACTGGCCTCTGCATTGATAGGTCCCAGATCTGTTCCGGTAGAGGTGTTGCCGTGGGTAGAGCATCGGGAGCCTGCTGGTGAAAAACATCAAATTTCAATCTGCTCAGGGAATCTGCTAGTATATTCTTCCTGCCCTCAATGTACTCTGCTCTGGCTAAGATATTGTGAGTGAGACATAGCATGACTAGTTTTCGAACAATGAGCATCACATGGGGAGAACGAGATGAGAACTTGTTGATAATTGCTACCACTGACTGGTTGTCGGAGTAAAACAGAACTTTCTTATTCTTCAGCTCATGTCCCCACAGCTGTACGGCCACATAAATTGGGAAAAGTTCGAGAAATGTTATATCTAATGTATAACCTTTTGTATGCCATTCATTTGGCCATTGCCCAAAACACCATTTTTTGTCAAAGTAAATTCCGAAACCGATACTCCCTGCGCTGTCAGTGAACAAATTCAAATGTTCATTACTCTCCCAGAGTTGATTGAGAAAAAGTGATCTCCCATTGTGGTTGTCCAAAAAATAGAGCCATACAGAGATATCCTCCCTCCTTTCTTGGGTCATGCGAATATGGTGATGTCTTTTTGTCAGACCACATGTTGAATTGATAAGTCTCCGGAGGAAAGCCCTACCCGGGGGGATGGCTCTACAGAAGAAATTCAGTATCCCAATTAGTGACTGCATTTCAAACAACTTCACTTTCTTCCTGGTCAACATTTCATGAAGTAGTAATTTTGCTTCCTTGATTTTTTCGTCTGGGATGGACACAGACATTGCTATTGTATCAAGTTTCAAACCGAGGAATGTGAGGCATGTACAAGGATATACCGTTTTTTCTTCGGCAATTGGAACATTCAGATGTAGACAGACTTTCAAAAATGCTGATAATACATTTAAACAATTATTTGTACCCTTTTCACCCCCAAAGAGAAAGTCATCAAGATAATGTAAGATTTTTCCAAAGTTAACTTGTCTTGCAACTGCCCATTCTATGAAAGTTGAGAATTTTTCAAAATGCGCGCAACTTATCCTGCATCCCATTGGTAGGCATTTGTCAATGTAGAATTTGTTCTTGAACTTAAAACCAAGCAAGTTGAAATCAGCAGGTGCGACTGGTAACAGTCGAAAAGCGCTTTTTATATCAGCCTTTGCAAGAGAACAACCTTCCCCTAGCTTCTGTATCATTTGTACAGCCCTATCAAACTTGGTGTAGTGAACAGTTGCATCTTGATCCGATATGTAATCATTTACCGAATTCCCCGCCGGGTGTGATAGATGATGTATGAGACGATATTCTCCGGGTGATTTTTTCGGTACTACACCGATTGGGGAGATTTTTAGATTATCCAGTGGTTGAGAATCAAAAGGTCCAGCTATTCTGCCTAAATTTATCTCTTTTTTTAATTTTTCATCAACAAATTCCTCATGGTGATATTTATGTTTATCCAATCATGGATATGAGTGTAAATCATTGTAAAACAGTTGGTAATTGTGTGGATGGAAATGACAATGATGTTTCACATGATAATATTCATGTTTATCCAATCATGACTGTGAGTGTAAATGATTGTAAAACACTTGATAATTGTGTAGAAGGAAATGACAATGATGTTTCACATGATAATATTCATGTATATCCAATCATGGATGTGAGTGTAAATAATTGTAAAACAGTTGGTAATTGTGTAGATGGAAATGACAATGCTGTTTCACATGATAATATTCATGTTTATCCAATAATGAATGTGAGTGTAAATAATTGTAAAACAGTTGGTAATTGTGTAGATGGAAATGACAATGATGTTTCACATGATAATATTCATGTTTATCCAATCATGGATGTGAGTGTAAATGATTGTTAAACAGTTGGTAACTGTGTAGATGGAAATGACAATGATGTTTCACATGATAATACTCATGTTTATCCAATCATGAATGTGAGTGTAAATGATTGTAAAACAGTTGGTAATTGTGTAGATGGAAATGACAATGATATTTCACATGATAATATTCATGTTTATCCAATCATGGATGTGAGTATAAATGATTGTAAAACAGTTGGTAACTGTGTAGATGGAAATGACAATGATATTTCACATGATAATATTCATGTTTATCCAATCATGGATGTGAGTATAAATGATTGTAAAACAGTTGGTAACTGTGTAGATGGAAATGACAATGATGTTTTACATGATAATATTTATGTTTATCCAATCATGGATATGAGTGTAAATCATTGTAAAACAGTTGGTAACTGTGTAGATGGAAATGACAATGATGTTTCACATGATAATACTCATGTTTATCCAATCATGAATGTGAGTGTAAATGATTGTAAAACAGTTGGTAATTGTGTAGATGGAAATGACAATGATATTTCACATGATAATATAAATGTTTATCCAATCATGGATGTGAGTATAAATGATTGTAAAACAGTTGGTAATTGTGTAGATGGAAATGACAATGATATTTCACATGATAATATTCATGTTTATCCAATCATGGATGTGAGTATAAATGATTGTAAAACAGTTGGTAACTGTGTAGATGGAAATGACAATGATGTTTTACATGATAATATTTATGTTTATCCAATCATGGATATGAGTGTAAATCATTGTAAAACAGTTGGTAATTGTGTGGATGGAAATGACAATTATGTTTCACATGATAATATTCATGTTTATCCAATCATGAATGTGAGTGTAAATGATTGTAAAACACTTGATAATTGTGTAGAAGGAAATGACAATGATGTTTCACATGATAATATTCATGTATATCCAATCATGGATGTGAGTGTAAATAATTGTAAAACAGTTGGTAATTGTGTAGATGGAAATGACAATGCTGTTTCACATGATAATACTCATGTTTATCCAATCATGGATGTGAGTGTAAATGATTGTAAAACAGTTGGTAATTGTGTAGATAGAAATGACAATGATGCTTTACATGATAATATACATGTTTTTCCAATTATGGATGTGCTTGTAAATGATTGTAAAATAGTTGGCAATTGTGTCCACAACACTGTAGATGGAATTGACAATGATGTGTCACATGGTAATATTCATGTTTATCCAATCATGGATGTGAGTGTAAATGATTGTAAAACAATTTGGAATTGTGTTGTTGGAAATGACAATAATGTTCACATGATAATATTCATGTTTATTCAATTATGGATCTGAGTGTAAATGATAGTAAAAATGTTGGTAAATATGTTGATGGAAATGATAATGATGTGTCAAAGGGCAATACCCATGTTTATCCAGTAATGGATGCAAGTGTAAATGATAGTAAAAACGATGATGATGATGATGATGAACATTTTAGTGGTAAATCCATTGATTTCCTTAGCCTAAATGTGTGTGGAATCAGAAAAAGATGTAACTACCCAGAATTCCTCCAATTCTTAGATAAGTATGACATTATTGGTTTACAGGAAACAAAGACTGACCACCTAGATGATATAATCATACCAGGTTATCAAGTGTATATAAAACATAGAACGAAGAAGTATAGAAGGTCAGGCGGGATTGGATTATTATTCAAAAATAAGTATAGTAATTACATTACAGTTCTAGAAAAGGAAAGTACAAATAACTATATCCTTTGGGTTAAAATATCGAAATACCTCCCAGACATTGATCAAGATTTATATGCTGGTATTGTTTATATCCCACCAGAAGGTTCCAAATATGTTGATAATGATGCATTTTATGAATTAGAACAATCAATTTTACATTACCTCACGCTTAGTGATTATGTCAAAGTTTTTGGTGACTTTAATGCTCGCACAAGCAGTTTGTGTGATTTTCATTCTGTTGACCAACATTTGATTGAAGAATTTAATCTAGACTCCCCGGAAATACAAAATGATGTTATTCCAGAGGGAATATTAGACAAATTAGATTTACCATATGATAGGACTACTCAAGATAGAGATAGCGCCAATAACTTTGGTTAAAGATTAATTGACATGTGTAAGAACCTGACACTGTTCATTTGTAACGGTAGAATCGGTAGAGATAAACTAAAAGGTAGTGTCACATGTAACAACAAATCAGCAGTAGACTACGTTATCTCTTCACCTAAAACATTATCTCTTATAAATAATTTCCAAATACTAGATTACTCGCCATTATACTTAGACGTCCATTGTCCAGTGTATTTCAGACTCCAAGCTGTCCCAGTTTCTTCTTCAGTAGTCAACATAGGTATCCAGGGAAAAAATGATAATGAAGTTGAAGATAATAGAAGCCCAGATCTCCCTAAACCATATGACAGAAGTAAATGTGAAGATTTTCGTAAAAATTTACATAAGGATAGTATACACAAGCTCCTACAACACATAAACACATGTGCAGTAAACGCAACCACGATCAACAACACTGCGGTTGACATCGCGCACGTGCTAACTCAGGCTGCACGAGATACATTTGGAGTAAGAAAGTGTCCCAAATCCCGTACTGCTAGAACGGAACAGCGTAAGACAAACAAACCATGGTTCAATACAGAATGTAGGGAAGCAAGAAGAAAGTACTTCAAAGCAAAGAAAAAATATAATAGATTTAGAACTATGACAAATAGATTAAACCTACAAATGCTATCAAAACATTACAAAAAGTGTATTGACCGATGTGTAAGGAAATTTGAATCAGAACAACATAGAATATTTAGAGAAAAAAGCAAACGCGATCCTAAAGAGTACTGGAAGATATTAAACAAAAAAGACAAAGTCTCAAATGATAAAACTCCAGATCTAGAAACTTTTTATAACTTCTTCAAAAACCTAAACAATGAACAACCAGCCCCAGAAAACATAGAAAATCCCCCATTACCCCCAAGACATATATGAAACAGAAATATTAAACAAAGACATAACAGCAGAAGAAATTAGCCAAGCGATAACAAAATTAAAGCGAGATAAATCTCCTGGTATTGACCTAATTCAAAACGATCATCTTAAAGACTCCGAGAAATACCTACTACCTCTATTGCTGAAATTATTTAATCAAATATTAAGCACAGGTATACTTCCCGAATGCTGGTTAACAGGTATCATAAAACCAATTTACAAAGGGAAAGGAAATAACACTGATGTCAACTCCTTTCGTCCTATAACATTACTCTCGTGTTTCGGCAAACTGTTCACCAGTATATTAAACACCAGGCTGAAACTGTTTCTCGAAACTAATCATATCTTAACCCCTGCCCAGGCAGGCTTTAGAAAGGACTTCTCAGTAACGGATAATATTTTCGTAATTCATACTCTCATAGACTTGCTGAAAGTAGCCAAAAAGAAACTCTACTGTGTCTTTGTAGATTTTACGAAAGCTTTTGACACTGTTTGGCGCACAGGGTTATGGTATAAGATGTTAAAAGTCGGCATGGACGTTTTATGGACTTAATTAAGAATATGTACCATAACATCAAATCTGCTGTCATGGTAGACGGAAAGATATCTCCTTATTTTCCATGCAACTCTGGCGTCAGACAAGGAGAAAATTTGTCCCCACTCCTGTTCTGTGTTTGTGAATGATCTGGAAGCAGTACTAATGCAACACAATTGTAAAGGGGTTAACCTTGAATGCGATGAAGGAAATGTGATGCTATGTATCCAGTTACTCATTTTGTTATATGCTGATGATATCGTATTGTTTAGTGACGATCCAAAATAATTACAAAAAACACTTAATGTATTTCATGACTATTGCAGAACTTGGAAACTGAAGGTTAACTTATCAAAAACAAAGATTTTAATTTTCGGCAGCGGCCCAGCCAATAAATGTAAATTATCCTTCCGTTTGGGTGAAAGTGCTATTGATATAACTGATATGTACACATATCTAGGTCTGATTTTTCACAGAAATGGAAGATTTACAAACTCTAAAAGCTTTAGTCCAAAGTGCAACGAAAGCCATGTTTGCTTTACTGAAAAAAGCCCGAAATATAAATCTGCCTCTAGACTGTTTACTGTCAGCTTTTGACACAATGGTTGTCCCAATTTTACTGTATGGTTCTGAAATCTGGGGGTTTGAAAATATATCCCTGATAGAAAAACTACACATAAAATTCCTAAAGCTGGCGACTAATTTAAGAAACTCTACGCCTAATTTTGCATTGTTCGGTGAATTTGGAATAGAAGCTCTATATACTAGAATTTATGTAAGAATGATACATTATTGGCATAGGATAGCTACTAACAACGAAACATTAAAGATATCTAGTTTATTATATACATTCATATCGCAAGAAAATTCAAACTTCGTGAAGAATCTACGATGGATTTCATTTATTAAAAAGATTTTAAACGATTGTGGTTTATCCTTGGTATTTAGCAAACCATGGCTGTATACCACGTCTGATCTCACTTCTAAAATTAAACAGATTCTATCTGATCAACACTTACAAAACTGGCAAAGTTCGGTTAGAAATAGTTCGAAAGGTATATACTATCAAATCTTTAAGACATCCCCGTGTTTTGAAACTTATCTGTTCATGCCTCGTTCTGTTTACTATCCAATTTTTAAATTTAGGACAAGTAATCATAACTTCCCGATTGAAACCGGACGCTGGCAAGATATTCCAAAACATGAACGTTTATGTAACTTATGTAATTCACCAGCTATAGGAGACGAGTTTCACTATCTCTTTCGATGTGAAGCTCTTCTCCAACAACGTATCAAGTATATCCCAGACAATCTTATGAAATTTTCTAACCTTTTAGCAATGAAACAATTATTGACCACAAAAAAGATTAAGTATTTAAAACAGTTGTCATTATTTATAAATCATGTCCTTAAGATCACTAAAACTCTTAGTTAGTATTTGCACATTGTACATATTTATTGCCCTACTTGTATTTTGTATCTGCATGATATGTGTATATGCATACTGTCACGTGACTTGTCTAACTATGAATTGATAACACATGAAACAGAATAAACAAAGTTTATTCAAAGAAAATACCATAAACAACCCCCGCACAAACAAAATACAAATGAGGAAACACTCAAATACACATATTCACCATGCACTCGTCATACACCACTGTAACTTCAATCATCACTCACACATGTACGCAAATCACTCCTATGCAAATCATTCCAATACATATGCTCACACATGCAAACTTGTAAACATATGCACTCATCTTTCAATATTTGTCCATCACTCGAATTCAGATAAATTCAAACACTATTAACACATGAGCAACATATAAATGATTTACAAATTCCACAATATCAAATTCACATTCCACAATACAACATATGAAAACATCACAGGTTACAAAATACACAACCCCTGCGTTCGTAGGGCCAGGCAAAAGGTCAAGAGTTCTTAGCCTGTAGATCAAGGCACAATCCCTGAAAAGGTTAAAGTTTTGTTTCTTAGCATTTTAATGCTAAGACGGCATCATCACGACGTGACTGAGGTATCACCACAACGTGACTGAGGTATCACCACAACGTGACTGAAGTATCACCACAACGTGACTGAAGTATCACCACAACGTGACTGAGGCATCACCCTTAAGTGACTGAGGTATACATCACCCTTAAGTGACGTCACACCCGACCAATACGTGGTGGGTTCACTCGTCTCCACACATCCATCATCGAAGCAAGTTCCGTCTGCAACATGACCCTTGTGCCCTGACGTCACACTAGAGCATGGACCCGGATGTTGGCTGGCTTCTCCATCCATACATCCCGACTGACAAATAGCACAAAGCACATGTCCTTGGTCCCTAGTGCTCAACACTGTAAAACATTGTTTCACAAAATATAACACTAATCACAAACATGTTTTAAACATTATAGCTTTTCAACATTCCACAAAACATGTTTCATCATCACATTACACTATCTAAACATCTCAAAACATGTCACAACATAATTACATCATTTCACTAAGTCAAAAGAGTGTATTGAACAAAGTCTACAATTACATGCATACAAAATACTACATGTCAAAAGTTCACAATTTCATAAAGTACATATTTCTACTTACGGCTCACACAGCCTGTGCTCCCATGAAGTCATTTCATTCATCTGTCCATTCAACAGAAAAGGTAACCTTTTATAGGCTCTCTAGCACACATCTCACACTTTGAGCATGCATGCAAAACACCCCAACAACCCAGTCTGCAGAGTGAATCTACTTCAAGCGTGGACCAGAAGGATCGGAGTCCATTAACAAGCTTTGTTCTTTGGTTTCACTTTTCGCCGCAGATAGTATTTCATCTGAGCCCATATCTTCTCGATAGGATTTAGATCAGGTGATTCAGGTGGAGTCGGCCAGTGATTAACCCGTTTTTCTTCTAGCCACGCTCGTGTTAAGCGACTCGTATGCTTCGGATCATTGTCCTGCATGAACCGATGTCCAGCATCAAAATTATCTCTAATAAATGGAATCAGGCACTCATGAAGTATGTTTTGATACCCTTCGCTATCAAGGTTTCCGGTGAATACACACAGCTCCGTGGTCCCTCTACGTGAGATACCGGCCCACACATGCACCTTGTACGGATGTTTCGGTTTTGGTCTCAGTCTTGGAGGATCCCCTTTTCTACGGTAACAATGACTAGTGTATGATTCCAGCTGGACAGTGCACTCATCACTGAAAAGAACGTCCTCAAAGTTATCTTCTTCTGCAAGAGCCTGTTCACAAAACTCAACTCTCTTTGCTCGATTAGCCTCTCTAACAGTTTGACAAAAGCGGGTTTTACGTCGATTCCAACCCAGTCGGTAGCGTTCTCTCTGTATAGTCCGTAGGGATGCTCCTGATCCAGTGTGATGTTGAAGATCCTTGGCTGAGGATTCGTCGTCTTTCTCCAGTTGATTGTTGATGCGCTCTCTATCCTCTGGTCCCATGCGCCGAGGTCGTCCACTTCGAGGTCGGTCAGCAACGCTCCCAGTTTCTGAGTACTTCTTGACAATGGACATCATTTGTTTGTGGGAAACTGTTGTTTTATCCTCTGTCTGTAGTTTTATCTTTATATTGGGATAAGTATGACCATCTTTTCGAAGTCGAACAACCTTAAGCCTAAGGAAATCTTCTATCTTTCTATATGGTCTCATGATAAAGCTGAAGTGAGCATTCACATGGAACTGTTGTGTAGATTGTTAGCGTGTTCTTTTTATTGCGTCTGTGAAATATTGGGAGGTATCCAATCATCTTCAAGCGTTTCCATCATCATTGATGGCGGTTAATGTAAATTCATCGGTCCCTTTGACTGTAAGAATACATATAAACAGTTATACACAACGTCTGTGATGTTGTGTATCCGATCTCTGTTTATGATATATCGCTTTTGCTGACACAGGTGTGAGATATTGGGTGGCATAACAAGGGTACAGAGATATAAGCGGTGTTAATTGCGCACATCATAACGCCCAAGGCAATTATCAGAAAGGTCGTCTGTGTGTAGTATGATTTGCCTAGTCTACTTCTATTCACTTAAGATGCGCGGTAATAAAATACTTGAAAGTCATAAATGATGTCCATATCTGAATGTAATTGCATCCCTCAGATATTTAATCCATGTGATAAGATACACATCGCAAGATTTACTTTGAGAATATATTACGCAAAGCAAGGATCTCGCTTCAATACACAAACAATTTGTGGCCTTTAAACTTATTACAGATGAAATTAAACACTTCATCCAACATGTATCTCGGTTTCTATTCACAAAGCAACAATCACTCAGTCTCAATTTACATGCGTATGTGTTCTCACCATTTTATTGCAGAAAACCCATTCTTTTCACGTTCGTAACGATGTCAGTGAACACATATTCGGTCATAGATGCACTGTAGATATCTAAATGTATTGATAAATGTTTGTTTTGAAATCGTTTACTGCAAGTATCTATTACATAGACAAAACTAACATGGAATCTCATCTCTTACTGCAAATCTATTTTTAAAAATGTTAGTGAATCAAGTGAAGATTTTATGTTGGGCATCTTTTTACATAATGGAAACTTGGTTTTTATCTCAGCCAAAACCTGCCATAATATTTTAGCAAGACGTAGAAATATTTTATATAAATAATTGTTTCTCATAATTCTTATACAAGAATGGCACTGTATATACTCATATCTTTTTATATGAATGTGTTTTTACTTTGTATGTATTATATGTTTTACAGTGGTGACACATAAATAAACATTTGTCTGTCTGTCTGGAATGAATGCAAATGAGCATAACGTTGAATTATTACCTGTTAACCAGTGTGTTTATATTGTAAAGATGAAATTGAAGATGAATACCATGTGTTTATGAAATGTCCATTTTATGAATGTGAGAGATATATTTTATTTAGAAAATGTTAATTGGAATGTGATAATTTCACCAATTTTAACTATGATCAAAAGTTACATTTTATATTTTCCAGCCCAAATATATGGTTTTATATTCATTTATTAATATTTGTGTATCATTTTAATGACTTTAGTCTCTCGTAAATCCTTATAGGGATGTCTCAACTTTTAGTATTTTGTGTGTATACTAAATATCTTATGTTGAGGTGAGACTTAAATAAACACTCTGTCTGTCTGTCTATATTATATTTCAATGGAAATTCGGTTGATGAAAGTGGCAGCTTGGGTATCTCATAAAACAATACATTCGGTGTAATAAGTGATTTCTTTTGATTCATTAGAATAAATGCAAGATGCTGTATCAGTTACGGGATTGATACTTACGCGAATACACATTCAATTAGAGTATAGAAATAACATATTTGACATTGAAATAGCCGTATAGGAATCAAATCAGACGTAGACCAACCCTAATTGAAAGTTAGGTGACACTCAGACAGGTACGTGACCGATGTAAAACAAGCATATTATTGGACAACCTTCTTCGTAAAGTCACGCCCCTGTATGAAGTGTTTTACGCAATCATGTTTCAGCATCTAACGTCAATGACGTATTGTGCATTTACTTATTACACCATGTACTTACACATAAGGATGTATGTTGAGCGATCACAAAGAGTTTTAGATATTTTCAAGTATATAAACACCATCTATCTGTTTCATTAATCCTCCTTTTCATTATTTCCCTTTCATGCTGGCGACCATGGCAAATCACCTTTCCCTCTCTGTGACAGGCTTCTCAAATATTATAAGTCTACACAACATTTGTAAATGAACACATGTCGGTGAGAAATAGGATTATTGAAGATGTGTATAAAACGTGTTCTTTTGTGTTCACTGTCGGCGGTAGATATAAATAAAACACGCTTCAATCACTTGTTAACTAATAAACTTGCATTATTTTAGTGTTTTGACAGGAGGAAAGACTGGATTGTGGCACTTTTAGAGGCTTACATACTAATTACCCGGTATCTATTTCCGTTACATTATATGCAGGAACTCAATGACTATGATATATACACTAGCAGTTAGAAGGGGTTGAAAAGAACACACATTCAGGTTGCTTTGTTATTCAGTCTGAATGTATGTTCTGAATTTTCAATTTGCGTAATTGGATTAATCTGAATAGCCAAAAGAAAAATAACGAATAAACTTGTCAAATTGTCTATTCATGCCAAATTGTGCGGGTTTTTTTATGATTAGTTAATTTTAACACACTTTGCATCAACAATAAAGATACTGTGTTTTCAAGCTAGTATTTTACCTCGTGTGTTTCGGAACTTTAGGCCACAACACGTAATATGTCAATCTTTATTAGGTCGTAGGACAAAATCCCCAATGGACATAATCCCCGATGATTTTCAAAAAGTCTGGCAATGTCATTCTTCCATCGCAATATGCAAGGCAAAGGTTCTGAGTTTGTCCTGGTTGTTGTCACGGCGACGATTCCGACGTTTTGCTTGTCGGATGCCTCTTGAATATTGCAGCAGCTGTGTTTTGACCATAGCATGGTCTCTCTGAAAAGCCTCAATGGCCGTCCAGACAGAGGGGTGATTTTGTCAAACAAGGGTTTTGAAAGCACTGTTCCAAGATTCACAAATATTGTTTGTGCGATGTTCATTGTTCAATGTAGCTTCATTGACATTCCATATATTGGCAGCGAACAGGGCTGGTGTACGTCGAAATCTCATGGTTGGAACTTCCTCATTGTTTCTGGTTGGGCGCTGGATCCTTCTAAAAGAACCAGTCATATAGGTTGCATCAAAATATGTCACGAGTTCATCAAGACCCTCAGGGGTATTCTCCTTCAGGTAGGAATGCCCTCAATCACATCGTCAGGGGGAAGAAAGGCAATGCTGTCAAGCATACCACAGAAATGTTTAACATCTTCATTTTCTTTATAGGCAGTTGTCAGTCCAAGCTCATCGATCTTCCTCCAAGTGGCCTGGGTGAGATGAAAGAAACATCCTTGAATTTCCACTTGAGGACCAAAGACAGCTTTCACAGCGTTCATGACAGCAACTTCAAAATCCATCACAACTTTGGAGGGATCAACACTGAAACTTAGTTCCTCACATTTATTGTCTATGGCACGAAACAGTTCCTCATATGATGCCTGTGTCTTACTGGATAAGAAAGCATATACACATGTTACAGCATTATCGCCATCTTGTTCAGTACGGATACAGTAGACTTGTCGGTAGAACTTGGGTGAAATGGAAAAGCAACCATCTAAGTACCAAGTAGAAGAAGCTGCTAGATGACGCAAGGACTCTTCAGTTCCAAATACAGTAACTCGCTGAGGTGAACCTGTCGAACTTTCGTAGAATAAGAATTCCTCTGAACTTTCTCCGCCACTGGTAGTCCAAGGTTCTGGAAAGGTCAAATCAGCAAGTTATGATGGGTCGGGAGGATATGAAGCTGACTTGTGTCGACGAATATTGCGTTTGGCACTAGCAATTGATCCCATCTCTGCACGGACATCGTCAGATTCTTGCAAAAGAGCATTCGAAAGAACCTTTGCTGGTTTCGCTAAGGCAGTAGGAGCTTGAGATTTCAATTTGAGTTTAAATTTGGCAACATCAACAGCTGTTTGATCTGAAGGATGGCAATGGTCCTTTGTCAACTCTGGATCTTCGAAGGACAAATTTGTCTTCAAGATTGCTGAGCACTTAAGCGACTTCTTAGCAGAACAATCCCAACGCATGGTAGACTTGGAGGCACTCTTCTTGGTGTACATATATCCATCTAGGGCCAGCTTAACGCCACCCTTGTTACTCTTGAGAATCTCCATAGTGGTACTACTGTACATATGTCAATTTCCAATAGTATTTATATCAGTAAAGTCATCACACAAGCTACATGATCAGGGGTTATTCTAAATGAGATGAGATTGATGATTGGCTTACTTTTACTGATCAAAGAAAAAAATTATAATGTTATCAAAACAATAATTCTCAATAAACTGCTACTTGTGATCAAAGACACAGTTGATTAGATTATAAAAACAACGATTTACAAAAGTTCATTCTCAGTAAATTAATACTTGTGATCAAAGAAAACATATATCAAAACAACATATACTACCAGTGATTAAAGACAGCCATTTGTTAAAACAACAACTTCTCAAACTTCTCAAACTTCTCAGTAACTAATACCTTTGATCAAAGACACAGTTGATTAGGTTATAAAAACAACAATTTAACAAAGTTCATTCTCAGTAAAGAAAACAAAACATGTTTAATCACCTTGGGGATTTTGTCCTTTTTATTGTTATAGGGCTGGGGGTTATGTCCACTGGGGATTTTGTCCTTGGAGTTTTTGTCCTTGGGGATTTTGACCATTGGGGATTTTGTCCGTTCACCCTTTATTACAAGTATCTCACAATTGGTCATCATGCATATGAACAAGACACTAATGGACAGTCGCACTGTTATAATAACAGTTTGTTTTGGTCTCATCTAGTACATACAAATTATTCCAATTTTGAAAACAAGCAACTATACTAAGTACCAAACAGTTACAAGCGATAAAAACCAAGAATACATATAAACTTAGGTAAATAATGCGAGCATCACGACGTTCACCTTTGCACTTTGATTACATAGATTTCTTACAGGATTTTCATTTGGCAAACTCATCATATCACAGCACTGAACATATCATAATTGTTCATCTATAAGATCTGACAATATATCACTAACAAGCGACAAAGAAATTCAGTTTCTGATATCGTGTAATGTTACATAATTTACAATTGTTCCGTCCACCCATTTCATGTCCACTTTTGATCGTTATGCAAGACACAACAAACAATCAGTCATGTTAATGACATGCCACTCGCTCTCGCTAAATCAGAGGTGGCGAGCATTAATTGGTCTTGCTGCAGCCAGGTGCTAGTGCAGTTTGCGGCCCAGGCGTTGAGCTGTTAATTACCTGTCGCTGTTAATGAGTTGATTACACCAGTTGATTACTGTAAACGTTTGCTTGGTGTAAAGACAAGTACTTGCAATGCTATGGTTTATTCCGAGCTTGGTCGTCTACCATTAGAATATATAAGAATGTTCAATATCATTAAATATTGGAGTAAGGTGTTAGTTGTTAGGTGTAAGCTGCAGAAGGAACGATAATCCAACTTTTGGTTGCAAGACAAACATTGAGTATCCAGATATAATTACCATACGCCACAAATATGAATTCATACGGAAAATGTTGTATAAATTCATTTGCGTGTGTACATACACGTGTTGATAATATCCATGTTAAAAATCTTACATGTAAATCTTTATTATGTAAAATGTATCTACAGTATTATCTACACATACATGTTATTGTTTATATGAGCCTTGAATGTTCATGCGTGTATTCAGATAATCTTTTTAAAGCTTGTTTACCAATCCAGTTCTTGAACGAAATAAATATGTTTAAACCATGTACATGCGTGCTATATACTTCATATATTTAGATGAGCCTACAGTTTAAATTAAATCCAATTACATAATGGAAAACGTCCTCAGAAATGAGTAATGATTTTAATTTTTAATCTTTTGAATTTTATTGATATTTTATGATAAATGATAAATAGGCCTCCTGGTTTTTAATGCTGATATGACGCCCATGCCAAATATGTAATTTTAATATCGATTGAAATATAAAGAAATGTACATGTATATGATTATGATATTGTTTATTACTGCTGTCTTGTATGAGATAACTGTACGATGGAACAGACGAATCAACGCAGATAGATATAATACACATATCGGAAACGTCAAAATGCGTATGTGGTCACTCTGTCGAAGATGTGTAATACCTCTTCACATGTCGGATCTATCAACATTTAAGGGCTAACAAGTATTGTTATACTCGTGGTTATGATGTTCAAACCTTTTACGGTAATGGCGAATTGGATACATGTAACTCATCAAATACATACATTTGAACTCATTACATCAGTTCATCGTAATAATCGCTTCCTACATGTATGATGGTTGTTATAGAGTGAATAATAAATATGCTTTATGTTCATTAAGTTGTATTTCACATACTTTGAATATCAGATTCGACCCTCTTCATTACTAAGCATACCCTGCAACATTAACATTTTCCTTAAATGTATACAAGGTATGTATCCAATGATCTGATGATAAACGTGCACGTGAGTTTTCTTTTCCTTCTAGTTCCTATTTCATTTCATTGATTGTGTTCTGTATCCAGGTTTTCTTTATTGTACTGGAGCGGCATTGAAATACATTTTTAGGTCTTAATGGCTCGTTTCCCAATCCATATTTCTTGTTGAGATATAAAGTATATTTCAAACGATGTACATTACATGTACATGTCACTGCATGGATTGACCGCACCACAACTTCCCCATGTACATCAACACGTGTATAAAGCCTTCCAATAAATAAATATTTTTAACACAAGAGCACTAATACAAATAACAAAATGTATACACATAATACAAATAACAAAATGTGTACACATTTAGTAATTGAAAGTAGATTTTAATATAATACTTTGTGGACAACTATATTGATTTAAAGTGAATTTCCCCAGTACAAATGCATGTGTTGTACAGGAATGCTAATCTTTCCAATCACGTTGAGGGGGAATAAGAAAACTTTTTTTATTTTACATGTAAACTTTTCATTCTGCGTGAATGAACTGTAGGAACTTGAGACATACAATTAAATAATAAAATCTTTGATAAGATCAATGCCACTTCATCTATGGTTTAGACACCATTCATACTGAAACAAGTACAATCTTTATTACGGCAGCGGTACATTGTACATGTAATCCTCTTGCTCAAACGTCAATTACAGTGTACAATGTACATGTACTATTCGCAGTCGCACGGAGCGCAGGAAACACGGGAGCGTATATGTAAGCCCCGCCCTCCTGGTAGCCACTGAACCACGCAGTCGACCGGTATCGCGTCTGCCACACTTCATTGTCGCGATAGTAGCGCAGTAAATCACGGGACTTTACTGCGAGCCGACAGCATTCTCGTTGCGATAATACTGCAGTAATTCTGCTGTCAGACTGCAAGACAGGGGAAGTTACTTTTGTCCGGCACTGTATGGATAAGATTAAGAAAATAAAAATTATTTCAGCTAACTGTAGAGGTTTAGCAGAAAAAAATAAAAGAAGGGAAGTTATGAATCTCTATAGAAAGAAATATTCAATAATTTGCTTGCAAGATATTTATATTTCGGAAAAAGATGTGAATATGATGAAAAATGAATGGGGTTTACAGAGTATAATTGCCCCTTTTAAATCAAATTCTAGAGGAGTAGCTATTCTTTTCAAAAATGATATTGATTTTAATATACATAGAACATTAGAAGATGAAAATGGCAATTATATTATTGCTGATGTTACTGTTGAAGACAAAGGATTTACCCTTACAAATCTCTATGGACCAAATAGTGATGACCCAAACTTTTACATTAAACTTTTTTAGAACATTTCTAACTTTGAAAATGAATCCTTAGCTATTGTTGGAGATTGGAATTTGGTGATTGACCCTGCCTCTGATCTGGAAAATTATAAAAACATTAACAATCCTCAGGCCAGAGATATTGTCTTAGACAGATTAGAATCACTTGTTCTAACTGATATTTGGAGAGAATTAAATCCTGATTTAAGAAAATATACTTGGTGGAGAAGAAAACCTAGACAACAAGCTTGATTAGATTTCTTTTTGATCTCACAAGACTTAGTAAATATTTCACTTGATTCTGATATCATTCCTGGTTATAAATCAGACCACTCAGCTATTAGCTTTTCTTTCTCCAACTCCATTAATCAGGAAAGAGGAAGGGGTTACTGGAAATTCAATAATTCCTTACTCTTACATCCTGAATACCCTAACTTAGTTAGATCAATACTGAGAGATACAATTGAAGAATACTCAGAAACTGAAACTAATGTTGAAGATAATTTTGATTATGCTGATTTTAAACTTAACATTAATTATAGCTTATTCATGGAAACATTTCTGATGAAAGTAAGGGGAAATTTAAGTCAATTTCTTTTTCATCATTCCTTAAAAAGAAAAGAAAAGATAACACAAATGAATTAGAAACCAAAATAAAGGATTGTGAAGACAATATCAGAAAATATTTTCAAAGTATTAATGAATCCCTTATATCTGATCTAACACAATTGAAAATGGAATTGCAACAATTTAAAGAAGAAGAGATAAGAGGAATTCAACTCAAAAATAAGATCTTATGGTATGAAGAAGGAGAAAAACACAAACAAAGTATTTTTGCCACTTAGAAAATAGGAATTATGTCAACAAATCAATAAATAAAATTATTACAGATAAGAATGAAGAAATCACTGACAGTAAATCAATCTTACATGAACTTCAAGGATTTTATAAAAATCTTTATGCTACAAATAAGAATTATGAACATGATGATCACCTAGACCATATTGTAACTCCAACTTTGAGTGACCAGCTGAGAGGCACACTAGAAAAGGACATAGACATGAATGAAATATCACAAGCAGTAAAAAATATGAAGAATAATAAAAGCCCTTGAATTGATGGCTTTCCTGTAGAATTCTTCAAGTTCTTTTGGAAAGATCTAAATGTTTGGATTTTTAGATTTATTCAAGAAGTTTCTAGAAGCAATAAGATGTCTTTTACTTTGAAGAAAGGTGTTATAACTTGCATCCCTAAGGCTAATAAAAATAGGAATTTATTAAAATATATAAAATAATAAGTGCATGTATTTCTAACCGGTTAAAGACCACCTTAGACTCTTTGATTCATGGTAACCAGACTGGATTTATTCCAGGTAGAACAATAAGTGAAAATACAAGATTACTATATGATCTTATGTTTGAAACCAAGAAAAGAGATATTCCAGGTTTGTTGATATTGATTGACTTTGAAAAGGCTTTTGATACAATTTCAAAAGATTTCATTAATTCTGTATTATTGAAATTTGGTTTCGGCCCAGAGATTATACGCTGGATAAATACCTTAAAGGCGCTGTAGCACGTTTTTTTCGCTCAAATAAGTCGATAAAATGTATTTGAAAAATAACGTCAAAAATAGTAAAACACCCTTCTCTCTTCGGAAAATCAAGTTACAAATGAGTGTACATAGTTCCGTAAAGCCATGGGAATCGTTTTTGCTTTCGAAATAATAAAATGTGTTCACAATAAAATGGCTGCCATGCAATTTTGGCTTTATACACAACACCATTATTACCACTACGGATAATTGGTTTGTGTAATAAGATGTTTTACCCCCTAAAGTAAATATAAATGACATAAACTTTCATTATAAATGAGAAATTTGAAAAAATAAAATTTGCAAAAAACGTGCTACAGCGCCTTTAACTTATGATACAACTTCATGTGTCATACAGAATGGGCATCTCTCTGAATTCTTCCCTAATGAGCGGGGCTGCAGACAGGGTGATCCCATATCACCATATCTCTTTCTTTTTGTTGCTGAATCTCTTGGATGTATGATAAGACAAAATAATGACATAAAAGGTATTGTAATTGATGGCCAGGAATATAAATTGGAACAATATGCTGATGATACTGAATTATTTCTTGATTGATTAAAAGAAAGTTTATATGCTGCTATTGACACTATTAATACTTTTTACAGTATACCAGGGTTAAGGATGAATGTAGACAAGACTAAGGCAATTTGGATTGGATCAAAAGCAGGTAGCAGAGATATACTCTGTCATGATGTAGATATAGAATGGCAAGGAAGTGAATTTGAAGTTTTGGGCATTACATTTACACCTGATTTAAATGACTTATGGGTAATCAACACAAGGAAAAGACTTGAGGAAATTAATAGACTTCTAGCAACATGGAGAAAAAGCCATTTGACACTTTGATTGGGAAAATAACTGTTATTAAGACATTAGCTCTTTCAAAGTTGGTGCATATTTTTAACAGTTTACCTAACCCTCCTGATGAATTTATTACCTCCCTAGAGAGGATATTTTTCAGATTCATCTGGAATGACAAAAATGATAAAATAAAAAGGAGTATATTGAAAAAGGACTATAGTGAAGGGGGGTTATGCATGACCGATATTAAAACCTTTGTAAGTGCTATGAAACTTTCTACCCTCAAGCACTATTTGAGAAAAACAAATGTGAGTAATCCATGCAATTTTCCATTAAATGATATTTTAAAATATGGAGCAGAATTCCAGAATATTGTTAAAACTGATAATCCCTTTTGGAAAGATGTTTTAATGGCATGGAAATTATATTGTACTAGAAATATCATAGAGGAAGACAACATTAGCAAAATTTTACAACAGTCCTTATGGTTGAATAATAATTTCAAGAATCCATATCACTTTATTAGATGCTGGGCTGAGAGTGGAATCTTGACAAGTTTGACATGAGAGGTACATATATGGATCTTGGTTATGTTATCTATAATTTACCTGATGCTTGGAAAATTACTATTAGACAAAACAGATATATACATACCAATGATCTAGATTTGGACTCTCTTCATAAAGATTTTATGACTTTGAAGAAAGGCTCAAGATTATTCTATGATAAACTCCTATCTGACAATATTAAGCCTCATATCTGCCAAAAATGGGAAAATTTATTTCATGAAACTGATTTTGATTGGCATATGATTTTTAATGTTGCCAGAAGGAATTTGAAAGATGTAAAACTTCTAGACTTTCAATTTAAATTTTTGCATAGAATAATTTATACAAAAAGAGAACTTTTGAAAATGAAACTTGTTGATAATGAAATGTGTAGTTTTTGTAATGTCGAAAATGAAACGCTATGTCATGTATATTGGGAATGTGATGTAACCAAAACCTTCTGGAAGGAACTACAAAACTGGATTATTCAGAACATACAGATATTTGAAATAACAAAAGCCATGGTTTGGTTTGGAGCCTTTGGCAATAAGCCATTGCTACTTTATATATTACTGTCTGCTAAAAGATATATTTATACATGTACTTTAAAGAAAACAAATCAAAAACTGTATAATTACCTAAAAATTTTAAAGGACTTTTACATTGTTGAAAAATTCACATCCAGAAGAAACAATAATTTTGATTTTTATTCACGCAAATGGTTTCCATTATTCCCAATAATTAATCAGTAATTTAACCCAAATGTGAATGCTTTACTATTGTACTCTTATTCACTACTGCTTGTTACCTATGTTGAACCCATGAAAACTTGACTTTGTATCCATACATGCCATGTTACATGTACTCAAATATGGGAACAAATAAAAAATAAAAAATAAAAAAAACCTTTTAACAATGCTATCAATTTGACTATGCCACATACAGTCTTGTTGTAGAGTTATTCCTAGATGTTTGTGAGACGTTACTTCATTGATAATGGTGTTATTCATATATAAGACTGATTTAGGGGTTTGAGTATGCTTACGGGTGAATTGAATTGAGACGGTTTTACTTGAATGAAAATCAACATGCCATTTGTTAGGCCAGTTACTAAAAACAGATACATCTTTATTGAGACTGTGAGCAGCTACATATGGATCATCAATGTTTACATATAAAGATGTATAATCAGCAAATAACCGTATATTGGCGCGATTGTCATCAACGATGCACCATTTCTGCTTAATAATTACAATTTCGGAAGTTTTCATGTCACAAAATAATGGCGATTCCATGGACTTAAACAATTTGTTTTCAGTATAAAGTGGATACCACTATTGATTATATTTCAAAAAATATTTCATCTTTAATTTCAAGGAAAATCAAGTAGGCATTTATTTTGGCCGACAGTGTAGATATCTGCCCAACACCTTAACAAAGTGCTGGTAGCAAAAAGGTGGAATATAGGCCTATCGGATCTTGAGCGTCTATTTAATTGACATGTTAGCATTGTGTGGTATTAATTTTTAAGAATGTCCGTATTTGTCCACGCTTGGCAAAACTGCTGACTCATACATATCAGACTCTGCTGAATTCTGTCAACAAGTTAAATGTGTTATTACCCCAGGACAAATTGTTAGCTATGATGCTGTGGATCTGTTTACTAGTGTTCCCATTAATGAAGCCCTGTACTTCCTCCGCCATCGCATTGACAACCTTGATACCCCCCTACATTGGAAAAACTTCACACCACATCAGCCGCCTACTAAAGCAGCAGATAGGCATAGACACATACTTCTCCACGGCCGCCCCACTTAAAACCATCATTAAGGCAAATGGTAGGAAACACTCCACAGCTGAACAACAGCCTAAAGGCGTGGTTTACAACATCAGCTGCAACTGTGGCAGCAACTACATTACATCAGTTTATCAGCAACAGCAAGCGGTTTCTAAAAATCTTTAATGTTTTGAACTGCAGCTAAATCCATTATTATTAGGCATACCCAACAATACAACAATATGACGACTTCCTTTATTTAATCATTGTTTGGATATCTTATGCAGATATTACTTTGTTTTCATTTCTAGTTTCATTTCATTTGTACCAGTCTTTGTAACTGTGTACTGGAGCGGCGTTTATATAAGCTTGAGTGGCTTGTTCGCCAATCCATTTTTTCTTCATGAAATAAAATATGTTCAAACCATTACATTGGGGAAACATCCAGACATCCACTCAACATACGTCTTAAAGAACACAAAACATCCACAATCAAGGCAGACAACAAATCAGCACTTTCACTAAATTTCCACAACACAACATCAAATGGGACGCAGTCAATACACTCACAAAAAACAAACATGATCACACTCACCGCCCTTTATGTGAAGCTTTACACATTTTAAGACATAATCCCTCTTTGAACAGAAATCAAGGCTATTTCATCCCATCAGCTTAAAACCACTTAATCCACAAATAATTAATCAACTCTTCTCACTTTGGCTTCCATCATTATCCCACACTGATTGGTCACCCTCACTGCTTCATCGTTTCCCCATCCCAACTTAATTAACTTACCTTCCACTGGTATCTATGTAACCACAACCTGCTTGTTATACCTTTCATCTCATTGTTATCTCATCTTGTTGTCTTTGTTATCTCATTATCATACCAAAATGTAACATGTATATAAACGCTATCCTTATCATCCTAGACCAGATAAGCTGTATCCATAGAAAATGGTTACCCCGATTGGTAGAAAACCTATAAAGCGACAATGTTTTGGAACTATTCAGTGTGAGAGGTAGGTTTGTTGGTCTTGTGCGATTTTGAGAGTTCAGAAAGAAAGATGGTTGACCATTTACTTTCTAATTTGATGGCATTTATATGCAGTTTTCTATTTTAAAAATATGGTCTCATTGGATTTTAAAGGTGGTGTGGCACGTTTTTTAGCAAAAGTTTGTTTTCTAATATATTTCATTTATTTTTAAATTTAATATAAAAAATTATCAGTTACGAGTGTAAAACGTCTTATTACATTACACGATAAACGATAGAAAATAATTATCCATACAGGAACTAAATTGTTGTACGTATAAAGCGACAGTGGTATGGAACTCTTCCGTGTGAGCGATAGATTGGTAAGTCTGACGCAAACTGAGAGTTCCGACAGCAAGATGATTTGACCATTCCATCATGATGCCATAATAAAACTTTTACTCTGAGTCTTTAGGCAACGTTACAACAGTCAGAACACTTGAGGGGACAATTTAGTGTAAACTCGAAGGGAAATGGACTCACACTGCTTAACCGAACTATGTACATTTGTCTTAGAACACTCTTTATTGATTGAGGAGTATTGTTTACCTTTTCGTGTGATAACTTTATTTCAATAATAATTGTCTGCTACAGTGCTTTTAACGCATTTTATATGGGAAGTTGTAACTTAATGGATTGTTAGAGAAACTTCATTTACCCCCATGCAACTGGGATTAATCATAGTATTTGCTTAGACATTACCTTATGTTTCATTAATAGATTGTGTACTTTGAAAGTGATCGAGTAATGTCAATCTAACTCAAGACGAATTGAGCGCTAAAGGTAAATATTCAACTTGTTGTACCTATAAACGGATATTTAACAGCTAGACTGTTGCAAACTAATGTAAATTCACCAGACTGAATCCGTTTCTTCATTATTCATCAATCTACACAGCTTGTAAATACGTTTAGCAATTAAAATCAAAATGTCACCCATTTCTTTCTGCGACCATTGTTTTTAATGACATTTTATTTGTATTAATATGTGCCACGATAACACATGTGCTGACTTCAGTGCGAATACTTTCACTAAAATTCCATTTCTCAATCGCAAAATATATCATAATTATTAGTTTCCAATTAAAATTATACATAAGCAGAACCCGAACTACACCTCCCATCTACATGCACAGTAGTCATATTTTCTATTGAACATTATTAACCCAAATTATTGTTTTGTGTGTTGTAAATAGGCTTCCAAAATTACATTTGACCGATTGACGAGTGTTATTCGCGGTGCATTGTTCGGTTTTCGATCAGAAATAACTACTTTTGTCCTGACTTTGCTGAGTCAGCTATCATCAAAATAGTCATGATTGGCAACAGTCAGCTCACAATTTATAATATTTCATAATATAGTATGTGATCCCAACATCACACTGGATGAACCTTTAATGCATCAATGTCAATCAACGTGCATATATGTTTTTTACAACTTTCGTACATATCTGCCAGTACATCGTGATTTAAAGGCTGTTTAGGGAACCTATACATATACATTGTACATGATATACTATTACAATTTATACTTATTTATCTAAAACCAGATGTTTCAAAATATGTTTTAAATGTTATGTTTATGATAATAGACTATAAGCCATTTAATATATTTCAACAAAAATTGTTTTAGTTTATAACATCTTTAGACGATTTTGAGTCACTTTCATTTGAATTCAATATTATTTTGACAACATTTAGAGAAGAGTATACTGACACTGATTTGATATTTCTTTCATGTGCTAGAAAAGATAACGACCTGTTAAGATGAAGTTTACTGTATACCTGACAAGAGAAAATGTGGTGGAATCTGCTTGCCGGATCACATAGCCATTATCTCCGCTTCGGCAAGAAGAGTTGCAGCTATTGTAACTTGTGAAAGTAGACATTGCACTGTACAAATATGTACTATATCCAACACTGTCGCTGAATCTTTATTGTTATTAGCATGTTTATTTTCATCGTTATTTTATTATCATTTCAACATCTCTGTGTACACGACTTCGGCAAGAAGGGTTGCAGCTATTGTAACCAACCTTTATAGGCTGATAGCGATTTCTATGCAGTTTTGCAATGACATGCAACTTTTAAAAATATGTCCGGTAACCATGTGAGTTTTCATACGTCACGTGATTTTGCTGCCATCTTGATTTTAAAAACTGATGTTTATTTCTTTGAAATAACAATGGATGAATTGCTTAATTCATTACATTTAAAATACATATTTGAATAATTTATGTGCTGAATCCTTTATCGTCACCTGTGACTATATTTATGAATATTATTAGTTATTTACATAAGCGCTACCTTTATGGTTCTCATCTGTATCTCAACAGAATACGACAGTAATGTGTTTTTGAGGCTGATATTCACAAATGGCAAAATATCTGATACAAATTATATGATATTTATTAACACTTATTTTTATTGAGAATTGAAGGACTTGTGGCCAAGATTACAATAGGTATGACATGTGAATGGCACGGTGCTAAGAGCATATCTACAATGTTTAGTATTACAATTATATTTAACGTTAGAGTGTTTCTTCAAGAACAAACATATAAATAAACATAACCCTTTGAGAACATGAATGCTTTGTATCTTGAAAAGGGCTTGGGAATTTAATGTTCAATTCAATTTAAATGGAAGTAGTATACGTCAACATTACGTCTATAAAACCGAAATAATCTCATCTAATTTATCAGTTACGTTCTAAAACATAAACTGTTACAAACTTAGAATAAATATTAGACAAATTTGTTTTTGAGAGAAAAGATTTTAAATTAATAGAAAAAAAACACTTTTCATAAAAAAAACACAAGCGTGCTTTGTGAAAAACCAAAAGACAATCTCTAGGTAGGATATATTCTTTCTGGAAATGATGTAAACTGTTGACATAAAAGCTAGTATACCGGATTTCGCGAAAATACTAAGCGACAATATATTCTCAATGGATATTGTGAGATGAATATGAGCAAGATCCCATAACCATACAGACTTTGATTGTAATGTTCTATTGTATAACAATTGAATGTTCGGGTAAAATGTATTATTTGATAAAGAACAATCATACTTGAAACTCAAATGCATTCAGTGCGAAATCTGGAAATTTACTGTGCATGACATTACAAATCTAAGTCACCCAATACTAAAGATATCATCCCAATATAGCACTTGTCTGTGTAATTGTAATAAATGTACTGATACATGATGTATGATGACAAAGTACCCTCTTTCACTGCAGAACGGAGGAGTACAGGAATGTTGTAGAATGGTATAACATAATAAATTGGAAGATGTCTCTCGAAGTGTCAGTTATTGTCAGTTATTTGCATATGTAGAGGTGAGGTAGGGTTTGACGGCGCTTTCAATAGTTTTTCAATTTTATCACGGCTGCTAGTATTATGACAGGGAGAAAGCAAGTGTGCATTATGCATTGCTGGGAAACCTTCAAACATCGGCTGGAACTAGTGAACCATGGTTGATACTGCGAAATTCAGGATTGCTCCTTAACCTTACTGCGTGGCGGGATTCAAACCTAGAACATCTTCATCCTCTGCGTCACTATATAGTGGAGGGTAACGGATCATATATAATACCCTGGATAACAGAGGATGGCGAGAAGTTATCAGTGACCAAACTTCACAGCTCTAAAGCTGCTAAATAACCATACCTCTACTCATCGGATGTATATTAGATCCTCGGTACCTCGCAAAACAATGCCTTGGATAAAGTGTCTGGAGCTAGCGGGCTAGTCTTCATTTCCACTTCCGAATGGACCGACTGGAACAGGTGAGATGACTTGGGGTGTAACGCCGCTTGAAAGATTATTTGACTTAGCATATCACGGCTGCTAGTATTATTGCCAGGAGAAAACACGCAACACCTGCAACATGTGACCATGCATTGCGGTGAGATCTGCTACGACTGGAACTAGTGAACCATGGGTGGTACTGCAATGAAATTCAGTGTAGCATTGCACCCAAAAGTTACTGCTTGTAGAACAGTTCTCTAATGCAAATAACATTTGCTTTGGGATTCGAACCCGGAACAGAAAAGATTCCAAGACACAGAAAGATCTAGACAAATTGGTTGTCCCAAGAAACGATTACGGACCATACACAAGGAACCAGGATCACAGGCGTATGGTAGGATCAGAGAAAATAAGCAAGTAAAGGTTTCATTCACGGACGCCATGTAAGAAATCATTGGTTTCTACACACAAAAAGCAAAGTGTCAGGTACAAGAATGTTCGTCCTGTCGACCTGAAAGTGACATTAAGTGTTTTAACCCCCAAACCAAAGAGGGTTATTGTCGTGGCGCAGCCTGTCTGTCCGTCCGTCTGTCACGAAAACGTTACTTGTGTTCTGAAATCAACTCATTTCACAGGGTTTTTACCAAACTTTCTGAAACGGGATTACTATTTTCAGAGTTATGGTCCTTGACTTTCTCGGCTTTCTAATTTCAGACTGACACAACAAACCAATGGTTCTACTTTCTCTAAACTTCGGCACTTCTCGGAATTTTTCGTACTTTTCAATGTTTTCCCAATTAAATCTCCGGAATTTATGTTTTATAACACTGCTAGTATTTTTTTCAGTTGATTAAAGTATCAGCATGGATTTGGCCTAATATTAACAGCACAAGCAGGGAAAATGTAACTCAAATTATCGTTAACAAGCCAGAAAAGCGCTCAGTGTAAGGGAAATCGAAACATTGCCGAAAGCTTCAATAGCGATGCTGTGTCACTGTGACGTCACAACCGTTTACTAGTGTGACGTCATAACCATGGTTACGTCATTCGAAAGAAGCACGACGGACGGAAGCCTGAATGTTGTTTCTTATTTTCAGTTCTTTGTAATTAAATAAAAGTAAAGCAAATTTGATGGTTTAATTATGTTACCGCACTGAAGAAAATTTCACTTACAGCTCTATTGGTTTGACAAATGAGAAAATAAAGATATTATTAAGATATCAAATAGTGAGTCGTGCTAGTCAAGCAACCGTCTGTGTATCAATACGCATAAATTTATGCAACTTTATTTGTTTACCAATTTGTTAATAAAAAGGGGTATATGATAAATATAGAACATCATACTTGTGCATTTGGATATCTTCGGGCATTTCTTCGAACTCGTTGTTCCTCCGCTTCCATGACATCTTCTCGTTCAATACAATGATCCAAATGCACAAGTATGATGTTCTATATATTTATTTGTATTAGATCATTCAGAAATCGTCATAATTTTCAAGCTCATCAAAGATCATCTCACATTACATGCAAATCTAGATGAGAAGATCTATCTTTCTTAAATTACCCCTACATGTAAACTCCCATTTTGATAATAAGGGGTTATTGTGCTCTCAGAGCACTCTTCTTATAATATGTTATCTGCCATTCATACGTCTAACAGTATCTCCATATCTAACAGTATCTCCATATCAAGCAGATTTCGTCAGAGAAAGGCCACGGATACTGGCGTTTTGGCATACGTTGAAGGATAGTTGTCAAAACATTCCTTCCGACAAAATAAGTAAATATTGATGTCGAAGGTCACATGGTTAAAGAGCCATCAAGGATGTTGATGAACATATCGAAAAATTTCTAAAAATCTATCTCCGTGAAATAAATATAATTATTTTTCCCTAATTTTTCAACTTCAAATAAGCCGAGAAATTGCATTAATTAGTAAAGGTGTTTTCCATTCTAAATTTAGATCCAGTCTATTTATTTTCAAGCGCAAAGCTTTATGGTCTAGCTCACACACAGTAAACAAAGGCAAGAAAGAATAACACTAAATTTGATCAATGAAAGAAATCGAAATATATAATTTTTTGCCTGTTGTTTATTTACCATTTCATTTATTTATGCAGTTGCTACAGAAATTGGAATAATTGTTTTACCCAACTAGGTACTTTTCTTGAATAAATTAATGAGAGTAAAAATTTGTCATAATTTGCTGGTTTTATCTCAATAAAATGTACATTAAACAGGCAACAATTTGTACATTCTCAGGACATTTAGAAACAATGTTTGTAAAGCAATCGTCACATTCAGTAATGTATATGTGTGACAAGGTAAACCGCAAGAGAGACACGTGCAGCACGTGCAGCACATGGGCAGTTATGGCGACTTGCGCAAGAGACGAGCCTTCAAGCTTCGGAAGCGCTAACTGTTTGTGTAGTACGTTTTACGCGAAAAAGGGAATTCTGATTATATGACGTCAGATATCCTTAGCGCCCGCTACGCGAAGTGGTACTTCTTTTTTTAACCAAATTGCATTACATTGTCGTGATATGAAAATTATTTAACATACTCCATGTTGTAGATAAAAGATTTCACTGCCGATTGACGTTATAAGAATATTTTCCAAAAATTATTTTTCATTTGAAACACTTATATCCTTGATGGCTCTTTAACCGAACCATGTACATTGGTTTTATAATATTTTATTGAGTCAGGGGTGTTATTTAGCCATTGATAAGACTTACATTCATTTTCGCGAGAGCACATTATTTCTGGAAGAACAACATTCTACAGCACCTTTAAGGAACTATTCTTTTTCATCAAGTGGAGGTTCAACTTAAGTTTACTTTCCTATGATGTTATAATATCAAAATACTTCAAAGATTGAACAGGATATTGTATTTTACAATGAACCATATGTTCTGACAAACGTTAATATTGCAACCATTCTCGGACTTATCTTCGTTGCCTAAGTCTCAAATTTGAGTTTCGAACTATTTATTCTCAAAAGATTTACTTCTTATTAAAGTCATGTCTTAAAGCACGTGGACTTTTCCGGGAGACGGTCGAAAGTCCCGATAACACAATAACACATGTGATGATGTTTTGCTATAGGGAACGTTACAATTACACATTAACAATTGAACATGACACAATTAAATGGATGTATGGCTACGGCAGGTGATGTATGTAGTTTTGTAAACAAATCAACAACGTCAAAATTGGAGGGAGGACCTACATTGGCTATTTCCCAGAAAAAATCATTTTCAGATTTACTTAAATGCAAAGCCTTGCAAAATGTCTTACAGATTTTGATGTTTTCTATTCGAAACTGTCATATAGGTTCATGAAAACCAAAGAAAAACTCGAATTTCAACCAAAAGCATCGAAATGAGACAAATAAAGAGTTGAATATGAATGGTTGATTAGCGACATGGAATGAAATGAAGCGAATCTGCACACAAATGAGACGATGCAAAAAGACGTGATCGGACTGTGCATGTTCAGTAACCAAACCGGAGCAAAGCATGACATTTCACCGATATGATGAAAGTTGGTTATATATTTCATGAACATTTAAGTAAAGCCAATGTCCAACCTTAATTCATAAAACGCCGTAAAGTGAGATGTAAGAAGCAGCAAAAAGCATTTTAACTTCCCAGTCGAAGGACTGCCATTTTTCAATTCGACAGCGCATGCGCACTGTTGCACTTCACGTCTTTTATTTCCCATGTCGCTGACGGCTGTCGTGTTTATCCCTCGGGTTGCAGGTTTTAATCTCATAAACAATCTTTGGCATGTTTAATCCTACGCGTAAGCTTGCATGTTTGGACAAAATTCAGGAAACCAATCATAAGACCTCCAACAAAAGATTTCGATGCTAGAAGCTAGGGGCAGATAACTTCAAATAACTATCCTTATTATCAGATACTGACTCCTAACTATCCTTTCGTCTAACAGGTTGGATTGTTAGTGTTGAAAATGTGATTTTAACATAGAATCAATACCAATTTATATGATTCGAAGCCTCAACATGACACATTGTGCTCGGAATTTTATAAATTGCTATCGATCTACATGTACGTTAGAATAAAAAAAAGTTAAAAACGCATTTTTGAAAGCAGCATTTTGAACGCAACCTCATAGACGAAACGTGACATCAATGCATTGTTTATGACGACACGTCACCATGACAAAGTGATATCTTACCCTTGGGCATCGCATGAAAATATGAACGGGCTATGATTTTCCTCATAACATGACATTTCAAATTTCAAAGTAATATACACAAAGAAAAAGTTAAGCACCCCCTGATGTTTTCATATAGCTGAATGTTAGAAACAACTAAGCACTGCTTTGACCCTAAATTAGCATGTAATTGACAACGGCACGTGATCGGTGAGGCTGGGCGTTGTCGTCCATGTACTGTTGTCGTGTAGCAAGTTCATTGGTATCGATATGAGGAACAACGACTGTCTGTAGCACGTCCTGGATGTATTGAGCTCCTGTTAAGTTGCCCCTGATGGTGACCAAATCTAGCTTCCAGTCATGAGACAGGCATCCCCATACCATAACAGAGCCACCTCCATACGCAAAAGTTGGCTGGATGTTCTTGGGGGTATAAGCTGTATTATTTTGTCTCCAAACACGTGCAATCCCATCAGTAACATGGAGCAAGAATCGACCCTCGTCAGACCAATGGATTTTACGCCAGGTCCTCAGATTCCAGTGTTGTCTGTCGAAACACAATGCCAAACGTGAACGTTTATGATGGTCTCTCGACGTTTAATTATCCTTCTTCACTTTAGTCCTGCCGATATTGAGGCGATTTCTGACTGTTCTGAGGTTTCGATTTGGTACCCACCGATGGTTCAGCTGAGGACTTGTCAGGAAGGGTTGTAGGCGTACATGTCGAAGAAGCTGCCGGTCCTCTCGAGGTGTAGCGACAATAGGTCTTCAAGACCTTGGACGGTCCATTGTACTTCCTGTCTACGCATGCTTCCGGACTAAATGACTAACAACAGTGTAATAGTAGGCCAGATTTCGTCCTATCGCCTTAAAGGACATTCCTGCAGAATGGATACCAATAATTTGATTTCTGAGATCCATTGACAAACGTTTTCGTGCCATGTTCAATAGATATAGCTTTGAATTGCCATGAAAAGCAACGTTTACCAGCCAATGCAGTTGGGCCATACTGCTTTTTGTGATCCTCGAGTGTATCATGTTGCACGTGCATGCCCCGAACGTGTAGGCGTGACTGTCACGCATCACTGGTTAGAACGTTTCGCACAAGCACTACTCTTCTAATAAATCAACCTTGTTTAACTATTTAGAATATTCTCGAAAAGATGTCATCACAAATATCAGGGGGTGCTTTTCTTTGTGTATATTATATGTTATATTATATGGAGGAAGGTAGACTCACACCTTCTACTGATTTCTACTCGACACAGACACAATAAAATATGCTCAGAGGATCACATCTTCACAACGTCATGGACGTAAGGAAACATTTTCCAACTCTCCTCTCTCCGCCCTGACTTTAACCCTCGCATTTTCCTTGCTAAAATTTAGCGTACTGTAGGCTAATCGGATAGGTCAAGACAGCTTGCAAAGCGAACTTACAATGTCACGTTTGCAGCGATACGTTGCCACCTACTAAACGGAGACAAATCCTTTCAAAATCTTTCCAACTTTCTCAAGTCCTCTGCTCCAACCACCCATCCAATTGACTTGTATAGCCTCCATAACTGTATCGAGGGTCATCATTTTGAATCGGTACCGAATATAAACGGCGATTACATTGGTTGTATGTAAGAAGCTTGTAAGGGGCGTACACTGTGATCACAATAGATGTCTCTTCTTCGTTTCACGGCCTCTGCTGTCGTTGAAGGCAAGGTAAAAACAGGGGAAGAGTTGGTCTCGAAACGTTTTCACCTTGCCGTGGGAAGATGAGGGGAACGAGGGATTGACGTAGTCTTGCATATATCAATCCATTGATAAAGTAGGATACACATTTTATTGCCAACATTGACAAACATTGTATGTATCTGAACAGAATATGACAGTTATGTGTTTTAGAAGCTGACATTCAATAATGTCAAAATATCTGATAAAAGACATATAATGATATTTATTTACATTCATTTTTTTCAGAATTGAAGAACATGTTTACAACAAGATTACAGGTATGTGACGTATAATTGCCATGGTGGTTAGAGCGAATATATAATGTGTAGTATTACAATGCTATTTAACGTAGGTGTTTCCTCAATAACAAACATATAAATAAACATAACCCTTTCCGAACCGTGATACTTATACCTTCAGAAGAGCTTGAAATTTGTCAATTTAAGGTTTGCTGTAGCAAAAAGCCGGATCTTGAGCGTCAATTTAATTGACATGTTAGTATTGTGTGGTATTAGTTTTTAAGAATGTCCGTATTTGTTACATTACAAATTTATTCAATATAGATATAAATTATACAGTGGATATGTATTTTCACTCTACAGCTGCATACCATGAGTTTGTTCACTTACTTGGGTAATTCAGAGCAGATATCATGTAACCTAGCATGTCTTTGAAGCAATGTATCAACGTGAAACCTAAACTGACCACTTTGCATTTTGCATTATAAGAGGACAGTTGAGTGTTCCATAACATAATCTGATGGAATATCACATAGCAAACAATTTTTTCCAAAGTACAGTTTTTATTTTCTTCAGTAAAATATTCAATAAGTGATCTTGGTCAAACATACATCATATATTTCCTCTTATACTCATTCAATGTATTTGTAATGGAATTCTTCTTATTTAGTTGATTTTATCCGAAAACTAATGAATTATGAAATTTCGAAATTAGACCCTTTCTGTCCATGTCATTGTCAAATTTCAAAATCATGCACCACTGACTTTCATGTATGATCACAGGATATATACTTTCAAGAATGATTATTTTACTCAGTATGGGATCAACTTTTATTGACGTTACAATGAACGTCAATTTACATGATATCTGTACTAAGATACACATGGAGGTGAACAGACTTTCGGTACACAGATGTATATCAGTTCAATTGAAATAGACAATAACATTAACAAAATTACGTCTATAAAACTGAAATAATGTCACTTACATGGCACCGTGCTACAACACGATAAACGGTCTTAAACTTCTTACGAAATTTTTATAAGCAACAAAACACTTTTCATGAACATCACAACCGTGCTTTTTGAAAAACCAAAACCATCTCTAGGTAGGATGCATTCTCTTCCCACAGAGGTTACACCCTTCAGATTCCCTTTAGGAAAAGGGAGTAACTTATGTGGGAAGAGAATGGGTAGTGTATTCTTTCTAGACACTACACCCCGGCCAAAAGAAACGCCTACTTTATGCTCCTTAAAATGAAAGATGCAATAATTTCTTAAGTATAATAAATGGCGGTCTCCACGTTATGCTGAAGCAATAACTAATATGAAAGTCCATTAAAATCGTGGAAAACTGTGATTCGAGTCAATAACATTCATGAAAACAACGCCCAATTAAGACTGCTATTTTCGGTTGATTCACTTGCGCACCTTAACCACGTACATCGGTAGCATCATCACCACTTTAACGCGAATGCGTGCCTGTATTGTTGCTCGTGGTTGTATGAAAATCTTTTAAAATGTTTTTCTGATCAAGCACTGATCGAAAACTGAAGAATTATTTGTTTTCTCATTTCATCAATCGCCCTTCTTTCGTGACATGAACTTCTGAAATTCAAATATATAATGCAGAAATGGTGCAACTTCATTATGTTATAATATTGCTAAACTGTTCATAACAGTTTTTACAAGATATCTAGTAGGCGTTTCTTTTGGCCGGGGGTGTAGCTGTACACTAGCAAAAGTTAGTTCAACGGATTCAGCAAAATGTTCACGAATCATTTCGCGAACATGGTGTACTTTTTTCACAGTAGTGTACCCATAAGACAGAAATCCCCATAGCAACACCGTAGAGATGATTTCTATGAATTTACAGACAGGAAGTGAAATGTAGCTATTTTAAAATATGTATGAAATGAACTAAATAAAGGTGTAACCATCAAATAAGTTTCATCAAAAATACTACACGACAATATATTCTAAAAAGGTTGATTGATGTTCCAATACAATAAAATAGATCGGAGTTCCTTTCACATAACGATACTGAAGTTGATTGTAATGTTCTATTGTTTAACAATTGAGTGTCTGGGTAAAACATGTTATTTGATTAACAACCATCACACTTGGAATTCAAAAGTATTCAGTGCGGAATCTGGAAAATTATTGTGCATGACAAAACATCTCTTAGTCACCCAATATTAAAGAAATCATCCTAATTTAGTACTTATTAGTGTCAATGCAACTAAAATACTAATGTATAATGTATACTGAATAAGTAACCTGGGTTGCTGCTTTCACTGCAGAACGGAGGGTTACAGGAATGTACTACGCTGGTATAAAATAATAAACCTGAATTCGCATTTGGTGTCTCTCGGATTGACAGTTATTGTCAAATATTGTCAGTTATGCACATAAACTGAGGTGCAAAAGAAAGTATATCATTTTTACCGAGTACAGTAGAACTTCGGAATGCATTACCAAACGACACCAAAATGATACAATCTCAAAGATTATTTATTGAAAAAGTAACTCCCCAGTTAGGATACTTATTCGCATTTGATCTAAATTTTGGAAGGCGTTTTTGTCAAATTACTTATTGTAGGCTCCGTTTAGGCTGCAGTGATTTAAATTATCATAAATTTGAAAGACATATTTCAAACGACCCGTCCTGTTCGTGCGGGTCAAATCGTGAAGACACATTACATTATCTACTTGAGTGTACAAACTACTCCTTTATAAGAAATGATGCATTATATTACAAAAATGGTTATAACCTGAAAACAATTTTGTATGGAAATCGTGAAATACCTAAAGCTGAAAACTTTGAAATGTTACAATCCGTTTTCCTCTTCATCATCGCTTCTTGTAGATTTGATAACTATTAAGATTCAACAAATGTTAGCTTTGTATGCATTGGAATGATATATAAATTTATTGTTTATTGATTATGTTTTGATTGTACATTAGCCTTCTTGTTTGATTGGATGTTATTTGTTGAATTTGTGTAATTTTGGAGCGGCATTTACATAAGTTCTCAGCTTGTTTGCCAATCCATTTCTTTTGTGAATTAAATAATTAAACCAAGTATAACACTCAGTTGTTTTCCATTAATTCAATAAATCAATAAAGAAATTAGATGCATTTGAATATGGCACGATACAATAACACCTGTTGGCAGTAGTTTGAATGACTTTATTTGTGACTTTTATTTTTAATGTTTTGAACTAACTTTCCAAACTAGTCAGTTTTTGAATACGACGTCGAAAACTCGAGATATGTGACTTTCAAAATTATACATATGATAAAAACAACTTAGTGATATAATTTCTTTTGCACTTTCTTTCTTTTCTTTTGACACCCGTTTCAAGAGTATTTCACTTATATCACGGCTATAAGCATTATTACAGGTAGAAACCCCGCAACACCATGTGGTTATGCATTGTGGTGGAACCTGCGACCATGAGTGGTACTGCACTGTAAATCAGTGTAGCATTGCACCCAAACCTTACTGCGTGTAGAACAGTTCTCTACTGCAGACAAAGTTGCCATGGGATTCGAACCCGGAACAGAAAACATTTCAAGACAGAAAGGGATCTAGACAAATTGGTTGTCACGAAGAACGATTACGGACCACAATAAAGGAACCCGGATCACAGGTACATGGTAGGATCAGAGAAAATAAGATGAGCAAGTAAAGTTTAATTCACCCAAATATTCTCACAGACGCCATGTAAAAAACATTGATTTTTACACAAGATATCACGTGCCAAAATATCACATGTAATAATTTAAATTAAATAATTTCACTCGACATGTATTTTCATAACTTATCGACAAATATATGAGACTTACTCGTTTTCAATTGAAATCGAACAGTATCTCCATATCAAACAGATTTCGTCAGAAAAAGGTCACGAAGACTGGCGTTTGGGGATTCCTTGAAGGATAGTTAGTCGTCAGAACATTCCTCCCGATACTGCCATCTTGACTTATCTCACTAATTTCGACCTTGTTGGATTCTTCAAACGTGCAGAGCAGAAGACCGTGCGCAAGATAGACCTTCAGACATTCCTTCTTACCATGGTCTATATCTTTCGGTTTCCCAAAGTGAACTCCTGCAACTATTTCCACTGCTTGGATGTGTTTTGCCCATCGAGAATCCTTCCACATAAACACAAACATACTAAAATTAGGTGCGTTTATAAGGGCCAGGTCTACAAAAAAATATGTAGGGACTGGTTGAGTATATAGTTTCTTTCCTGAAGAGATCTGAACACAATGGATTGTATAGTCCCCGCCGACCCTTTTAACCCAACATGCCATATTGTCATCAACAGCAAGTTGGAAAACGCTAGCATGACGAAAATGATTCCAAATTTTGCTCTTATTGGCGTGTGATTGTTTATAAATGCAACCGTCATCACCATAGTTATAAGAAAAAAACAATGTTCACAATACACTTAAAGATCGAATGTATGATTTTTCTAAAAAGTATATCTTTTTCGAGTTTGAAACGATTAATTGTTTATATATTCCGTATTCTTCAGACCAGAATAAAGTGTTGGTCGTGTGGTCATAAACCATAGCAAGCACGTTGGTGTCCATGGTTATTCCTGTCTTCTCTGTTACATTTGACTTTATGGTCACCTCATAGACATCCCTATTCTTAGGTCCCTTCTCTGAGATTATCAGAAAAGACTTGCCATGTCTTGTGCCAGGACCTGATTCTTCAAGTTTCATCTCTAGAGATTCAACATAATGTGTTATTGTTTCAGATTTTATGGTATTGGACTCATCACTGCTGTACATGTGTCCAGAACCAACAGCTGCAAGGACGCATCCAGGGGTAGACATGCATGCTCCAGCACATTGTACAGGTGTTTTACAGGTGATTGTGGTCAGGTACTGTTGGTTTGAAACTTTGAGCGGTTCATCTTTCATGTGTTTGAAGTAGGTTGATCTGGTGAAGACAACTTGTATAAAGACGAAAAACAGTGATGCAATGTTCCAAAGCATGACAAAATGTGGACCCATCTTTAACACAAAAACGATTACGTCTGTCAGTGAAAGTACAGCTGTAGCTTCTTCAAATTATGTATTCTTAGAATATTGATTGTCATTCAATCCATCGACGGGGTGTGTGTTCATGTTTAAGTGATTAAGCTTTATGTTTTTGCTAGATAGCTTTACGTTTTCATGCTATATCATTAGACACTCGATTCAGTAGTGAATAAACATAAGCCGGTGTAAGTTATATTATTTAAATGTACTTATTGCTTGGGGGGCGCACACGCCCCCCAAGTTATTAGGTGTTGATATTACAGGTGGAATTTTTTTAACAACTTTCAGCCAATGACATACGTTGTCTTTACAATTCTAATGACCAATGAACAGAGCTGTAGCAAATTATGAAGCACGTGACACTGTGGGTAATCCGGAATAATTGGCACAAACAGATGTGGAATTTGATTTTTCTGTATGTGTCATATCAACAGAATTTCTCCTTATTTTGCCAATGCCACACAATCCATTTTGATAATAACTGACCTACTTTTCCAAGATGCCCGACCCTAGCAATAACGTAAACACTGAGTGCGCATGTTAAGTCCCGTCCGGATAGTTTGTTTGTTGTACTTCGGAACTTGGGCAAGTCTTCCGCTCTGATTCTGTCATACCATATTTTCTCACTGCAGAATTTCTTTGTAATCAAAGTTCGAAAAACATCAATGAACTAAATTAACAACTTAAATTAGCCAAATATGAAATCATTCTATTCCTCTCCATCAGTTTCACTTTCAGTCAAGGTAGATTCTACATCAAGACGTTTGATTAGCCTACATAGACAGCTTTTACAGTTTCCATTCTGCGACGTATATACAATGTATGTAGATTCTGTTTGCCATTTTACACTTACAATTAAATCACTTGTGGGCCTACCTTCGTGGATATTACAGGCAGATGCGAATGCAATTGTAACATGAGGAAATTCAAGTGTAGAAAGCACATTTAAAATAAAGATTCGAGGAGAGCCGAATAGATATCAATAATTATTCTACATGTCTTCAACCAACTTCAGTGGGAAGAGTTATGGGTTCGATTCCCTCTGCTGTAGTCTATTCTGTTTTGAAAGTTTTAAACTTTTTTTTTCGGATCGAGTCATAGGTAAGGCCCAATCTGTTCAGTATAGTTACATTATTAAGATATTTAGTCTTGACTATGATCGAAAACCGAACAACTATCTCGCGTCAATTGTTCAAACTTCGTTTTGAAAACTTATAGGTAGCAGACAAAGAGCCAGATATGTGTTGGTACTGTTCAATGGAACATATAGTATGCCATACATGTAAATGGGGCGCATGAATTCGGCTTCTCATCGTGTAATAAGCAGCTGCTCGAGTTGCATTGAAAACAAGTTATTGTCAACTATTTGGCGTTAGGGGATACATATTCAAGACGAGTGAGATGATTTGGACGTAAATCAGGAAATTTTATATTTGTGTATGTATCAAATCTAAATTAAATTTCATGAAATTTCATGAAAAACACGGAGTGTCCCTTTAAGACTATGACTAGACTAGCAAACACCCAGGCAAGACCCTCGTCATGCATTGTCCACCCGCCTGTACATCGAGTTTTCACCGATATTCACAAAAAATCACCACCTCATGTTCCATTCACTAGATCTACTCAGTTGCCCCCCAAGCTTGCTTTTTTAAAGGCTTTTCTTGTTTGTAAGAGGCTCATCTTACAGCAACCCTGACAACGCAAAAAATAGAAGGGAAACACTGAACAAATGTAAGGCTTGTAATTATAGGTACACTGTGGGCCAAAAGAAACGCCTTCCAGATATATTATCAGATTTCGTAAACACTATAATGAGCAGTTAAGCGATTTAAACGTATTTATTCACTGAAAAAGTGATGGAATTGGCAAAATTATGCTTATATAAATGCCTCTTCCTACAAAATAGAAACATAACAAAACAAACGTGGGTGACGTTCACAGAACCGAATAGGTTGCATACATTGCAGAATCGTAAAATATAAAGCCAACAGGCATGTAAATGGCAAGAGATGACAAGATTATATTGAAGGCATTAAACTTTAAAGTTGTTGAAAGTTATATAACAGCAAGGCAATAGCATGATAATAGAACAAAGATGAGTTATGAAAAGTCCGAAAACCTTTTAGATTTAAAGATAAAATTATGGACGAATTTTAGTAGTACTTGAGTTTCCAGGTTCGTTGCGCAAGCATTTCCCTGCAAAATGGATGTTATATAATAAATATATTGAAACCTTTTGTAAAGAAGTATTCGTTTACTCTTATGTTATTGTATATGGGACAGGTTAGGAAAAAGTGAAGTGCATCCTCTAAATGGTGTCCACAGGCACATGCAGGGGTATCGGATATAAATCTCTCGAACTTATCGCCGTTTAGGTAGCTGCATCCAAGCCGGAGGCGAAAGTGAATGATCTGACAAAACCTTGAACCCAAAAATTGATTGAAATGTATTGGGTTAATGTTGCCTTGTTTTAGTTTCCTTTTGAATTCTCCAAGAATACTGGAGTTAACTGTGTCTAAAGGGAGAGAATTCCATATATTAACTGCGTTTGGAAGGAAAGATCTAGAATAATTACTGGTGTTACACTGTATGCTTTGCAAGTCCGAATTGTTTCTCAGACTATACCGACTTGCGTCAGATACATTATCAGGTACTAAATTAGATAGATAATCAGGTACTAATTTATTTACCATATTATAAAATACATTTTACTTTTGTTGATATCTCCTTTTTTCTAAGGAAGTTATATTTGTCTCCGAGTATAATTTATGATGGCTTGTGCCTCGAACTGCGCCGCAATTGGTTCTTATTGCACATAGGTTTAATTTCTCAAGAAGTAGTGTTTGCTCCTTTGTACAATTATCCCAGATATGACAGGAGTAATCGAAAGTAGGTAAAATGTACGATTTGTACATGGTCTGTAGAGTTTTTCTGTTGAGACGGTATTTAAAACTCCTAAGGCAATTTATCATTGGAGTAACCCTTTTAACAATGCTATCAATTTGACTATTCTACATACAGTCTTGTTGTAGAGTTATTCCTAGATGTTTGTGAGACGTTACTTCATCGATAATGGTGTTATTCATATATAAGACTGGTTTAGGGGTTTGAGTATGCTTACGGGTGAATTGAATTGAGACGGTTTTACTTGGATTAAAATCAACTTGCCATTTGTTAGACCATCCGTATTTTTTTCTTCTTTTTCATCTCCCGACCGCCCAAAATTGTCCTTCCGACGCAAAATAAAAAAAATTATTTTATTTATTATGTCTCTGCCGACAAACATTTTTTTGGCCGCTCAACAACAAAACAACGGCCTCAAAAGATATTTTTAAAATTCTGAAACGAAGATACATGGTAAATGGGGAGTAACTCCGTCGAAACTGCTACAAAACTTCGAACAGTAAAAACAGGATTCGCTTGACATCTTAAACACATACACGCAATGCAGAGAGTACAGAGCACATGGAACTTGACATGAAAACATGGCTAGCTGTCACACGCGAACAAGTATCATTTATGTTTGAAGTTGTGGTTTTGGGAGGCAAAGTAATTCGTGGTCAGGAGGAACGTCACCTGTGACAGCCCTGTGGATTTCAGGTACTTCTCCTGCCGCCTGTTCCCATCAGTGTGTGTTTGGTGTGGGGATTCTGAGGTTAGTGTTAAATGTGCTAATAAATGCGTGGTATATACAGGTTGGTTTCCAAATTTCTGCAAGCATTAACCCTACTGGTCACTTACATAGTTGAATTTGTTTCAGCATCTGTCAGACAACAAGGAAAATAAATAAATAAATGAAGTCTTAATAGTTTTAAAAAAGTTTAATTACATCTTCTGAAATAAAGTTTCTATAGGTTGTTGTTTGAATATTAAATTTACACTGAACATATAATCTATAGCTTACTAGGCACAATTTTTAAAGATTGATTGAAACCTTTTGTGCAATATTGCTATGATAAATACTCTAAATTTGAAATATTTTGTAGGTGATGGTTCCCACTGATGGAGATGATCTGCAACATAACTGTACTGAGAACTTGCACTGCTTGTGCTTAAGAGGGAAGGCAGGCTGTGACTAGAGCTAGCAGAGGAAAAATGCCACGAAAGGTCACTGAGGGTAAGTTGTAATTTTGCTATTTAAAATATGTATAGAACATTTTCTTTGATTCTCATTCTTTTCCTTAAATTATTATCTGACAAGCATGAAAATATGAAATACATGTATATCCAAACTCAAAACAGTGCTCCTTTAATACATCTTTGAATTGAATTTTTAAACCAAGTTTTAAAACAGTTTTCTTTATCTGTCAGTTTTCACATTTTCAAGTTGCTTTGTAAATGTATTTATTGATTTTCTGAAGATTTATAAATCTCATTACAATTCTAATATCTGAATTTAAAACATTGTAGGTGATAGTTCCGCCAACTCTGACCACCAAACTGAAGTCTGGCAGCCTCAGCAATCACTCTTTAAAACCTTTATCTGAAAACATTAAATAAAACTGGCACTTGGAAAAGTGACTTTGTTCATTTCTGATGTCTTGATCCAGTGTCACACTTCAAGAGGCCCTGTTAATATTGTTCAGTTGTTATAAATATTCTATTTGCAATGTATCAGCACAGTTTACAGGTATAAATTTCATAATAACAGATTTCTTTAGATATATTAATACACTGAGTGAACTCAATTAACAGAGCCTTTGAGAATTGTGATGTAAAAGTTATATATATATATATATTCATTACTGAAGTATTGTATGGGTCATTTTTATTAAATGAGGCCTTAAATACCTCAGTAATGAATTTGGATAACTTTTTAGATAACAGATTTGCTGTAAAATGCCCTCAGAGTGGGATTTTTTTTTTTTTTTTTTTTTTTTTATTTATTTTCGCCCGCCCGCTCCTCACTAGCATCTGTTTGGAGATGAGAAACATAAAAAAAAAATGTGGATGGCCTTTAAAATTAAATAGCCCAGTTACTAATAACAGATAAATCTTTATTGAGGCTGTGAGCAGCTACATATGGATCATCAATGATTACATATTATAATGTTATTAATTAACTATTTCCGTATTGGCCCAGTTACAGGTCCGAGACGAAGTCGAGGGCCAATACAACGGACCGAGGACCTGTAACTCGGCCAATACGGAAATACTTAATTAATGACAATTTTATTAATTAACTTCTTTTCATTCTTAGACACTAGACATCCCATTTATATTGAAATAATAATAATAAACAAGATTGGTGAACAAATAGCACGGGTCAAAGTTGTGAAGCGACTGCTTCAGGCTTTCACCAAATGTGCAAATGCGCATGCTAAGACCCATATTGGCCCAGTTTTTCCCGTATTGGCCCAGTTTTTCCCGTATTGGCCCAGTTTCCCCGTATTGGCAGTTATATACAGTTGTCGAATTATATGGTCTAGGCAGTAAATGCCATATAGGTGCCATAACATTGATAGTTAATTAATAATCATGTTTAATGTATTAAGCTTTATGTTTTATGTTTTTAAGTTTTGAGGAGCACAGTGATGTAGTGGTTAGAATGTCTGCCTCTAACGCCAACGGCCCGGGTTCGAATCCCGGTGGAGACACCAAACATTTGTGACCTGGGTCTTTTACTGTGTTGTGTCCTTGGGCAAAGACTTCATCCACATTGCACTCAGTTCACCCAGTTGTACAATTGGATACCTGGACATGGGAATGTATTGACCTATACGGTCGCGCGGAGCGCTTCATAGGTACGATTCCTTCAGGGTAATAATTGTGTAGCGTCTTGAGCATGCATTGTGCAAGGATATGTGCGCATTATAAATATACTATTATTATTATCATTTTATGTTTTCATGCTATATAAACGGAAGATAAATGTCTATATGTTCTTTGTTTTTGTCAGAAATATGGTAGTAAAAAAGGACGTGAAATAGCGCTGTGGTAAGCGCATTCGATTTGAGAACAAGAGGTCCGGGCTTCGACTCCCACCAGGGGCTCGGCAAATGTGTCTGTTGTACAGAATTGTTCGACATGCAGTAAAGTTTGTTTTAATGCTTCACTTAATCTCAGCGCTGTTATATATGAAATCGATTTTTTTCTTCAGCCCATAACAGCCATGTTCACTAACTGACATTTATTTGATACATTTTAGCTGTGTAATAAGTAACTTGACTCATTAGCGAATAAATATAAACCTTTGTAAGCAACATTATTTATCAGTAAGGAGTTCATGTTATATCAAACATGACAACGCAACAATAGAAACACTAATCAAATGAAAGGCTGGTAATTATAGGTAGATGTGATATGGCAACTTTTAAAAGCACCGTAGCAAGTGTTTTGCATATTAGTTTTTCTCAAATCTGCCATGTCGTATTTATTGTAAAATTAGAGGGTAAAACTTCTCATTGCTAGACCCGATAAGCTGTATCCATAGACGGTTATCCCTATTGGTAGAAAATGTTGCGATCTATAAATCGATAACTTTGTGGAACTCTTCAGTGTGAGAGGTAGATTTGTTAGTGTCATGCGATTTTGAGAGTTCACACAGCAAGATGGTTGACCATTTTGTATCTAATTTGATATCATTTATATGCGGTTTTCTTTTTCAAAGGTCGGTTTCATTATTTTTTAAGGCATCGTATATAGGAAGTTGAAACTTAATGGACTGTTGCAGAAACTTTAATGCAATTGTGACCAATTTTAGTATATACTCACACATTACCTTATGTTTTATTAATGGATGTTGTACTTTGAAATGTCAACCGAACTGTAGAACCTAGACTAATGTAGTACTTATACTGTTTAACTAAGTGACAGATTATACATTTTACATTAGGAAACTTTATTTTCTCGGCAGTTAGCAAGTAAGGAAATGTAAATTCACTAGAGTGAATCCGAAACCTCATTATTCATTTATCCTACAGTTTGCAACTACGTTAGTCTGGAGAGGTTTCTGCTAACGTTGTTATAGATGATTTAGATACTAAATGAAAACATCACCCATTACTTTGTATGATGGCCGAGAGGGGACATCGCTCTTTCGCCCTCTGGCACCAACGTGATAAAGCGAAAGAGCGATATTGCCACACGACAAAGTATGATGGCCGAATGGGGACATCGCTCTTTCGCCCTCTGGTAACAACACGATAAAGCAATAAAGCGATAGAGTCGCACGACAAAGCGATAAGGGTGCACGACAAAGCGATAACGCCGCACGACAAAGCGATAACGCCGCACGACAAAGCGATAACGCCGCACGACAAAGTGATTGTGTCGCACGACAAAGCGCATTTTACAACGCGATAAAGCGATAATATTAGCTCGATAAAGCGAAAGAGCGATAAAGCGAAAGAGCGAAAAAGCGATAATAACAGCACGATAAAACGAAAGATCGATAAAGCGATAATAACAGCACGATAAAGCGAAAGAGCGATAAAGCGAAAGAACGATAAAGCGATAATAATAGCACGATAAAGCGAAAGAGCGAAAGAACGATAAAGCGAAAGAGCGATATTGACTTGTCGACCTAAATCTTTTACATAACAATAGAATACTGGTTTCATTCAATTTCTTTTCATTTGACTTGGTATTTGAATTCACATAACAGAAGAAAGCATATGATTTTGATAGATGATTCCACCTTTAAATCCCCAAAGTTCGCTATTATATAAATATAATTAATACAAGTTTATTTTTTATTAAGAATTTGAATAAACATATAATGAGATTTCTCTATAAATAACTTACGGTGAATAATTGAGAAATCCATGCTTATTAAAACAGACATCTGCAACTCTAATAGATTAATTCAAAAAGCTGACATGGTGTGTCTAAACCTGTACATAAATACTTTCTACCTGTACATAAATACTTTCTTAGACATAGTTTATGTGACTGGTTATTATAGATTTAATTGAGCAAAACAAACTCTATGTAAATTGAAATCGGCGCACTTTGATTTCTTCTACTTACTCTATATTTGTACATATAAAAGGTGTCAAATATAGCTTAAAATCTTTAAATATGTCTGACACTCGGCATCCCAAAAATGTTATTATATGATGTTAAAAGGTATAGAAAATGATGAAGTTAATTGGGCTTTGAAGTTTCGAGCTTTATTGTACAGTTTGGGCTTTGGTTTTGTTTGAATGCGGTTGTTGTTAAAATATTTAGAGTAGCATTCGCCCAATTTACGTGTTTTTCGCATCATTTAAGAATTGAAACGGGTCGGTTTTATAATATAGAAAGAAATGATAAATTATGTTTACAATGCGACGACGGCTATAATTGAGGATGAATACCATTTCCTTCTTTGTGTTTCAAATTTAAAGAGCTCCGCCTGAATCATTTGCCGGAAATTCTTTGTTCAAATCCAAATAAAACTAAATTTAAACTCCTCAATAATTTAGCAAGCTTTATTTTTCATGCCATGTACCAAAGATGTTAATTGAATGACTGTTGCTGTACACATCATCACTTGCCATAAATATCATATGTAGTTACGGGCCGATCGCCTACACTTCAGAAATAAAGAATTGAAACTGATAACTTCTGATATATATTCATCAACATAATGTAAGATACAAGTTTGGAAATCTATTGTAACAACACTGGTATATTATTTAGACATTCACTAACAAATCAAAGGAAAGAATGAAATAATCTATCATTATCAAAATAAAATACATAATTTTGTTTGCTGGGTTACATTGTGTACATCATAACGTATAAAGACACTATTAGGCTATATCACAGTAGAATATTTGTTGACATTGTGTATTAATATGTGCGACAGGAATAATTCTAAAGGGTCTGATTAATGAAAAGGCACGTTTTTGGTACTTTATTGAAAATGTGAACTCCGCGCATCGCCATGAATCATTATTATGACGGTAATAGGTTGTACGCCTTCAGTGCATGGAGCTCAGCGACATTCGAATACGTATTTGAGGTTACAAAATCGTCTCTTTCACACTTGAATGGATTCATTCTGCTCACATAAAGAGATAGTTTTAATCAGAAAGGAGGCCCATGGCATTATACAGTGCATAGTAGCAAAACACATTTTCATGACTGTTGAGGACATCCTAGTTGTTTACATCTATTTCCCTAAAGAGTTAAATAATTGAATAGATTTTTCATAACCAGGAATTTCAATGTAATATCTGGGTAAAGTCGTTCTTAAAACATTGAGAAATGGATAAATAATAAAAAGGGTGTTTTTACTCAGTGCATGAGATAATACAAAACTGGTTACTCGTTACTCTGAGGGTGTGGGTTCGAATCCCGCATGGGACTCGGCCCCGAAAAGTACAAGAATTTGTACTTTTGCAGGTAGTGTTATCTCAAATGTAACCTTGTTATATTTGCTCACTATCTAAATAGCATGTATTTCTAATTATATATAGTTGGGTGTTTACACTGGACAAATAATGTTCATAGCCAAGAACAACTTTTGAAGTTTAGAATGTGTTGAAACAGTTTCTGACCACTTTTGAGTATCAATAGATATAGACCTCTCCTTAAAGGCTGCTATAAAAGAACTAATACAGACAAAATCTATCTTCATTTTGCAACATACACCAAAAACCATATTCATAGAGAATATTTCTGACATTTAGAGCCCAACATTGAATACCTTCTTCTGCTAATCTCAATTGTAAACTATAAGCATAAGGCTAAAGCAAAATGCTTTATATATTGACTTATAATTACATATAGCTCATTTCTAAATTAACAATGTCCATGTTCAACCCTTGCTACAATATTGGGGATAATGTTACAGGTACATAAAAACTGCGGACTCTATGCATGGTCATGGCTTATTAACCCATTTATGCGTGACCTCTCAGATTTTCATTTAATTGTGAGAATTTATAGTTCATAACTTGCAATGAAGTGAATCAATGGTTATTTTTACCTCACATAATTTTTTCCGTGTTATTTTGATGATAGAATTAGCGTCCCACATACGTCATGCACAAGAGGGTACAGGTTTTTTATATATAATAATAAATTTTGGTTGGACAACATCTTGGGGGACTTCCTCTTTCTGAAATGCAAACCATTTCTGAATTTCAGATTACAGGTGTACTACAGCAGAAAAATTAATCGATTTTTGCGTGAAAAACGTCGTATATATCGTATTCAAACATTTAATATTTCTGCAGAGAGCGGGAAAAGGAATATTGATCACCACTTTTGTTTCTTCATGAGATACTGTTAGCACATGCAATGCTCTGATTTACTCATTTCCTCCTTAAAACCGTCCTCATCTTCAAACTAATCAGTGGCACCAGAAAAAACCGATATGTCAATATAGATATATGTCAGCAGAGGGTTAGTCAGTCACTTATAAAGTTTTATTTTTTTTATTACCCTTCCACTCATCCTTTCCAATAAATATCAAGACAAGAAAGTATATTTCGCCACAAAAATAATTTCTGTGAATCACCAACAAACCTGTACCCTCTTGTGCATGTCGTCCCATATGTGGGACGCTAATTTGACAAAACTTTGAGCATGGACAAAAATAAAGTTGACAGAAACTCGTATATTTACTTAAACTATTTAACATTGAAAAACCTTAAAAACAAATAAATTGAGTTCAACTGGAAAGTTCAATTATTCAGTAGTTCCTCAAACTTTGGCAATTTGCTAAATTAGTATCTACTCTGTTTCAGGTTGTCAGATTTAACCATATTTATATCTACAACTATTTAACTTGGTTGATATATAAATACAACATCGTCCCTTTATAAAACAGCTTACAGCAAATATTTATCTTATATATCAACAGAGAACCAGATCATTGAATTAGCGTCCCATTTATGGGACGTCATGCATAAATGGGTTAATATGATGATAGGATGTGTGTCACAAATCAGAACAAGAGACGAGGTTTAAAAGTTTATTACAAACCCCAATATACAAAACACACATGCATTCACACACCCATACATTCCAACACAACCCTCACATGTATATATAGAACTCGTGCTCTCACATACCCTCATATGCTACCCACACGCACCTACCAAGGCTTTCATTGTTCACCTAGATATAACTATAATCAATATTACGGATGCATCAATGCACTCAATATGCTAAATACTCCGCACAGTACCACAATGTACAACCACACCGTCTCGGGAAACAGTTATAACAACGTTACAGTGTGTTTACATAGATATGATGGTAGCTATGGCAACGAGAAGTGTCTTATCGGCATTACTCTGACTGCTGTCAGTACGAACCACAGGTCCATATAACCATCCCACTGGTGTCAGCACTGTCCACAGTAGTCCCTCTGTCCGACTCGCAGCCTGAACTGACCACTGTCCACCTTGGCACACTCCTGGTGACTCACGCTCGCCCACTGGTCAAGCACCACCCTCTCGGAGATCCTGTCCTACAAGCTCTTGTAGACTGTCAAAGGTCATCATGACAACATGCCTCTACACCATACCGTGGAAGCTAAAATACAAATCACTTGTATTTACTAATATGTCCATTATGTCCACATATTAACACCGATACATAACCCCTTCTTAGTTGCCAGTTACTCCATCATTTACATACAAAAATAATCACACATTTTATCCCTCAAACTGATACATGTACCACAACAAATAAATGACAACATCAATGATACATTATCCATTCATACATGCTTATAATATAAATGCATATATTTGGGAAACCATATATAATTTACAATTTGATGCAACCAAGCGCATTTTTACAAATCATCAAAATGCCATAATACAATTATACATTGCCTCTCAAAATGTACAATAGTTTACATATTTTCAACAGAAACAAACAAAGTGCAATACAACACACTTACGCATTTCTGCCAAAAACACCTCCGTCACACACGTCTGCACGCCACAACAAACGCTCGGTATCTGATGTCACACAGACAGTCCCACATCAGCACACGCAAATCATGCACTTTTACACAATGCGTTCTGGCGACTCACTCTAACACCGGAAACACTCATATCAGATCTTGACATTATCTCCCATCCCAAGAATTTTCTTGAAAATTTAAACTCAAGATCTGACAGATTACATCTACCAATTTTGAGTGAATTTAGACAACACACCTGCTCAGCACATCAGCACCAACATTGTCCGTACCTCTGATCCCTCGGAGAACAAATCTGTACGGCTGCAAAGCAAGCGCCCATCTCATAACCCTGCCATTGCTAACCTTAGCTTTAGTCATCCAAATCAGCGGCTTGTGATCAGTTTCCAAAATGAACTCACGACCATATAGGAACCTGTGGAACTTCTGAATAGCCCACACTATGGCTAAACATTCCTTCTCTATAGTCGAGTACATCTTCTCCCGGTCCAACAGCTTTCTGCTCGCAAACATGATTGGAAAACTCTCACCTTCCTGTTCTTGCAATAGGACTGCACCAATGCCCACATCTGATGCATCACTTCTTACAAGAAACTCTCTGGATAGGTCAGGCAGTCTTAAAATGGGGTAGCTGGACATCTTCGTCTTCAATGTGGTAAAAGCCTTCTCCTGGACATCTGTCCACGCTAGCTGATTAGGCCTACCTTTCTTAGTGAGGTCAGTCAACGGTGCAGCTATTGCTGAGAAATTAGGAATGAACTTCCGGTAATAGCTAGTTAAACCAATGAAAGATCTCACCTGTTTCTTTGTTCGTGGCCTAGCAATACTCAAAATCTTGTCAATCTTCTTTGCCTGTGGATGCATATTCCCTTCACCCACGACGTGTCCCAAAAACTCAAGACTCTTGTAGCCCACCACACATTTTGATGGTCTCGCAGTCAGATGGTGTTTCCTGAGTCTACACAATAACTCCCGAAGTCTTACCATGTGCTCTTCCCAAGTCTCTGTTCCCAGTAAAATGTCATCAATGAAGTTCTCAATGTCATCCAACCCGTGCAACACCTTCCTCATCATCCTGGAAAACACGGCTGGTGCATTAACTAGCCCAAAAGGCATTACTTTCCATTGGTACAAACCGTCTGGTGTGATAAATGCGGTAACTGCTTTACTTTCTTCTTTCATTGGAATCTGCCAATAGCCCTTACTAAGGTCAATCTTTGTAAAATACTTACATTTCGATAACCTGGTGTACAATCCCTCTGGATTTGGAATGGGTTCCGGATCAAAAACCGAAATCTGATTTATTTTCCTCAGGTCTGTACAGTAACGATAAGTATTATCACTCTTCCTTACCAACACAATAGGCGACGCATATGGTGATTCAGAAGGCTCTATCACATCCATCTTCAACATGGTCTCAATCTCCTCTTTGACCAAGTCCCGCATGTGGTGAGGTAATGGATAAGGCTTTGACCTGACTGGATCCTCTGAGGTCAACTTGATCTCACACTCAATCACATCAGTCTTCCCCGGCAAATCAGTCAACACATCACCAAACTCACGCAACAAGGCACTCACCTGTTCCCTCTGTGATGGGTCAAGGTCCTTGGAAATATCAACATCCTTCACAGATTCCTTGGCTCGGAGTGTTGGAGATACAATGTCTATCGCCACGTCACCACACTCATCACCCCGATACACATCGATCAAGCCTGCACTTGCATACTGTAAACCTTCAACATGCATAGCACAAACACTACCAGCCACAGATTCCCGCTCTACATACCTTTTAAGAAGATTTGCATGAAAGGTTTTCACCTTGTCTCCAATACGGACTCTGTAATTCCCAACTCCAAACTTCTCGATTACCTCAAATGGTCCTTTCCACTGCATCAAAAGCTTGTTGTTGTCTGTGGGTAAAAGTATTAACACTTTATCACCTACCTTCATACTTCTGTGTTTCGCCCTGGAATTGTAGATTTTCCTATACCTCTGTGAAGCTTTCTTCAAGTTCTGCTTTGCCAAATCCAAAGTTTCCTCAAGACGGTTCTGAAGATCCAACACATACTGGTAAGTAACTCTTACCTCTGAACTGCTGTCGTCTCCAGTCCACAGTTCCCGAAGAATTTGAACAGGCCCTCTCACAGTCCTGCCATACAACAGCTCGAAAGGAGCAAATCCAAGAGACTCTTGCGGTGCTTCCCTGTATGCAAACAGCAAAGCTGGTAAATACCTGTCCCAATCTTTTGGCCTCTCTGCACACATCTTCCGGAGCATACCTTTCAATGTCCCGTTGAATCTTTCCACGAGACCGTTACACATCGGATGATATGGTGTAGTAGTTAATTGCTTCAAAGATAGTAGCCTACTCACCTCTGTCATAACTGCCGATGTAAACTGTGTCCCCATGTCTGTCAAAATCTCCTTCGGAACACCAACTCTCGTAAACATTTCAAATAAGGCCTCGGCAACATACTCTGTCTCAATCCTTGGCAAAGCAAACGCCTCTGGGTAACGAGTGGCATAATCAACAACAGTTAAAATATACCTGTTACCTCTATCAGTCACTGGATGTAGGGGTCCAACAAGGTCAACAGCAATCCTCTCAAACGGCGTCTCAATAAGAGGCATCTGACCTAAAGGAATCTTTCTCACCTTGCCTTTGCTCACAGTCTTCTGACATATGTCACAGGACATACAGTACCGACGGACATCTCCTCCGATACCAGGCCAGTAGAACTGAGATTGGATTCTATCCAAAGTTTTCCTTACCCCAAGATGACCTCCCATCAATGATTCATGTGCGACCTTCATCACAATAGCTCTGAGTTTACGAGGAACAATTACCTGTGTAAACTGCTTCCCATGCTCTACATGTGGAGAGGTAAACTTCCGGTACAGCACCCCTTGATCATAGTAAAACACTGAAGTGTTTTTACCTGTTTGCTTCTCCTCCTCAGTCTCAGCCAGATTTCTTAATTTCAACACACTTGCATCATTCTTCTGCTCCTCCATCAACTCCACACGGTTAACAGTCACACCAATATCAGACATCACTTTCAATGGTTTCATACTCACACACTTTGCCCTTTTCTGTGCTCGTGTTTCCACAGCGTTGACATCCTGTGACTGTCCTGACCAGTCTGGATCAGGGTCACTGGGTTCCCTCGCTCCAGCAATATTACCCAATAGTAAATCATACACTGGATTTTCTGTGCAGGAAGCTCTCACTGTACCTGTATAAAACGGTGTGTCAATCTTGATCCATGCCTCAGGATACCTCCGTTTGGTCCCATCAGCCAATGTACAAGGTTGAATCTCCCCTGTAAGACACTCATCTTCAACCAGGGATCTCTTCACCAAAACCCCAGTACAGCCACTATCCCTCAACACATCAACGAGTCTCCCACATACATACCCTTTCCTGACAGGCATCCTCCTGTCCTGGGTACACACAATACCCGACGTAACAACTGGTGCAGCTTTCTTCTCATCTGACTCACCATTCTCAGGAACATCTTTGGTCTCCATGTTAACATTAGACGCTTTCATCTTCCGCTGAGGGCAATCTCTCACCATGTGACCTCCTTTAGAACAGTAGAAACACTTCCTTATATCCTTGGAACCATCACTGGATTTTGTCTCGACCCCCTTCTGAGAATTGAACTTACCTCCTTCTGGCTTTGCAGTCCCATTCCTAAAAGGTTTAAACTCAGGCTTGTTAGGTTTACTTACCCTCTGTCCAGATAAATCCCTTGCATCTAAGTATCGCTCCGCAAGTTTCGCCATAGCATCTGCACTCTCAGGATTTCTCTCCTTCAAGAAAACACACAACTCTTTCTCTGCCACATTCATGATCTGCTCCTTCAACAACAAATCTCTCACTCCCTCAAATGTCTGAGCAGTCTTGCTCAATTGCACCCAACGAGTGAAATAATTATCTATCCTCACAACAAATTGAGAAAACGTCTCACCTTTCTCAACCTTTGCAGTTCGAAATCGTCGATGGAAGCCCTCATCTGTCATATCGTAGCGTTTGAGAAGTGCTGTCTTCAATACCTGATAGTTCTCTGCATCAACTGGTGCCAACCTGGAGTAAACTTCCAAAGCCTTACCTTTCAACAGGTTGCTCAAGTAAGTTGCCCACTGTCCTTCAGCCCATCCGGATGTATTTGCAGTACGTTCAAACCTCTGAAGATACGCATCTATGCTGTCAACTCTGTCATCAAACACTGGCATCGTCGGAGCTCTCGGACCTGGAGTTTGAGGAAAATGAGAACCATCCAAACCTGGACTGCTATCATTCTCTTTCTTCAATCGCTGCACTTCAAGTTCCTTGTCTAATTGTAATGCCTTACCATCTTCAATTTCTTTCTGCAATGTCAGCTTATCCTTCTCCAAATCTAACCTTTCCCGCTCCAATGCATACTCACGTGCCTGTTGTTTCTCTTCACTTGCTAACCTTTCCTGCTCCAATGCATACTCACGTGCCTGTTTTTTCTCTTCCCGTTCCCTAGCTCTCTCTTCCCGTGCATACCTTTCTTTATCTTCGATCTGCTTCCGTTCGATCTGCTCTCGGACAAATATTTGCAAAGGTTCGTCAGAGTAGCCCAACTGCTTACCAAGAGCAACAATTTCTGAGAGATCCATCATGAGCTGGAACAAGTCACGTAACTTTTGAAACAGTGTATACTTACAACATGCACACCAGTATAAGCAGTGTGAATAAAGCAAAAGCTAGCAATGACAAGGTTTGACACTTCAACCAACAAATTGCCTCCGCGACCAGAGTGACAACATCAATACCAAAAGTGATCCAGTATGAAGAAAGTCTGATTGTGACACATTTACCCTTTATTACCCGGATTCTCCACCATAAAATGTCACAAATCAGAACAAGAGACGAGGTTTAAAAGTTTATTACAAACCCCAATATACAAAACACACATGCATTCACACACCCATACATTCCAACACAACCCTCACATGTATATATAGAACTCGTGCTCTCACATACCCTCATATGCTACCCACACGCACCTACCAAGGCTTTCATTGTTCACCTAGATATAACTATAATCAATATTACGGATGCATCAATGCACTCAATATGCTAAATACTCCGCACAGTACCACAATGTACAACCACACCGTCTCGGGAAACAGTTATAACAACGTTACAGTGTGTTTACATAGATATGATGGTAGCTATGGCAACGAGAAGTGTCTTATCGGCATTACTCTGACTGCTGTCAGTACGAACCACAGGTCCATATAACCATCCCACTGGTGTCAGCACTGTCCACAGTAGTCCCTCTGTCCGACTCGCAGCCTGAACTGACCACTGTCCACCTTGGCACACTCCTGGTGACTCACGCTCGCCCACTGGTCAAGCACCACCCTCTCGGAGATCCTGTCCTACAAGCTCTTGTAGACTGTCAAAGGTCATCATGACAACATGCCTCTACACCATACCGTGGAAGCTAAAATACAAATCACTTGTATTTACTAATATGTCCATTATGTCCACATATTAACACCGATACATAACCCCTTCTTAGTTGCCAGTTACTCCATCATTTACATACAAAAATAATCACACATTTTATCCCTCAAACTGATACATGTACCACAACAAATAAATGACAACATCAATGATACATTATCCATTCATACATGCTTATAATATAAATGCATATATTTGGGAAACCATATATAATTTACAATTTGATGCAACCAAGCGCATTTTTACAAATCATCAAAATGCCATAATACAATTATACATTGCCTCTCAAAATGTACAATAGTTTACATATTTTCAACAGAAACAAACAAAGTGCAATACAACACACTTACGCATTTCTGCCAAAAACACCTCCGTCACACACGTCTGCACGCCACAACAAACGCTCGGTATCTGATGTCACACAGACAGTCCCACATCAGCACACGCAAATCATGCACTTTTACACAATGCGTTCTGGCGACTCACTCTAACACCGGAAACACTCATATCAGATCTTGACAATGTGCGTCTTCAGAGTATGGAGCTTAGCTTACATTCGGATAAGTATTGGAGGTTACAAAGTCGTCTCTTTAACACTTAAATGGTTGGTTCAATCAGCTTATATATATTTTTGAAACGAAATCAGTGACTTCTTCAAATAAAATGTACATTAGAAGTAGATGTAATTTGCAGATGAACAAAAACCTCAGCAGTAGCGGAGGGAGTGGGAGTGCGTCCTCATCGCTCATGCACCCAACCCCCCCCCCCCCCCCCCCCCCCCCCCCCCCCCAATTTAATTTAAAAATAAATTGATGCTTTGTTTACACAATAAATAGGATTGATGTATATATTGATTGATGACATTGATTGGATGTCAGTTAAAGGAAGGCTGAAACAAATTATTTTCTATTGAATTCTTAACTGCAATTGGTTCATTAGACTATTATGTGAAAAACGAGACCAAAAATAAATCCATATGTTGTTCCTATATTAAACTAGAACGACTTAAAAACACCGAAAAACATCGTCTGCTTTTCACCCCTGACAAACAAACCAAAAATGGGGCGGGGCTTAGAGAGTTGGAAGATACCGGAAGTGACGTACGTGAAGGGACGGGGTGTAAACATTCGCTTACTATTTACAATGGCAAACACTTGGGAATTGGTCAGTTAATATGTTATATCTACGCTTTGCAATAATGCCACATCGCTGTTCTGCTGTAAACTGTTCGAATAATGTTAATTGTCAAGTTTCACTTTACAAATGTACCAAATATCGTTATCTATATCAAATATAGTTGATATAACTAGTGATAGACGGTGGATTCATAGACGTTCGTAGACATAGGATAAATCAATGCTAATGATATATAAGATGACAAAATGAAACCAAGATATGATAATATGAACGAAGTATAGTTGAGACAACGAAATCAGATAGTCGTTGTTGTTGTTATATTTTGTTAGAGAATGTTTGTGTAAAACAAAAAAAGGTGAGATAAGCACGCCGGCGAAGTAGGCCCTATTGTAAGCCATCGACAATAAATGCACTTCACAACATCCTGTTTTTAAACGTCGTTAATCAACCGACAACCTAATTTACTAACTGTACATTACAAAAATCAAAGTAACTCACCACATAGTTTAAAACATCATAAGAATTTCATTAGTAACGATAATAATACATCTACGAATCCATCTACCAAAACACCGTATCCCAATGTTTCATTTTACGATTTAGTTATCACTTATTGACACATTAAAACATTCAGAATCTAATAGATAATAAAATAATGTTTTCAATAAAATGTGTGGATAATCAAATATAATCAAATAAATATCTTATTAAATTGATATTTCATCAAGAGTGTCAATTAATGTAAGAAACTTACCTTATGAACGTATCCAAAAGGACAATATGAATATCCAAATGCACATTAGACACAAATTGTAAACCTATAATTCCATCAATGACAGTACCTTGAAACTGAAGATGGTCAAATAATAACCCTCTTTCAGCAAAAGTATTTTCTCAACTGGTAAGACAGAAAACCAAATAGTTTTGATGATTTTACACTAAAATAATTTCATTGGTACGTTATTTGAACAAGAGTTTTTATTGGATATTAACTTGATGGAGATATGTTCATTGGCTGACAACTTCTAGACTGAATGTCGCGTTAAGTGTATTGTGTGTCACCAAGACAGGACGACTGAAGGGACTACCCCACAGGACGTAGGCAATAAACATATATGACATGCCGGTCCCGGACATGCCATGTGTTATATAATTGAATCGGTCCGGTAAACTTGTTATCTGTACAAACATAATTACACTCCTTCCTTCTCACATACTCAGCTTCTTAATTGCGTAAACTAATATGCAGTAACAACACTTCTCCCCTTTGATCTGCAAGTGAAACAAAACAAACATCTGTCTGGTCTATATGGTCCGCTAACCTGAGAATTGTGTGTTGGTGTGCTGAAGTGACACATACAGGCTATCAGACAATATTTTAAACCATTTCGTTTTCATTTAAGATGCTACTGGTAACGTAATTCTTTAATTCGATAATGTTCGTTGTCTATATCAATCTGTGTAATTTTAATTGACCCCATAATGTATATGTTTAACGTGTACAATAGAGCAATCTTCATGTAAATTTCATTTAGCTTGTTGACCAATCCAGTTCATTTATTTATTCATGAAAGTGAAGTGTAAATGGTTTGCATTGCATTACATCATATATATAATATTATAATTGACAAACTTTAAATACAGTAATCTTTTATATTAAATACTGAATGTTATTTATAAATCTGCAATGTGGTCTCGCTTGTTTGAACAGTCAATCGTTAAGTGTATATGGAACTATACCTACCATATATATGTATTTATTAATACATACAAAACAAAATAACATGCCGATTATTCAACATATTTTGATCAATTGATGCTACTTAATCTCTCTTCACCCGATTCCCGCGAGAGTCTTCTTGTTTCAGTGTCACTTGAAGTGTCATATCTTTCCTTCTAGTTCCGCGATTAATTGCTACAAACATACTATACAAAAGCGCCGAATGCACTCCAATTAAGCACGCCCCAGTTGTTGTAACCATATGAAATCGCTAGTTGAATAGTTAAGTAATCCGTTTATCGAAAATTGGGGGTGTTTTGATGAAGTTTTCTGTCTTATATGAGCAGTTTAAAAGTTATGAAAACGCGTTAAATTATGATTAGCGGCCATAATGAGGCTCCTCCACATACGTCATAGCATCGATACGCTTCAGTGACCACCCCGCCCACTTTCATTCTGGTCTCCGGGGCTTAATTTGGCACTTTTTTAAAAAGCCGTAATTAAGTAATTTATGGGTCGATTTCGGAAATTTAAAATCGAGCAATTGTCAAATTGAAACCCCTTTTCAACGAATACGAATTTGACATTTCATCTAACCTTTAATATGTTATGTAATGTATAAGGAATACGAGATTGACACTGATTGAAAGGCAACTGGGTGTTTATTTAATAAATGATCTTAGAACATAGTATAGATATAGTACACAAGAATATGAAATATAACTATTTAATAAAATATGAAACTAATTGTACAATTACGTCAGTGATAAGAACTGGCTATATAGGAATGAAATATCCCATGTTTATATAGTTCCTCCAAGTGTCTTCTTTCTCCTTATTACATTTATTTGCACAGCAAAAGGGCTACTTTATTTTTTTTCTAAATTACACAATTCTTTTATCAGATTGTAAGTCGTTTTTATAACTATTATCAAATTCATTATCAAACGAATTTTACTTGTAAAATTGAGGTTGTCAATTAATTAATCCATAAAGGTTTACTAGTTTGGTTATGTATTTGTAATGAATTTCGCATGCGGATATATACCTTGATTATTAGTAAGGCATTTAATAACTTAAATGATTTAAAGCTTATAAGGCCTCAAGATATGTTGTGACCGTGTGAATGATGGTATTAAATAAAAAAAAAAATTATATGAAAAGTGGGCATTTCGATCTACATTCTTTAAAATGGGAAAATAGTTTTTTTGCGGTACAGATGCTGTACAAGTAATATTAATTACACAGCATAGTTAATACCAAGAAGGAGTTTAAAACTATATGCAGTTGGTAAATGGAGAGAATTGTGCATTTTGTAAAACAGAGAATGAAAACATCTCTCTCGTTTTTCGAAAAATATGATCATATATAAAACAATTCTGCTTGACTGGAACTGTTTTTAAATACCTCTACAAATATTGGTATTCTATTACAAAACATTGGTATTCTCTTTCGTTTTCCTGCTCAATTTTTGAATCAATTAAATCTTAATGAGCATAAAGCACATTTTCTAAAGTAGCCTTAAAGGTCAAGTATTATCATTTAGTAAGAACATTAATAGTTTCAGACAAGTACATGCAATTAAAAAGTTTAACTGCAAGAAAAATACATAAAATCATTTCGTTTGAAAGAAATAGTCTGCACTCTCAAATATTCCAAAAGGTACAGTGGCGCGACAAAGCGATAAAGCGAAAGAGCGAACGAGCGAAAGAGCGATAAAGCGTTAAAGCGAAAAAACGATAAAGCGAAAGAGCGATAAAGCGATATAACTGCGCGACAAAGCGAAATGTATTTATCGCTTTGTCGTGCGGCATTATCGCTTTGTCGTGCCGAGTTATCGCTTCGTCGTGTTGCTATATTGCTCTGTCGTGCGACGCTATCGCTTTGTCGTTCGACGTTATCGCTTTGTCGTTCGACGTTATCGCTTTGTCGTGTTGCTATATTGCTTTGTCGTGTGTCCATATCGCTTTATGGCGTTATTGCCAGAGGGCGAAAGAGCGATGTCCCCTCTCGCCCATCATAACAAAGCGATATAGCCATACGACAAAGCGATAACGCCGCAAGACAAAGCGAAATGGTCAGACGACAAAGCGATAACGCCGCACGACAAAGCGATAAGGCTACAGGACAAAGCGATAAGGCAACACGACAAAGCGATAAGGCAACACGACAAAGCGATATAACAACGCGACAAAGCGATAATCGCCTTATTGTTTGTCGTAGGTCGTGTTGCTATATCGCTTTGACGGTGCGTATCGCTTTGTCGTGCGACACTATCGCTTTGTCGTGCGACACTATCGCTTTCTCGTGTGGCTATATCGCTCTTTCCCTTTATCGCCTTGGTGCCAGAGGGCGAAAGAGCGATGTCCCCTCTCGGCCATCATAACTTTTAAAGATGCATCCATTGTGTTTCATAACATTTTATTTGTCTTTAATAGTGCCAAGATAACACATGTGCTGATTTCAGTGCAAATTCTTTCCCTCCACATGCATATTCATTTTCAATCCCAACATATATCATACTTACTAGTGTCCAATTAAAATTATACATGTGCAGAAACACAACTACACGCCCCATCTACATGCACAGTAGTCCTATGACTTATTAAACATTGGCAACCCAAATTGTCTGTTGTAAATAAGTTCCAAAATTACTTTTGACCAACGACGAGTCTTAATCGCGGTGCATTGTCCGGTTTTCGATTAGAAATAACTACTTTAACCTCTATATCGTGACAATGCTGAGTCAGCTATCATCAAAATGGTCATGTTTGCCAGTCAGCTCACAATTTATAATATTTGGCCTATTTGACTCCAACAATACAATGGATGAGCCTGTAATGCATCGATTGCAATCAATAACTCATAATTCATTCATCCTTACAGTTTGTAAGTACGTTCTTACATTTGATACATTGTGTGGCTATTCATTTGTCCAGATGATACTTGTGTGGCTACCAATTTGTGTGGCTAGCCACATAACTATGTAGTGCTTAAATGAGTAGTTACAACACAAAATATCCAGATTTTTAATAAAACTGGTAGCCACATAATGTTTTGGACATTTTTTTGGGTATTTTCAAGTGTCCATGCAAAGTGTCCAGGCAGCCTGATGGATAGTACTAGCAGGTGGTGGCCTCTGTTGGTGGAAAATAGAATTAATACCTGATTATCTCCCTTGTCTACAAGAACAACAGCTCAACCAATCAGATAAGATATAATATAATTGTAAATCTGTCAGCCAATCAGAAGACTTGATCAATATTTCCGCCAAATGAAGAGAAGCACATGCAGTCATGTCAAGGGAGAAGATGGATAGGATGTAGAAGGTAAGAATATAACTGTAATTACAAATGAAGATATATTTTTGTGATAAAAGTGTTGTTTTATTGGTATAAATGCTTTAAATGGATAAACATATGTTATGGCTTACAGGGATATAGGCCTACTCATTAACGTCATGTACATTTTTTTCATATGCATGGTCATGTGACAGGGTTTGTGAAGCCTTTATTGTTTATTAGTTTGTAACTCAAATAATATAAAATACTGAAAATAAATATAATTCTGATGAGGCTTTGTTGTTACCACCAACTGTAAACAGGGGAAGTTAAGACCTTGTGCACATGACGTCATCAGCACAATTACCCCGCCATATTAGTGATGAGCCTGAGTGCTCGATTCGTGGATAATGATCTCCTATTTCTTGGCGAAAGCCTATTTCTCGGCTAGTAATTGTGTTATTATGTACATATATGTGGTATGTGTATAGGCCTACTTTGATGCGAAAACAGTCCAAATTATATCGATTGAAGGCCTAGTTGACACGATATATTGATATGGCCACACTGTTTTTATTACTTGGTTTACGGATCCGCCGACCCTAATTTTTGCTAAAGTAGAAAAAAAAATTAAAAATTTGCTTTGATTATATTGCAGCCGACATATTATATCAAATACAGTAATAAAAAAAAGCAAATCGACATACTGTTTCCACTTCAGCAATATTTGAACAACTACAATTGTTCAAATCACAATATAAAATCGTTTATCAAACAAATCTTGGTCAAAACGAAGATACAATCGCCGTGCCATGTTGTTTTGTGTCTACCGGTGATTCATGAGTTAGATACACGTTCGTTTTTTGCCCCACTTCAATCACTGAATGTCAACTACTTGGTTTGATATAACTCATACAGGTAATATTGCAATGAAAATATCCCAATATAGACCAAAGATAAAGTTTGCCTTATTTTTAAAAATAATTATTTCATCAAAAATAAAAATATTCACAACGAAATCGGGAAAATTATTTCACAAGACGCTAGCTCAAGACAGCGCTCCATGACGTCACTAATATCTCGATCATACTTTCTTTACGACAAGCAATGTTAAGACTATATTAAATAACATACTGAATGTTTTTTTTTAGATTGGTTTTCTTCAAGGTCTATCAACATTAATATTCAAAACCATTACGTATGTCACAGTAAATATAAAATGAGACAAAAACGAATTAAATTATGTTATGAATAAATAATACATCTTGTTTTTGGAATATGTCGTAATGAAAACGTGTTGTGACAGCCCTAGATCATTTGAAAGATTAAATGATGAATTTACGATTGAAATATTAAAATTTAGGTAACATTTGCGCTGTTCTGATGCTACTGACACTCGCTCAAACTGTCATTGCTGATCGTCAACAGTGACAGACGTTCGTTCGTGCAATTTGAATTGCATTTGAAATCAACTGATCCAAGAACAAAAATCTTATTTTCCTCTTTTCGATTGAAATGTGAAATTGATAGACTGTGAAATAGGCCTACGTGTAAATTCAGAAACGGTATGTATCATCATCATCATAAAAAAAATCCCCTACCGACGTCCAAATTACTGTTGAAAATCCGTATAAATATGCCAATCGCCATTGTTTATGTGTAAACTTCTCGCTAATTGTGTGACATCTAAAAATAGCTTTGTGTTGATAATTGACTGGTTACGTTTACTGTACAGTAGTGATGAGAAAAGATAAACATGAGAAACTTGTCCGTCTAATTTTAGGTATTTGTTATTTTCTGAATTTTCAGTATGGCAATAGTTCCTCTTTTAATGTGGATTATTTATGTTCACTTTGAAAACTGAAATACTGGTTAGGATAAATCAACTGCAAATTAAAATGGCTTGTCAACATTTCATTGATTGTTACTGAAAGGACATTTTTGGGGTAGGCATGTCTGATAAAAATTAATAATGTTAAGAAGAACCCTGCAGCAATTCAAGCAACATATGTACAACACAAGAGTAGTGCAAAGATTAACATGGCGGCCTATGGGAGAGTGAGATTACCAGCTCTTGAATTGGGATGCCTGCCTTGAATAAACGCCCTTGCGCGCAACTAGGGCTTTCTGAAGAAAATAAAACTGCCGGGACGGAGTAAATCTAATTTAAATAATTAATATCTTACAATCGCTGCTCTTTTACATTTAAGAGCATTACTTGTAACTTTCAAAAGCTGATGGGTCTATTTACGGTAATGCCATACCGTAATAGATGTGCCAACTAAGCTAGAGTTGCCTCGAGAGCTCTGTCATTTGGAGCAAAAATATGCTGCAAGTCAATGACTTATCTTTTTTTAACCCATGCTGGACATGATTTTAAAAACATTTCATTATTGTCTATTTCAGATTGTTCTTAATGGATATCATGGGCAGGCAAATATTTGTTTTGAGAGCAAAAGACGCTTTATTGGTTGTGGAGTTTAACCATTTTTTGGATTACGAATGTAACAAGTATTCCAATGGTTATCTGTTTATATTTTTTGATTACTCAGCCTTTGTGTTGACAAAACTCTTGTTGTCATCAAGGAAGATTTTCTTTCAAACGTTTTGAGTAAGTTTTACAAAAGCTCTTTATTATGTTATTGCTGTATCCAAATTTTATCTGCAATTGTTCCCCGTAACAAAGTAGCGTGGATCTATAGCGATCAATTCGTCTGTTCAATTTTATCAAAGAATGCTGGGTCTAGTACATCAACCAAAGTTTGTAAAATTAGGAGATGAATCCATTCTGTTTAGTATTTTTGGGCTGTATGTTGTGCATTCTTTACCACTAAATTTAATTTCAAACCAAGCTTGACTTATAAGAATAATATGAGGAACTCGTTTGCCTTGCGCAAAAGCAATGTGAGTAGGTCAAACTAGTGCGTACCGGTTCCACTCGCCTGAAGAACCTATGGTCCAGTTCAGTTTTCAATTATTGAACAAACTATAAAAACATAAGAGGTGTGATGATACAGAAATTTCACGATACGATATGTCAGAACGATACGATTCGATACGATACATATCATGATACACAATTTTAACTGATTTCTTTGTAAAAACCTTTCACTTTTGACAAATACAATATCAGACAGCTAGTGTATCACGATAAGTGTATTGTCACACCTAAAAAACATAACAAAGACTTATGACAAATTTATATAACTTATCTTTATATCATTGAGGATAATATCAACAGATGATTTTCACATATGCATGATCAAAATAGCAGCCTGCCCGAGGCAGCTAACTTTTCTGTTGGACTGGCTGGAATTTTACTTTACCAGCCCGACTGTCTTGCTACAAATTTCACAACTATTAACAAATTTTCATTGCGGGCAGGCAACGTTATAGATGGGCAGGTAACATCTATCTACTATTGGCCACCTGCCCGACTGTCTTGCTGGCTCTCAGAATTATTTCAATCACTGGCACATGGGCCGACCCAATCAAGGGACGCTAGTCACGCTACTCTAAAATAAGTCTTCACTACACGACGAGAAAGCTTGATTTTGTCATGATTTAGAACACTATGTCCGGGAATGTTGTCATTTGTGCACTAATAGTTTAGCATTTACAAAATTGCAAAATAATACCCCTGTGAATCGGTCGCAAATATTAGAGGTGATTATCTGCAAAATAATTACTCCAAATCAGAAAGCAGTATTTTCATTCTAAGATATTAGGGTCATGTTTGAATTTATTGTTTGAATATGTTCTACTTGTCAAGTTATGTCCATTTGCAGTTTTGTGCAGTTCTAATCTGTTGTTGCCATTTAAGTGATAGTTCATCACTTAATATTATGTTATTTATGATTATTTGAGCGATATATACTAGTATATTATATAATAGCGGCACCTAAACAATTTGATAAATAGGATACTTTTAATCATTGCAAAGGGTCCGATCTGTTCAGAATTGATTGAAATGACCCTCTGCTCTCAGCTGATTACTTTGGACATGTTTCAATGTTGTACATAATTGAGAATGATTCCAAACTACTATGATTTATCTTTGACAAATCCACTCTGATCATAAAGTTGACCCTCTGCTTGTTTACAGATGCTGTTCGTAACAGGACTAAAAGGTGTGCCACCAGATCTCTGGTGGCCAGCCCAAAAGATAAGAAAACATGAAAAAAGAATGATTATATACATCAATAGCGACAACGCGCAGTAAGTTTCTCCTTTAAAGACATTATCACATACTTCTGTGTCAGTATAGCATTGTCTAGACTAGTTTGTTAAATTGCACATGTTTCGGAGCTCTCTGTTAACAGGAAAATTGTTTGCCCAAACAAATTGAGGCCTTTCCTAACATATTATTCTTAGGAGCAAAATAAAATTGTAAGGAGCACATATGAATTCAAATTGCTAAATGTTAATGATTGAAACAGAAAACTGAGTTAGCGAACATTCAATAATGGCATTGGATGATGGTTATATTTGGAGAAGGAACATTTTTTTTAGTCCAAAACTTCCAAAGAACATCTATGCTCCTAAGTTCTTAACTCAAAATTACAGGGAGCAAACTAAAATAATAGAGTAATGCTCCCAAATTGGTAGCAATATTGAGCTCTGAAATTATATATTTTTATGACAAAACGTACATGCATTAAGTAATGTGAATGTCAATTTTCTGATTGCCCAAATCTTAAGGTTAATAGAAACCTTGTTTCCTAAAAATGTTTTAAAACTCAGGTTTGATGTCAAAATATCCGACACGCGTACTGTCTCGGCTGCTGAGGAAAATTCCTATTTGGATATGGCAAAACGTAATTTATTGTCAACTTTTTACGTTGTATTGTTGAAGTTCTTTTAATTTTAATCTCATCAGGCCTAAAGGGCAAGATGGGCCTTTGGCTGTTGCTTGTCTCCAGTAAACTTTTACATTTTCGATTTCTCCAGAGGAATCGTAGCACCCAGTAACAGCAGGGATATTCCTGGGCAGAGATTTGGAGATATTTACCCTTTGACACAGTGAAATATCCCACTAGAAATACTTGCAAGCCAAGGGGAGAAAATCCCATTGCAAAAATGTATAAGTTTTAAATTACTATTATTATTTTTTAAAATCTCATTAATGTCTCTGAAAATCCTACTGTGTAAGACAATGGGATTTTCTCCCTTTGACACTTTGTCCCAGGATTATCCCTGTAACAGCTTTTTCACCTGTCAGTCTGTTTCTATCAAAACTTTAACCATGGCTATAACATTTGATGAGACCTTTCAAATGTAATCATGATATTTGACCTTGACACCTTTATCATTTTCCGAAAACTTTAACCATGGTGATATATTTTGATTGGTTAGTGCTAGCTACCTGACATGTGCATCCGATGAGGCCTTTCAGTTGAAGTGTTGATTTTTAACCTTGACGGTGACTCTGGAAACGCATCTTGTTTTAAACTTGTACTGAAATTATATTGGTGAATCATTTTGATGATTGGCTTGTTTCAGCGTAAAAGATTACGAAAAGAAGAGAAATGATGGTCAAGACTTGGAAGAAATCACGGGCGAACTATCGGATTTGGAAACGTACTTGCTCAAAACCCAGGAACTTATTGTCATTCGGGGAAAGGTGAGTCTTTACTGGATGTTGGTATTCTGACACTATACTGAAATCAACTAACTACTGTTAATCTTCTGAATAACTCACAATAACAAGTAAAACTGATATTTATATATATATTATCGCCACATTACCTCCCAGCAGGCACTAGATGTCTTGATCGGGTTTTAATCTGGTTTAGAAATCTATTCAAAGTGCTCATTTCGCCGTCTAAGCCTAGAGGTCTCTAACGTCAGTCTTCAACATTTCAGTTTTTCGCTAAACATGATCTTCAATCAAGATTCGTACTCTCCTAAGCCTTATCTTCCAGCGTTAATCTACAAAAGTGACCTAAACAACCAATTGATACTAAATTATATTTCCAACATTGCGACGTTTCTTTTGTTGTTCAGTATAGTTTTAGCTCAACAGGACAGTATGGTCTTGACCTCCTTTCAAATGTGGGCATGGCAGAGCCCTTCCCCCTCAAATGTTATCTTGTTATAAAAGCCCTAATGAGCTACTTAGCCCATGACTTTTAATGTTTGTGTGTGTTGAATAGCATTTGATACAATATTAAGCCTGCCTTCTTGGTAACATGGCTTTCACATCTTTCACAATACAGCGAGGGCGACCTGTACCAGTGATTGTCCCCAAAGACGCAAGTCAAGTTCTCCAGTACCTGGCATCCTCGCTTGTGAGAGATAAAGCTGGAATTCTTGAAAGCAACTCGTACCTCTTCGCCAATACCCGTGAGCTTCTGTGTGTCTTGCCAAAGTAAGATAATTGATGCTTTTCTGTGATTATGGTCATCAAAATATCACTCGTCTTCACCTGATGATAGGACTAGAGTTAGCATTGGTAAGGGATGTAATAATGTGAAATTAATTGGTTGTATTGTCTTTGCTATAGTTCACTTCTGTTGACAAAATGTACCTGTAAATTGTGTCAAGTTTGTTTATATTCAATTTTCATTTGATAACATGTTGAAAGGGAAGTAATAGACTTGTTAAAAATACTGTACCAGGATATTAATTTCAACAATTTTAAAGATGTGAAGAACCCATTTATTGACTTTGTCAAATTTGGTTTCAAAGCACTTCAGTGCCATTTGCCAGCTATTTTGCTCTTAATTTTCTATTTAATTTTTTAGCAAAGATTTAACTTCTATTTTGTTAATTTTTTTATGACTTTTCCCTTTTTTTGTTTGAAGGGAATCGATACCTCCGAGCATACGATTCTTTAAAGATGATGTGTGATGAGTGCCAGTTGAAGGCGCCGGAGAGAATAACCTCAGTCAATTTAAGGAAGTACACGGCAACGTTGACTCAGGCATGTATTATTATTTTTATTGTTCACATTCTTGTTTAATACGGGTGTAGAAAATTTTGGTTTACATTATTGTTTAATACTGGTGTCAAATTTTGATAGTATGAGTTCATAATCTACAAATATTATACTGGTCAGTATGTAAACAACACAATCGTGAACAGATCTTTTAGCCTTATATTGATATTTATATTATTATCATGCTTATGTTGTGTATTTTTGACAGAATTACAGAGCCCATGGCATGGGTTTTTATTTATTTATTTATAACATTTATTATGAATTTTTATCGTGCCTTGAGATATATAGTTATGTATTCATCAATAGAAAACTGCATATTTTAAATGAACTTTTTACCTCGTGTTACAAGGTATGTTAAACGTATTGCTAACTACTTGCGTGTTGTGACCAACAGGTTATGAACTTGGAAGGCTATCAGCTCGAGTGGCTTTGTAGCCACCTGGGACACAAGCGCAAAGTACACCTGGAACATTACAGGCAGATGTCTGATTTTGTTGAAAGGGTACAAATAAGCAAACTCCTGCTTGTGCAAGATTTAGGCGTCAGCAGCAAGTTTGCTGGGAAGAAGTTGGAAGAAATTGACTTGAAAGGTACTTATTTTTTGTGCGCTTTTTAGCTGTTTTCAGAAAAGGCTATTTTATATGAGAGAGACTTGATAACTTTAAATTGCATTATCCTGCAACCAAAAGTAAAGTTCCTAAGGGGGCAAGTCTTTGGCATTTACAAATAGGATGGTAAGTGGCATTGAGCCATATAGATAGAGAATGCTGAAATCTTGCATAAGATTTTGTTGACAAACTCAACCAGCAGCATCTTCCCCCGCAAGAGCTAGCTATCACCAATCTCTAGACTGGCTCATCTAGCCCTTGCTGCTTTCAGTTGAGTTTTCTCTGCCAGCCGCTTACATCACTGCATTGAAATTTGATGGTCCAATCGGACAGCTCATTGAGATTGCGGAAACTTGCCGAAGAGGACGCTACAGTCAAAACACAATTTTGACCCTAAAGACAGCAAGGGCTAGATGAGCCAGTCTAAAGATTGATGATAGCTAGCTCTTGCGAGGAAGAAGAACCAGCAGATTATTATTGCTTGTTTGATGATGATTCAATGCCTATTATTTACCTATTTTCTTTCTACCTATAAGTCTGAGCAACAGAATTAATGACACTTAAGAATTCAACATTCTTGCTGAATCCTTATTGTTATTGACATGGTTTGCAATAAATCATGCTGAAAGTCCATCCAGTATGCAGTTGAGGTGTTTGAGAATAATAATGCCTAACAAATACACTGATGTGGCAGAATGACTAAAGTCACTTCATATGGGTACATTCACTCATATAAATCTGAATCCTGGTACATGCAAACTATTTTTATTTCTAACTTGTCTAAAAAAAATTTATGAAGACATCATCAGTGAAGAACAGGTGACTGACACCAACCAAGATGTGTCCATTGATGTTGATGAAGTGGAATTGATCAATGACAGCCCACCTGATTCTGGTTCTGAAGAGGAAGAAAAGACTGCTGCAAAAAGAGCGAAGAATGTTGCCACAAGAGTCCCATGGACACGGGATGAAGAAGAAGAACTTCAACGGTATCTCTCCAGTTTCTTCTTGACCCGGAAGACTCCAGGAACAAAGGGCTGTAAACGAGCCATCGAGGCGAGCAAGAGGAATGGAGGTCTGCTTCAGAGACGACTGTGGCCCACTATTGTGAAAAAAGTTTCCAATATGAACAAAAAATCAAAATCAAAATAGACTGTGCAGTTTGCTGTGCTGTACTTTACTGTTGTGTTGTAGTGTACTGAACTGTACTGATTATTAGCAGCCCTGGCTTAGTTGAGGCTGCTATCAGGTTTTGTGAAGATTCCGCGACCACCGCCGTGGGTGCGTTTTGTATTGGCTATACTTTTTTCTAAGGTTTTAAGAACTTGTGTACATAACTTCCTACTTGTACCCCTGGGTAATCTTTTTGAACTGCACAATTTCAAGGTCTAAGGTCAAGGTCACAAGCTCTGAAATCTGGTCAGGACTTAAACATGGTTTAACTATTTCGACTTTTAATCATTACATTGTTATGCACAATGAAAAGTGATCATTGAGTGTGTGACCTTGAAGGTCGAAGGTCGAGGTCACACAAAAATCTGAAAATCGCTGAACAATCCTTGTAAATACTGTATCATTTGAAGTTTTCTGCTTGGAGGCCCTTACTGATTTGGTATATATATATATCAACTATGGAGAATTACGGAGATTTGAAAAGGATTCCCCTCAAATCTGTCCCATTTGTCAATGTGGAAAAGCAAGGTAACAATTAATGTAAGCGATACTTTTAAAATTTTGTATTTTATTGAAGCTTTTTGCTTAATACATAACTGCTGTCTATGACTTAATTATTTGGAAACATGTTTCCAAACCCTTAAATGTGTATGTATTTGTATTCCTGTCCTATCTTTCCAAAGTGTATTTGGTACTTTAGGTAGAATGTTATTTTCGTCACCAGTTATCATGACATTTGATATATAGAACTATACACTAATCTTTGTTGGATGGGGACGTGGATCAGAGGTGTAGCCCCAAAGAATAGCAAGCAAGTTGGCACATGATAATTGGTAAGAATGCAAGAGTGAATATGAAATATATGGTAAACTGGAGTGAAATACAAACTGGGCACAAAAAGGAGGAAATGGAGGTGAGTGAATGGCAACTTGGATAAATAGCCGAGCAGCCTGTTACTGTATGTAGTTGTGATACACTTAGTGAATGGGATTGGAACATCTGTGGTGAATGTATAGTGGCAGTGCGTATGGCATTCTCATTATGTCTCCCCCCGAAGGGTCTGGAGACATATTGGTTTTAGCTGAGTTCCCGTCGGCGTCGGCGTTGGCGTTCCCATTTTGTTTCCGGAGCAGATCTCTAAAACTATTCGACCAATCATCACCAAACTTGGTATACTGTCTCTCCATAACATGTAGATGTGCCTTTTGGGGGTTAGAGATTTTAAAAAATTCTTTTTTTTTTTATTTCCATGGTAACGATTTAGACATAGTCTATTTCAAGGGTAGTGTTCGTTTCCGGAGCAGATCTCTAAAACTATTTGACCAATCATCGCCAAACTTGGTATACTGTCTCTCCATATCATGTAGATGTGCCTTTTGGGGGTTAGAGATTTTTAAAAATTTTAATATTTTTTTATTTCCATGGTAACGATTTGGACTTAGTCTATTTCAAGGGTAGTGTTCGTTTCCGGAGCAAATCTCTAATTATTAGCTTGCATTGAAGGAAAGGTTTTCTTTATGCCTGTCACTAATATGTAGTTAAAAAATAAGGAGGCATGGATGTCCATAATAATTGTGAAGTTTTGCAAGGGATCATGGGAAACAAAGATGGCCACTACTGGTGTTTGAATTTAGTTCTGCCATGGGTTTCTGTTGTGTTAAAGAAAGATTTGAGAACTTCTCAACCAGTTTGGAGACTGGGAGAAGACAAAGGCAGGTGCTTAGATCAGATATTAACAGGGATCAGTGGAGAATTACCCAGATGGAGAAAATATTATCTAAACATCCAATGTGTGAAGATAGAATGTGTCGAATTGAACAAGAAATGGGAAACAGATGGTCACTTCAGGCAAGGATGATAAGGGTTGAACATGATCTGAAGAAACTAAAACTGGGAAGGGGTGAGAGAGGCAAACTAGATCCTAAAAGAGGGGAAGAGGATTACATTGAAATGACAGGTTCAACTGATTAGGAAATGAAAAGAAGACCTGGTCTGAACACTTTGAATATATAAAAACAATTGTTTGGTCACTAGCTTACAAATTTTTATTTATATGTTGTTATTGTTAATAAGTTGATAAAACAACTATCACTTGTGCAGTAATCTTTTCATCAAGGACATATTAGTTAACTCTGTAATTCCTTTGACAAATTATCACTACTTTTTACTCTGTGAATTTTCAAATTATGAGTACTGTCAAAGATTTATTCTGCTGTGTTCATGAGCTAATGTGCAAGGTAACACAAATTATTTACCAATATTAGCACCTATTTATGTTGATTATTAGTAGCCCCGACTTAGGTCTTGATTTGTTATTAATCTTTTAAGTCTGTTTCGGTTAATATTTTCGGCGAACTAGAATTTATTTAGATTTAGCTTGCATATTTCAAGTTAACAATTACAAATTACATTGAAGCTTTGGTTCAATAGCATGTGTGATAAAAATCAGAAGTTGCAAGCATTTTTTTACGGTGTCTTTTCTCTTTCATAAGAAATTTGGATGACATTTTCAAGTCATCAGTTAATATGTTTCCCGCATAGTTTAGCAGGAGACTGTCTCTCCATATAGTGTAGATGTGCCTTTTGGGAGTTAGAGATATTTTTATAAAAAACATTATGTGTCAATAGCAGCAATTTTGACTTTGTCCTTATAAAGAGCAAAACTCTAATATTACTGTGACTGAATTGTTGATAACAAATTAAATTAAATTGAAAATAAAAGAATATACAGAGAAAGAGATTTGTTGTAAGATATTGAGAATTGGGAGAAGGGGGAGACATCTGTTTTTACGAGTAAAAACACTCTCTAGTTTGCATTTGCTGGCAGTATACTAGCTAAATGGGAATACCCATACTCTTTTTTTGATAGTATACATTTACACAATAAATTTGTTCTCATCAATGTATTTTGGGACAAGTATTCTACTAATGACATTGGTAGATTATGAAACTGTTTGCTTTTATGGTGCTTTGGTTTAATATTGAGTTAAACATTGTGTATTTGTTTTACGATATGAAAATGAAGATGTAATTATTTTATCTTATCAATCATTTAGAAATGGGGAGACCTTCTTATTGTAACCAGCTTGGTCAAAGGCTTTTTACTGTCAACACTTGAGCTGATGAATACTTTTCATAAATCTTCAAACAGTTTCTCAACTGAAGTAGATTCGCTCATGTCCAATGGTGTTGATAATATAGATCATGTAATAGGAAAGGCATTTTTTGCGGTACTTACTTTTCTCACCGGCCATTACTTTTCTCAACCGGCAGTCGATGTATGAAGATTCATAAGAAATAAAATTTGGAAATCAACGTCTCAAATTGCCTTTTTTCTGCATGGGTATGACTAGCCACAATGGTTGTCCATCATAGCCACACAGTGAATGGTAGTGATATCTATTGGGATTGTACTCGAGTCCAGATAGCCACACACAATGCATGGGTATGTTGCCACAGTAGTTGTCCATCATAGCCACACAGTGAATGGAAGTGATATCTATTGGGATTGCACCAGTCCAGATAGCCACACACTGCATGGGTATGAGTAGCCACAGGGGTTGTCCATCATAGCCACACAGTGAATGGAAGTGATATCTATTGGGATTACCCCAGAGTCCAGATAGCCACACACTGCATGGGTATGACTAGCCACAGTGGTTGTCCATCATAGCCACACAGTGAATGGAAGTGATATCTATTGGGATTGCACCAGTCCAGATAGCCACACACTGCATGGGTATGAGTAGCCACAGGGGTTGTCCATCATAGCCACACAGTGAATGGAAGTGATATCTATTGGGATTACGCCAGAGTCCAGATAGCCACACACTGCATGGGTATGACTAGCCACAATGGTTGTCCATCATAGCCACACAGTGAATGGAAGTGAAATCTATTGGCATTGCACCAGTGTCCAGATAGCCACACACTGCATGGGTATGACTAGCCACAATGGTTGTCCATCATAGCCACACAGTGAATGGAAGTGATATCTATTGGAATTGCACCAGAGTCCAGATAGCCACACACTGCATGGGTATGACTAGCCACAATGGTTGTCCATCATAGCCACACAGTGAATGGAAGTGATATCTATTGGGATTGCACCCAAGTCCAGATAGCCACACACTGCATGGGTATGACTAGCCACAGTGGTTGTCATCATAGCCACACAGTGAATGGAAGTGATATCTATTGGGATTGCACCCAAGTCCAGATAGCCACACACTGCATGGGTATGACTAGCCACAGTGGTTGTCCATCATAGCCACACAGTTAATGGTAGTGATAGTCACAGTAATTGCAAGTAGACGCTAAATAAGTAAGGAAAAGTAGCCACATATTGTATTGACAAGTCAACACAAGTACTTGGAAAGTAGACTCGTAATGTTTATGGACAGATAGACACACAATTATCTTGGAAACTGGACACACAATGTAGCAATTGTAAGAAACTTTTTGAAAAATTATGGACAGATTTATGTGGCTGTAAAGCCACATAAGTGACTGCCTTGTAGCCACATAAATTTACTAGCCACACAATGTATCAACCGTTGGTCCGTCCGTTTGTCTGGAGAGGTTTCCACTGAAGTGTTTATAGGTGATTTAGAATGTGATTTCGAAATTGCTTTCAACATACATGTTAGTTTGTTTAAGTGGTCGTACATCCATTGCATCGTGTAGGACACAATGATTGAAAGGCTATAAAGGAAACAAATATATCAAGTGAATGACGTTGAGTCTGTTACAACGTCATAATATGTCATTATGACGTCACAATATATGGTATAGACGCATACAAAGATACCATAAATAGATATAGATGTACGTCAAATTGAAGATAAGATAAAAAAAAGTTTAAATGTTGACCTTTGACTTAAATGTATTAATTAATAATAATTAATGTTCAACCCATTTATCCACAGTCGCAGACAACGGTGTTGCGTATAAAAAGAAAACTGCTAACAACCGTTTGAGTGTGAACGCTTTTTGATAACTCGAGGATGGGAAATAGATTGCAGTTGCTTAACCAGGGGGACTGTCTAACTAGTTATGGACTCCCTTCTTGTTGATTGATTGAGGAAGATTCTTTTGCAATGGATAACGTTTTTTTCCTATTTGTGAGATAGAGGATATCTGTTTTTCCTTGACAAATATCATGTTTATCTCACGAGTGAAATATATTAACTTTTCTACCTCACGAGATGAGATAAACGCGGTATTTGTCAAGGAAAAACAGATATTCTATGTATTATATCATTATATATTTGTTTTATGTTGATATGGAGTGATTTCAACGGTAAACGTACAGCCTTCGCAAGCTGGCAATATGACATCATACCATTGTCTCGATGACGTCACGTGATAAAGGTTATCGCCACTGTAGCTTGATAGAGGGTGTATTTCACTGAGTAACTCCAAATTATGTAATAAATATATGTATCTTCATTAGAAAAATGTTACAGACACTTTTTAAAATACCTTGATTCGGCCAGAGAAACAGCATTGGGACAAAGAACCTTTGTAATAAAAAATTTCAGTCTGAGATAATCGCAATAAACCTATCAAATTTACACATTTAAAAATATACAATATAAATGTCAACATGTCACCCTCACTCACTTGAAGTGAAAAATACCGTGTCGACGTCAAAATGCTGTTAAATTTTATTAACATAAAATTGCGTTTATATTTCATCTGCAATATACATGTTTCTCGCGATGAACACTTCGAGCGTTTTGCACGTGCTCACGGTGGATTCAGACAGTAGATTACGTATAGAATAGACTCCTCAAACACGTCATTAGTTGTGCACGAGGTTTAGTATTCGGCCAAACGGCCTCAGACTAAACATCCTGCACAACTAATGACGTGTTTGAGGAGTCTATTCTACTTAAACCTAAATTCCAAACCGGTTTTAGTTTAGTCTCACAAACACATCTCTATTCCAAGTATGTAATTCAACAATCTATCCATGCACACATCACAATACACGCACTGTACTAATGACGTCTCTTTTCGCATTTGATTCACGTGTACAAGTACATAAATCGATTGTTACGCGGAATGCACGCGCTGGGATAATGACGAGAAACGTGATAATGCCGCTATACATAAAGGTGTTTCACGATTAATTCATTACAGTCTTTCCAGATCGTGGGTAAGCACGTCCAGTGATAGCGAAAAGAAATGAAAAGTATTGTTGTGGGACCCAACTCCGAAAAACCAGAGAGATGTCCTGTTCACCTTCACGAGAAGTATCTGTCTCTGAGGTATATAATGTTTGATACTTTTTATTCATTTGTGTGATATTTTTCACGAAGAATAAATGCTATATAATTAACGTTTGTATCACATGGTGGACGTTAGGTTTAATATAATTTAACACTATGTTTAGTCTGTTATGTTGTTGTAACTTAGGTTATGTAAATCTTCCGACTACAATCAATCTTGTTAAAAGTAATAGAAAAGATAAATTACACTACTCAACTTGTACATCTCTATGCAGAATGATGAAAACGAGATTTAATTATTCCAGATATACAGGAGAGAAGATGTAGCATACAAGTAACTGATACAAAAACGTAGGTATCATTATAACATTCATTTCAAATGCCGAGTATTGTTTAAAAGATTTAATATATAAAATGAGGACATCTTTGTTACTTTAATAACATATTCTACACATATCACCATTAGAATGGTAAAATAAATACCCCATTAATAAATATTGTGTTTAAAGGTATAATAAGTGAATTATTGGATTCACTTACAACTGTGTACCGACAGTTTGTTCATTTACATGTGAAATAGTGCAAATATCATGTAAATTGAGGTTCATTGTAACGTCAATAAAATAACATGAGATACAATGACATTGAATCATCATACATTCATGAGTAAGACAATCATTCTTAAACTTATTCTGTGATCGCCACGGCAGTGGCATATGTTTATGAAATTTGGCATAATGAAAAACACAGAAGGTGTAACATTTTGAAAATTCAAATTTCATTAATTTTCGAAAAAATGTTTTGAGAATTACTAAATGAGAACAAACTCATCGCAAATACATTAAATAAGTATGAGAGAAAGTATATAATGTATGTTAGACCAAGTTGATCACTTACTGAATATTTCACAGAAGAAAATAAAAACTGTAGTTTTGAAAAGATTGACCCCTGGTCACTTCAAAGAGCTGCCAAAATAGTACTTAATGCCACTTAATTCTCTTTTTATAATGCGAAACTGCAAAATGATCGGTCTAGTTTTCGCGTTGATACGATGTTTCAATGTTTTTATATAATATGTGCACTACAACACACCACCAGGTGAACAAACTTTCGTGACGCAGCTGTATGCCAAATTTTTAAAATGATGCTATTTTATAAATGAGAACATACAGTATACTGTTTATGAAAAGTATACTTTTAAGGGAAATCGGTTCTTTAGAGCAAAAACATCGGCGTTTAAAGTCATCATTTTATATCGAAATCAGTTAAGTTAACCGTTCATTATTTGCTCAACTCTTTATCGTGTTATTAACATTGGGCATATGTGAATAACAAAAACTCATTTACTCAACCTTCGCAACTAATTCTGTGTATGTTTTATTAATATAGTTGCAAGAGGACGAGTGACGAAATGCTCAGCTTGGTGGACAACCTGGTGCAGAGGAAGACAGGAACAGCCTCGGGTCTAACCCGCCCTGGACCTGCCACGCCTACTGACCACACGACCTCTGACCCCTCTCTTCTCCCCACACTACCAGGACCCGCACCGACTTCTTTTGCCTCCACCCCACGAGAGGACACGAAACCAATCCAGTTCACGGTCGAGCGTAATGGGGCAAAGATTACCCTCACAATGTGAAGGCTATTGAATTCTGCTATTAAAATGTTGAACCTGCGAGTCTGTTTTTGTTAATTATTTTCAGTTAATTAATGTCGCCTTGTGTGCTAATGAATAAATGGGGGGGGGGGGGGGGGGGGGGGGGGGGGTATATTGAGGGGTATATTAATATCTATTGTTAAAGGGACAGTTCTATATGGAGTATTTTATTTAGACGAAATTCAAGGGGACGTTCTTTTTTACACTTACTCGCTATTTATGCATGGTGGTTACATCATGGCTATCCAAGCTTATCGAGACACATGCATGTGTCAATGTGTTTGTGCAAAATATAATGACGAGTTATATATCTATTGACGTCTCGCTGAATACAAATGACGAGTTACCGGTCACTAATGACGTTTGAAATGTGAACATTTCCGAACTATTGATGATTAATTTAGGTTTAATAGCGGATAATCAAGTGTGACATAAGCAATAGTTAATAGTACAAGTAAGATTTTCGACAAGCTCCGGCATTTATACCAGTTTAACTTGCACCTTTCAAACATTTTATAAGCCAGTGAACAAACACATTATGAAATCTATTTCTTAACCACTTGATAAACACAAGCGCACATTTGTGGAAAAATAAAACAATGAGAACTGAAGCCATTCATTGGCGCTGCTAGTCGGGAAAACGTCGCATACAGCATAACAGTTTTTAATTAGTTTGATTACATGTTATGTGTTTCTATGTGAATACTCTGTCATTGTATGTCTTTAGTTATCAAAACGTTTCAAAATTGGGTACAACATATCGTGTTTTCATTTCACATAATGCAAAATATCCAAGATGGCGACAGAGAGTCATGAGAAATAGTAATCAAACTTTTTACCTCAGAAAATGAATTAAACATAATAGTCAAGGAAACAAGTTTTGTATCTGTTGTAAAACTACATCGTTGTATTTTTTCCAGGAGGAAGGAATGACCTCACTGGGTAAGCCACCTAGCGGGGAGCGAGGGTGCGGGGAGGTAACTCTCTTTAATCTTCAATTTATATCTGTTCGAGTGATTAATTGGATATTGGCTACGGTGGGTTTGTAATGTATAGATAGTGTGTAAATAATAGAAATGGGCTCGTATTTGATGTGAGTCGAAACCTAAGCTAAACAGCGTCCCCTCAGTAGCAAACTGACAAGGTATATATGACTTCACTAGAGCTATGTTACCGATTTCAAAGACGATAAAATCAAAACATAGTAAATCAAGATAGATTAAATGAAAAATCAAAATAATGGTTATAGCCATTTAATGTTCATTTTAAAAATTAAAGGAATCGAGTAATTAATTTTAAAGGGACAGTAGCACGTTTTTTCGCTCTATGAAATGTATTTGAAAAATAATCTCACAAATAGTAAAACAATCTTCTCTCTTCAGAAAATCAAGTTAAAAATGAGTGTACAGAGTTTGGTAAAGCCGTAGGAATAGTTTTTGTATTTCGAAATAATAAAATGTGTTCATAATAAAATGGCCGCCATGCATGAACATCGCTATTATCGATTATAGCCCATTACCCCTACAGCCCATAATCCCTACACTCCATTTCCCCTACAATTAGATAAAACAACACAAGCAGTTACCTGTCTGACATAATGAACTCACCCTAACGACTGACTAAGTATGGAGTAAGATTGAAAGTGAGGGGATTACGAGAATTAAGATTTAGTATTGTTTGTGAAATAAATGAGTAGGAAGCAAGTATGGTGAGAAGGAAACGTCTTTTAAACATTCGTTTCACTAATGTTGGATACTTGTAGTTATACATTATTTTTATATTATTTAAAGTAGACGGGGGTAAGAAATGAAATTTACACAAACATGACCCCTACCGTGTTCAAAATGTTGTAAATGTGAGCAGGACGAGGCACATTTATTGATATTCACACAGAGTATGTCTTATATGTCGATGAAGAGTTGTGTTTTGTCCAAATTAATTTGGGAGAATTTTATAATTGCAATTTTTAATTTAAATTTAAAAAAAACAACAACAAAAACGCGTTGAGGTATTCTTTGACTGATTTGATGTGTTGGACTAATTTGTCAAACTAGTCAGTTTTTTAAATACAATGTCGAAAAGTCGAGATATGTGACTTTGGAAATTATACATATGATAAATACAACTAAGGGATATACTTTCTTTTGCACCTCAGTTTATGTGATGACATTCAAATGTATGTATTTATTTCATTAGAGATATGAATGTGAAACATGAAAGACAGACAGAATGTTTATTAAAGCCTCACCTCATCTTAACAAAAAGAATTACTAATAATTATGATACAAATTTTTTAAACGTGTAAAAAGTGAGCCACCCAAAAGGGTTTTGACATTACAAAGGAAGTACATCAATAAAACAAAGTTTTAAAATCTTAAAAAGTAAAAGCGTTCTTCTCGGTAAAAAAAGCTTGCACGTTTTGGCAGTTAAGAATACTATATCTGGGCATGAAATGCTAAGTTGTTTTAAATCTTTTTGCTCACACTATCAATTGTCTCTGTTTTTAATCTGGGCCGTTCCATTGCAGACAGACAGACAGACAGACAGATATTTTATTACAAGTCTCACCTCATACAAATATACATTTACAAAGGAAACAAGATACAAATGATGAGCCATCCCTCATGGGATTATGAGAGACTATAAAAAAGTTAAAAAGAAGTATACAAATATATAAAAGACTACATTTTCCCATAAAATACATTTTATATATAAATTATTTATATATACATATACAGTGTAGAAAATATTGTTAAAAAGTTATAAAAGCTTCCTATTTGTATAGAAGGGATTTTCTAACATCTAAAACGTCCATGCAGGTTTTGGCAGTAATCCTAAAAATATATGGGCATGACATAATAAAATATAACTGTTTCACATCTGGCATATCATAAAAACCGGCATTTAACGATAAACATAACGATAACATATTTTTAGTAATGTTTGCATATAAGGGGCAGTTTAAAAGTACATGAGCTTCATCCTCCACGACATTCTTACAGCTAAAACAAACTCTCTCTTCTAGGGGTGTATTGTTGTATCGGCCAGTCTCCACGTGTAAGGGGGCAACTCCACACCTGAACATCGCCAGAGCTCTCCTGTGACGTCTGGGTATTCTCTCTGTGATGTATGGTTCAGCAGTGAACTTGCTCTTAAAGTTACAATAGTGACGAAGTTTGTTACCTCCCTTGCCTGTCTTACTGTGAGCGCAGGTTGTCGTCTGCTTCCAGTCCTGTATGTGCTGGCTATAGACTGCTTCTCTGACCCTGGCGACAGACTGTTTTATGAGTGAGCCGTTACAAACTTCTTCTAATTCAGTTAGGTTGAGAGACTTTAATTTCTTCTTGATCCTTTTGATCCAGTTGGTTTTCTTTTTTGCTGGCTTGTATTTTAGTCCACTGGAATATCTTGTAATTTAGGCGATCTTTACTTAGACTGTTCATTCTAGTATATAAACGTATTGCACTTCCCCAAATTCTGACAGATGTGGGAGTCCAACCCATATCCCCCTCAACAGCAGCATTCGGAGCAGATTTTCGAAGGCCAATAAAGAATTTCATTGCTCTATTTTGTATCGCTGTTATTGACGTGTTGTTTCTGGTCCCCCATATCGCTGATCCGTACTCAACAGTCGACCACACCATTGTATCGTACATTTTGGTGTATGTACCTATATGCATCCCTCCAATCGACTTGAATTTCGAGATCAGTAAGCCAAGTGAACGTGTGGCAGAACTAGATACAGCTTTCTCCATTCTTGAATAGTCTAGAAACTCTGTAATAAGCAGACCGAGGTAACTGTAACAGTCTGTTACGTCAAGCGTTGTTCTACCACAGTGGAATTCCTGGTCAGTTCTTGGCGTTGCTGCACTTCTACAGTGAATAACTTTGGACTTTTCCTGATTCACGGACATCTTGTTCACAAAACACCAGTTACTAAGGCAGTCTAGAAGAACGTTTAGGTCTGCTTCGTTCTCCGCCAGGAGCACAAGATCGTCTGCATAGGCTAACACACACACCTTGTCTCCATCTATAGAAACACCAATATCCAGTCGTTTCAGGGTGATAATCAAATCATTTATGTACATGTTGAAAAGTAGAGGGGATAGAAGGCAACCCTGTTTTAGACCACGCTCTACATTAAACCACTGGGAGAGGTGACCATTTATCCTTATACACGACTTTACATTTTTATATAATGATTGAAGGGCAATGTATATCCTTCCACAAATACCAGCATGTGATAGTCTCTTCCATAAGAGGTCCCTGTTTATAGTGTCATACGCCTTTTTAAAGTCTATAAATGCTAGAAAGGTCGGTTTCTTCAGTGATTTTCTTGATTCCACAATAGAAGTGAGTGCTGATATATGCTCCACAGTCGACCGTCCCTTCCTGAAACCGTTCTGTTCTTCTTCTACTAAGTCGTTGTTTTCTGCATGCGTATATAGTCGGGCATTCAGGACAGAGCAATACAGTTTATAGCTTGAGTTTGTGAGTGATATCCCTCTGTAAGATAACGGGTCGTACTTGTCCGCACTTGACGATTTTGGGATGGGGTTTATTATAGCTTTCGTCCATTCGGTTGGCATTATTCCATACAAAAAACACATGTTAAAAAGTTCATAGAGAAACTGAATACAGTTGGTGTTTTTTAATACATCAGTGGGAATATTATCACACCCGGGGGCCTTGTTACTGTTTGCTGATCGAACCGCCTGAAAAACTTCTTCATATGTAAACGGTTTATTTATCTCAAGTCCATCTACATCATGGGTAGGCCTATGTTCTGCATCTCTGTTTATCTCTTCATCGGGGCTGGCGGAGATCTCACCATTCAACAGTGCACTATACCGTTCTCTCCAAGTACCAAGCACAGTCTCTTTATCAGCAGATAGGCTACCGTCATCTAGTCTCACTTCCATAGGTATGCTCTGAATTCTGTTGAATCCAACACCTATCTGTCCAATCTTCTTCCAGAATTCGTTCTTGTTTTCTACACACAGACTTTCCAGCTCGCCCAAACATTCCTTATTATAGTTGCGTTTGCATTTTCGTGTTTCTTTATCAAATCGTTTCCTTTTGTGAACGAATATCTCGCGAAGACTGCGTCTTCTAATTGTCTTACCCTTGCACCATTCACGTTCTGCTTTGCACATGTCATTCCATAAGTCGTTTAGTGTGTTGTTCCACCATGGCTTCTTGCTCAGCCGTCTCCTCTTGTTAGGTCCCCATGTAAAAGTAAGTGTCCTGTATGGCAGAGTTCGGCCCATCTCATCTCTCACTGCACCAGTAAAACTATGGTAGGCCGCATCGATATCAGACTGGCGACATAGGGAAGCGTCCAGTTTGTTGATTGTTTGAGTCAGTATATGTATAGAATCAGGAGAACTCATAAAACTGTCCTGCACACTTGATACATCATATCTACACACGTGTAGAGGGTCGATCTTACTTCCTTCAACATGGCTATCTTTGTATATAGAAGACAGTTTCACATTCCATGATAAGAGTGAATGATCCAGTTTGGTTATGGCCTGACCACTAACACACCCTACACACCTCGCTGCTTCCACCAGGTCGGAGACACGAGTCACCTTGAAGTTAGATATACTGTTCACATGCTCATATGGAAATATACAGTAATCAACAACGGATGCCCCTTTACCTGAAATACAAGTGAAATCATTCTTTACATTATTTCTACCGTTCGCAATACAAAAATTAGTGCTAATCAAAAAATCTATGAAAAGCTGTCCATAGCTATTTCTAACAAAATCAATAGTTTCTCGAGGTGGCAAAACATCCAAACCCTCAACATAGTCCAGTAGATTACCACATCTGCTGTTCATATCACCGCATATATAACTTATATTGTAGACGTGGTAATTTGATATCTGGGATAAAAGAGTGTCATAAAAGTCTGCTGCATCAATGTCTCTTGTCGAACACTCAGGAGGTAAGTAGCAAACACATATACAGAAGCTGCAAGCCGTGTCAGTCTTGTGGTTCAGCTTTAACCACATTATACCTTCATATTCAATGTCTAAAATATTTACATCAAAGTTTATTAAAAGTTCATTCTTGATTAAAAAACCTACTCCACCAGACCCGCGTTTTGCACGTCGATGTTGTTTTTTTCTATTTTGTCCATACCATGTGTAGTCTAGCACATTTAAAGTTTTATCCAAAGTCAGATGCGTTTCGGCAACACCAATAATATCTAAGTCCAGATGTGAAATACAAGTTGATCTCACTATAAAATCATCACAAATATCGTCATTCACCCATCCGTTTACATTCCAGAACCCGCATAGGACCTAATGATGATACGGCGAAATGTTAGCTCCGCCCACAGACCCTCTGCTGTGGCTGGTGTGTCCTCGTCGTGGCGCCCGATTGGTTGACCCGTTGGTATCACGTGATGTTTGTTGATAAACATCACCCCGACCACGTGTGTCGTGTCGTCTCTGTCGATCGTGCCTAGCTGTCTCCCATCGTCTTGTCTCACCTCCTGTATCGCTGACATTGTTGTTGTGCTGTCGTTGTATGCGCCCACCGATGAACCGGATATCTTCGTTCCCCATCGAGTCCACAAGCATCTTGAAGTTTGACTCCATTTTACGCTGTTGATGACTCTTATCGGGTGTCATGAACACGTCTGTGTAGTTTCTTGATTCTTTGAGCTTCTTCTTGTCTGTTAAGATGGCATGTTTATCCTCAAGCGTTCTGCATCTGGCTATGATTACACCGGGGTATCGGCTGTGTCTAGATATTTTACGCTCGGCACTGACAAACTGTACATCACGTAATTTCATACCCTCTCTCAATACACTGTTCACTTTGACTGTTTTTAATCTGGGCCGTTCCATTGCATAGTAAGAGGTAACAAGCTAGGAATAAGAAGTGCGGTGGACCGTAAACTTGTTTTGATAACCTGTAGGGGATATGGTGTGAAGGGGTTATGGGAGGCTACCCTATTATCACTAAGGATAATTGGTTTGTTTAATAAGATGTTTTACCCTCTAAAGTAAATTTAAATGACATAAACTATCATTATAAATGGGAAATTTGAAAAATATAATTTTGCAAAAAACGTGCTACTGCCCCTTTAAAGGTAAAAGATACATATGTTTGATATTTATGCAAGTCTTCTATTCAATGATGTAATAGTATATTTTCCAGGTAACTGAACATTATACATTGAAGATCAATGCTCATTCAAAAATGTGAGCTTTGGGGATGTGGCGCTTTTTGAGAAGTCGAAAATGTCATATGTTGACTGATGACGCGCTATGCTATAAGCCTATTTGGCCTTTTGGGCAAAGATTGCATTATCTAACACCGCAAATACGACCTGGTGTTAAATCATTTGCCAAATTATAGTAACAATTCAATCCTAAGAATTAAAACCTGTCCTTGTCCCCCGCTCACAAATTCTAAACCTTGCCCCTCAACTTTTAAACTGTTCCTACTCCCATGCCTTACTCTCTAAGCGGAATGCATTTTGTGAACGTTTTGTGGGCAATTTGACAGTCGAATGTTTCATGAAATTCGAGGACTGTGGTGAACGATGAATTCAAAATTACCACCATGTTAAGATTATTCATACATTCATTTAGATTGGAATTGTGCTATGTCTTTGCAGATATATTGTGTCAAATCAATCTTCGAAAGTTAAATATACAGTTTTCCATGAGATTTTGGGCATTTTCTCGTTTTTTCTATCAACATAGTAAATAGCTATTTAACTACATAATGGACACCTTAGGATACCACTTAATGAGCGATGATACATTTGGAAAGTCACAAGAATTAATGAATACTGTATCCATAGGATAAGATTGGTATTTTTATTCGTTCACGTAGTCAAACATGATTAAATGCAAATGGAAACATGTTCCAGACCAGTGCTTAGGAATCTAGTTTTACATCCGAATGTGTAAGGGAAAAGGTAGAGCAGTGGCTTTTGATCAAGAGGTCCTGGTTTCGAGTCCTGGCAGGGCTTGGCAACCTTCTCTGCTGTAGAGAATTGTTATACGTGCAATAAGGTTCGAGTGCAGTGCTACACTGAATTTTAGCGCAGTACCACCAGGGTTCGCTTGGACCAACCGATGCTCGCAGGATTCACCGCAATGCAGCCGTGAAATAAATGAAATACTCTTGAAAGTGGCGTCAAATCCCAAAACAACCCACCTCCCCCAAATGGGGGGTTGGGAGCATTGTCATTCGCAGAAGCTGTGTTGATTTCACAGCACAAACCCTAGTACTTAGGACACACAAATACTTATACCAGGGACCATATATATCTATATAATTACAAAATGGTTTTGTTACACTAATTTCCGCGTTTCTGATTGGACGAGAGCTCTCAAAAACCTGCTGCCATTTCTCGATGAATGCAGATAAAATGTGCTACCATACCTCGTGCATTCGTACCTTATGACGTAACACTCCATCAGAACAAACGGACGTGTCAGTTCGTTCTTACAACTGAGCGTAACGTTTTGATCCAAAATAAGATATACACATGTCATTTCGTCTTCAAACCTACGCCAATAACTGGAATATTAATTCCTTTTCCGAATGAGGCAATTAATTTCACCGGGGACCAGTCTGATTAAAATCGACCTTGTTCCGAGGAATAAAATTTGCAAAATTTTGCATCTGCCGGGATACGAACAGGTTCTGTAGATTCCTCGCCACAAGGTCTGAGAACACCCCGTATAGGAGTGTGTTCAGAACCAGTTTAGCGCAGCCAAAACCCAGTCAAATAGCTGACCAATCACATCATAGTATTTAAACGGTTGCGGTTTTGAAAGTATTCGGAACAGACAAAAGGATAGCTGTTTGGAGTTATCTGCCCCTAGTTTCTCGCACCGAAAGCATTTGTTGGGCATCTTTTGATTGGCTAGCTGAATTGCGCCCGAACACGCTAGTGTACGGGGTGCTTTCAGACGGTTTGGCGTGGAAACCCACGAACGAGTTCGTATCCCGGTAGATGCACTATTTTGCAGTTTTTATTCCACGGAAAACCGTCGATTTTAATCAGACTGACCGGGGACACTTCATTTTAATCGATACAAGTCCTCAAGCTTGTTCATCCAAACGGTAGCCATGTTTGAACGTCGCGTGATATGCTAATGAGGGTTAATCACAAATTGCGTAAATAAGAAAAAACCAACGCCGATCGTATGCATGTGAATGCTGTGAAAACGAAATTGAATCCTCTGCCGTTTTAGATTAAGGATTCCTCAATTTTGCTTTAGCCATGTATTGTTGCGTGTAACAAGCTGCTGCCTCCCGTGATAAATGACAAATATATTAGATTTGTGTAAATATTTAAAGAAAAACTTGTTGATTTGTTATTATAAGGAAGCGTTGCAGCAGCTATAACAGGATTGTTTTACATGTTTTGTGCCTCTATCGAAGTTATACAATTATACAATTTGTTGCTGTTATACTTCGATAGAGGCACAAAACATGTAAAACAATCCTTAAATAAAGTCCCTGGTTATACAGAAGATCCCGCAACAGGCAAGGACATTTGTTTACTATATTCCATCTTCACAACTAGAGGATTCAATCATTTTACTTATTCTTTAGCGACGGTTCACACCCAGAACTATATTGACAACGCAGTTAAATGTTATATGATATATCACATCTTGACACATCTTGAGTTGAATACAATCTTTATAAATTGTTATTTTAGGGACTTCCTGTACATGTAAACTATAATGTTTATCTTGCTAAGTTATCACTGACAAATAACTAAAATCAACGTTGTGCAAATGTATCCAGTGCCAACATCACGTATCCCGTTGTAAAATGAGGACCATGGAACAAGCAACCACTCGTGTTCTCCATGGATCTGTTTTATCTAATTGACAACGAATGCGTTTTTCTCCCCAACGTATATGACAAAAAGTCTGACAAAGTCATTTAAAGCTCTCCCCCCCCCCCCCCCCCCCCCCCCCCCCCCCACACACACACACACACCATCTTTCGTATCTGACAAAGGGTCTGACAAAGGACACATTTTTCGTGTTTATAGTTATTTTTTCTTTGGAGTTTTAACATATTTCACTATGAAGCAGAAAGCATGTCAACTCTTTTAGCTTTACCTGCATCAACAAGACTATGTTGCAAAAATCTCCCCTTAAACGGATTAATAATCAAGATGATGGCGTACATGTAAATAACAAATAGGAATATGAAGATATACATAAAGAATGTCAAACATTAATCAATACTAAGGTACTTTTTTCATAAGATATACAATATTTATTATTGATTATTTGTCATTCTATGATTTATTTTGACGAAATTTTACTTCATGTTGTATACAGAACTTTGCTCATTTGCTCTCATATGCATGGATAAACGTAACTATTATACATGAAATTAAAACTATATATTAACTATTATGAATAACAGCCATTTTCTAAAGTAATATTTTGAAAGACACGGGCGAACTGCACAAATATGTATTTCATCAAGTTCATCATAATCTTATGAAATATGTAATTACTCAACATATCCAAAATTTAAATCACGACTGTTATAGCTGCTGCATCGCGTCCTGACATTAACTACCAGCGGGTGGCCATATTATTACGTACATGTGACGTAATTCCATAGACTTACATGTTAAATAGCTCTTGCGGGAATAATTTTCACAAATTAAGTAAAAGTCTCTTTGTTGTCATATTTTGCAGACAGATTGGTAATCATCTCGGCTATATGTACGTAATTACCTGTCATCTATCAGTTGATTAGTTTTCGAATGACACTTGTTTAAACATCGTATATTCAACTTGTGATTCTAATGTCCCATTGACGGCCATGTTAAACCTAATCGGTGTGTTGTATATGTGTTGTTTGATAAGATGTAGATTTCTTAATAATTATCAGAAAAAAGATGGAAATTATGTATCTGTAGCTAAGATGACTTCCTATATTTTGGTACAGATTTCAGAATTTATTCACAAACAATAACTCCATGAAACCTATTCCCGCAAGGGCTATTTAACATGTAAGTCTATGAGATTACGTCACATGTACGTAATAATATGGCCACCCGCTGTAGAACGTAAAATTCGTAAAAACGCCGCTATCACAATATAGTATAGCCCCTATGCAACTAACATTTAAATACACTAGATGAAATGCATAAAGGTTTTGCAGATTACTGGTTCTTATAAAGAAGTTGCGAGCGGAAATAGTGTAATAGTGTCATATTTGCAGTATAAACTGACGGGCAAAGGAAAGTAAATCACTCAGTTGTATTTATCAAATGTATAATTTTCAATGTCAATTTTCTAGAGTTTTCGACGTCGTATTCAAAAACTGAATAGTGTGGGAAATTAGTCCAAAAAAATAATCAGTCAAAGAACACTTTTAAATTTTAGAATTCCTAAAAAATAGTTTTGATAGAACACAACTGTTCATCGACATATAACACGTAATCTATTTGAAATCAATATATGTGTCTCGTCCTGCATACATATACAACATTTATACATGGTAGGGGTCCATGTTGGTGTAAATTTCATTTCTACCCCTACCAACTAAAAAAATATATTTTAATTAAAAATAAAACAGTCACCAATTAAGTTATTCAAACTACTGCCGTAAAATGTTATTGTATCGTGCCATAATCAAATGCATCTCATTTCTTTAACATATTGAATTAATCGAAAACAAGTGAGTGTTATACTTTCTTTTTGCCCGTTAGTTTAAAGGTACATCCATTGTGTTGTTGGGGGTCACATTTTGCAAACGTTATAAATGGTGTTAGTTTATTGATAAGTACCTACTGTTACCGGTAACTACCATTTTGATTATAGTAGACTAAGCATATTGACGATATGAAGGTAAAAGTAGTGATTTCTGATCGAAAACCGGACAATGCACAGCGTGTGGCGCGCGCCAATGAGTCAAACGTATTTTTGGAATCTTATTTATAACAGACAAAAAGACAAATTTGAGTTGATGGTGTTTAATAGGTCACATAACAACTGTGCATGTAAATGGGACGTGCAGTTTCGGTTTCTGCACATGCATAATGATGTTACTTAATTTTAATTGGAAACTAGTAATTATGGTATATTTGGCGATTGGGGATAAATATGCAAAGTGAGTGAATTTATTTGTATTGTAGACAGCAAATGTGGTGATTTGGAACGTATGAAAGCCAAATAAAATTTTATGAAACACAATGGATGTACCTTTAAGATTAAAACGAATACAGAACAATCGATCTTGCATCTATGAATGTTGTCAATTTCGTCTTTTAAAAGTTCTGTGTTCTTGTCCATGTTGTTTCCAAACGTTATCAATTCTCTGTATAGCTTTATTTCCCTGGGGAAAAAGGAATTTGAGAAGAGCATAAATGTTCAGAAATTCGAAGTCGTATACTGTCAGTCAAAATACAACTTCAAAACGCATGGCATAACTCTTGTCAGTCTGCATTACTGGCTGATTTAAAGGGGCAGTAGCACGTTTTTTTCGCTCAAATAAGTTGATAAAATGTATTTGAAAAATAATTTCACCAATAGTAAAACATCCTTCTCTCTTCGGACAATAAAGTTTAAAATGAGTGTACATGTTTCGGTAAAGCCATGGGAATCATTTTTGTAATAAAAAATAATAAATTGTGTTCACAATAAAATGGCCGTCATGCAATTTTTGCTTTATACGCAACATAGTTTTTACCACTACAGATAATTGGTTTGTGTAATAAGATGTTTTACCCTCTAAAGTTAATTTAAATGACATAAACTATCATAATAAATGAGAAATTTGAAAAAAAGCGTGCTACTACCCCTTTAAACCTTGCAGTATTTCCCTGTCTTTGCCATGCCAAGATAGTGAATCGCTGCACCAGAAATGCGTAGTAGGCCCGGATTTCCAAGCACAGAGATCTTAAGGAAATACTGCAAGGCCTAAATCAGCCATTAATGTTGGCATGAGTTATGTCTTGCATTGGGAAGTTGGTCATGATAGGGATTTATCAAATGTGCTTTTGATGTTTAAAATACTAGACAAAATAAAGTAGGGATATAGTATATGTTATGATTGATATTTCATCAGTGTGGTAATCATTGAATTAATCTGCATTTATAATTTTAAACTTTACGTATAGCCCTAACTAGTTTTGTGCAGTATATGATAATACTATGGTTAGTCATTGTTTTGTGCACTCAGTATAGAATATTTGTTAACCCAATGTAATCGATATAAAAATTATTTAAGCAATACTCTGAATTAAAAAATGTGAGCTTTGGGGATGTGGCAGTTCTTGATAGGTCGAAAGTGTCATATGTGAACGGATGACGTGCTATGCTATGTAGAGAATACTAAACTCGGTTCCGTTTAATAACATATTTATGAAACGAGTGAGTGGTTTGTATTTAACGAGCGAAAGCGAGTTAAATACCAATACCATCTCACTCGTTTCATAAATATGTTATTAAACGGAACCGAGTTTAGTATTCTATTTATTACACGCCGATTTCAATTCAACCTAATTCTACGCTGACATTGTGACGTCATATTTTTGCCATTAGGACGTCACGTCAATCGACTAAGTGTAATAACACGGTAGATTTATTAAACTGCGACATCTTCAACGGGTGAGTAATAAAAGCCCATTTGGCCTTTTGGGCAAAGATGGCATTGTCTAACACCGCAAATATGACCTGGTGTTAAATCATTTGCCAAATTATAGTAACAATTCAATCCTAAAAATTTAAATCCCCGCTTACAAATTCTAAATCTTGCCCCTCAACTTTTTGACCGTTCCTACGCCCATGCCTTACTGTCTAAGCGGAATGCATTTTGTGAACGTTTATTCGGCAATTTGACAGTCGATTGTTACATGAAATTCGAGGCCTGTGGTGAACGATGAACTAAAAATTACCACCATGCTAAGTCTCATAGAAAACATATCACAACATGAGTGGGCTTTATTGAATTACATTACAGCACGAAGTGTAAGTTCTGGAATGTGCAGGTCTCATTGTATCTATAAATATATCGATGAGATTATCCTTAACTGACATGTAAATTTTGGCAATTATATCTTCTCCGATGTATTTATTGCACTCTTCATGGTATCGGAGCTAATAATGATTATTCATACATTCATTCATTCATATTTAGACTGGAATTGTGCGATGTCTCCGCATATTGTGTCAAATAAATCTTCGGAAAATTAATTATACATTTTTCCATGAGATTTTTGGCATTTTTCCCGTTTTTTCTATCAACATAGTCAATAGCTCTTCAACTGCATAATGGACACCTAAGGATACCACTTTCATTACAACGAGTAACTTCTTAAATGTTTCTAACGAGCGAAAGCGATGCATATGATACATTTGGAAAGTCACAATGTTTAATGAATACTGTATCCATAGGATAAGATTGGTATTTTTATTCGTTCACGTAGTCGAACATGATTAAATGCAGAAGGAAACATGTTCCAGACCAGTGCTTATAGGAATCTAGTTTTATATCCGAATGTGTAAGGAGAAAGGTAGCGCAGTGGTTAGCGCCTTCGGCTTTTGATCAAGAGATCCTGCCAGGGCTTGGCAACCTTCTCTGCTGTAGAAAATTGTTCTACGTGCAATAAGGTTTGAGTGCAATGCTACACTGAATTTCAACGCAGTACCACCTAGGCTCGCTTGTTCCAACCGCAGGATCCACCGCACTGCAGCCGTGATATAAATGAAATACTCTTGAAAGTGACGTCAAATCCCAAATCAACCCACCTCTCCCAAATGGGGGGTTGGGGGCATTGTCATTCACAGAAGCAGTGTTTATTCCACAACACAAAACCCAAGTACTTGGGAAACACAATTCGTTAAACGGAGATCCCGCAACAGGCAAGGACATCGTTTTTCTATATTCCATCTTCACAACTAGAGAATTCAATCATTTTACTTATTCTTTAGCGACGGTTCACATCCAGAACTATTTGGACAACGCAGTTAAATGTTATATGATATATCACATTTTGACACGTCTTGAGTTGAATAAATCTTTATAAATTGTTATTTTAGGGATTTCCTGTACATGTAGGACTGGCTGGAAACCATAAAATTTATCTTTCTAAATCACCACTGACAAAAAACTAAAATCAACGTTGAGCAAATGTATCCAGTGCCAACATCACGTATGAGGACCATGGAACAGGCGGACATGTGTGTCGCTCGCACAACATTGTATGTAAACTTCAAACTAACAAATCCGTGTTCACTCTCGTCTCTTATGGGCGTGTTGAGTTGGTTTAATATTATGAATGTGTCCGTAATAGATGGATGACACAAGCCATGAATGCAAAATATCAGCGAGCTATCACCTACTTGTAGGGTAAAAGCAAGATAATTGTTTGTATGTGTCGTGCCCACTTCCCGGAATTGCTCATTCCCTGGGTTTGGGCAACAACGTTGCCCAATCCCCGTCAATGGTCGGGGGCTTGCCCAATCCCAGTGATTGGTCAGCTAATCCCTGAGAATGAGCAGTGTTAACGACTGCTCATTCCCTGGGATTGGATGATTACGCTTACACAAGCTGATTGATTGTATTGCTGGGCTGTGAACTCTGTAGTTGTACCTGTTTCTCAGTTTGATAGGGGGAGGTCTGATTACAGAAATATTCTTTCCCCCAACGTATTTGATAAAGAGTCTGACAAAGTCATTTAAAGCTTCCCCTCCCCTTGTTTAATTAATGATTTACGAAGTCTGTATGTCTCAATCTCCACTTCTTAAACAATCTGTAGATAGTGATATACCCTAGATGGTTCGTAACGCAGCCACTGGTTCGAAACACAATGATGAATAGAAAATAAAATTCCTGTTGAATAAGTTTTAAATTTATCACCGATAGTTCATTTTTCTTTGGAGTTTTAACATATTACACTATGAAGCAGAAAACATGTAAATTCTCGTAGCTTAACCTGCGTGAACAAGATTATGTTGCAAAAATCTCCCCTTAAACAGAATAATAATCAATACGTTGGCGTACATGTAAATACCTTTATTATCAGTAACAAATAAAAATATGAAGATATACATAAAGAATGTCAAACATTAATCAATACTAAGGTACTGTATTCATAAGATATACAATATTTATTATTGATTATTTGTCATTCTATGATTTATTTTGACGAAATTTTACTTCATGTTGTATACAGAACTTTGCTCATTTGCTCTCATATGCATGGATAAACGTAACTATTATACATGAAATTAAAACTATATATTAACTATTATGAATAACAGCCATTTTCTAAAGTAATATTTTGAAAGACACGGGCGAACTGCACAAATATGTATTTCATCAAGTTCATCATAATCTTATGAAATATGTAATTACTCAACATATCCAAAATTTAAATCACGACTGTTATAGCTGCTGCATCGCGTCCTGACATTAACTACCAGCGGGTGGCCATATTATTACGTACATGTGACGTAATTCCATAGACTTACATGTTAAATAGCTCTTGCGGGAATAATTTTCACAAATTAAGTAAAAGTCTCTTTGTTGTCATATTTTGCAGACAGATTGGTAATCATCTCGGCTATATGTACGTAATTACCTGTCATCTATCAGTTGATTAGTTTTCGAATGACACTTGTTTAAACATCGTATATTCAACTTGTGATTCTAATGTCCCATTGACGGCCATGTTAAACCTAATCGGTGTGTTGTATATGTGTTGTTTGATAAGATGTAGATTTCTTAATAATTATCAGAAAAAAGATGGAAATTATGTATCTGTAGCTAAGATGACTTCCTATATTTTGGTACAGATTTCAGAATTTATTCACAAACAATAACTCCATGAAACCTATTCCCGCAAGGGCTATTTAACATGTAAGTCTATGAGATTACGTCACATGTACGTAATAATATGGCCACCCGCTGTAGAACGTAAAATTCGTAAAAACGCCGCTATCACAATATAGTATAGCCCCTATGCAACTAACATTTAAATACACTAGATGAAATGCATAAAGGTTTTGCAGATTACTGGTTCTTATAAAGAAGTTGCGGGCGGAAATAGTGTAATAGTGTCATATTTGCAGTATAAACTGACGGGCAAAGGAAAGTAAATCACTCAGTTGTATTTATCAAATGTATAATTTCCAATGTCAATTTTCTAGAGTTTTCGACGTCGTATTCAAAAACTGAATAGTGTGGGAAATTAGTCCAAAAAAATAATCAGTCAAAGAACACTTTTAAATTTTAGAATTCCTAAAAAATAGTTTTGATAGAACACAACTGTTCATCGACATATAACACGTATTCTATTTGAAATCAATACATGTGTCTCGTCCTGCATACATATACAAACATTTATACATGGTAGGGGGTCCATGTTGGTGTAAATTTCATTTCTACCCCTACCAACTAAAAAAATATATTTTAATTAAAAATAAAACAGTCACCAAGTAAGTTATTCAAACTACTGCGGTAAAATGTTATTGTATCGTGCCATAATCAAATGCATCTCATTTCTTTAACATATTGAATTAATCGAAAACAAGTGAGTGTTATACTTTCTTTTGCCCGTTAGTTTAAGATTAAAACGAATACAGAACAATCGATCTTGCATCTATGAATGTTGTCAATTTCGTCTTTTAAAAATTCTGTGTTCTTGTCCATGTTGTTTCCAAACGTTATCAATTCTCTGTATAGCTTTATTTCCCTGGGGAAAAAGGATTTTGAGAAGAGCATAAATGTTCAGAAATTCAAAGTCGTATACTGTCAGTCAAAATACAACTTCAAAACGCAAGGCATAACTCTTGTCAGTCTGCATTACTGGCTGATTTAAAGGCGCTGTAGCAAGTTTTTTGCAAATTTTATTTTTTCTCATTTCTCATTTATAATGATAGTTTATGTCATTTATATTTACTTTAGAGGGTAAAATATATTATTACACAAACCAATTATCCGTAGTGGTAATAACGCTGTTGCGTATAAAGCCAAAATTGCATGGCGGCCATTTTATTGTGAACACATTTTATTGTTTCGAATGACAAAAACGATCCCCATGGCTTTACGGAACTATGTACACTCATTTGTAACTTGATTTTCCGAAGAGAGAAGGGTGTTTTACTATTGTTGACATTATTTTTCAAATACATTTCATCGACTTATTTGAGCGAAAAAACGTGCTACAGCGCCTTTAAAGGGGCAGTAGCACGTTTTTTTCGCTCAAATAAGTTGATAAAATGTATTTGAAAAATAATTTCACCAATAGTAAAAAATCCTTCTCTCTTCGGACAATAACGTTTAAAATGAGTGTACATGTTTCGGTAAAGCCATGGGAATCATTTTTGCAATAAAAAATAATAAATTGTGTTCACAATAAAATGGCCGTCATGCAATTTTTGCTTCATACGCAACATAGTTTTTACCACTTCAAATAATTGGTTTGTGTAATAAGATGTTTTACCCTCTAAAGTTAATTTAAATGACATAAACTATCATAATAAATGAGAAATTTGAAAAAACGTGCTACTACCCCTTTAAACCTTGCAGTATTTCCCTGATTTTGCCATGCCAAGATAGTGAATCGGTGCACCAGAAATGCGTAGTAGGCCCGGATTTCCAAGCACAGAGATCTTAAGGAAATACTGCAAGGCCTAAATCAGCCACTAATGCTGGCAAGAGTTATGCCTTGCATTGGGAATTTGGTCATGATTCGGTTTTATCAAATGTTCTTTTAATGTTTGATATACTGGGCAAAAGAAGTTAGGGATATAGGATATGTAATGATTGATATTTCATCAGGATGTTAATCATTGAATTAATCTGCATTTATAATTTCAAACTTTACATATAGCCCTAACTAGTTTTGTGCAGTATATGATAATGCTATGGTTAGCCATTGTGTTGTGAACCCAATGTAATCGAGATAAAAATTATTTAAGCAATACTCTGAATTAACCTATATATAAAATATAATTATTATAAAAAATAGGATATTGCATTACATGTATTATCATATCAAACAATTCACCTATAATTCCACTAAACACGTAGTGGAATACATCTGAGAGGTTCCTTTTCATTTTAATTTTTTTCAATTTTGAAATTTAACCAAAAACGTTGATTCTAGAGGCTAAATGTTAACCAATTTTTGAAAGTACACTTACATAAAAGCAGACCATATATCAAAATACATTTGAAAAATAAGTTTAAAAATTCATGTACAGCTGCTGAACAAAATTGTGTTTAACTATGCAAGATTTCCTACGTTAAATTATAATTGTTTTAAAACTTAAATATGGCACTATTTCTTAACAGAACACATTATGGATAATATTTGTGGACAAGATGTAGAGAAATCATTTTACACAACATATACAAGGGACAGATATGTAACATGCCAGACACAACGTTGGCGTACAAAAAAAAGAGACAAGGGGTCAAAATTTGAAAATTTAAATTTCATTGTTTCTGCAATAAAATATTAATTAAACATAATGTCTGTTACATTTCGACAGTAATAGAAAATATTGGTCAATGTGATGATAGGAATGTTGGTTTTTCCCTAAATGATTAAAAAATGACAATTTATAAAACAATATAAATTTTTGAGTTTGGGATTTTTGGATCCCGGTGTTATATAAATCATTGCCATATGTGCTCCTGTAGAAATATTAGTATCATCTTTAAGAATATGATACAGAAATGATTTGTCTACGTCTGCATGATATTTGCACTGAGTTCGGGACAAAGTTACACAAACTTTTGTTCAGCAGCTGTACATTGTTCCGTAAAGCCATGGGAATCGATGTTGTAATTCGAAATAATTAAATGTGTACACATTAAAATGGCCGTCATGCAATTTTTGCTTTATACGTAACACCGTTATTTACATATATATATTTTACCCTCTAAAGTAAATATAAATGATATAAACTATCAATAATTTAAAAAAATTTAAACAAATAAAATTTGCAAAAATCGTGTTACAGCCCCTTTAAGTCTTTAAATGATCATGACCACACCTCAGCTTAGGTCTTAAGAACTTGTTTATTTCATTATCAGTTTTTCAAATTTTTTAATTTAAGCCAAAAAGTTTATTCTAGAGGCTAAATGTTAGACCATTTTTTAAAGTATACTTACATAAAAGCAACCCAGCAATTATCACCACTAAAACGAACACAACTGAACCTATAGTGGCCGATACAACTGTTACAGTCTTCGGGTCTGAAATAGATGATTCATTAGGTGAATGATTTTACTGCATCTTCAATAAGAAATACACGATTTTCTGGATAACTGCTTTTTAACGTGAACATGCACGATGTTTCGAAGTGTATGTTTACTTCATTCCACCTGATGAAGGCATAAGCTTTTACTCTGAAACGTGTATTATGAAGGAATAAGCATATAACCCGAAACATTGTGTATGATGAAGAAGTAAGCCCTTACTCCGAAACTACTTGAATGTTCCCAATAAAGAAGTTGTTATCCATAAAAAAAAATTCTTACGTATTCTACTTCTAAAGACCTTCACAAATTTGCATCTTCAATTATTACATCAATGTACATGGAATCAGCGTTTTACTTCATTTATGTTAAAGGAACCATTCATAAAAGTATATACATACACCATAAATCTTTAACATGTAGTACGTGGTATATCTCTCATGGTCAATTATATTGCAGTAGTTCTAGTTTATATGTTCATTAGAATAAAGAAACATAATGAGAAGTTATTCGAGCTAAAATACTATGTATCAAAGATAATTTTGATATTAACATTCATTCACATCATAATTATTATTTTTTTCATAATCTTATCGTTATACCTAATCAATATAGAATGAAGCTATTGTCAATTAAACTAGAAAACGTATAATTATGGCATCGTTATTGTATTAAAATATGATATTATTATTAACCCTATGAAAAAGAAACAAACATCATTTCTGCTAAGAGACCAGGTACTGACCTGTTATGGTGGACGTTTTATTTGACCGCGGAGAAAGCACATACATCATTTCTGTAAAATAAAAAATGGCTTCATTTATGTAAATTTTAAATTTGTGAAAATATCACAAGAAAAAAAAATACCTGCATGATTGCGTGTTTGATTCATTTCACGACCTTGATATGTCCTCGATACTACTGGTGATAAATAGGAACATTACTGCCCAAATCATTCATTAATATTAGAATATATCTCGCTGCCGCTCGGGGAATACCAACATTGAGCAGTCGTACACATATGATGATATGGAAATGGGCACTAATATGCTATTTAATACATACGAAGGAAATTATACTGGTTCAGTTACTGGTAATAAAGAAACAAAGATACTTACTATTAAGATCTGCATAAAATTGTGTAGAACTCATCATTCCTGTGAACTCTGCATTGGCCGTTACCTTTAAATATACAAATGGAAATATTAAGATATGTGAGTGTTGCGATAATATGACTGAATGAATCACTCTCAACAAGTAGATTTTGTGACAGATTTATTCTAAGAAAAAATTGAAATTGAGAAATTAGGACTGAAATTGTAATTGTAGTTGACATGAATATACATGTATATTACATCCCTGTGTTCTTGCCGTTACATATGGAGCATACGAACATGTGTCAAACATGAAAGGTACATGTATTATACTTTTTGATACAAATTTATATTTATATTATATTATATTTATATGTTATTGAGCATACGAATCGGGCATTATTATGTTTACTTGTGAATTAATTAAGTGTACGTGTAAGGAATACCATGAAGTTGTAAGTATTGTCCGGAGTGACGGGCAGGTAGACTTTATGAGGGTTGATACAAGGGTCTTCTGTGTAGTAGCTGCCATACTTGACGGTAAGAGATACCTAGAATCAAGAAATGCAACCATTTGAAGAACGGCAAGGTGAAAATGTTTCGAGATCTCTCCATTTTTTACCTTGCCTTCAACCTAGCCAGAAGTGGTGAAACGAATCAGCGACACATGTCGTGATCACGAGTTACGTCCCTTACCAGCTAACAGACAGCCAATGAAATCGCCGTTTACATTCGGAACCAATTCAAAATAAGCGACGATCGACACAGTCCCAGAGGCAATGCAACTGTCTTCTGGTTGGCATAATCTGCAGTACGTTAAAATCTTAGCACTGAAAATGCGAGGGTCGAGGTCAAGGGCGGAAGGAGAAGATATGGAAATCTTTTCGTTACGCTTGTGATGTTGTGAAGATGATATTAAAAGGGGCTGTAGCACGTTTTTTTGCAATGTTTATTTTTTTTAATTTTCGATTTATAATGATAGTTTATGCCGTTTATATTTACTTGAGAGGGTAAATCATATTATTTTTATTACACAAACCAATTATGCTTTATACGCAACACCGTTATGAACATTCGTTTACTTGGTTTGCGCAATAAGATTGTTTACCCTCTAAAGTAAATATAAATGACATAAGCTATTATTATAAATGGGAAATTTGAAAAAAAAAAAAAAATTTCAAAATGTGCTACAGCCCCTTTAAAACAGTGATCAACGGGAAGTTGTGACTTTAGTAACCTCTGATGAGAGTACATATAATGTTGGTTTATACCTTTACCATGTCCAGAAAAATGTCCATGATGTAGAGCTACAATGACTTACTGCGCACACACTGTTGTTATTTGCCTATTGACCTAATGTTTTTTTCTGATAATACTGTATGTCTATATGTCTGTCTGCAACCTCTGTAGTGACAATTTGATAAGACATGACTGACACGAGTAACTGGATCGAACTTGGATTTTTAAGGGACACTAAGTATTTTTCATGAATTTTATTTAGATTTGATACATAATAAAATATCAATTGTCCTGATTTACGTCCAAATCATTTCACTCGACCTGCATACGTACGCCAAATGTTTGACAAAAACGTAATACCCGATGAGATGCCGAATTCATGCATCCGATTTGTAAACAAGTATACCAGTTATATGTTCCATTGGACAGTACCAACCAATATATTTCTGTGACTGCTACATATAATTTATCAAAATTACGTTTTACAATTTTACAAAATTACAATTGAAGCGCGCCAGCCGCGGAACATTGTCCGGTTTTCGATCATAATCACGAATAAACATCTTAATAGTGTAACTTTACTGAACAGATTCGCACTAAAAGGATATTTTCGACAACAGTCATTACTTCTCGATAAAATAACTTTTGCCCTATGTTACTACAATAATATGCAGGGTGTCCTTTTAAGGTCTGCGAACTTACATTACTGGTGTACTGGACAGTGTAGTGAGTGATCTGACCATGCCTCTCCGTCTCAAGTGGACAATCCCAGCTGACCACAAGAGCCATGTACTGGTCAGTGGCGTAACTGACCTTCAGGTTTTGGACAACAGACGGGACTGAACAGAATGAAGACAGTTAAAAAATTGTTTTCAATCCAGCATTTACTATCGAGAAAGTATCTAGTCGTAAATTGAATCTCAACCCCTTGAAAAGCTCTGTTGGTGCAGTTATAAACACTTTAAATTTGTAATACGGCAAAAAGCAAGGCGTGTGATAAATATCTGAGAAGCATCATATCCGCCAGGGGAAAGTTGATGGTAGGACACCAACTCTAGAATCGTATGGATAACAACAAGATAATATCAGTTTTGTAATACGAATGACGCTGCATTTCTTGTTAACCTGTCCTACATGTATATCGTGAAGTCTTCGGACGAAATACCTTAAATATACATCCATTGAGTTCAATAATATTTTATTTGGCTTAAATACGTCCCAACTTACCATATGTGTTGATTTCAGTTCAAATAATTTCATTCAACGCGCATATTCATCCCAAATCGCCATATTTATCATAATTACAAGCTTCCAATGAAAATCGAGGAACATAATTTGACATCTGCAAACGCCGCAACTAGACGAATTTATATGCACAGCAGTTATGTGACCTTTTAAACATTTACAACCCAAATTTGATTTTTGTCTGTTGTAAATAAGTTTTCAAAATTACGTTTGGCTAATTGACGCGCGTAAACCATTACGCTACAATGTTACAGCATCTTGTAATGGACATTTACTATGCAATGTTATTAGAAAGAATATTATTATGTTATAACAGCAAATAACAATATGGAAAGTCATCTGCCCTTGAATGAATCACAGGTGAAGTTTAGCGCAAATACGTTGCGCAACAGATGAACGACCAGTTTTCCATACTTCGTATGGTCGTTCATCTCTGTTGCGCAACATATTTGCGCTAAACTTCACCTGTGAATGAATGTACTACAGGCTTTTGGCAGACCTCGATTATCTGCACACTTCCGGTTTTTATCAAAAACGTTCGGATAGTAAATGTTCGGATTACTGAAATGTACTTAAATGAAAATTAATTGATTGAATTGTATAAAGTATACTTACTTCCTGGTTCTGTTCGGACCGACCCTGAGAGGATTCCTTTAGATTCGCCAGCTGTAGTAACGGCAGTTATATGAACCCGATAAAACCAGGAGGGACGCAACTTTTCTACCAGGAACTCAGTCGTGTCAAAGCCTGCAAGTTGCTACTTATAGTTATGCTTCCAATACACACACATTGTATGTGTGTACTTATAGTTATGCTTCCAATACACACACATTGTATGTGTGTGTATATATATATATATATTCATCGCCGCCGCTAGTATTATGGCAGGGAGAAAGCCCGCAACGCCATGTGGCTATGCTTTGCGGTGAAACCTGCGAGCATCGGCTGGAACTAGCGAACCATAAGTAAGGTTAGAAATAGAAAAATAAGTTATAATATAATATAATATATTATATTATATTATATTATATTATATTATATTATATTATATTATATTATATTATATTATATTATATTATTATATTATATTATATTATATTATATTATATTATATTATATTATATTATATTATATTATATTATATTTAGAGGTCATAGTTCATGTCATTTTTCATATCATACCCCATATCAGTCCGAGACCCCCATATCAGTCCGAGGGCTGCAGGGCTGATATGGGGTATGGCATGAAAAATGACATGTTGTAACATTTTTATCATATATCATATTTTTTTCTAAAGTATGACAAAATATTTACCGAAATATTAAGAATTTGTTGTTTTCATGCGAAAATCTTTCGGGTAAGAAAAGATAATTATACCCTCCATTATAATATAAAAAAATTAAATTATATGAGCCGTGTCTTTTATTTAACTTTCAAATTAATAGGATATTTAATTAAATAAGTTAAAAGCGTCAGCAGCATCTTTGTTTTGAGGCTGCTCTAAAATGAACTAGTTATATTCTGAAACTGCTTCGCTTGTGACGTTACACGTCAGCGTGGCTGTAAGCAAAGGGAGACCACTCTGACCTAACGTCACCCGGACTGATATTGATATGGGTTTGCGGACCGGGCTGATATGGCTGATATGGATTTTCGGACCGGGCAGCGATATGGGTGCGGTTACCTAACCTCTATCACATATCCAAAACATCCCATATCATTGATAGATATATGATAATATATGTTATCCAATAACGTTAACCATATAACAATATCCATATCATAGACGCAGACTGAGATATTTGACAATCTGTATGTTTGTGCAGTTGTTTTTTATATCCTTGAAAAACGGTTGGCAACCCTGCGAATCATCTTTATATGGCCGACTCGCCTTTCAAGTGCTGTTAATGACCATACGTCAGCTTGCGAAGGTTTCAGTAGGTCCATGACGTACGTTAACCCAGGGTATGAAAGTACACTACTGTGCAGAATTAAGTACACCGGATTTCGCGAAATGTGCGCGAACACGGTGTACTTAATTCTGCACAGTAGTGTAGGGTCGAACATATACATGCACGTTATTCCCTGAGACAGGGTGATCGCACCTACTGAGAACTTAAAGTGTACTTACTAAACCATTTTCTGATAAAGCACTAAGCGAGAAACGCTGACAACTGACAGAGCACTAGCAAACTCTCACTGATCATTTCTGACAATTCAGTGATCATTTAGTGATCGCCTACAAAATACTCACTCGTCATTTTATTATCACTTTTTGTGCACTAACATATCACTACCTTAGCACAATCGGTGTTTGATAATTGATAAGGAATATTATACGGGTGATTCCCAAACCCAAATTGGGACGGGGTAGCGCAGTTGTTAGCGCGTTTGACTTCCGATCAAGAGGTCCAGGGTTCGAATCCCGCCCGGGGGCTCGGCAACTTTGTCTGCAGTAGACAACTGTGTCATGCAGCAAGGTTTGGGTGCAATGCTACACTGAGCAGTACCGCTCATGGTTTGCTAGTATCTGCCGATGCTCGCAGGTTTCACCGCAATGCAGAGCCACACTAGTGTTGTGGGCTTTCTCCTTATAATAATACTTGCAGCCGTGATATAAGTGAAATACTCGTGAAAACGGTATAAAACCCCAAATCTGGCCACCTCACCTCACCTTAAAGGGACAGTAGCGCGTTGTTTTCGCTCAAATAAGTTGATGAAAATGTATTTGAAAAATAATGTCACCAATAGTAATACACCCTTCTCTCTTCGGAGAATCCAGTAAAAATGAGTGTATATGGTTACGTTAAGCCATGGGAAACGTTTTGTCATTCCAAATAATAAAATGTGTTCACAATAAAATGGTCGCCATGCAATTTTTGCTTTATACACAACACTGTTATTACCACTCACATATTTAGTTTGTGTTATACGGTGGTTTACCCTAGTAAATATAAATGGCATAAACTATCATTATAAACGGGAAATTTGAAAAAATAAAATTTGCAAAATAAGTGTTCAGCACTTACCGTCGACAATGTACATTGCCACCTCAACGTATATAGACGCTTCTGTCCTATGCTCTGCCTCAACAACCTTGAGAATGTATTTGGTCGGTCCAGCCAGGTGGTCAGGAGCTGTCCAGTTGACATGGAATGAACTGTTGTCCACTGCGGCTACTCCGATGTTTGAAACAGGGTCTGGGACTGGGATGAAGTAAATTATTTTTTAAAACTTTAAATTTAACATAAAACGCTGATTGGTCTTCATTTTACAGTTTGAAAATACGTGTCCCTTTCATTGGTTTCGTAAAAAGTATGTTTGTACTTGAAGGGGTCGGGGGAATATAGTGATAACCCACACAACCTTTTTTTGTGGGCTGCAATATCATTCTATACCATCTAGAATTTCGTTTTATCCCCTAGCTACATACACTTCCTCTATTGCGTCATCCCTATGTTATGATATGCCACATCACTTTTTAACCATTTCAGAAAGAATGTCATAAGCCACAAAACATGGCCGGAAACAATGAGGGTTATCATGTTTATTCCTGAAATAAAACATATAAATTGTGTGGGTTATCATTAATTGCATTCGTTATGAGGTACCTATTTCAGGAAAAACATGTGATAACCCACACAATCATCAGGGGTAGTTAATTAAACCAAGGTAAAATCGGTACTTGCTTCAAAATAAGATTGCTCATTTTATTGTTTTGTTTTTCACATAATACATTGATTCACAAATAGAAATATTATTTTTACAACAAATCTATTTTTAAGGAAACTTTAAAATCTTTAAACTGCATTTTCTCAGTTTCACCGTTTTGTTGGTTATCTCTATCTTCAACCCAACCCCTTCATTTGTCACATTCTCCGAAGATTCAGGCCCTTTCGTCTGAAATTCTGCAGTATGAGGAAATATTGAAGCGATTAAGGCCTTAATCATAAGTATATATGGGTACGGTAAAATATAAACATATATACTGGACAAAATCAGTAAGGGATATATGCAAATTTTGAAATTTGAATAGTGATATATTTATTCATTGACAATTTGATAAAATATCTATCATAGTAATTCAAATGTCCCTAAAATCTCATATAAACTGAACCAAGTACCGGTTCAAAGTCAAGCTCCTGGAATGTCACCCGTAGCTAATATAGTGTGAAGATTGTTACATATACACATATGTGTGAAGAATTTAGACAATTTATGGATATATACAACTTATTTATTCTTTGGAGACGACGTTTCGATATATATCCTAATATGTCGTCAAACAACTGAAGGAAGACATGTTTAATTTTATACATGCGTTTGATGGACAAAGGTTGCATAAATAAAAGAATTAAAACCAGTTACATGTATTCTCGAAATGAAACATCTACGTATCATGAATGTTCATCATAGCAAGTTTCATTGAGCTAGGCCGTACATTTTTCACAGGGGCTTGTATTGCTGAAAATAATACGTCATATAAGTCAAAAACGTCGTTCTCTGACAGCTACCTATAGATACATAGATATTTATATGTAGGTAGCTGTCAGAGGACGAACCTTTTTACTTAGGACGTATTATTTTCAGCAATACAAGCTCCTGTGACATGTTTAGATCTGGTAAGGAAATGAAGCGCGGACGGGCGGATTAAGCAAAGGTTATTTTTGTCCCCTCGACAACTTCGTTGATTCGGGAGATGATAAGCATTTACCTCAAAATTTTTTTCTTTGGTAAGAATAATATAAGTTGTATGCTTCTCACGAGGGTAATACGGTCTCATGTACCATCTTTGTACCAGTGTCGCCCGAGCCTTCAGGCGAGGGTGACACTGGTACAAAGATGGTACATGAGACCGTATTACCCGAGGGAGAAGTATACAACGTATTTATCTTTCCGTCATGTCAATAAAATTAGTATTATTATATTCATTGCGTTATGTCTGCCGATGCACGATCAGCTGATGTCGTTTGAATGACCTTGACCCTAAACGTAAACAAAATGGCGTCACCCGTCTCGACTGAAATTTTAAAAGTCGTATAACGTATCACTACAAAATTTTAAATGCCTTAAAACGAGTTATTATTTATTTAATTGAGTGTGCAAATAATGCAAAATAAGATTTGTTTCCCAACAAAGCAACAACTATTTGGAAAATAAGTCTGTAATTAATAGACCCGTAAACAGCTGATCGAACTGTTCAAAACTCCGTACACCGCGTGCGTCATTTTATATCGTCATCTCACCATAATGCGACACCTACTCACAGCTAGGAGCTGTCACTATGGCAGCGGGGTACATGAAATGTGTTCACCGTGAGACTGACGGGGTACATGAATAAAAATTTAACGACCGTTAGCCAATCAGAAACGAGTATTTTACTGTAAGGAAAGATAAGTTTATTTAATACATTCTATCAGAATCGGAACCAGAATGTCGCTGATAGAGGTGACCATTCAACAGCTCAACGTCGAAATACAGACACAGTCCAACTGTTTCGAGGTACCCCGACAATCTCAAAGGTATCGTCTACAGATGGGACGGTTTCATGTCACCTAACATAAACTGAATGTATCGCACAATTAGCATGCTTTGCACGTGCACGCAACTCGATATGTTAACATGAGTTTGAATGATGGCTGGACATCGGCAACTTAAGCAATAACTCATAAATACACACCTCGGTACGATATGTTCCCATTCTCCTAGCATTGGTTCATTCTCATATCAACCTCTTATGACGTCATCATCGGTTGTTTTTCCATATCCCCCTAGGGCGATATCAGATATCATTCAAGGGCATCAGTGTAGCCTCGGGCGAATATGGAGAACCTCGGCTTCGCCTCGGTTAACCATATTCTCCCTCGGAATTGAACGACATCGGCAAGAATTACCTCTGTAAAAATCACAAAAATGATGAAATTTACTTTTTATTCTTTTTTCAGCATAACATTAATGACAGTTTGTGGCAACAATTGAGCCAAAAGAAGCTGGAAACAACGGCCGTCTCCTTTGCAGCTTTCTCATGATTCTTCTTTGAAGCCTCGGTCGTTGTAGATTCTGTTCCATTCAGTATGGAGCTGATATCTTCTTTCTGTTCTTCCGATGTCCTCTTGTATGTTCTTACACCTGTAACATTTTGTTTTTCATATATCATTGTAAATATTTTGACGAACGCAATAGTAATCGATGATAATCGTGGCGATGCCACATAATGTCAAATTTGATTAAATATATGTATTGATTTTGCAGATAAAACACTTTTCGATTACACTTGCGTGTACATTATATACTCGCATAACTTTTTCATTTACATATTTGGCAATTTGTTATGTGAGCATTACGCACACATACCTTCAACACACGGTGGCCTGTTCTATTGATTTTGAAGATAAAACATATTTGATTTCACATGCATGTACATTATATAATCGCATTTCTGTTCCATTTACATATTTTAATAAAAATGTATATATGTAAACATTACGCATACATACCTTCAACACTACGGTGACCTGTGCGCTCCATGATTAGTTGTTCCGGAACTCCCTTCTCGTACAGCTTAGTAGCGGTGGTGACCCTCAGAGAATGGTTAGTCATGTGTCCGGTGACGCTGCTTTGCGACAGAGTTCGGGAACTACTTTCTGCAATGTGTTGTGTCCAATTGGTTGGCGACTGTACCAACACGTTTTGGTTGGGTTCTGTAGTGGTGTAAGGTAGAACATGTCATCTCGGCCATCTTTGGGACACAGGCTCATGTACTTCTTGTACAGTTCCTCTATCTCCTGACTTGCGGCGACAATCTCTTCGTCTGACTTGGTCGACATCGTGGTTTCAAATGACTTGAACCACGCGGTCTGTGACGTATAGATCACGTGCTACGAGTCCCGCCGTGCACGTGAAATTTACCTAAGACGAGCTCATTGTTGTGTTGAGGGGTGACTGCTAGATGTTTTGTGAGGCAAAGTAAGACACCTGGTAGAAATCTAATTATTGCAAAACGAGTTTGTATTTGTTTGAATAGTTCTTTAATAATTTGTTACCCAGTTAAACAACATTATATGTTTTTCCTTGGCGTGTATGGCAAATAGCAACCTCCGCCCTCGGTTGATATAGAAATGAACACGCTCGCTACGCGTTCATTTCTATATCAACCTCAGCGGAGGTTGATATTTACTACATAGTATGACAATTGAAAGATACATATGAACTGGTAAATGTACCGAAGCTTGTCTCTTAAATTTCAGTCGTAATTAATAATAATAATAATAATAACACCTTATTGTCCTCAATACAAAGTACATCGGAAATTCATTTTGTGCTTTTCGCACCCCACAGCCACTGTGCAGCGCCAGTTCAAGCGTTGTTCTGTCCTTATAATGCTGAGTGTCAAGCAAGGCAGCAACAACTCCCATCTTTTAACGTCTTTTGGTATGACGCGATCGGGAATCGAACCCCGGTCTTCCGGGTGATGAGCGGACACTCTACCAACTGAGCTACATCACTTGTGGATTAAAATATTATATAAGCATAATTTAAAGGCGCTGTTGCACGTTTGTCTTACTGAAATAAAGTGATCTCACGAAAAGTGAAATAAGTGTTACTAATGGTAATGGTTAAGACATGCGAATCCATTTTCCTTCGAGCGGCCATTTTAAGGTGTTCACCTACCATGATACCTACAAATATACCTTTATACGCCGCATCATTTTCTCACAATACCGATAACCGTTTTCGATGTACACGGGTTATCGGATTGTGTCACGATATATTTTACCCTCTAACGTTACAATATATTGTATAAACCTTAATAATAAATGGCAATTTGAGAAATCATAATATGCCAAAAACGTGCTACAGCGCCTTTAATGCATCATTTGTGTACCTACCTCCCACTCCTGTCCGCACCTCGTAGATTGTCTCGGGGATGCTTGTAATTTTTTTGTTAGAGGTTACCACTGTGAAGTTGTAGAAGGTGTAGGAGTCAAGCTGCGTCACATTGTAGAACACTTGGTCGTTACAGGAAACAGACGCCCCTGTGTTGTAGCTACATGCCGGCAGGTCCTATAACATTAACCCGTTACATAATTGATAAGTACATTTGTAATAGATAACACCTGCATGCGAGGGCGTTCTAGCTAAGAGAGGCCTATCTTTGGTAGAACACCTGAGGATGATGGTTTTATCTATTTTATATGTCGAAAACCTTGTGAGTGCAGTTGTCTAATGTTTTACTGCAGGTGGTCCAAGTAAAATAAAGCGTACATAAAATATCATGGAATTTTGTGGAGTGACTACTTTACTCAATGGGACTTAGAATTTATTGGGTGCAAAACATTGTTCTTTGAGGGCCTTATACTATCAGAAGGTTATTATTCTGTACAAGGCCCTCCCAGCGGGGTATTATCCAGTCTGAGGCCTTTTCAATAGGTATTGTAAAACCCAACATTGTAGTTCCTCTCTCCCGGAAAAACAACTGAAGTCATATAATGGTAATTGGGCCTTGAGGAATATAAGTAATACCATACGGGGGATAGCCCAGGGCTTAGCGCGTTCAGCTCCGAATCAAGAGATCCGGGGTTCGAATCTTGCAAGGAGCTCTGCAAGTTTGTCTGCTGCAGAGAACTGTTCTGAAATTAAGGTTTCGCTGCAATGCTGAATTTCAGGGCAGTATATACGTATGGTTCGCTAGTTCCAGTCCAGTTTCACCGCAATGAATTATCTCCTTGAAATAATACTAGCAACCGCCTTAAATGTACTCAAATATGTACAGTGCACATGTATGTGATATTATTAAAACGTTTGTATTGTATGACACTGTATGTATAATCTGAATTGAGGTGAGGTGAGTATTATGGCAGGGAGAAAGTCCGCAACGCCATGTGGCTATGCATTGCGGTGAAACCTGCGAACATCGGCTGGAACTAGCGAACCATGAAATTTCATTGTAGCATTGCACCCAAACCTTACTACGTGTAGAACAGTTCTCTGCTGCAGACAAAGTTGCCGTGCCCCTGGCGAGATTCGAACCCCGGACCTCTCGATTCGAAGCCGAACGCGCTAACCACTGCGCTATCCGGCCCCAATATGAATTGATACGCTCCCCATATAATTGTATCGCATCGGATTAGTTCAACAATCGTTTAAAGACGTCCCCGAACTACTCTTGAAAGTGTCGTTAAACCCCAACTCACCTCACATAAGGTTAATTTATTCTACCTATTAAGGATAAGAATTAGCCTAGCCTGTCTAAAAAAATCCATAAAACCCAAGAACAAAACAGTTGTTTTATCACTCAAGGCTATGTATATAGCACATTGAGATTTTAAAGGTACATCCATTGTGTTGTTTTGGGTCACATATTCCAAATGTTATAAATGATGTTAATCTTTCGAAAAGTACTGACTGCTGCCGAAAAAAAGGCATGTTGATGATAGTTGACTCAGAATGCCGACAATATAAGGTAAAAGTATCGATCTCTGATCGAAAACCGGAAACTGCACCTCGTGTTGCGCGCGTCAATTAGTCAAACGTAATTTTGGAAATTTATTCACAGCAGACAAACAGACAAATTTGGGTTGATAATTTGGAATAGGTCTTATAACTACTGTGCATGTAAATGGGACGTGTAGTTTCGTTTTCTGCACATGTATGATGATGTTGCTAGATTTTAATTAGAAACTAGTAATTATGATATATTCGGCAATTTGGGATAAATATGCAAATTGAGTGAAATTATTGGAACTGAAATTAGCATATATAGTTTGTTTTCACGTATTTCAGCCAAATAAATTTTTATGAAACACAATCGATGTACCTTTAACAGGAGGAGAAGAAGAAGAAGAAATGCCGTCAAGCTCCGAGCACATTCAAAAGACGTGTCATGTGAACAGAGCCACTGATCTAGTTGATCATTTGACAGAGGTGAAATGAGTTTGGGTTTAACACCACTTTCAAAACTAGTTCACTTGTACCCGGCTGCTAGTATTATTGCGGAGAGAAGGCCCGCAACACCATGGTGACTATGCATTGTGGTGAAACCTGCAATCATTGGCTGGAACTAGCGAACCATCGGTGGTACTGCACTGACATTCAGTGTAGGATCGCACCCAAACCTTACTGCGTGTAGAACAGTTCTCTACTGCAGACAAAACTGCCGAACCTTGGCGGGATTCGAACCCGGAACAGCAAACATTTCAAGACACAAAAGGATCTAGACAATTTGGTTGTCACAAGGAACGATTACGGACCACAATAAAGGAACCAGAATCACAGGTATATGGCAGGATCAGAGAAAATAAGGTGAGCAAGTAAAGTTTAATTCTCAACAAATATTCAGACAGACGCCATGTAAAAAACATTGATTACTACACAATATAGCCAAGTGTCCGGTAAATGAAGTATTGCATCCAAGCCTTATTGCACGTAGAACAGTTCCCGGAAGCTTACAAAATTGCCGAGGCCTTGGCGGGATATTCGAACCCAGGACCTCTTGATCTCCAGCATACGAACTCATATACTTCGGGGGTTTCCTCGCAAAACCGTCCGATAACAGCCCGTATGCTTGCATGTTCAGACGCAATTCAGTTCAACAAACACACGACCTCCAACAAAGGCTTCGGTGCGAGAAGCTATGGGTAGATAACTTCAAACAGCTATCTTTTCGTCTGTTCCGAATGCTTCAAAACGGCGACCGTTCAAAAACTATGATGTGATTGGTCAATTATTTTACTGGGCTTTCTCTGCGCTAAACTGGTACTGAACACACGCCTATACGGTGTGCTCTCAGATCTTGTGGCGAGGAATCTATAGAATCACATCGTATCCCGATATTAACTATTTTGTAGATTTAATTCCTCGGAACGGGGCCGATTTTAATCAGACTGGATTACGACATGAGAGTCACAAAATGGCTGATGATTCACAGAGACCGCCAACGTCACCACATGAATCACATTGAAACAAACATTGTATTTACAGTAAGATTGCAAAACTTATTTTGATAAAACGTCATAGATTATAATCACTTCGATATTCCTATTACACATGAGATTCTTAAATTGTAATACATATTGACATTGGAAATAACATAATCCAGATTTAATCTTAATAAACATTATAATACTTACAGATTGAAATTCATCTCCGATCTGTTTGAATTACATAGAGTACTTGTTCGTTCTTGACGCGGGTTATTATGATATCGAAATTTTGCGATTTGGCAAATGATAGTTACTAGACTGACTTGCACAAGAAACGCTACCAACACAACTTAACCTAACTAGCGTTCATTAGCAGTCGTTCTATCATTGACTTTATAAAGTACCTCATTTTACGAACGATTTCTAGGTGACATATGATCGCCTTATTGCTGTTAAAGGTGCTTCTATTGTGTGTGTGTGGGGGGGGGGGGGGGCACATATGCCAAACGTTGAAAATTGTGTTATTTTATCGAGAAGTACTGACGGATGCCGAAAATCATAATTTGTATGATTGTCGACTCGGTATAGTGACGTTTTTAAGGCATTGATTTCGGGAAAAAAACGGACAATGCACTGCGAATGACGCGCGTCAATCTGTCAAACGTAATTTTAGGAACTTATTTACAACAGGCAAAAAGACAAATTTGGGTCGATAGTGTTTAATGGCTGAAATAACTGCCGTGCATGTAAACAGGACGTGAAGTTTCAGCACATGTGTAATGATATTTCTCGAGTTTCAATGAAAACTAACAATTATGGCACGTATTAAAGCTAACTAAAAGTTTATGAAACACAATGGATGCACCTTTCAAGGCACCCAGGTAAGTATACATGTAGGTCTTTACTTACCCATGCGTATGTAGGATCCTTAGGATTGCAGGTGAGATACCAGCCGGCGTCGCATGTAACATTGTTCTTGTTGATATAGATGTTGTAGCCGTATATAACAGATTTAGAACTGTTTGGTGCCGCCCAGCTTAATCCCACGGTGTTTGCAGACTGGAATACCGTTTGAAGATTTCCTACATTTCCTGGCACTGGAAGAGTAAAGTAGCTGTAGCACTTGTAATTGAAATCAAATTTCAAAACAATCCTCCTCATACAATAAATAGAGTTCTAAAACAAAATTTGTTTGTTCGTTTAAGCAATGCGGATCCATATCAAACTTTCGATTTATTAAAAGGTGTTCACACTAAAATGGCCCCTATCTCTTGTTATTTAATGCGTGGCACTGTTTTCTACGACTAAGAGTATCGAGCCGAGCAATGGGCAAGTTATAATATACAAATGTATATAAACAAAAAGTACTAAAGTGACTTTAAAGGGGCAGTAGCACGTTTTTTCGCTCAAATAAGTTGATGAAATGTATTTGAAAATCAAGTTCACCAATAGTAAAACATCCTTTTCTCTTCGGAAAATAAAGTTTAAAATGAGTGTACATGTTTCGGTTAAAGCCATGGGCATAGTTTTTGTAATACAAAATAATAAATTGTGTTCACAATAAAATGGCCGCCATGCAATTTTCGCTTTATACGCAACATAGTTTTTACCACTACAGATAAGTGGTTTGTGTAATAAGTTGTTTTACCCTCTAAAGTTAATTTAAATGACTTAAACTTTCATTATAAACGGGAAATTTTAAACAAATATATTTTGCAAAAAACGTGCTACTTCCCATTTCAAACATTTAATTTGACTTACGAAAAGTGTTGAACTGAAATTCTACTTCATTTGCTCTTATGTTCACAGTTTTTTTTCGTTTAATCGTTTTGGGTTTCTTTTATATCTTATATGGTGGGGTTAGTTATATCAACTGCGGGTAGTAGTGGTTGGTGGACATGATATTTTGCCCGATTTAATGCAATTTAATGATTGCATTGCGGCAATTTTAATTTGAACAAATGTTATTATTTCGAACTACAAAAACGATTCCAATGGCTTTACCGAACCATGTACATTAATTTGTTAACCCGATTTTCCGAAGAGAGAAAGGTGTCTTGCCATTAGAAACATTATTTTTCAAATACATTTCATCAACAGTTACTTATTTGAGGCGATGTATCATGATTTTTTAGTGAAAAACCAACGGCTATATAATACTCTACAACCTAATAAAAGAGTGTATGGTACATGGTTCGGTTAAGCCATGCGAATTTGATCGAGCGGTCAATATTGGGTGTTCACATTAAAATGGCCACTTAAGGTAGAAAAAGTGATCTGAGGGACTGACGTAGCGGTAAATTGGTGCAATGATGGAATGGTCCACCATCTTGCTCCAACTCTCAAATTCGCATGAGACCTACAAATCTACCCCTCACACTGAAGAGTTCCATGCCACTTTATATGTCGTACCATTTTCTTCGAATGCCGATAACTTTCTTCTATGGATACGGCTTATCGGGTCTATTATGAAATGTTTTACCAGCTTACTTAACAATAATGGTATGAGCTTTAATAATTAATGCCAAATTTGAGAAAACGTGTTACAGCTCCTTTAAAGTTTAAGAACTCATTCACCCCCACATACATAGAGATTATTACCCAAGGAAGTGTGTCATATCATTTATACGAAACGAGTGTGATGTTTCTATTGCCCGAGCGAGAGCGAGGGTTATACATAAATTGCACGAGTTTCGTAAAATAATATGGCACACTTTTTGTAATAATTTCTTTATTACCCAGTTTATTCCATTTTATTCGCGTAAAAATAGCCAGGAAACGACCAACTTCTCTTGCGACGGCAAGCTACAGTGACGTCACGAACAATCGTTTTATGACGTCACAGATGACAAAATACGGAAGGTCGGGGTGAAACAATGGTTGCTAGGCAAACATGTGCACATGTACTCACATCAATAATATCAACTCGGTTATTTTCAACCATATGGGTAATAAACACCTAGTATGTTCACGGGTCACGTATGAAGCGATATCATTATTTCCTGTTAAATATTCTAACTTGATCATATAGAGACAGAGTAAAATATCTGTTTATAAGGACTGTTCCTGATCATATAAACAAATATTATGTTCAAATTTTCTGTTTGCAGATTAAGTCATGAATTAATCCATGTTTACATTCAAATATATCTATACATAACAGCAAAACTAATAAGCGCTGAATATTGACTCACAACAATGTTCTTGGTATAAAGTAAGACTTAAACTTACCTATGGTTACATTTGCGGGTGTAGATGTATCGTGTGTAGGCGTTGGTGACGTCACTGTTGAGGCTGTTGAGGCTGTTGAGGCTGTTGAGGCTGTTGAGGCTAACGTCAAAGGAAGCTGCTGTGAAAGAATCAGTAAGATATCCTTGAATATGTGAAAACTTTATAATAATTTACTTTAAACCTGATACAGGAACTACAGTAAAACCTGAAATAATTAAAACTGAGTGTGTAAATCTTCCGAGGTTTAAATTGGTTATCATTTCAGAAGCAAATTGTTTTTGATTTTTGTCAACAAACACTGAATTGAGATTTTTAAAATAAAAAATTATTGTTTAATTTGTTAAATGCAACGAATTTGAATGAATTAAATCCAATACAATTATAACTCAAAGTCTGAAATGTTTAAAATACACAGTCGTAAGGACTTTTTTATTATATCATTTTGCTTGAAAATAATAAGGGGCGGGATAGCGCAGTGGTTAGCGCGTTCGGCTTCGGATCAAGAGGTTCGGGGTTCGAATCCCGCCAACTGTGTCTGCAGTAGAGAACAGTTCTACACGCTGTAAGGTTTGGGTGCAATGCTACACTGTATTTCAGCGTAGTACCACCCATGGTTCGCTAGTTCGAACCGTTGCTCGCATGGCGTTGCGGGCTTTCTCTCTGCCATAAAACTTGCAGCCGCGATATGAAAGCGGCGTTAAACCCCACCTCACCCACCTTGGAAAGAACATTCAAGTTGTAATTCCAATGTATGTATTCTTCATATAGTGTAAACCCAACAAAATATTTTGGTTTATGACATGGTTGTAAATATTCGTAAGAAAATAAAGTACTCAATTTTGAATTAACTTCTTTATTTCAATTAGTTATTTCCGAGAATTTATTATTTGTAATTTTAATTTAAGTACACTCCCTTAACATAGGTGTTTCCTGACTATCAGGGTATACAACCTTACCATATCCGAGGTAGAATGGGTTGTCCTTATTATCAACCGTTTTTTAGTGTAAAACAGGCTTTTTAATTATTATCGCGTTATATTCAGGATCCCTGGTAAATAGAGTCGTTCAAATCATAAAATCCTTGTTTGGAACCTGACATCAGCCTGTTAACAGCCGCGCTATATGAAATGTTTTGTACCGTGGAATTTCAACTGCCTCGTTGGCGCAGTAGACTAAAGCGCCAGCTCACGTCCTACAGGTGTTAGTGGATACGAGTTCGAGACGCACTTTCTTCAAAACATTTGCATTTATTTGAGAAATTTTTCAAAATTATTCAAAGTTAGTTTCTTCAGATCTTTACTTTCAAGCCGTTATCTTAGTCAAGGGTTTACAATCATTGTAAGTCCTTCTTACAGGGTTTACAGCTGTCTGAGTAAGCCCTCCAGTTACAATTTTGTAAGTCCCTCGTCCCGGGTGATATGGTTTAGAAAGGTCGTTTCAAGTGAGTGAGTGAGTTGGGGTTTAACGCCGCTTTCAAGAGTATTTCACTTATATCGCGGCTGCTAGTATTATGGCAGGGAGAAAGCCCGCAACGCCATGTGGCTATGCATTGCGGTGGAACTAGCGAACCATGGGTGGTACTGCACTGAAATTCAGTGTAGCATTGCACCCAAACCTGACTGCTACTGCAGACAAAGTTGCCGTGCCCCTGGCGGGATTCGAACCCCGGACCTCTTGATCCGAAGCCGAACGCGCTAACCACTGCGCTATCCCGCCCCCTCGTTTCAAGTATCGCGTTATATGGCCAGTAGGTTGATAAACAAATGTATATACCTCAGTCTTTTTTCCGGGAGAACATCCCTGAGAAAGGGAGCAGGGCCTTTCAAATTCTATCGAGAGGGCCTCACACAGGATATTACCCCAGCAGGGTATTATACAGTAGAAGGCCTGCTAAATGGAATTTATTGACGGCAAGCAATCCTAAGTCCCATTGAGTAAGATGATATATCTACCAAATTGCCAAGTTTAAAATTTCAAAAGCAGACAATGTGGGAATCGAACCCGCAACGTTTTGATTTACCACTAGACTATAGGAATTGGTGACTAGGAAGGGTTGATTGTTGCCCTACTTTGCTGTCCGAAACTTCGATGATATTCTAAGTGCGCTTTATTCAACTTGGATCACCTGCACTACAGTCAATACATTTAGACAATTTCACCCACATTTTTTCGGTATATAAAATAGATAACACCCTCATCCTTGGGCGTTCCCTTGGGCAAAGGCCTCTCTTTGCTAAACGCCCTCGTATTCAGGTGTTATCCGTTACATAACAACATGCTAACCATATGATACGATCTTGAAAATAGGTTGATAATTTTGATTCTACATCCACACACGTTACATTATGTGTGTTGTTGGAGTCACATAATGTCAAACGATATAAATGCTGTTAATTTATCGAGAAGTACTGACTTTTAATGAAAAGTATCAATTTAATGCCAGTTCATTCAGTATAGTGACGATATAAAGGTGTCAGTCACCATTTATGATCGAAAACCGGACAATGACGCACGCCAAACGTAATTTTCGAATCTCATCTTTAACAGACAGACACATAAAAATACTCAATGTGAAAAACACTCAATGGCTCTTTGAAGGGGCTATAGCACGTTTTTTGCAAAATATATATTTTCAAATTTCCCATTTATAATGAGAGTTTATGTCAATAAAATGTATTTTAGAGGGTCAAACATCTTATTACACAAACCAATTATCCGTAGTGGTAATAATTAATAACGGTGTTGGGTATAAAGCAGAACATGCATGGCGACCATTTTATTATTTCGAATTACAAAAATGATTCCCATGGCTTTACCGAACCATGTATATGTATTTTTAAACTTGATTTTCCGAAGAGAGGAGGTGATATTATACATTTCATCAACTTATTTGAGCTAAAAACGTGCTACTGTCCCTTTAAGTCGTATCATTCAGATAACTAAATACTAGAATCAGATACAGGATCATACAGAAGCTCACATGAAATACACAACGTCTCACCTGACGTTGTAAACAGATACTCAGAAACATCAGAACACATGATCTCTCAAACTGTCCATTTTCAACATTTCAGGCACATTTTAAATCAAATTTTATCAAATTTCTGAAACATAACTCACCAGAATTGTTACAAATATCCCAAATTTCAGTAACATGTGTATTCCGTTTTTCATTGTGTATATAAAAACTCGACTTGATTCGAAACACTCCCTATCAAGTTCACATGGTGTAGATAAGAGAATGAGGTCACCACGGGAGCAATTGTTCAGACACCAGGTAAACAGATAAAGTAAATCAACTGGCCGGATTGAGAAACTGTGCCGAGGAAAGGATGGTATCCACTTTGATAAAACCAGGGACATTATATACACAGCCAAGTGATACGAAACTGTGGTTCAGGTTTCGTATCCAGTTGGATACGAAACTAAAATAATCACTCCTGCTTTGTCTGTATCACTTAGTATCTTATAGTATTATAGTATTTCATACCATTATGTCCTTGGTATAATAATATTATACGTTGATCTGTGACGCGAGATTGGCTGGATGTATTGCATATTGTTGGTGTTTCAAATTTTATTAATTTTTGTATACAAGTATCACTGTCCGTGCTTTATAACGTAGGATTTACAAACACATTTTGATATTTAGATACATGTAGATGTTGCACCATCGTAGCATTCATGTATGTCATATACATGTAGTTATTACACGCCCGTGCAAAATTCTGCCGTGTAATATTTATACCGCAATATTAAACTAGTGTTATACCGCCGCATGTATGACGTCACAATAGTTTGTGGTTATGGCGTCACAATGGGCGTAATGTAACTTGCGGGAATCATAGTTTTAGAGCCATGTCGGCTTTTATGCTGGATTATAGGTCGGCAAACAGAATACTAAACTTCCTTCTACTGAATACCATTTTTATTAAACTCGTGAATGATTTGAAATCAGTAACTCGTTTAATAAAAATGGTATTAAATAGAAAGTCGTTTAGTATTCTCTATGTATTTTGTAACTACTTATTCTATATATATATATATAGAGAGAGAGAGAGAGAGAGAGAGAGAGAGAGAGAAGAGAGAGAGAGAGAGAGAGAGAGAGAGAGAGAGAGAGAGAGAGAGAGAGAGAGAGAGAGAGAGAGAGAGAGAGAGAGAGAGAGAGAGAGAGAGAGAGAGAGAGAGAGAGAGAATACTAAACGACTTTCTATTGAATACCATTTTTATGTTATATATATGCCCAAAAATTCAAATATCCAGACAGCTTCAAGTTTTTAAAAAAATGTAAAATATTACGCCTAGTTACTCTCTCCCCTACCGGGATTCAATCTTGGTTGGTCAGTTGCATTCAATACATTTGTTCACTACTTGTATCTAATTGGCGCGTGTTTCAAATTGTATATTTTTATCATTACACTGTATTACTAAAAAAAAAATGATTTAATAACTGGTGACTCATATACGTACTATACTTACAAAATGGGAATATATCAGTAAATGTGTGAAATCTGATTAAGACTTTTACTATTGCGCATTGTGTGAGTGCGAAATGCCGCGGAGACATGGCAATATCGTTATCGAACTGCTACGTGTTTGTGGGTGGTGATAATTGAAATAGATATGACATGTGATATACACAAGGTAAATTCTTAGTGAAATGTATAGCCGAACCCTAGATATACTGATCTATAATATTACTTACACATGTAGTTATACACCGCACACACAAGTCATACAGATGGCATATACTGAATTATAATAAATAACTTAAACAGTTTGTTGAAATAACTCTAGGTTAAAAGTTCCCGCCAGAGGCACGGCGACTTTGTCTTTAGTAGAGAACTTTCTACATGCTGTGAGGTTTGGGTGCAATGCTACACTGAATTTCAGTGCAGTACCACCAATGGTTCGCTAGTTCCAGCTGTTGCTCACAGGTTTAGCCACATGGTGTTGCGGGCTTTCTCCCTGCAATAATATTAGTGAAATACTCTTAAATTGGGCGTTAAAACCCTAAATCACCTCAACTCACCTTAATTGAGAGTCTATTTATTGAGGATATGTTCGTTTAGTTTTTTTTATTCTTATTTTTATTTTATTTTATTTTTATTTTTTTTTACTTTCTAATCTTCAGAGCAATTGGATATCAATATAGACAAGAATCATTCCTGAAATCAACCTATGTTCAGAGGTGCTATTTTTTTAAATTTTAATATAATTGATTAGACAGGTCAAGTGAGGATAAATAATTTGAAAATTCAAACTTACATGTATTGACAAGATCATATTTCGAAAGATGTCATCACGAGTGAATGAGGATAACAGATAATGTATTATTGCTCTTTTGACCTTTGATTTTAATAAAATTTAACACTTGCAACATACGACATGTGTTTTCAAAACAGCTACATGTATCACGTTGAATTTAGTAGGTACAGACTAATTGTTTTATGAAATCTATTGAATCAGCTTAAACGAAATCTGATATTGAAAGTCACCTGCTTACGTTCATTCAGGTACATTTGTAAGCTGTTATCATCTGGGTGAAACAATTCATTGATCATGTTTACCGATAAGTTTAGCTTGTTTACTTGACCCAGCGAGTAACCTATGCTGAGAGAATAAGCCCGTATGCATTATACAAGCAGGTGTAAGTTGTTAAAGGGGCAGTAGCACGTTTTTTGGCTGAAAACAGTCGATGAAATGTATTTGAAAAATAATGTCACCAAAAGTAAAACACCATTCTCTCTTTGGAAAATCAAGTTAAAATATGAGTGTACATGGTTCCGCAAAGCCATAGGAATCATTTTTGTCATCGAAATAATAAAATGTGTTCACAATTAAATGGCCGCCATGCATTTTTTGTGTTGTTCGCAACACTGTTACTATAACTACAGATAATTTAGTAAAAAAAATTAATAAATATAAATGACATTAACTATCATTATAAATGGAAAATTTGAAAATTTAAAATTTGACAAAAAACGTACTACTGCCCTTTTAACAGGTGTAATTTTCACCTAGTCGTGTACAAAAGTAGTTCTTAAATTGCAATTCAAATTGAAGGCATTATCAGTATCTATAATTATTATCATTATTCTTAGTTATCATCATTATCGTCATAAACTCATTGGCAAAAGAAACTTATCACCTCAGTTGATTGTATCATATGTATGATTATCAATTGTAAATATCTCTACTTTTCGAAATGATAATCTAAAACTGAAAAGTACAAGTGTCAGCCGTCAAAGAACACTTCTACTTGTCTTTTTAATTTATGAATTTTAAAAAATGAATTTTTAATTTTTAAACTTCTTCAAAAATTAGTTTTTATGATACACAATTGTCCATTGACATATAAGACATATTATATGTGAAAATTGATAAATGTGCCTGATTCTGCATACATTTACATTATTTTAAACATTATTTCTTACCCCTGTCTTCATACAACAAGGAAATTTTAACTAAAATGTAACCACAGTCATCAATTAACTCATCCAAATTACTGCAGATAAGTATTATCGTATCTTGTCACAGTCAAATGCATCTGATTTCTTTTAAATATTGCATTAATCAAAACCAACTGAGGTGATAACTTTCTTTTGCCGGGTAGTTTAGTTGGTCATGATGTTAATTAATTAGTATAGTTAGTTATCATAGTTAGTCATGATGTTTATTAATTATTATCATTATCATTAATTATTATCATAATTATATTCATGGTTGGACATTCCATCATGGTGTCATATTTAAAACCATCTGAGTGTTTAGGTATCGCTACATCAATCAGATGACTTGAACTACCTTCGAGTGGCCATTTTAGTGTGAAGACCTTAAATTGCCTTGTCGAAGGTAAATGGATTCGCATGACTTGTTGTAGAACTCTTATTAATTATATTAATATTGATTATGAAGTTTAGCCATTGGTAACCCTTATTTTCCTTTTCAGTAAGAACGGCGTGCTACAGTGCCTTTAACTTGCCAAAATGAGCTATCACAAGCTGCAAGTCTAAAGTGCATATCATAGCGGTTCTATTTTTTGAATTTTCATTTCAGACCTACGATGTACATTCATTCAGGTACCAACTGTCCATGCTCATGTTGCGGGCAAAATGTTCATGTTCATTTCTGGCATTAACTGTACATGCTCACTTCAAGGACAAACTGTCCATGTTCGTTTCACAACTAACTGTTCATGTTCATTCACAAACCAAATGTGTATGTTCATTTCGCAGACTAACTGTCCATGTTCATTTCGGGTACCAGCTGTCAATATTCATTTCGAGGAGCAAGGGTGCATGTTCATTTCAGGGACAAACTGTAAATTTTCGGGACAAGCTTGGCATATGCAATGTTTGACAAAACCAAACTGACCATGTCATCTTGAAAACCTCCAGTTAAGAGATCGTATGGAAATCTTCTCATAATGTTCCAATGTAATGAGTATGTTGTGTATTATTTAATATCGTTAACAGTATTTACAAAATTTGCATATACGGCTTGAACTTTTCAAATACAACAGGGGGCGGTATGGCGCAGTGGTTCGCGCATCCGGGGTTCGAATCCCGCCACGGCAACTTTGTCTGCAGTAGAGAACTGTTCTACACGCAGTAAGGTTTGGGTGCAATGCTACACTGAATTTCAGCGAAGTACCACCCATGGTTCGCTGGTTCCAGCTGATGGTCGCAGGTTTCACCCCAATGCATAGCCACATGGCGTTGCGGGTTTTCTCCCTGCCATAATACTAGCAACCGCGATATGTTAAGGAGAAAACATGACTCCGAGGTCTTCTGCTCTGAGAATAACCTGAAGGGAGGGATAAAGCCCAGAGGGCGTTAGCCCGAGGGGCTATCCCGACCTTGAGGTTATTCTCAGAGCAGAAGACCGAGGAGGAGTGTTTTCTCCAGCTTATAAACCGTCAACTATCAAAATTTACGAGTTATAGTTTCGGACGCTCAAAGGGCCTAATTCCTCCGCTTAGACCATTTTAAAAGCAGAAGACGAAGGAGGAATGTTTTCTTCCTATTTATAAACGTCAAATGTACAAATTTACATTTTATAATTTTTTATTCCCAAATCGTATCTTTATAAAGGGTATGTCGCCCTCGGTTGCGTTATATCGAGGCAAAGAAGGTATGACTATAAATGGAGTAATTCAACTCCACTCATCATCTCGGTCTGCATAGCCGAGCGGTCTAAGGCGCTAGTTTAGAGAGCGAAGGGTGCCAGGTTCGAATCCAGTTATTTCAACTTGGAAATTTTTAACCTTGTATAATTTTCGATAATAATTGCTGCTTGTTGGCTATTGCGTTGCAAGTCTGAAAAATTATTCTTAGTGCATTTCCAGGTCTTACTTTAAAAAAAAACCTTAGGTTCAGGTCTTACTTTCAAAAGTAAAACCTCATACCGGGTTATTCTCGGAAGTAAGACCTCATTAGAGGTTATTCCAAGAAAAGAAGATACCTTCAAAACAACAGACAGAATCCGACCTAGGTTTATAAAAGTGAAATAATCTTGAAAGCGCCAAACCCCAACTTACCTTACCTCACCTCAAATACAACATATACACAATTTGCATATACGACTTGAACTTTTCAAATACAACATACTTTCATTTGAGGAATGCAGTGAGTATTGTAGTCTTGCCAATATCCATGTACGATGTACAAACGGCGATAGCCATTTTCTCATTAATCTACCTTTCACTCTTTGCATCAGCCTCGTCTGGTGTGAATAACAGTGCAAAGCATCAAGTAAATCCTAATTAATTTTGTCGTGGTTCAGGTGTTCCAATGATTAATCAGGTAATTATCAGGTGTGATTAACACGCATGTCACCTGTTCGTTAGATTACACTGTTTTGAATACATGTTGAGAGAGGATCTATTGTCACGATTTATAGTCGTAATTTTATATGTTGAAATAATGATTATATGTGGCAGCATTCGACAAAAATTCTTAAACTCTTCTTTCAAGCAAGTTTCAGAGACCAACTTTCTCTCACAGACAAAAAGTGTTGAAATCCGCTGGCCGAATCCTTCAGGATTCTCCCCAAAATTTGGCGGATCCTGAAGAATCCGCAAGAATCCGGAAGAATCCGGCAAGCCAATTCAACCACTTATTGTCCTGTGTCTGTTTAGGATCTCTCAAAAACTGAAGTGGTACCTTAAAGATATATAATCATCTTTAAAAGACTTTTACCAATTATGTGGGACCAATTAATAATAAATAATAATAATAATATACATTTTAAAGGGGCAGTAGCACGTTTTTTCGCTCAAATTAGTTGATGAAATGTATTTGAAAAATAATTTCACCAATAGTAAAACATCCTTCTCTCTTCTCTCTGAAAATAAAGTTTAAAATGAGTGTACATGTTTCGGTAAAGCCATGGGAATCGTTTTTGTTATACAAAATAATAAATTGTGTTCACAATAAAATGGCCGCCATGCAATTTTTGCTTTATACGCAATATAGTTTTTACCACTACAGATAATTGGTTTGTGTAATAAGATGTTTTAAATGACATAAACTATCATTATAAATGGGAAATTTGAAAAAATAAATTTTGCAAAAAACGTGCTACTGCCCCTTTAACGCCTAATATCCAGTGCAAGCACTGCTCAATGGCGGTACAATTATTACCCTGAAGGAATTGTACTTTCGGTGCCGCTACTAAGCGCTCCGCGCGACCATATAGGTCCGTACCTCCCGTGTTCAGGTACCCATTTAAACAGCTTGGTGGACTGAGTGCAATGTGGATGAAGTGTCTTGCCCAGGGGCACAACACAGTATAAGACCCAGGTCACAATTGTTTGGTGTCTCCACCGGGATTCAAACCCGGGCCGTTGGCGTAAGAGGCAAGCATGCTAACCACTACACCACTGTGCTCCACTGTGGGACCAATTAATGAATTGGTAATCTCCTAATTACTCTTGTTGTTATCTTTCCAGTTGATATTGATTCTTGACTGTTGGTAATAAATCAAACACAATAAAACAAACAACGCGTTTAGAAACGTAGTAATGATTTATGATATAAGGTAAGTTAAAACAGTTTAATTAAAACACATCAAGTGTGTGCAAAAATCCGGCTGGTTTTGAGTATTTGAAGTCGGCAATTTTATTTTAACCCAACTGCGTTAACATTCAGAAATCATGTAATAGATAAAACAAGGATTAACGTCTTTATTTCCCCGATGATGATATTTCGATCTTGTTCTTATACCGTTTTAAAGTATATGGGGGAAAATGTACATTTTCCCATTGAAACGGATATAATCATCTATAAGGAAAGTACCCATAATAACATCAAATAATGACCATCCTTAAATTATTGTATTCTCGAAACATGCTTCTTGAATGCGCCTCAAACCGTTCATATAATAGACGTAACAGAAAAATGTAATGTTAAACTTAAAATTCATGATCCTGACGTCATGAAACAATGCTCTGACGTCATGGATAGAGTTCTCTTGTATTACGTCATATCATAAATAAAATATCTAAGGCATGCAAAAGTCTTGACATGAACAATGTTCGAACTGGATACACCATTAAATGCCAGTGTGTCCAAACTAGAAAGACTATTGGATGACAATGTGTCTTTACATGCAACTTCCAATCGCAAGGCATAACTGTTGCCAGTCTGCATTACTGGCTGATTTAAGCCTTGCGGTATTTCCCTCGCTTTATTGTGCCTAGATAGTGAATCGCTGCACCAGAAATGCATAGTGGGCCTGCATTTCTAAGCACAGATTTCTTAAGAAAATACTGCAAGGCCTAAATCAGCCAGTAATGGAGACTGGCAAGAGTTATGCCTTGCATTGGGACGTTGCCTTACATGATACACAAGTAAAAGTCTTCGTGTCCCAACTTATTATACTGGTGAATGTCCATATGTTTCAACTAGTGACACTAGTAAATGTCCTCGTGTTTCTTCGTATTTAGAGAGCTTCCGTAACTTGACCTATTAGGGTACCCAGACTTTTCAGCATAGCTCACCCTGGCTGATCCGATTCTCCGTCTGAAAAATGAACATTTTGTCATCATTATGAAACTATTCTTTGTTGTGTTGAATGCATTAGAAAAGTAAGATTAATGAATAACAGCTTCGTCCTTTGCATACTTTTTCACCTGTATGACATTCGAAGGAAATGTATTATGTATCTGTATTATGTTTCGAACTATATGCTTCCTGCCTCAACAGCGAGGTTGTGTTCTTCTGTTCCTTTCGATGAAGTGATGAGTTCTAGTTGTAAAACATTCAGGGGCAAAAAAAACGATACCAACCAAAAATGCAAGATATTTTAATCCACGACATAAATCCAAATATAATCAAAATATTACCAATGTATGTTGTAATTTGAGAAAATAAAATTTGCTAAAGACATGCTAATCACGAATTGTCTACGGATGATCACATATGATTCCTCATTGCCTTGGTTTGAGTAAATGTGGGAATGGGCAATTAGGGGAACATCTTGCTCCATCAGTGTATCTGTATCCACCTCCCTTCACGATACTCTGTATTATCAACCTACCAGCCATATAAGGTGATACTTGAAACGATCTTTCTAAACCGTATCACCCGGTACGAGGGACTTTCAACATTGTAAGTCCCTTCAAGAGGGTTTACGCAGACAGTTGTAAACACTGTTGGAAGGAATTATAATGATTGTAAACCCTAATATATTTGCTAAGATGACGGCTTGAAAGTAAAGATCTGAAGAAACTAACTTAGACTAATTTTGAAAAATGTCTTTAAAATTACGACAGAATATAAACAGCAAATGTTTTGCAGAAAGTGCGTCTCGAACCCGTATCCACTATCACCTGTAGTAACTGAGTTAACGCCTTAGTCTACTGCGCCAACGAGGCAGACGAGATTTCAGGGTACAAAATAAACTTATATAGCGCGGCTGTTAACAGGCTGACATCACCCAGGGATCCTCAATATAACGCCAGGGATCCTCCATATAACGCGATAACAAGTAAAAAGCCTGTTTTACACTTAAAACGGTTGATAATATGGAGAAACAATTCTACTTCGGATATGGTATGCTACAACCTTACCATATCCTCGGTATCATGGTTATATTATCCTTGTATTATACGCCAGTGTACATGGCTTTACAGCATATGTATCATTAATGACTGCCATGAAAAAAAAGTGTCATGAAAAACAACTGAACACTAACAGATTATTATGGTTATATAATCATCATGGCGTGAAAAACAAACACATCAATTTGGTAACATATGTATATAAATATGCAAATCATTTGACTTCATTGAATGCATTTTCACTATTTGCTCTAACAAATTATATGAAAAATTTACCCTCTGACGCTTGAGGTGTATCATCGGTTTCACCTGAATTATTACCATTTATCAATTGCTACTGACAAATACCATTGGACGATGATCATCTGAACTGTCACAATGGACAATTGAACCCGAAACAGTTACTAATTACTTATTACTTTGGATTATACATTTTGTACCACATTAAAACATAAAATTAATCAAACTTACTTTTTCTTCACAATAAAGATGATGGAACAAATCAGAGCTATAATGACGAGGGTTCCGACGATACTGACTGCAATAACAGTTGTTTTTGCTGAAAAATAAATATCTACAGTTGGAAATTACTTAAGCAACAGACACATTTTTTTCCAGCAAAAACGTCTCGATAAGAAGAAAGAAAATGTGTGAATACAATTAGTGATATTGTACAATAATAGACTGGTGAATTCGGTCAATACCTATTTTTATTGACCCGAGAAAACAATATTGACCAAGGACGAAGTCCGTGGTCAATATTGTTTTCGCCTTGTCAAAAAAAAACAGGTATTGACCGAATTCACAAGTCCATAATTGTTTTATTATGTATTTATTAGAGAAACGAAAGGAAACAATGAAATACAGTAAAAAAAAAGGTACTTCCAAGTATACTGACTGCAATAAAAGAAGAGGACAACATACCTACAGTTGGAATTTAATTAAGCAACACCCACATTTTTCCAGCAAAACTGTCTCGATAAGAGAGAAGAAAATGTGTCAGGTAAGCAATTAGTGATATTAGGTAGAACAAACATGTAGAAGTGTTGAAACGAAAGTTGAACGGTTCACGGTCTTGGATAATGCATGGCTTATACACTAGCTTGGTATTTTGGTATCAAAATCAAAGATCCATTATAATGGAAAATGAAAGTCAATATTTGTTGGTGTAAAGTGAATAATACCATTCATTCAAGTGTAGTGATGACATAATACTAACTGACTACGTATGAACCTTCAAACTCACAAAATCATGAAACTGTCAAATTCAATAAAATTGCCTCAAAGAACAGATACACATGCACAGTCAGTATTTACGGAAGTAGTGTTTATTTAACAGATTGAACTCAAATAATCTCAAATTTATTCACAGATCCCATGAATGTAGGCTTTTTCTCAGTTATTGTTAAAAAAGTACTGAAATTGAATGTCTGGCTAGCTTCTTATCAAGCATAATAAAATATGTATTCATGCATGATAAAATATGTATTCATGCATGATAAAATATGTATTCATGCATGATAAAATATGTATTCATGCATGATAAAATATGTATTCATGCATGATAAAATATGTATTCATGCATGATAAAATATGTATTTATGCATGATAAAATATGTATTCATGCATGATAAAATATGTATTCATGCATGATAAAATATGTATTCATGCATGATAAAATATGTATTCATGCATGATAAAATATGTATTCATGCATGATAAAATATGTATTCATGCATGATAAAATATGTATTTATGCATGATAAAATATGTATTCATGCATGATAAAATATGTATTTATGCATGATAAAATATGTATTCATGCATGATAAAATATGTATTCATGCATGATAAAATATGTATTCATGCATGAACATCAACTTGGTATCACAAATACTGTTTACAATAAATACATTCTAAAGTTTGTACAATGGAGGACGATACTTATTTCAGCACCTTCACATTTTTCCTCATATTTTCATAATTTGGCATATGGTGGATTGTTATTACAATGAACTAGTCAATAAAATAAGCATTTTTACGCCTGGGGGGATAAAATCATTAAATTTATCCTAGTATTCCCAGAATACTGCATTATAGTTTCAAACAAGGGTGTTGCTTAATTAATATTCAAGTGTATAGATAAAGTTTGTATGTATAGTATTTTTCCCTTTTATTATACAATTACATATATATATATCTGAAAATGCCAAATGTCTTCCATTTTTATCAAATGTTTACTTTTTTAGCCTCTTTTTATATCAAGATGTAGGGCATCAACTAATTGATATACTACATGAAAACAAAATCACACTCCATCAAAATTATTTACGTTAGGATATCCAGTATCAAATTTGAAAACAAATGAACAATGAAACTGTTACGGTTTACTGTTAAACCAAATACCAACAACACACACATGTACCTTTGTATTAACATACTTAAAGGGGCAGTAGCACGTTTTTTGCAGATTTTACTTTTTCAAATTTCCCATTCATAATGATAGTTTATGTCATTTATATTTACTTTAGGGGGTAAAATATCTTCTTAAACAGACCAAATTCCCGTAGTGGTAAAAACGGTGTTGCATATTAAACAAAAATTGCATGGCGGCCATTTTATTGTGAACACAATTTATTATTTCGAATGATAAAAAACGATTAACATGGGTTTACGCAACCATGTAAACTCATTTTTTAGCTTGATTTTCCAAAGAGGGAAGCGTTTCTTACTGCTGGTGACATTTTTATTCAATTACATTTCATCGACTTATTTCACCGGAAAAACGTGCTACTGCCCCTTTAACACTGATTAATTAATTTGCTAGTGTCGGTAATAACTTTCACCTCGTACTTTGTGTGGAGGTCACGACCTCCTTTATTGTTGTGATTAATTATCACCTTAAATCGTAAATGCCAAGTGTGATTTTCACGATGTACCTGATAAATACAATTAATATGTGTGAAATACAATATCATAATTAATTACTGATTTAATCAATATTATTTATCAATATGGTTTCTGTACAGACCGTATACAATGAAGATTTGTGTTACATAATCTATTAAGAACATATGTTATATATGCATATTTAATAGCATAAATTGAGAAAGGTATACGGAAAATCCTTTTTTTAAACACTTAATACAATTTGTAGTTACCAACATCTGAATTCGTTAATTGTGTTCATTAATTTAATTCATTAATTTTATTTATATAAATGTATCAATCTTGGTATGGATATGACATGGTAAGGATGACCAAACCTTGTTTTCTATCTATGTGTATATATAAGTACAAAGCAGTTTAAAACAGTCCCTATAATATGTATGTATTAAACCATTAGCTTAGTTTTCATACTATATTCAGTGATTGTAATATTGCCCACAGAAGAAATGTATTTACAACAACAACAGTGTAGATAATGATCTCATTACAGTGAAAATTACTGTTTTCAACCAACAAAACCATGGTGTTAAATTACATATAGAATCATACATCAACGTTTAAGAGGCATTCCTAGTTGACACAGCAACACAGGGACACAGGAACACAGGAACACAGGGACACAGGAACACAGAGACGCATGGACAGAGAGACACAGGGACACAGGAACACCGGGCCACAGGAACACAGGAACACAGCAACACAGGGACACAGTGACACAGAGACACATGGACACAGGGACACAGGGACACAGGGACACATGGACAGAGAGACACAGGGACACAGCAACACCGGGCCACAGGAACACAGGAACACAGCAACACAGGGAAACAGTGACACAGAGACACATGGACACAGGGACGCAGGAACACAGGGACACATTGACAGAGAGACACAGGGACACAGGAACACCGGGCCACAGGAACACAGGAACACAGCAACACAGGGACACAGTGACACAGAGACACATGGACAGAGAGACACAGGGACACAGGAACACCGGGCCACAGGAACACAGGGACACAGCAACACAGGGACACATTGAAACAGAGACACATGGACAGAGAGACACAGGGACACAGGAACACCGGACCACAGGAACACAGGAACACAGCAACACAGGGACACAGTGACACAGAGACACAGGAACACAGGAACACAGGAACACAGGGACACATGGACAGAGAGACACAGGGACACAGGAACACCGGGCCACAGGAACACAGGAACACAGGGACACAGTGACACAGAGACACATGGACAGAGAGACACAGGGACACAGGAACACCGGGCCACAGGAACACAGGAACACAGCAACACAGGGACACAGTGACACAGAGACACATGGACACAGGGACACAGGAACACAGGGACACATGGACCGAGAGACACAGGGACACAGGAACACCGGGCCACAGGAACACAGGAACACAGGGACAGGAACACAGGGACACAGGGACACATGGACAGAGAGACACAGGAACATCGGGCCACAGGAACACAGGGACACATGGACACAGAGACACAGGAACAGGAACACAGGAACACAGGGACACATGGACAGAGAGACACAGGGACACAGGGACACATGGACACAGAGACACAGGGACACAGAGACACAGGGACAGGAACACAGGGACACATGGACACAGAGACACATGGACACAGAGACACATGGACACAGAGACACAGGGACACATGGACACAGGAACAGGAACACAGGAACACAGAGACACAGGAACACAGGGACACATGGACAGAGAGACACAGAAACACAGGAACACCGGGCCACAGGAACAGGAACACAGGAACACAGGGACACATGGACAGAGAGACACAGGGACACAGGGACACATGGACACATGGACAGAGAGACACAGGGACACAGGAACACCGGGCCACATGAACACAGGAACACAGGAACACAGGAACAGGGACACTGGGACACATGGACATAGAGACACATGGACACAGAGACACAGGGACACAGGGACACAGGAACACAGGGAAATAGGAACACAGGGACACAGTATCACAGGGACACAGGAGCACAGGAGCACAAGAATACGGATGGGACGGTGCTATATTTGAGTTGCGGTATCGATAGTTCAATACCGCAAGTAAGCAATGCCTCACAATAGATGTTTGGATTTAATGGTCATTAATATTATTCAATTAACTATTAATGAATAAATGTAAATTTAATAGAAATCTCCCCCGTTTACTTACAATATACTTTAGGGTGTGTAACCACGTTGGCAGGAAGCGCATACATCATGTCTGCAATACAGTATATAATGATTTAAATATATACCTGTAATCAACAAACATGCATTTCTCAGATAAAGTCTATTGAAAAAATAGACATTTAAGAATAGCTGTGAATAGTACAATTACTGCTTACTCGAAGGATCTGGTTTATAGTTCACTGCAGTCATTTTCCCCTCGAATTCAGCATTTGCAAACACCTGAAGGATGAATATTTAAAACATTTTAAAATATTATTGTTACATGTAAACCTTGATATTAAAGATAACTAAAAACTAAAACATCGGTTCGGTTTTCCCTTTGAAACAATGTCGTAAATAAACAAACAAATAACTTATGTCTACTAAGATTAGTAAGCAGAAAAAGTTGTCATAATCAATCGTTGTTTACTTCATATCCGTGCATTATTTTTCAGGGTATTGTAACACGGTGCAACATAACATCTACGTTCATAAAGGTTCTTATTAATTAACCTGTAAAAGTATCATAAAATACAAGAACACCTCAAACGAATACAGAACACTACAGCTGCATCCCAAAAGTTTGTTCACCTACGTATATGCCTAAGTACAATTGGCTTTCATTAGATTACATCAATTCAAAGGCAAGGAATAATCCTGTATCCATGGGTACAAACATCATTTTCAAACCTACCATGTGATTTTCACGTCAGTGGTGACTGTTTTCGAAATTTGGCATAATGAAATAGATGGAAAGGATCCAAATTTGAAATTTAAATTTCCTTTATTTTTAGATAAAGTTTCCATGGCGATTAAATGAGAACAAATTCATCAAAATGACATTGAATGAGATTAAAGGTTCATCCACTGTGTTGTTGGGGGTCACATATTTCAAACGTTTTAAATGGTGTTACTTTATCGAGAAGTACCGACTGTTACCGAAAACTACCATATTGACGACGTAAAAGTAGTGATTTCTGATCGAAAATCGGAAAATGCACAGCGTGTAGCGCGCATCAAAGGGCCAAACGTAATTTTGAAATCTTATTTATATCAGACAAAAAGACAAATTTGAGTTAATACTACCGTGCAAGTAAATGGGACGTGCAGTTTCGGTTTCTGCTCATGCATAATGATGTTACTCAATTTTAATTGGAAAGTAGGTATTATGATATATTTGACGATTGGGGATAACCATGTAAGCTGAGTGAATTTATTTGTATTGTAGACAGCTCATGTGGTGAGTTTTAACGTATTAAAGCTAAACACAATTTTATGAAACACAATGGATGCACCTTTAAGAGGAAACACAAACTAGTTGAAAATATGTAGTTTTGAAAAGTTTGACCCCTGGTCAAGAGTTGCTAAAACTGTTCCGGTTTACAAAGAGGTATAAAATGAACATATGTTATGTCTTGTTTTAAAGCGAAAATGCTAAATGATCGTTTCGTTTTGCGCTGAAACAATGCTTTAAAGACATCCATTAGAACATGATGGTTGCACTAAAAAAAATAAGTAACTGTAGTGTTTCGCTAATGGCCAATCATGTATAATCTACGTATGAAATTAAATTACAACCTAAATACGACATCATTAATGGTAATCGCACCAATCGATTACCAGACAAAATGCAATTATCTGTGTAATCGGATTACCAATACTTACCGTGAATGTGTAGTTGGTGTACACGATGGGAAAGACGAGTGCCTTTGTCTCCATGCAGGGATCTTCAGGGTAATAAATTCCATATTTTTGGACATGTAAAACCTGAAATGTACAATAATGTCAAGACGTACAGTGCCTTTGAAATAAAATTAAGTATAAAAAATAAAAAATTATAAAATGAAAAAATGTCAAATTGAAAAAAATCGAAATAATGTAAAATATGATCCTTTGAAATCACGTTTCTATTAACAACCTTTCCTGACTTGTTATAACCAGTGAAGGAGAGAGATTAATTCAGCAAAGGGACCACAGGCTCATTATACATCAGATAATATTATATATAAACATACATGGAAGCACCGTACTACATCATGAGAATAGCCATGTAATATTTGTGTGGTAGAAAGAAACATAAATGCCATGGCAAATATAGGTATTTTTAGAGAATGTATAACAAGGATATTCCTTGTGGAAATTATAAATAGACTAGCATTACTTGAACATCAATGAGCAAACAGTTTCCTCGAATTTGGTTTCTATAACGTATAGCAGAACCATATTTTCAGTTTAAAATTAATTTCATTTAATACAGCATGCAATATCAATGGCTATGGTTTTATATGAAAAATGAGTCTCTTAAAACGTCTCAACATATTAAGATTTTATTTAATGGAGTTTGCGAGATTTGTCAAGTGCGTTGATACCTGCCCTTTAGCCTGTACAGTATAGCTGCTGATAAGACCGTTCCTCTTTCGTTCATCCGGGCACTCCCATGTCAACTCCACGCCCATCAGTTGTGGTTTCAGAGCCTTAACTTTGAGAGATGTGACTTCGTCAGGTACTATGATAAAAAGAACATGACAAACGATATAATAGTTAATATTAAGATTCTTTAATAAATTTGAGACATTGACAAAATCGATCTTATGCCTAATTGAACAGTTGCATGTGATATGCAATTTACAACTCCCTTTGTTTCATCTTATTGCGGTTAAGAATATGTGTGTTTGAAGTTAAGTTAAAACTTTCTTTTTATTTACTGAAATTGTGTTAATGATTTTAGGTGTCATGTCTTTTAACTTCTTATTTTCACAAAAAAACAATTGGTACATGTCTATTGTTAATCAGCAATACAATCAACGATTCAGGCCAATTTCGTCTTAATACGTTTGTCATTTGCATATGGGTATTTCATAATGACATTACAAAGCAATAACATCATTATGCTGACGTCATAGTTCTATGACATCACCACGCTGGAAAACTAATGGCAGGCTTATGTTCAGACATGTACATTTTCATTGAAATAATAATAATAATATTGGATATTTCTTATGCGACATTCCATACACTGATGCATGCTCATGGCGCTACATTAGTCAGAGATACAAAAAAGTAAAGAAAATAAATATAAATACAATATATACAAACAATGATGGAAAATGCTGGTGGAAGAAATGAGAAACTAGGGAAAAGCAAAATTGAAGAGGTACGTTTTGATATATGATGTAAAGGAGTCAAGGGAGTTAGCAAGTTTGATTTCTGTGGGGAGTGGATTCCACAGATGGGCAGCTGCAAACTGGAATGATCTTTTGCCTTGGGATGCTAGTCTGTAACGTGGAAATAATGAAGAATGATTTTGATGATAAATAGAATCGCACCATTGTGCCTTACGAAATAATAGAAATCAACACTCGTCGATAAAAGTAAAATATCACCGACAAGCCTCGGATATGTGTAACTTTCATCAACTCGTGTTGATATATTTGTAACCAGAAGACAAACTTGAATGAATTTCTCTATATGTATGTTTTAAAGGCGCTGGAGCAGGTTTTTCTTACTGAAATACATATGTAAAGTCCTGTCAAAAAAATATAAATAAGTATTACAAATGGCTTGATAAACTCCTAAACCAAGAAAAAGAGTTCTAAAACGAATGTACATGACTCAGTTATGGAGAGATGGGACGATGCAACAAAAATATTTGAGAATTCGTATATTTTTTTCAAAATAGCAGGTTTACTGTGTCTTTTATCTAAAAATGTAAGAAAATTTGGGTGTCACCGAACGATTTAAAGAGTTATCGGCATTTATAATAATACTCCCGCGCGCAAATTACGCAATTTTTTACTGATTCGGTGTATTTAGATGAAGCGCTCGCTTTCAACGAATAAGCTCAGAATCCTTTCAAATACATTTCAGTTACATACGGGGATGCATAGCAAGTCTATATTTTGAAAATCAATGACACTGGAAAGAGAAACAAAATTAAATTAAGCACTTTTTAATTAAAAACGGCATTTTTCTCATCGTTTTTCGCATGTTAAACAGGATTTCTCACTGACACACATATTTTAGATATTGCTAAAAATGCAACATAATGTGCACATAAACAAACGAATTCAGAAATAAAAATAGGGGTCACCGGAGGTTTTTCATCACTTAAACAATATTTTTTAAATTACCTTCATAAACCTAAAAACCTAACGTCACGGCAATTTTGATGGTTTCAAGTGTAACTTTGACGGCCTACCGTGTACTCATTATTGAAGATACTATCAATTTTGGAGTGCATGATGGAAGGATAACTATCAGTTGATTATACCAGGCGATTTAAATTCGTCAGTAACTAAAGATACGTATGCAATTCGAATAACCCACACAGTAACATATTTACAGCGAATATAGGTGACGATAACGTTATGCGACATGTCGTAAAATGACCGTAAACAAGGCGTTACGGAAAATTTAAGCACTTTAGTTAGTGTATGGATAAGCCGCAAACATCGTTATCCATATATTTTTAGACTTATTAACTACAATAATTTGTTGTCGCAAAATGTTACCGTAAGCGAGTTCGATTTCTGGGTCCCATCTCTCCTTAAGACACGCGAGTCCATTTCGAGTGGCCATTTTAATATGTTACATTTCACACTGAAGAGTTCCACACCACTATTGCTCGAATGCGGATAACACGATTTCTATGGATTCGGCAGATCTTTTAATGATATGTTTTATCCAATAACGTACCAATATATTGTATAAAATTTAATAATTAATGGCAAATTTGAGAAAACGTAATGTGCAAGAACGTTAACAGCGCCATTAATGGTTAAATGTTCCCTACCCGATGGCAGTGTTCTGACACTGATGGACATATTGGTGATTGGGGAGAACCCCGCTTCTGTGTTAGCTGTTACAGTGAAGCTGTACTCCCAGGAACTTAGTAGTCCGCTCACGTTGCATGTGGTCGTGTCAAACCCTAGGGAATTAAATTGATCAAAAATATTTATTGCAATTTGTTATGAAATTATAGAAATAAAACGTTTTTTGAATAGAGCACCTACTTAACTTACAGACAAGACAATTACCGCCCCACAAAAAATTCGACATTTCGACATTTTATATTATTTCAAAACTTGATATTCAATACTTCGAGTTTCGTCTATTTTTCAAATTATCGTTTTCATTATTTATCAATTTAATCATTTTTACAATTCTAAAACTCGATATTTCGTGTTTCGTATGTTATTCCCAAATTCTAAAATTCGTTATTGCGAACTTGAGTTGTTGAGATTACAATTTTCAGTTTTCTTACTTACATACACGACTGTATAGTTTCATTTACGAACAATTAGCTTGGTGTCTGGTTGATACGACATGAGAAGTCGAGACGTCGCTTATACAGAATAAAGAAGTTGTGAATTATATCCACACTGTTAAATCTTGAATGTGTTGAAAACCAACTTCGTACCTTCAACGACGACAGATTTCAGTTTCTTCACCCGAGTCGATAGTCTATCTACAGCCTCATATACATCTACGGTATAATTCGTTGGTCCTGTGCGTTCGTTGGGTTGCTGCCACTGGACTAGCAGTGAGTTCGAATCCACTGCCTTTGCAATAGGAACTCCAGGCTGAAGAGCAGCTGGAAAAATTAAAATACTCAATGTTTCGTCATTCTTTTATTTTCTTTGTCAACGTTTCTGGAAAATGGGCACTGAAGAGCCACAAGTGTGTGTATTCGCATTCTTAAAGGGAGGGTTCTATCAGCGTATATCTTTGTAGAAACCAAATGTGAAGGGACATTCAACAAAATGATGACACAATCCAGTTGAAACATATAACTGTGGGTACTATTTCGATGATTTTTTTATTTGACAATTTGAGAAAGGCTAGAGAACATTTCTTAAAAAATAAAGACAACGAGTAAAGTCATTCATAGGCGCTACGAGAGGGGGAAATAGTTGCAAGGTTTAACATTAATAACATAATACATTGTTGATTTGACTAATGATGAATTATGTTTCACTTCAAGTCGATATCTATCAGTAAAGATGTCTTTATTAAAAAAAAGTGTACAGTTATTAAAAAAACAGCGTTTCTCGTAATGCAGAAAAACAAAATGGCGGATACTACGAAAGAACCCTCTCTTTAATTCCTCCATCTCTGTACGTTTATGGAACTGTAGTGTCGACGACGTCCTGGCGTTGAGTCAAAGTAAGTCGCAATGTAGGCTAAGAGACAACAACATGACTACTTGTTTGCATTGAATAAGACTTATGTTAACCGATGTCTTATTTTGAGCAACGTTTAATTTGTGTCACGTTGTTCTGACGTTGTTGACGTACGTCAAGCGTATGAGGATCGATTAGGGTTTTGTAGTGCGTCAGTCATCAGCAGTGCGTTTATGTCGTGGTCTTTGAGAAGACCGAATCTATATAGAGCTACAAAACTTTAGTCATTCTGTATCAATAGTACAGCTGATGGGTACATGGATTCTGCTGTCATGGCATTTTGCTGCAGCATTCCTAAAATGCCATGACATTTTGCTGCAGCATTTCTAAAATGCCATGGCATTTTGCTTCAGCATTCCTAAAATACCATGGCATTTTGCTGCAGCTTTCCAAAAAGGCCATGGCATTTTGCTTCAGCATTCCTAAAATGCCATGGCATTTTGCTGCAGCATTCCTAAAATACAATGGCATTTTGCTGCAGCATTTCTTTTAAAGAAAACGTTGCATGAAAAATAATTACCAAATATTCATCTGTAAGATTATTTTCTATATCAAAATGCAAATTGATGAAAAACATTTTGTTTCGAAAGCGATGACATTTTGGCGATCGACTTAGGACACCCGTTCACATCCTAACTTGTACCGACCTACATTTATCAGAGACGTCATTTTCTAGTTATACGTTTTGATGTAAATGACTTACGTAGAATTGGCGAGCGAATCGTTAATGTCGTGTTGACTCCAAAAAACAGCTGGTTATTGGCACTGATTATGTATGTGTAGTTCGTGTCCGCTTTAGCAAACGTATCGTTGAAAGTGGAGTTGATGTGGCAGTCGACAAAACCGAACGAATTGACAGGAAGGCAGGGGGAGCTCTGAAATAGATAACAACCGTTTAAAGGGGCTGAAGCATGATTTTCTTACTGGAAAAGTGATCTCACCAAAATATGACTAAGTGTTGCCACTGGCTAAATAATACCTTTGAGTCCTATAAAAAAAAGAGTTCTAAAACGAATATAAACTGACAGGCAAAAGAAAGTATACACGTTTTAAAATTAAATTACGGAAACTGGATATTATTGGTGTTGATAGTAAGCATCGGATACACAAGGCCTAAACATTAACTTTTGTTTTTTAAAGTTGAACTAAAACCAGAATAACATATTTTGGAGAAAATTGGAAACTATTGATAACCATAATATTAATATTGATAATGGTGTAAAGTCACGTGACACATAGGTAAAATGTATACACATTATTAATGCTATCTGTGAAAAACCCGTCAAAAGTAACACCAGAAACACTCGAATAACTTCTGAAATTTGATAAAAGTTTGGCAATGGATACCAAAGCTACAAGAATCGCCTTTGTTCGTGCACTTCTAATGTAAATGTGTTGTCAAATTACAGCCGAGTTTGGGAGACATTTGACAACCCAGAACGCACAAAACAATGAGTTTTTTTGCCCCATGAAGGCTGATATCTGCTTGCGTTAGACCGCCGCCAACGCTATCTCTGAGTGACGTCATTGACGACGATCACCATAGATCGGCGTGTCACTATGCACACGTGCACCAGAAGACCTTGAACTGATAGAACCGAAGTGTTTCGACTGCTCAATAGACAGGTACTGACCGCTGAACTTTGATGTATAGCTAATGTCATTATGACTGTGACAACGTCGGGGAGTAGAAAGAATAAAAATTAACGTGTTTTGGTTGCATTATTTTACCCCTACATCTTTTGGATTTCGTGTTAGCCAAACTGGCTAATTAAACAGTAAAGTTTAGGATGTTTACGTTTCCCGAAAAATGAACTATCCAATGTACCTTATCTCAAACTTCTACCACATTTAGTTTTTTAATTATAGTGATTTAAAAAGAGGTGTTCACTTTCTTTTGCCTGCCAGTTTACATTTTTCGATTAAGTCATGCGAGTCCATTTCCCTTTGAGCGGCCTTTTTAAGTTGTTCACATTAAAATGGCCGCTAGTAGGTAGTGAATTGACTGATGTAGCTATACCTTAACACTCAGAGTTGAGTTTTAAATATGGTACATAGATTGAATGGTCAACAATCTTGCTGTTTGAACTCTTATATTCGCATGGCATCAACCTCTCATACTGAAGAGCTCAACACCACTGTCGCTTTAAACGTCCCACCATTTTCTTCCAATACTGATGACTGTTGACTCTGTTCATTGATTCAGGAGTATTATTAAGCCATTGGTGCCACGTATTACCTATTCATGGATAACAACGTCACGTCTGTATTTCAATGTGTTGAGCGAGTACTCGATTACTGGATATTCTAATCACTGTAAAAACTTTGAAAGGAAACGGCACACCAACACTTACAGATGAGTTGAAGGACGTTGGTCCGGTGTCACGACAAGGCAAAAATATTCCATGCACGCATTTTCCGTCATCCATGACAAATATCCGATACTCCTGTATGACCCCCAGGGTTGAGGGCGGAGACCATTTCAGTTGAAGGGAATCGTTCCTTACATTGGTGAACCGGAAGTCGCCAACGTTTCCCGGATCTGTATTAAGCAGTTGTATAAAGTGAACAATGATGCATGAGTATAAGGCCCTGTCTGATTAAAATCGACCTTGTTCCGAGGAATAAAATTTGCAAAATTATGCATCTACCGGGATACGAACAGGTTCTGTAGATTCCTCTCCACAAGGTCTGAGAACACACCGTATAGGCGAATGTTCCGAACCAGTTTAGCACAGTCAAAGCCCAGTCAAATAGCTGACCAATCACAACGTTCTTTTTAAACGGTCACTGTTTTGAAAGCATTCGGAACAGACCAAAGGATAGCTGTTTTGAGTTATCTGCCCCTAGCCTCTCGCACCGAAAGCATTTGTTGGGCGTCTGTTGATTGGCTACCTGAATCAGACGGTTTGGCGTGGAAACTACGACTGATATTAGTTCTTATTACTCAACTGTGGTGATATCACGCATTAGATAACAATAAGTTGGTTACACACATGTGTGATACCACCGCGTGCTGCCGCAACGTCACAATCGACGCGTAA